>JANAVB010027596.1:9584601-9984601 GCA_029216955.1 Iris pallida
AACAAGGATCATTTTGGTACTTTAATTTATGTAAATTGGAGCTTTTTGTCTATCTCAAAAATTGTTGGAACATAGTGTACAGTTTGATTTATTTATTGAATAATTATGACTTTCAATATTTTGTGTTGTGTTGAGTTATAGTCGTATTGGACCTCACCCCGCACTAGTGTAAAGGCCCTAGAAAGTTAGTTAGGGTATTGTGTCACCTCATATTTGTCTCCTATGCTAAAGTCACCATTTGGCTAGGTACCCAGTTAGAAAGTCGTGTTGCACAACTAGTGTCTTAGTGTTTAACTTAGTATAAAAACTAAGTTTATGTATTTATTTCTACAGTGACGAGTCACCAGGCATCTATAGCATTTTTATCGCTGCTTTGCTTTGCTAAAGGCAAGTACTTCTATAAACTTTACATACTGTTACAATAATGAACTGTGATTTCCAACCATGTTAAATGCTGATCCTTGGAGTAGCAAGTCAAAACTTTCACATGTTGTATTATTTTTCGTCCCTACCATGTTTAGAACAGTTTTATATCTCTCACATGATTAGAATCTGGATTATGGGGAAATTGATAGTTGAGTACGTGATCATGCCCCCTTTATCGTATCGAACAAAGTTTTATTCTACATGTTACTGCACCGTAGGCCATTATCCCGCATTTTTGTACGGATGTACACCTATGCTTGTGCACTTGTACGTATGTACATTTTGTTTACATGTGCCACAGCGTATTGTACATCTATTGACGATCATGTACCTGTTACAGTTTTAAACATTACATATACATCTGTCTCTATGACATATGTGTCTTTGCCATGATAGATTATGATGTGCCATGATTCCAGTTTATTATATTCATGTTCATTTCATGTTTCGTATATTTAGTTTGCTAGAAACAATACTTGCTCCCGTCCTGACAGGATAACGTTGTAGGTATACTTACTGAGGAGGAGTTGCTCTGTGACTCATATTATGGAGTTACTGCCGAGGACCAGGCTTTGTCTTACGAGGATGTACCTGCGGGGAAACTCGTCTAGTTGTCTATTTATATTTTGGACTTTTGAGAGTAGTCATGTATTAGACTATGTATTTTATGACTGGACCTGTATCCAGCTTTACATTTCAGGACTTTTACTTGGACTTACTATTATATGAGATGACTTTTGTGTTTGGAGCATTTATGACTCTTCATTACATATAGAAATGTTAGCACATTTTAGTCTTACCTTGTTATCTTTAGAACAGCTTATTACGCTTTATCTCAAGCGTAGGCTGGATATGACTCGACCCGGCCCAACAATTTGGGTAGCGGATCGTGACAGGTAGCCATCACCAACCAGCTGACTGACAAAGACAATCAATGTCGATGACTACATGAGTTAGAGGCATTGGATGAAAAATGTCTGCTAGCTCAGCAACGAATCGAGCTTCACGAAGCTCGAATTTCTTGGACCTTAAATAAAAAGTCCGGGAAAGGACATTCCAAGTGGGTGACCTCGTCTTATCAGTTCGAAGATCGATGGTGATGACTCACAAGACAGCTGGGATATTCAAACCTAAGTGGAAAGGACCGTTCGTTATAGAGCCGGTCTACTCAAATGGGGCCTACCGACTGGCCAAACGTAACGGCAACTTGCTAATGATGCCAATCAATGGCAAGTTCCTGAAGAAATACTGTAGGTCCTAAAAATCAAGTTGCATTTATCAAATAAGCAGAAGAAATTAAATTGTGCACTCTTCAAATGGACTGCGCATGAGGCAGATTGTGCTACAATTCAAACGCGCAAGCTGAACTGCGCTACCACCCAAGCGCGCTATGCTGACGTGGCAGTGCCATCATTACCTGACAAAAAATCCGATCTTCTGACAGCTGACAGCCCGATAAACGAGGTATCCTTTCGTTTCTTGTGCAGCACAGCGCTCGAGGACCGCTGTACATCCAGCGCAGTAGGACAGCTCAACTTCAGTACAGTTTGACCAAGCCCGAGTCTCAGCGCAACCTGATGCTAGCGCTTTTCAAGTGGCACAATCCATCAAGATAACTGACATTTATTACGTGGCATACATGCCATCAATTGCTCGCCACGTGGCAACCGCCTGTGCACGACCATGCGCAATTCAATCAAATAATGCCACGCGTCTAATACAGTTGGCCCACGATCGAGTAACTGCCAGCGCAGTTCGCTGTTTACGCAGTCTGTTGCTAGCGCAGTTCATCATGCGCAATCCAGAATAACTACAAATTAGTTACTTCTAGAACTCTATAAATAGAGTTTCAAGTCCTTCATTAAGGGGATCAAATTATTATTATTATTAGAGATCAGAAGTTCCAGTCCAAGTGCTGCTGCATTCTTCAGAGGCTATCGTCTTCAAAGTTCACATCGTCCAAGGGATAAAGCGATCGTCTTCAGATCGGATTCCAATAGTTGTACTTTTATAAAATTCAATTGTAATCTTCTTACAAAGTTTGTGAAATAAAAAGACTTTTGTTTTTGCAAACAAAATGGCGACTTTGCTGGGGACGACTTTCTCCTCCGATGAGGAAGTGACAATTCAATGTGACGTTGCGTCTATCGGAAAGACGCAGAAGACGCTAGTTGTGAAGGTCAACCAGACTGCCTATGAGGCGATGATCAACCCTGGGACTACTCGTCGCACTACAACCTCTGCCAAGAGCAAGGTTCATTCAGTGTGGACTCCAAAGTCCTCTGGGCAGTCCTCTGGGCAGTCATCTACGCAACATGCTGTCTCTGCTGCCAAGGAACCTGTAGCAACTTCTGCTGTTGTGCAACACACTGTTCTTCCTACCACAGCACAACCACTTCCTATGCTATTCTGGCAAAGTCCAAGACTCCTCTCCCCCTTGCGCAGTTGGCGACCTCTTTCCCTCCTGCGCAATCCACTATTCCTACAACCAGAGTGCAACTTAAACATTCTGAAGACAGGACTCCTGCTGCGCAAACTACAATTTTTGTGGCCAAAAGGCCATCTGCCAAAGCTTTCCAAGCGCAATCAGCCAATGCGCCTATTGCCAGGACTCCTGCTGCGTAACATACAGTTTCTGTGGCCAAAAGGCCCTCTGCCAAAGCTTCCCAAGCACAATCAGCTAATGCGCCTATTGTCACTTTAACCTCTGCGCAAGCTGTTCCAGTGCAGTCTCATAGGGATAGTCCTTTGGCTAATCTCCCTTCTTCTCATAGCAAGGGGAAAAACTCTGCTCCTCTTTCCAAGCACCATGTTGCTCCAGTGCAATCCACTGGGGGTAGTCTGTTGACTGTTCCTTCTCCTCCTCAGAACAAAGGAAAAGGTCCGTTGGTCTTTTCTAGAACTTTCTCGTTCCACGACTTGGAAGACAACAGAGAGAAATGCTTTTTAGCCAACCCTTCTTCACAAAACAAGGGAAAAGGTCCTTTGATCTTTTCTCAGTCTTCTCCTGTTTTTACCGTAGAAGATCCATCTGAACGTGCCTCGGCACCAATCAGTACAAGAACTCTCTCAAACAAGAGCTCTTCTCTCCCTGCCAAAGGGAAATGTACTGATCAAAGAGGTATTCTGCCTACTCCGGTAGCAGAAATTCAAGATCTCCCAACTCTCAGGATATCCCGCTCAAAACAGGGAAAATTACTGGTGTCTAAGACAGAAACCCCTGGGGGTGAATTTGCTGATCTACAGACTTATCTCAATAGACCAGCTTCTGTGAAATGCAAGCAGCCAATGCCGAAGATCAACCTGCATCAGAGGCAAATTTCCAGGATAAAAAATCCTGACACCTATGCTAAAGAAGTGAGTACTTCTCTATATACTCACGGGACAAAACATCTGAAGAACCGAAACCATGTTCCCAATGTAGTCAAAGAACATATTCCTCAGACTTCTTCTCGTCCTGTCATTATTCTTGACCTCCGAGACCACCTCAAGCAAAAAAGGGACAACATCTCGACACCTCCAGTTCAACCACTTGAACATTATTGTAATCACAAGGTTGTCATCAAGTGTTGTTTCCAAACAACAAAACGATCTGTTTTCGATCGTCTGAATTTTGCAACTTCTGAACCAATGTCAGAAGATGAAGACGAAGTGTTGTATGCTTCTGTCAACATGGCTTCTCGAGACACTGGGGTAGAAAGTGCTCCAAACACGGCAAGCCTCGCAGGCCCAGCCAGCGGTACTTAGATTTACTCCGAGAATCTTCTGAAGGAGTATTTCGATATATCCGATCCCGAAGTCGAGACACAATAGGGCATGGGAATCTTCCCCACGATCCCGCTGGTCATCTCCCTATTTCTTATTCAGGAGATAATTCCTTCTCTGATTATGATGCATACAGCAAAAGTTCTGAACAGACAGTGTCTTCTACTGTACCTAGAGAAGTGACAGCTTATGTTATCACTGAAGACCCAGATGCTTCTAGTTCAGCAACTCAAGAACAACGAATAGCTACACTGGAAGACAAGCTGAAGACCATGGCTGAAATGGTTGCACGTATGCATTCTATCATTGTGGCCCAACATACAGTACCACCGATCGCACCTGCTGTAAATCCTAAGATTATAGCATCGTCGGTGCCTGTCAATGCAGGTCTGGGGGTAGTATCTCCTCAAATACCCCCTGTACAAATTCAACCCACACCCAGTCAGTCAGGAGCTGGGGGTAGCACGTACCACGCTGTTCCTCCCCCTAACACTATAATTCAGCCTGCTCCTTCTGCGTCATCGGAGGATGCTAATGAAGCTGTCAAACTCTTGCGCACTCAATTCGAGGCCTTCAAAGAGAAGGACAACTTACAAGATTGGGGATCAAACAACTCTATCCAGTTGAATGGAAGGAAGTCCCATTTTCTCCAAAGTACAAAATCCCTACAATTTCGCTGTTTGACGGCAGCACTTCTCCAAGTCAATTCATTAATCACTTTGAGGTAATGACTGTTCAACTGCAGCCAAATGACGCTCTTCTTACTAGGGTATTCGTCGGCTGTTTAGCCGGTGTAGCATATAATTGGTACAGGAGCTTGCCTGATGGCTGTATCACCTCTTTCTCGGGTTTGAAACAAATCTTCTTGGAGCGATTCTACGAGGGCATCAACGACATGACCATGTCGGCCCTCAACAAGATCAAACAAAGACATAATAAAACCGCTGATAGTTTTATTGAAAGATTCTGCCGAGAAGCATTAAAGATGCCTCTTGGGACTCCGGCCGCTGTCACTATAGATACCTGCAAGGCAAATCTTTTGTCTATCATCAGCATATGGACGGGGTCAACTCAATTTCAAGATTGGCCATCATTCATTGTCAATGCTAAAGCAGCTGAAGTTAGTGCTGACAAGTTCAAGCAGTTAAGGGTACACATGTCTAACCCCGACCGGGATGAACACCCGACAGCTAGTAGCGGTAATCGCCAGAACAACCGCAAAGGTAAAGAAACTTTGAACATCAATTTAAAGAACAAAGAATCTCTGGCTGTCAGCGTAGCTCCACCTACGTCTGCTTCTACTCCTTCTGCCCCTCCACCAAGGGAAACTCGTCCGAAAGTAGAATACTCCTTTGACGAGAACGACACCGTGAGCATCTTCGATTGCTTGATCAAAAGAAATAAGCTCCAACTTCCAGACCTGAAGAAGCCTAACGAGGTTGGTAAGACTGATCATCCCAAATATTGTGTCTATCACAGGTTCATTGGTCATCCCAGTCGAGCATGTTATGTGCTCAAAGGCAAGATTCAGGAGTTAGTCAATGCTGGTGTTGTCACTCTTCAACAAGATGAGAAGACTGTTACCGCGAACATGGTCTCAGTACAGTTCGATAACTTCCCTCCACAGATGGTACAGCATGGTGTCATCCCTATTCCCAAGGCCACCCTTGAGATCGAGAATCTTCCTCCTCCACGGAGTGAAGGTCTTGTTCCCCTATCTCTTGATAACGGCGAAATTATATAGATCCACCCAGATCTTGTTGCAGACTTCGAGGCTCCTTCTAAGCAAAAAGACCGCTCCAAGGGCAAAACAAAGATCTGCAATATGGTGTCTTTTGACCCCATAGTTGAAGAGGAAATCCTGCTGGGTACCAGGTCAGGAAAAGCCTATCTACGGGAACTTCCCGAAACTCAAGAAAACCTTGCTTCTTCTTCTGAGTCCGCTCCAGTGCAACCTGCTTCTACTGAGGGCATCCCTGCTGTGTCTTCACCGGTTGTAGAACCCATTCCCCCTAAGCCGACAGCAGCCGACAAAGGCAAACAACAAATCCGCTTTGACAAGCCTTTGAAGAAGTCATCCCCTTTTGGACTTGAGAAACCATACAATTTTGATATTTTGGCTCAACTAGCTAATACACCGGCTAGGTTGTCGATCTTTGAGCTCTTACGCCTCTCCAAAGAGACTCGAGAAACTCTGAGTGAAGCTCTCATGCAGGCAAAAACCTGTTTGACTTTTCTAAAGAAGCCAGAATCAGAGCCTGTCTCTTGCCTCCATTGTCACAGTGTGTTAGAGCTAATTCCAAACATTACCTTCACACAGGATGATATGCTGATGGAAGACAATAGGCATAACCGTCCTCTATACTATACAGGATACATCGACACGATGAAGGTCGATCGTATTCTGATAGATCCCGGGTCAGCACTCAGTATCATGCCGAGGATAATGCTAGATGCACTGAAGATCCTAGTATATTGTCTTTCAAGCACAATCACCACCATCTTGGGGTCAACCAAGGAAGAAGTGAGCCTCTGGATAAGATTCGCCTAAAACTCCAAATAGGCAATCTTCGCACAAAGGTGACCTTCTATATCATAGATAACCATGGTTGCTCTTACAATGCTCTTTTGGGGAGACCATTCCTTCATGAACACAACATTGTTCCTTCAACTCTTCATCAATGTTTCAAGTATGTTGATGACAATGGAGAGGTTCAAAAAGAGGTGGCGGATCTCTACCCTTTCAAAGGTGTCGAAGCATATTGTAATGATGCTCGTATGTATAAAGATGAGTTCATGAAGGTAGTACTGGCTCTGGACACTGAAGAAGAACAAGAAGCAGTGCCCAATGACACCCTCATCATACCTGTTAAAGGGCGTGTTTCTCATCCTCAGTCCTCCAAACCACTGGCTATTCATTTGCCAGTCCGGAAGTAGCTAACCGATGGTGGTCAAGATCAAAGGGAGCTCACCTCTTCTGAGCTACTTGTTATCGACCTACGTCGTAACAAGGATAAAAGGCAGATCTCCTCTCCTGAGCTACTTGTTATTGATTTATCTCATAACAAGGATAAAAGGGAGCTCACCTCTTCTGAGGCACTTGTTATTGACCTTCGTCGTAGCAAGCCTCCTCCACGTTCTTCTTCTCCCCCTCTTATAATTAATCTGACCAAGCCTACTAAGGCTAAAGGTCCTGTTGTAAATACAGATGCACAAATCAATGAAAAAGCATCTCCTTTCCAGTATACTGATGTCATTTATCATACTAAATGCTATTTGGATATGTTAGATAGCTTTCAGTCATTTACAATAGGAGTTGTACAGTCTCTTCAAACAGAGGTCTTACTCGAACACCCAGATGATTCATATTTTGTTGTCCCTTCTCGAAAGAGAGACAAGAGTCCAATACTTTTTAGTAAAGGGCCAGAACAAAAATTCAGCTATACGGATGATAGCAAAAATAATGATATGGGACGTCTCCAACTTTGTCGTTATAGTCAACAATCAAAAGACATCATCCGAAAGATGGGTTATGACTTTAAGAATGGCCTCAATTATGGTAAGGGTAGACGAACTCCTATCCGTACGGCCGTTCCGAAAGGAAAATCAGAGATGTACTACAGCAGGACGAAAAGAGGTCTCGGATATGCATCACCTCCAGTCTTATCTCCAGTAGCCTCCGAGTCTGATAGTGAGGAGCGCTCTAACTCTTCTGAGTCCAGATTGTGGGATTCTGATACCAGCATTGGCTAAGTTCATCGATTGATTATATCTTCTAAAATGGTATCCGCTGAGCTTCCAGAAGGTTATGACGAAGATATCGAGGAAAATCCTGAAACAGATCCTTGGGCTCAACGAATGGACACCCAATGGGAACTCCGATTTGAACAACGAAAACCCCCTACCGAAGATCAATTGGTCCAAATTGACGTAGGAGAAAATGGGTCACCTCGTCCAATATTCATCAGCAATAATCTTCCAAAGGCAGATAAGCAAGAGTTAATTCTTCTTATTCGAGAATACATTGATGTCTTCGCTTGGAGTTATAAAGATATGTCAGGTTTAGATCCTAAAGTTGCTACTCATAAACTGAATATTTTGCCTAATGCAAAGCCAGTTAAACAGCAGTAAAGGCGATTCAAGCCAGAAATGATGGACACAATTGATGATGAAGTCAAAAAGCTCATAGCTTGTGGATTTATTCGAGAAGAACAACATCCAGATTGGGTAGCCAACGTTGTCCCAGTCTTGAAGAAAATCGACAAAGTTCGAGTTTGCATCGACTTCCGGAATCTTAATGAAGCATATCCAAAAGATGAGTTTCCTCTCCCTATCACAGACGTCATGATCGACAACACTTGTAGGTTCGAAAGGATATCCTTCATGGATGGATTCTCTGGATATAATCAGATTCGGATGAATCCTGAAGATGAAAAACACACATCTTTCCGTACTCCTCGCGGAGTCTACTGCTACACAGTGATGCCATTTGGTCTCAAGAATGCTGGTGCAACTTACCAACGAGCTATGAGTACCATCTTTCGAGATCATCTGTGCAAGACAGTCGAATGCTATGTGGACGATATTGCTATAAAGAGCCATCTAAAGGAAGATCACATCCAAGATTTAAGAACTATCTTCAATCTGATGCGCCAATATCAGCTGAAAATAAATCCCACCAAGTCATTCTTGGGTGTCTCTAGTGGTAAATTTCTTGGCTTCGTCATTACCTCAAAGGGTATACACATGGATCCCGAGAAGATCAAAGCCATTCGAAAGATGCATTCTCCACGCAACCTAAAAGAGCTACGAGGATTCCAAGGTCGACTTGCGTACATTAGGAGATTCATTTCAAATCTGTCTGGACGCTGCAGACCATTTACCCAGTTAATAAAGAAGGGAGTATCTTTCATTTGGACTGAAAAATATCAATGAGCATTTGACGACATAAAATAATATCTCATGAACCCACCAGTCTTGGTGCCACCAATCTCGGGCATACCATTCTTAATGTATGTCCGTGCTATGGATCATTCATTGGGTCCTTTACTTGACCAGAAGAACAAAGAAGGCCATGAACAAGCCATCTACTATCTTAGTCGTACTATGATTGGTGCTGAACACCGTTATAGTCCGGTTGAGAAAGAATGCTTAGCTGTTATGTTTGCTGTTCAAAAGACAAGGCATTACATCATTGGACAAACTATTCATGTCATCTCCCGAGTTAATCCTCTTCGGGTACTGATGAAGAAGCCAAGTACACTCAACTCTCGATTGACTATATGGGCTATTCTGCTAGCCCAATATGACATGGTTTATGTTCCACAAAAATCTGTTAAAGGTCAAGCACTGGCGGACTTCTTAGCGGCTCATCCTATTCCAGAAACATCTAAACTTTACGATGAAATTCCAGACGAGACATTGGAATCAAATATGATCTCCGAAGAATTTTCTACTTGGCGTCTATTCTTTGACGGTACATCCAGGATTGGGCCGAATGGTGCCATTGTCGCAGGAGTTGGGGTTGTTCTTATTTCTCCAGACGGGTCAACTATCCAAAGAGCCTATTCCCTAGATGAACCCTGCTCCAACAACGTAGTAGAATACAACGCTCTTCTCATTGGCCTTCAATTAGCTAAACAACTAGACATCGAATATCTTGAAGTCTATGGCGACTCCAAGCTGGTTGTTAACCAGGTTAGAGGAACCTATGAAGTTCGTCATCAAAATCTAGTGCCTTATCATGAAGCTGCGACTTATATGGCTACATCGTTCAAGGCTTTCTTCATTGAATATGTTCGACGAGCTTGTAACACTGAGGCAGATGCTTTAGCCAATCTCGCAGCAGTCTTAGCCATACCTGTCAAAAGACAACAGGTGGTGGTTGTCTCTAATCGGGAATTGTTTTGCATCGAAAACAATCGTAATATTGAGTTCAGTAATTTTACTGAGGCCAATGTTATCGGTGAAGATTGGAGAACTCCCTTCATCGAATTTGTGGTCCATGATATACTTCCTGAAGATCCCAAGGAGGCTACGAGTATTCGTCGATGGTCTCTGCGATTCTATTACAATCAGACCACCAAGACTCTCTACCGACGGACTTATGACGTTCTTCTCTTACGCTGTCTTGCTGGTGATGAAGCAAAGCAAGTGTTACATGAAGCTCATGATGGTGTTTACGGAGCACATCAACCCGTTCCTAAACTACAAGATCGTATCCGACGCATGGGTTACTACTGGCCCTCTATGGTATCGGATGCCATCGAATATACAAGGAAATGTCGAGCTTGTCAAATCCACGCAGATTTCATTCATCAACCGTCAGAATTCCTTCATCTGACTGATGCTTCCTGGCCTCTTGAAGCTTGGGGCATGGATATTATAGGTCCTATTAATCCTCCTTCTTCTAAAAGACATCGGTTCATACTAGCTATAACCGATTACTTCTCCAAATGGGCTGAAGCTATACCTCTGGCTGAAGTTAAGACCAGTAGCATCATCAACTTTGTCAAACATTATGTCATCTATAGATTTGATGTACCTCGAAGGATCATTCACGACAATGGGCCACAGTTCATTAGCCAGAAGTTTACCAGGTTTTGTGATGATCATCGGATTGACAATGTCGCTTCGATAGCTTACAATCTTGCTGCTAGTGGTTTAGCTGAAGCATTTAACAAGACTATTATCAAACTCCTTAAGAAGTTTGTATCTACTAACAAACAGAATTGGAATGAAAAACTTGGAGAATATCTATGGGCCTACCATACTACGGTCCGTAACCCTACAGGCTGTACACCTTTTTCTCTTGTGTATGGTTGTGAAGCAGTTCTACCTTTGGAACTTCAGATTCCATCCCTGCGGATTGCCATTGCCAATGAGCTTACTACAGAGAACAATGACCTCCTTCGACTTCAAGAATTAGAAGCGCTCGACGAGAAACGGTTACTGGCTCAACAACATATTGAGTTATATCAAGCCCGAATCTCAAAAGCTTTTAATCGCAAAGTTAAGGTCGGAGTTTTTCAGAAAGGAGAACTGGTTCTAACCGTCAGACGTCCTATAACCATGACTCATATGAGCAAAGGCAAATTCGATGCGAAGTGAAAATGTCCATATATTGTGAGCAAAGTCTTCTCAAATGGAGCCTATCAACTTACAGAGTTGGACGGTCGAGTTGCAATGATGTCTATCAATGGCAAATTCCTTAAAAAGTATTATGTATGAATATAAAAGGAATTTCTTGTAAATACGAAAAAATAGTTCATAAATAAAATTTTATTTTATTTCATCATAACTGGTGTTACAAGATATCAAGGACGAGAATCACAATCATCCTTCTTGAAGACAGGACGAGGACCACTACCGTCCTTTTCAAAAATGTAATCGGCAAAAGAGCCTAGAACATCCTTGCTCGAACCCACCAGAAATTTGCAAGCGGCCATCCTCATGGCTTCTTCCTTGTCCGTCGTCCCTGGTTCAAGTAGGAAGTCCAAGATATCCCGAGGTGGCTTGGGTGCAGACGAACCTTCGCCCGCCTCTGTCAGCTTGGGCTGGGTCATCTCGACTGGACGTTCTTCAGTAACCGCTTCAACCTTCGGGACGATCTCAGCCTTCTTCGATGCATCTTCAGACGACATTTTAAAAGTAAAAGTGATCATTCCATCTAAATTTCTGTTATATTTATAGGCGGAGATTCTTGAAACATCGAAGCGACGCATTCTTCGCAACATTTATTACATCCACTCGACGATTCACCCGTTCATTACATCCACTCGACGATTCACCCGTTCATTACATCCACTCGACGGTTCACCCGTTCATTACATCCACTCGACGGTTCACCCGTTCATTACATCCACTCGACGGTTCACCCGTTTATTCCATCCACTTGATGGTTCACCCGTTCATTCCATCCGATGGTTCACCCGTTTATTCCATACATCTGACGGTTCATCCGTTCATTCAATTCATCTAACGGTTTATCCGTTCATTCCAACGATTCATTTCGTTCATACATTTTGACGATCCATCCGTTCATTCATATCAGCAACTTTATCACGTATTTGTTACCTCTGATTAAGTTGTTTATCGAAATAATGATATTCAACGAATTATATTCTGCCATGTCCACATTACCTCTGAGCAGATATAATGAATATAATTATTTTCTAAATCAAGAAATATATCATGTCCTGAACCTCTGAATATATTTTCCATCGCTATTATTTATATCCTTAATAGGATATGCAAAAAATAATAGAGCCACAAAAAATAATGTCTTTTTATTAATCAAAATATAAGGCATTACAAAAAGATATATCATAAAAAAAGGGAAAATACAAAAATTTCCTTATTTAGCTGGAGGTGTCATCAAACTAGCTATCTGCTGCTTCAATGATTGGAGTCGTCCTTCACGCGAATCCAACACCCGCCTTTTAGCTTCCGCCATTCCAGATTCATCATCAAAGGATGGCAAGGTCACTAGGCGGCGAGTGATTTCATCTTGATGGGAAGTGACAAACTCATTTTTCTCGTGGGTTGGAATGTCAAGTTGCTGAACGGCAGCTTCATGCTATGTCGTCTCCTCGTCAAGAGCAAGCTAAACAATTTTCAACTCTTCCTGAAGACGAGCAAACTCTGCTTTCAGCTCAGTAACTTTCCTTTTTTTTTTCTCCAGCAGCAGACGTTAACGCCTCCATCCGGGAATTATACTCTGAAGCCTTTGTGGCATAAGTGTCCAAAAAAGTCTGGAAAGCAGCTTTTGTAACTTTAGCTTCGCGAGTCATCTTCTCGAACTCAGCATTTACTAGGGGCTCTATTTCCCCCCAATCAAGATCCTTGTAGATCTTAATTGATGCCTCCAGCTCATCCAATATGTGTTCAAGATAGGCGGCCTGAGCTTCATCGCCTTGACTTCGGATAGAACCTATTAAATAAGTAGTTGGGGTTCTAACGGTGATGAAACCTATATTCTCTCTTTCCATAACCCTTTCCACTAAGGGTCCTAAGGAAGTGAAGAATAGGTTGGTGAAGGAACCAATTATAAATCTGTTAGTAGCCGCTGCGCCAGGTGTAGCAACTAGTCCTGTGGAAGCTGAAGCAGCAGATACTTGGACAGGTGGACGTTCAGCTTCTTGAACATGAACTGAGGTCTCTCTAGATAAGGGAGCCATGGTGGAGCTCGTTGCCCCTCCCAGATGTTCCTCTACGAAATCAAATAAACACCATCAGTTTGCTGTCATTAGCGACTATCAAAAAGGATCAAAAATAAGGGCAAGCTTACCATTGCTGGGTCTAGTGACGAGTTTGTCATCTGTTGGCACAAGTTGCAGCCTAGCAGAAGTAGCTTCAGACATTATTGCCTGACTACTTCCTGCTTCAGAGCCACCTGAAAAATGTCGGCTGCTGCTAGCTATTGCTGTTGTTGGCACTATATCAGTGCATATTAGAGGAATTGGAAAAGATTGAATTTCTGCATAAATGAAAGATAAGATGTCAGTTATCTAATCTATAAAAGAAGATTATCAATATCAGCCAATACCTCTTAGATCAGTGACAGTAGCGTCCTCTGGTGCTATGTCATCAACAGCATTCTTTTCTTGGAATGCATGAGCATCAGCATCCTCTTTCGGATTTGGAGTATCATCAACAGTCTCTACTGATGTTTTTTCATCATCCTCCGCACCTTCTTCTTGGGCTTCCTCACTGTCACTTGCGGCAACTGGATCTATATCATCACGAAAGCTGAAGTCACAGTCTTCTAGAGCCTCAATCATTAATTTTTCTTCTTCAGCACGAAGTGATCTTGGAGAAGCCGGAAGATGGGCAGTTTTCGGTGCAAGTGTAGGAGATCGCAATACGTCAAGAGACGTTTCTAACTCGTTGATTGGAATCATAGTTGCAGTCGCCTCTCTCATTTTTGCAGCTTTATCCTCTGTCTCCGCGATCTCTTCTCTTGTCTCTACATCCTCGTCCCTCTTCTCTGCATTGGAAGATTCCTGTCTGGGCTCAAGTGCAGGTGTAGGAGACGACATCATAACTCCGACGATCGTACTTGTCAAGACCGATGCCAGGATAGGTCTTGGAGGAGTGACTACTTTCTTTCTTATGAAAACTATTTTCTTTTTGTGTAGAGGTCTCTCTGGACTCTCTACGTCTATAACATGTTCTTGTCTTTGAATGGAGATCGGGGTCGTCGCCTCTTCTCTCTGAATTGACTCAGCCTATTGCCGAGATTGCGACCGGGTAGTGACCCTTTCCGATGATTCAAAAACAATATTTTTCTTAGAAATTGGAGAAGAAGGTTCTTCGGCCTTCCTCTTCTTCTCCTTGGCCGAAGATTTTACAACTTTTAGGGAGACGCGCAGCGGCTCATAAACTTCTTCAGGGAAGTTAGCTTCCCTCGAAGCTTCTAATGGTGCATCAGCCGGCTCATTCTCCTCATCATTACCAGGAAGCACCAGAACAGGTGCTCCTTTCTTGAATCGAGTCGCAGTCGCAAAGCTGTCTGCCAGATTGAAGTTTTCAGCAAAAGTGTTTGCTGAAGTATAGAAGATCGAGTACGTATACAGCATACGATGACCTCGATCATTTCTGGACGGCATCGAGAACGTCGTCCTGGTATCCCGAGCATTGTAATACATCCAAGCCCGGGCTCCAACAATTAAAAACCCTTTTCCTTGTAGGCATGTGATAGCATTACTTATATGGAACTGGTTATAACCGAATTGGCACGCAAAATGGCTGGGAAGATGAGGCTCGAGATAGCATTCATCCTCGAACCGATATACCAGGTGTGACGGCTGGATTGTCCTCAGCCAATCGAAAGTTGTGCGGCCTAAAGGCTGTATCCTCCCGGAGTCCACAAGGTTCGTAGACATGCTCATAACCGACCGGAGAGGTAACGCAGTAGAAGCTCCATCCTCTACCGAGATTCAGTGTGCATCGACAATCTCTTAAAGTGGTATAAATCCACTTGCATCCAGAAAATCTTCTCAAGAAGCTGCCACCCACTGCCCCAATATCCGGATTCATTAGTGAAGGATGATGTAGGAGCAGCCATCCGAACAAGTATGTGTATGGGAGTTCCAGCCGGGGGAAGTATCCTTTCTCGCCTTTCCTTTTAATCATTGAATCGACGAAGAGGCGAAGGCCGGCGTTCACTCTGCATGTCATTGCTGACAGCAGATCCATCCGATAACAGAAGACCAAACGGACAGCAGCAAAAAGCACACCGCGGTGGAAGCGGTCGACTGCACTGGCCCCAGGGACGACGTATCGTCGGAGCCAGTAAGTAAGGAAACCCGCCAACTGGGCCTCCTTCGACATGGGCCTATAGCCCATCCTCATGTAACTCTCAATAATGTCATCTTTCTTCAGAGGGGGATACTGAAGATCATCCTCGATCTTGATATCCATGTCTCCATGTGTCTCCATTAGCCCTATCACTTCACTATTGCTGAGCGGTCAAAAAAGTTAGGATTGCAGTTTTTGTGCTCTTTGGTCTTCTTCTCAATGATGTGGTTGAAGAAGAGATATGGCAACCATTTAGTAGAGTAGCAGGTGCTAGAGGTGCCACTCTTGTAATAGAGAGAACAGATCTTGTAGTGACATAGTAGCTCTTCAAACACTGCCACCATATCAGCATTCTCCTCACTCAGTTTATCCAATTCATAGTTTGTTGGGACAAACTCTTCATAGGGGATATCCCCCATTGGCAGGCTGGAGATGTACTTCATCTCATACAGAGCTAACCCGATCTCTCCGTGGGGCGTCATGAACGTCTCGGTTCTATAGTTGTATCTCTCGGCTAACACAAAGAATAGATAAGGATTGGGGGGAAAGCCATAAACAGTGGCATACACTGCTTGGTATAGGTTAATCTTCTTAAGCCGCTCTTCAAATTGGACCAATATCCAATTGGATATACAGATCCATTTCTTGTTATCTGGGTTCACGAGGCCTGTCAGCCTCAACTCCTGATCCGTATACCTTTCTTCTACTTTCGCAAACTCTTTTGCGAAGATCGGAGTTCTCACTGGTAGCAGCAAGGAAGAATCTTCTGGTAGGATACAACCAGCTTTAGTCCTCTAAGCAAGGAGCTATGGCGCTCAGAGGAACTGTAAAATATATCCTTGTTTCCAGACCCCTTCTTGACACAGATGTTCCCTGTTCGGGCTTGCTGAAGTGGAGTTATATCCCATTCCATTCTTCTCGGATAGCTTGCAAAAGCATATCGAGATAGAGGAAGGCATCTAGAAATCTTCGGCAGAAGGATTATCTTCTAACCCTCTGGATAAGTCTCTGTTCCATTCGAGGTCTGGGCTGAGAGTTCTTGTCAAAGGCCTCACCAAACAAGAACAACGGCTTCTTATGAGTAACTGTGTCAGCCGTCTGGAGAGGCTACCCATTCATCAAACACAGCAAAGTCTCATTGTACTGTGCAATCAATACGGCTTGCCGAGATGACGGTAAGGCGTACTGAGGGAATGTCACATGAGATAGATCTTCTTTATATTCAGGTTCAGCTAAAGATCCTGCAAAGACCTCATAATTGGGGTCTTCCCTGAGGTTAACTGCATCAAAAAAAGAAAACAAGGATCAGTACATACAAAAGCAAAATTCTATAAAAGATCATCAATTTGCGCAAGTTATCAAATTGTGCCAATAATTGTCAGCATACGCAAATTATCAAATTGTGCCAGCACAGTCAGCTTGTGCAAGACATCAGTTTGCGCTAGCATACTTGCACAAGACATCAGTCTGCGCTGGCACAACTGACTTGCGCAAACGGTGGATTGCGCCGAATATTTTGTCAGCGCATTCCATCCGATTACGCAAGAGTATAGTTTTCATAAAAATGAAAACTATTGTGCATGCAACCGAAACCCTAAACAGGGTGGCACAAAATACCATCAATCTCTAAAAAGAGAGAGGTATGAAGGTCTGAAAGTATCAAAAACCCTAAAAAGGGGTTTCGATCTTCGTTCGTCATTTACCTTGCAATGCTGGATGACCTGTTTCATGACGAGAAATTCGGGAGGCAACCCGAGTCGAAGGCTCGGCGGGGGCCTTGCCCTTATCAGTGGCTGTACGCTTGGGAGCCATCGCTATCGTCGACGGGAAGGAGAAGAAGTAGTCGGAGAAGGAACGGAAGCTTTTGTCTCTTGAACAGTCGAAAGATGAGTAAAGGATGAAAGAAAGAAAAAAGAAACTATTTATAGTTTTTCAAGTGTAACGGCTACCTCCGATTGCGCCACAAAAGTTGGAGCTAATTCCTCCAAACGCGCAGTCAGAGCGCAACATACGCAACTTGATTTAAATTCGAAATTCAAAGTATTTCGAAACTTTGAATATTTTTAAATTTTGAAAACATTGAAGGGGTCTTGTAGGTCCTAAAAATCAAGTTGTATTTATCAAATAAGCAGAAGAAATTAAATTGTGCACTCTTCAAATGGACTGGGCAGGAGGCAGATTGTGCTACAATTCAAACGCGCAAGCTGAACTGCGCTACCACCCAAGCGCGCTATGCTGACGTGGCAGTGTCATCATTACCTGACAAAAAATCTGATCTTCTGACAGCTGACAGCCCGATAAACGAGGAGTCCTTTCGTTTCTTGTGCAACACAGCGCTCGAGGACAGCTGTACATCCAGCGCAGTAGGACAGCTCAACTTCAGCGCAGTTTGACCAAGCCCGAGTCTCAGCGCAATCTGATGCTAGCGCTTTTCAAGTGGCATAATCCATCAAGATAACTGACATTTATTACGTGGCATACATGCCATCAATTGCTTGCCACGTGGCAACCGCCTGTGTACGACCATGCGCATTTCAATCAAATAATGCCACGCGTCTAATACAGTTGGCCCACGATCGAGTAACTGCCAGCGCAGTTCGCTGTTTATATAGTCTATTGCTAGCGCAGTTCATCATGCACAATCCAGAATAACTACAAATTAGTTTTTTCTAGAACTCTATAAATAGAGTTTCAAGTCCTTTATTAAGGGATCAGATTATTATTATCATTAGAGATCAGAAGTTCCTGTCCAAGTGCTGCTGCATTCTTCAGAGGCTATCGTCTTCAAAGTTTACATCGTCCAAGGGATAAAGCGATCGTCTTCAGATCGGATTCCTATAGTTGTACTTTCCCATAATTCAATTGTAATCTTCTTACAAAGTTTGTGAAATAAAAAGACTTTTGTTTTTGCAAACAAATACTATGTCTGGACTGCAAATCAGCATAGGTTCTCGCATCCCCCGTGGGTGTCCGTGAATTCAATTACTGAGTTCACCTCTTTCATAACTCCCCAGTAAAAAATCTTTCTCGTCCATATTACCTCTGAATTATTATTCCACACCCTAATGAAGTTTGCGTTGTAATATTACCTCTGAGAAGTCGTCCCTTCCACGATAACCTTGTGTTGTCATAACTATCTAGAAAACCTTTCACGTCCATACTACCTCTGAATTGTTATTCTACACCCTAGAAAACTTGTGCCTACTATGTCCTTAACACCTCTGAGTAGACATCTCTTCCATGACAATACCCCGTGATTGTCATAATTATTCATAGAACCTTTCACGTCCATACTACCTCTGAATCGTTCTATACATCCGTAGAGTCTATCCTTGCCATGTCCATATTACCTTTGAGTAAGGAAGATCCTACCACTAAAAAGTTCATGTTTACTATGTCCATACTACCTCTGAGTAAAACACCCTATCCCCAGCGGAGTTATCTCCGTTCCCTCATGTCGTACTACCTTTGAGGAAATTCTCACTCTTGTACAAGAAAAGCTCACAGCAAAAAGACAAGCGAAACCAAATTTTTATTTATAGAATGGAAAGGTTTTCTTTATTTGGCTACAAAAAAGTCTCTCAAAAAGCGAGAGACAAAAAGACAAAAAGGACGTCAAAACTGCGAAGACCGATGCAAAAGTTTTTCTAGTCGACCCCTCAAAAGAGCAATCTGGGGGCCAACCAGTGCTTAAGCTCGACGCTCGGCCTCCTCACGTCGAGCAGCTTCATCTTCAACCTAGGACATGTTTTGGCACAAAAGAGCCAGTTCCGCCTGGCGCAGGCCAATACTTTTCTTCTCCCGGGTCAGGGTTTCGGAGCATTGTCGAAGTACCTCCTGCTGGTTCTTGGACTTGTCTAACTCGCTCTCTGTAAGGGCTAAAGTCTCTTCTAACTTTCGAATCTGCTCCCGGAGAGCCTCATACTGTTCTTTCGAGGCCGTACGATGGCAGACCTGAGCCGCTTCAGCGTCGATCACTTGTTAATTTTGACCTCGATCTCGACAATTCTGTCAGTCAAGGCCCAACATTTCTGCTCATGCTGGGATGCTTCAGAAGCCATTTTCTCTAGCTTCACACAAGCTAGGACCGGAAGACCGTGCTCAAGATTTTGAAGCTCCGAGGCGGCATCTTCCAAATCTTTTAGCAGATCGTCTATCGCATCCGCCTTCGCCTCACATTCTGGATAGTAGTACAAGGCCACCAATTGGGCCCCACTATAGATCGAGCCCATTCCCGCGATTGACTGCCTCGCAAGACACCCTCTATGCCGTACATCAAAGCTTGACGAATAGTGCCCAGAATAAGATTGATATAGTATACATTGTCAGCCAAACTCATTGGGGTCACCGGAGATGCCACAATATAAGGTCCCGAGGTGGCAACGGCAGCCAACATACGTCTAGTATGGCAGTCGAAGCAGGTGACGTCGTAACTATAACATAAGCCATCGACAGTGCAGCCAACACTGTCTGAGGTATAGCTAGCTCTCCAACTGGCTCCTTCGCTGGTGCTTCAACCACCTCCGCAACTAAAACCGTATGAACCAGAGTATAAGCAACCTCAGCGACCATTTTCTTAATGGTCGGCGTGACTAACTCCTTAGTGGTCTTCTCAACCGGCGCCTCAGCAACGAGCTCGTCAGTAATCTTCTCGGATGATTCTTCCACAGTCCTCTTATCGGACTCCTGGTAGTTACGTCGATGGGCTCCAGTACTATCAACCATCGTCTCAATGGCCCCCTCGGCTGGAACCTCAGTTATCGGCTCGTTAGCAGCGACGTTGACTTTTCTATATTGGTCTCCTCGGTCATCTCTCCGAGGACCATATCATCCAACTCAATCACCTCCTCGACGACTTTCAAAATGACCTCGTCAACCAGTTGTTCGACAATCATTCTTGTCGGCCCTTCAACAGTTCGTTCGGCCAATGCTTCGACAGCCTTCGTTGTCAACCCTTCTTGGGGATCTTCAACCAGCCGATGAGACAAGTCCCCAAAATTCGTCGAAGGTAGCTCCTCGGCCGGACGATCTTCCTTGTCTCCCCGTGTATCAGGATTATCCTCAACCCTTCTTCCGACATGGAAAGAAGGTACGATGGAAAGGTTCTGGATAATATCCTCAGCATCCATGTCTACCTGGCCCGTCACTGGTACAGACTCTGGAATACCGCCTTCGGCTGCCACCACGCAGACCTCGGGGACCTCTACGGACTTTTCCTTAATCGGCCCTGTAAAAGTTTTCTGATAGAGTGAAGCCAATGACTCCAAAGAGCCTTGAGTCTTATACTCGAAGGGAGCAGGAGGAGAGACACCTTCTGCGGTAGTTTTATCAGTTGCAGTCTCCCCCTCGGTCCTTACGACTCAGGACACTTTAGAGGAAGGTTTCTCAGGAAGATCCCTGAGTCTTTCAGACCATGTAGGTCCCGCCTACACAAGCAAAGCAGCGATAAACAGAAAGTATGGAATGAAACCCTAAAAAGAAAACACTACGGCTTACCCATAAAGGAGACCCAACGGGTAGGGCACCTGGTTCCTATGAAGGCTGTTGGGGGGGTCCACCCTGCAGAGGTACATCTATTCTTGTTCTCTTAACAAGAGGAAGGCTCACTCCTGAAGAAACTTGATGCTTTGCGGGTTACTCATGAGGACTTCCTTCTCTTTTCCCTCCCACTACGAGCTGGATCTATTGGCGGATCTGCTCTCCGATGATGCAGGCTCCTGGAGACGCTTTGAAGCCAATCGAAGATTCTTAGACTTGTCCCCTTGAGCAAACTTCGGTCTCGATCATACTCCGGTGAGAAGATGTTCGCAATGCAATGGAACTTCACAGCGGAATACAAGATAAGAGTCTCCTCATGTATAGAAGGGATCGTAAATTTTGCTCCTATACCACGACATTATAATAACAACATGCCCTGGCGCCATCCAGTAGACTTCCTTCATAACCAAGACAGGAGCTTAGATTGCCCATCATGGTCTTACTATAGCCAAACTGATAGGCGAATCGGCTCGACAAATAAGGCTCCAAGTACACCCGATTTTGGTTTCGATACATCAAATGGAAAGGACGGATGGACTGCAACCAGTAGAAGGCACCGAAAGTTAGATGACAATCCACTAACTCATTGTAGGTCCTAAAAATCAAGTTGCATCCATCAAAAAAGCAATGAAAATCAAATGGCACACCCTTCAAATGAACTGCGCAGGAAGCAGATTGCGCAACAAATCAACTGTACGAGGCCGAACCGCGCTAACATCCAAGCGCGCAATGCTGACATGGAAACGTCATCATTACCTGACACAAAATCAAATTTTTTGACAACTGACAACCCGAAAGATGAGGAGCCTCTTCGTTTCTCGAGTCGCGCCACATTCTATGACAGTTGTCCAAATTCTAGCGCGGTCCAGCTGCCAAAAGGCAGTGCAAGCTGCCACCTCAATCGAAGTGCAGTCTGCCAGATCCTTTTCAGCGCAGTTTGACCCCAGCATAGTCTGAAGCTAGCGCAGTTCAAGCAGCACAGTCCATCAAGATAACTGATATTTTATACGTGGCCTACATGCCATCAATTGCTCACCACGTGGCAACCATCTGTACACGACCATGCACATTTTAATCAAACAATGCCACGCGTCTAATACAGTTGAGCCACGATCGAGTAACTGCCCGCGCAGTTCGCTGCTTGCGCAGTCCAATGCCTACGCAATCCAGTCTGTGCAATCCAGAAATAACTACTAATTAGTTATTTTCCAGAACTCTATAAATAGAGTTTCAAGTCCTTCATTATCAAGATCAGATCATTCAAGAACATCAGAGAGATCAGGAGTTCTTGTCCAAGTGCTGCTGCATTCTTCAGAGGCTATCGTCTTCACAGTTCACATCGTCCAAGGGATAAAGCGATCGTCTTCAGATCGGATTCCTATAGTTGTACTTTCCCAGAATTCAATTGTAATCTTCTTACAAAGTTTGTGAAATAAAAAGAACTTTTATTTTTGCAAACAAAATGGCGAATCTGCTGGGGACGACTTTTTTCTCCGACGAGGAAGTGACAACTCAATGTGACATTACGTCTATCGGAAAGACGCAGAAGACGCTGGTTGTGAAGGTCAACCAGACTGCCTACGAGGCGATGATCAACTCCGGGGCTATTCGTCGTACTGCAACCTCTGCCAAGAGCAAAGTTCATTCAGTGTGGACTCCAAAGTTCTCTAAGCAATCCTCTGTGCAGTCCTCTGCGCAATCATCTGCGCAACCTGCTGTCTCTGCTGCTAAGGAGCCACTGGCCACTTCTGCTTCTGTGCAAAACACCACCCGTACTACCAAAGTACAAGCCAGAGTTCCTGCACAGTATATTGCTCCTCTTGCTGCTGCGCAAGTCACTTCCTATGCTGCTATGGTAAAGTCTAAGACTCCTCTCCCCCTAGCGCAGTTGGTGACTTCTTTTCCTCCTGCGCAATCCACTGAAGTCAGAACTCTTGCTGCGCAAACTACAGTTTCTGTGGCCAAGAGACCATCTGTCAAAGCTCCCCAGGCGCAATCAATCCTAGCGTAAGCTGTTCCAGCGCAGTCTAATAGGGATAATCCTTTGGATAATTTTCCTTCTTCTTACAGCAAAGGAAAAGACTCTGCTCCTCTTCCCAAGCATCCTGTTGCTCCAGCGTAATCCACTGGGGGTAGTCTGTTGACTGTTCCTCCTCCTCCTCAGAACAAAGGAAAAGGCCCGTTAGTCTTTTCTCAAACTTCTTCGTTCCACGACTTGGAAGACAACAGAAGGAAATGCTCTTTAGCCAACCCTTCTTCACAAAATAAAGGAAAAGGCCCTTTGGTCTTTTCTCAGTCCTCTCCGGTTTTTACCGTAGAAGATCCATCTGAACGTGCCTCGGCACCAATTAGTACAAGAACTCTCTCAAATAAGAGCTCTTCTCTCCAATGTACAGATCAAAGAGGTATTTTATCTACTCCGGTAGAGGAATTCCAAGATCTTCCAACTCTTCGGATATTTCACTCAAAACAGGAAAAATTACTGGTGTCTCAGACAGAAACCCCTGGGGGTGAATTTCTGATCTAAGGACTTATCTCAATAGACCAGCTTCTATGAAACGCAAGCAGCCAATGTCAAAGATCAACCTGCATCAGAGACAAACTTCCAGGATGAAAAATCCTGACACCTATGCTAATGAAGTGAGTACTTCTCTATATACTCACGGGACAAAACATCTGAAGAACCGAAACCATGTTCCGAATGTGGTCAAAAAACATATTCCTCAGACTTCTTCTCGTCCCATCATTGTTTCTGACCTCCGAGAGCACCTCGGGCAAAAATAGGACAATATCTCAACACCTCCAGTTCAACCACTTGGACACCATTGTAATCACAAGATTGTCATCAAGTGTTGTTGCCAGACAACAAAACGATCTGTCTTCGATCGTCTGAATTTTGCAACTTTTGAACCAATGTCAGAAGACGAAGACGAAGTGTTGTATGCTTCTGTCAACATGGCTTCTCGAGACACTTGGGGTAGAAAGTGCTCCAAATATGACAAGCCTCGCTGGCCCAGCCAGTGGTACTTAGATTTACTCCAAGAATCTTCTGAAGGAGTATTTCAACACACCAGATCCCGAAGCCGAGACACAATCGGTCAAAGGAATCTTCTTCAAGATTCTTCTGGTCATCTTCCTACTTCTCATTCAGGAGATGATTCCTTCTCTGATTATGATGCATACAGCGAAAGTTCTAAATAGACAGTATCTTCTACTGTACCTAGAGAAGTGAGAGCATACGTTGTCACTGAGGACCCAGATTCTTATAGTTCAGCAAATCAAGAACAACGAATAGCTACACTGGAAGAAAAACTGAAGACCATAGCTGAAATGGTCGCAAGTATGCATTCTATCATTGTGGCCCAACATACAGTACCACCGACCGTACCTGCTGTAAATCCTGAAATTATAGCATCGTCGGTGCCTGTGAATGCATGTCTGGGGGTAGTATCTCCTCAAATACCCCATGTACAAATTCAACCTACACCCAGTCAGTCAGGAGCTGGGGGTAGCACCTACCATGATGTTCCTCCTTCTAACACTCAGCCTGCTCCTTCTGCGTCATCGGAGGATGCTAATGAAGCTGTCAAACTCTTGCGTACTCAATTCGAGGCCTTCAAAGAGAAGGACAACTTACAGAGATTGGGGATCAAACAACCCTACCCAGTTGAATGGAAGGAAGTCCCATTTCCTCCAAAGTATAAAATCCCTACAATTTTGCTGTTTGACGACAGCACTTCTCCAAGTCAATTCATTAACCACTTTGAGGTAATGATTGTTCAACTTCAGCCAAATGAAGCTCTTCTTACCAGGGTGTTCGTCGGCTGTTTAGCCGGTGTAGCATACGATTGGTACAGGAGCTTGCCCGATGGCTGTATCACCTCTTTCTCGGGTTTGAAACAAATCTTTTTGGAGCAATTCTATGAAAAAATCAACGATATGACCATGTCGGCCCTCAACAAGATCAAACAAAGACATAATGAAACCGCTGAGAGTTTCATTGAAAGATTCTGCCGAGAAGCATTAAAGATGCCTCCTGGAACTCCGGCCGCTGTCACTTTAGATACCTGTAAGGCAAATCTTTTGCCTATCATCAGCATGTGGACGGGGTCAACTCAATTTTAAGATTGGCCATCATTCATTATTAATGCTAAAGCAGCTGAAGTTAGCGCTGACAAATTCAAGCAGTTGGGGGTACACATGTCTAACCCCGACCGGGATGAACACCCGACAGCTAGTAGCGGTAATCGCCAGAATAACCGTAAAGGTAAAGAAACTTTGAACATCAATCTGAAGAACAAAGAATCTCTGGCTGTCAATGTGGCTCCACCTACGTCTGCTTCTACTCCTTTTGCCCCTCCACCAAGGGAACCTCGTCCGAAAGTAGAGTACTCCTTTGATAAGAACGACACCGTGAGCATCTTCGATTGCTTAATCAAAAGCAATAAGCTCCAACTCTCGGACACGAAGAAGCCCGACGAGGTCGGTAAGACTGATTATCCCAAATACTGTATTTATCACAGGTTCATTGGGCATCCCACTCGAGCATGTTACGTGCTCAAAGGTAAAATTCAGGAGTTAGTCAATGCTGGTGTTGTCACTCTTCAACAAGATGAGAAGACTATTACCGCAAACATGGTCTCAGTACAGTTCGGTAACTTTCCTCCACAGATGGTACATTATGGTATCATCCCTATCCCCAAGGCCACTCTTGAGATCGAGAATCTTCCTCTTCCACAGAGTGAAGGTCTCGTCCCCTTATCCCTTGATAATGGTGAGATTATGTGGATCCACCCTGACCTTGTTGCAGACTTCGAGGCTCCTTCTAAACAAAAAGACCACTCCAAGGGCAAAACAAAGATCTGTAATATGGTGTCTTTTGACCCCATAGTTGAAGAGAAAATCCTGCTGGGTACCAGGTCAGGGAAAGCCTACCTACGGGAAGTTCCCGAAACTTAAGAAAACCCTGCTTCTTCTTCTGAGTCTGATCCAGTACAACCTGCCTCTACTGAGGGCATCTCTGTTGTGTCTTCATCGGTTGTAGAACCCATTCCTCCCAAGCCGACGGTAGCCGACAAAGGCAAACAACAAGTCCGCTTCGACAAACCTTTGAAGAAGTCATCTCCTTCTGGACTTGTGAAGCCATACAACTTTGATATTTTGGCCCAACTAGCCAATACACCGGCCAGGCTGTCAATCTTCGAGCTCTTGCGCCTCTCCAAAGAGACTCGAAAAACTCTGAGTGAAGCTCTCATGCAGGCGGAAACCTGTCTAACCCTTCTGAAGAAGCCGAAAGTAGAACCTGTCTCCTGCCTCCATTGTCACAGTGTATTGGAGTTAATTCCAAACATTACCTTCACACAGGATGATATGCTGATGGAAGACAATAGGCAGGACCGTCCTCTATACTATACAGGATATGTTGACTCGATGAAAGTCGATCGTATTCTGATAGATCCAGGGTCTGCCCTCAGCATCATGCCAAAGACAATGTTAGATGCACTGAAGATCCCAGTACATAGTCTTTCCAGTACAATTACCACCATCCTGGGGTTCAACCAAGGAAAAAGAGAGCCTTTGGGCAAGATTCGCCTAAAACTCCAAATTGGCAATCTTCGCACAAAGGTGACCTTCTATATTATAGATAACCATGGTTGCTCTTACAATGCTCTTTTGGGGAGACCATTTCTTTACGAACACAATATTGTTCCTTCAACTCTCCATCAATATTTCAAGTATGTTGATGACAATGGAGAGGTTCAAAAAGAGGTTACGGATCTCTATCCTTTCAAAGGTGTCGAAGCATATTGTAACGATGCTCGCATGTATAAGGATGAGTTCATGAAGGTAGTACTTGCTCTGGATACTGAAGAAGAACAAGAAGCAGTGCCCAATGACACTCTTATCATACCTGTCAAAGGGCGTATTTCTCATCCTCAATCCTCCAAACCATTGGCTATTCACTTGCCAGTCCAGAAGCAACCAACTGATGGTGGTCAAGATCAAAGGAAGCTCACCTCTTCTGAGCCACTTGTTATCGACCTACGTCGCAACAAAGATAAAAGGCAGCTCACCTCTTCTGAGCCACTTGTTATTGATTTATCTCATAACAAGGATAAAAGGGAGCTCACCTCTTCTGAGCCGCTTGTTATCGACCTCCGTCGTAACAGGTCCAATCCTCCTTCACGTTCTTCTTCTTCCTCTCTTGTAATCAATCTGACCAAGTCTACCAAGGCTAAAGGTCCTGTTGTAAATACATATGTACAAATCAATGAAAAAGTATCTACTTTCCAGTATACTGATGTCATTTATTATGCTAAGTGCTATTTGGATATGTTAGATAGCTTTCAGTCATTTACAATGTGAGTTGTACAATCTCTTCAAACAGAGGTCTTACTCGAGCACCCAGATGATTCATATTTTGTTGTCCCTTTTCGAAAGAAAGGCGAGAGTCTAATACTTTTTAGTAAAGGGCCAGAACAAAAATTCAGCTATACGGATGATAGCAAAAATAACGATATGAGACATCTACAACTCCGTCGTTATAGTCGACAATCAAAAGACATCATCCGAAAGATGGGTTATGATTTCAAGAATGGCCTCAACTACGGTAAGGGTAGAAGAACTCCTATCCGTACGGCCGTTCCGGAAGAAAAATCAGAGATGTACTACAGTAGGACAAAAAGAGGTCTCGGATATGCTTCACCTCAGATCTTATCTCCAGCAGTCTCCGAGTCCGATAGTGAGGAGCGCTCTAACTCTTCTGATTCCAGATCTTGGGACTCTGACACCAGCATTGGTCAGGTTCATCGGCTAATCGTATCTTCTAACATGGTCTCCGCCGAACTTCCAGAAGACTATGACGAAGATATCGAAGAAAGTCCTGAAATAGATCCTTGGGCTCAACGAATGGATATCCAATGGGAATTCCGATTCGAACAACGAGAACCTCCTATCGAAGATCAATTGTTTCAAATTGACGTAGGAGAAAACAGGTCACCTCGTCCAATATTCATCAGCAAGAACCTCCCCGAGGCGTATAAGCAAGAATTAATTCTTCTTATTCGAGAATATATTGATGTCTTCGCCTGGAGTTATGAAGATATGCCAGGTTTAGATCCCAAGGTTGCTACTCACAAATTGAATATTTTGTCTAATGCAAAGCCAGTCAAACAACATCAAAGGCGATTCAAGCCAGAAATAATGGACGCTATTGATAATGAAGTCAAAAAGCTTATAGCTTGCGGCTTTATTCGAGAAGAACAACATCCAGATTTGGTAGCCAATGTTGTCCCAGTCTTGAAGAAAACTGGCAAAGTTCGAGTTTGCATCGACTTTCGGGATCTTAATGAAGCTTGTCCAAAAGATGAGTTTCCTCTCCCCATCACAGATGTCATGATCGACAATACTTGTGGGTTCGAGTGAATATCCTTCATGGATGGATTCTCTGGATACAATCAGATTCGGATGGATCCTGAAGATGAAAAACACACTTCTTTCCGCACTCCTCGCGGAGTCTACTGTTATACCGTGATGCCATTTGGTCTCAAGGACGCTGGTGCAACTTACCAACGAGCTATGAGTACCATCTTTCGAGTTTATTTGCGTAAAACTGTTGAATACTATATCAACGATATTGCTGTCAAGAGTCGTCTAAAGGAAGATCACATCCAAGATTTAAGAACTATCTTCAATCTAATGTGCCAACATCAGCTGAAAATGAATCCCACCAAGTTATTCTTGGGTGTCTCTAGTGGTAAATTTCTCGGCTTCGTTATTACCTCTAAAGGTATACACGTGGATCCCGAGAAGATCAAAGCCATTCAAGAGATGCGTCCTCCACGCAACCTAAAAGAGCTACAAGGATTCCAAGGTCGACTTGCGTACATTAGGAGATCCATTTCAAATCTGTCTGGACCCTGCAGACCATTTATCCAGTTAATGAAGATAGGTGTCTCTTTCATTTGGACTGAAGAATGTCAACGAGCATTTGACGACATAAAACAGTATCTTATGAACCCACCAGTCTTGGTGCCACCAATCTCTGGCATACCATTCTTAATATATGTCCGTGCTATGGACCATTTATTGGGTGCTTTACTTGCCCAGAAGAACAAAGAAGGCCATGAACAAGCCATCTATTATCTCAGTCGTACTATGATTGGTGCTGAACACCGTTATAGTCCGATCGAAAAAGAATGCTTAGCTCTTATGTTCGCTGTTCAAAAGACGAGGCATTATATTATTGGCCAAACTATTCATGTCATTTCCCGAGTTAATTCTCTTCGGGTACTGATGAAGAAACCAAGTACACTCAACTCTCGATTGGCTATATGGGCCATTCTGCTAGCCCAATATGACATTGTTTATGTTCCACAAAAATCTGTTAAATGTCAAGCACTGGCGAACTTCTTAGCGGCTCATCCTATTCCAGAAATATCTAAACTTTACGATGAAATTCCAGACGAGACATTGGAATCAAATATGATCGCTGAAGAATTTCCTACCTGGCGTCTATTCTTTGACGGTGCATCTAAGATCGGACCGAATGGTGCCATTGTCGCAGGAGTTGGAGTTGTTCTTGTTTCTCCAGATGGGTCAACTATCCAAAGAGCCTATTCCCTAGATGAACCATGCTCCAACAACGTGGCAGAATACAACGCTCTTCTCATTGGCCTTCAATTAGCTAAACAACTAGACGTCGAATATCTTGAAGTTTATGACGACTCCAAGCTGGTTGTTAATCAGGTTAGAGGAACCTATGAAGTTTGTCATCAAGATCTAGTACCTTATCATGAAGCTGCGACTCATATGACTACATCATTCAAAGCTTTCTTCATCGAATATATCCGCTGAGCCTGCAATACTGAAGCAGATGCTTTGGCCAATCTTGTAGCAGTCTTAGCCATCCCTATCAAAAGACAACAGGTGGTGGTTGTCTCTAATCGGGAATTGTTCTGCATCGAAAACAATCGTAACATTGAGTTCAGTAACTTTACTGAAGCTAATGTTATCAATGAAGATTGGAGAGCTCCTTTCATCGAGTTCGTGGTCTATGATATACTTCCTGAAGATCCCAAAGAGGCTACGAGTATTCGTCGACGGTCTCCGCGATTCTACTATAATCAGACTATATAAACGGACTTATGACGGTCTTCTTTTATGCTGTCTTGCTGGTGATGAAGTGAAGCAAGTATTGCATGAAGCTCATGATGGTGTTTGCGGAGCACATCAACCCGGCCCTAAGCTACAAGACCGTATCCGACGCATGGGCTACTACTGGCCCTCTATGGTATCTGATGCCATCGAATATGCAAGGAAGTGTCGAGCCTGTCAAATCTATACAGATTTTATTCATCAACCGTCAGAATTCTTACATCCGACTGCTGCTTTCTGGCCTTTTGAAGCTTGGGGCATGGATATTATAGGTCCCATCAATCCTCCTTCTTCTAAGGGATATCGGTTTATACTCGCCATAACGGATTATTTCTCCAAGTGGGCCGAAGCTATACCTCTGGCTGAAGTTAAGACCAGTAGTGTCATCAACTTCGTCAAACACCATGTTATCTATAGATTTGGTGTTCCTCGATGAATCATTCATGACAATGGACCTCAATTTATCAGCCAAAAGTTTATAAGATTCTGCAATGATCACCGGATTGACAATGTCGCTTCGACAGCCTACAATCCTGCTGCTAATGGCTTGGCCGAAGCCTTCAACAAAACTATCATTAAGCTCCTTAAGAAGTTTGTGTCTACTAACAAACAAAATTGGAGTGAAAAGCTTGGAGAATGTCTTTGGGCCTATCGTACTACGGTTCGCAATCCCACAGGCTGTACACCTTTCTCTTTAGTGTATGGCTGCGAAGCAGTTCTACCCCTGGAGCTTCAAATTCTGTCCTTAAGGATTGCCATCGCTAATGAGCTGACAACGGAGAACAACGATATTCTTCGACTTCAAGAATTGGAGGCGCTTGACAAAAAGCGGCTATTGGCTCAACAGCATATTGAGTTATATCAAGCCCGAATCTCGAAGACTTTCAACCGCAAAGTTAAAGTCAGAGCCTTTCAGAAAAGAGAGCTCGCTCTAATAGTCAGACGTCCCATGACTATGACTCATATGAGCAAAGGCAAGTTCGATACAAAATGGGAAGGGCCTTACATTGTGAGCAAAGTCTTTTCAAATGGAGCCTATCAACTCTCAGAGCTGGACGGTCGAGTTGCTATAATGTCTATCAAAGGCAAATTCCTTAAGAAATACTATGTATGAATGTAACAAGGATTTCATGTAAATACAACAAGACAGTGCATAAATAAAGTTTGATTTTATTTCATCATGAACGACGTTACATAATATCAAGGACGAGAATCACTATCGTCATTTTTATAGACAGGACGAGGACCACTGTCGTCCTTCTCAAAAATATGATCGGCAAAAGAGCCGAGAACATCCTTGCTCAAACCCACCAGGAACTTGCAAGCAGCCAACCTCATGGCCTCTTCTTCTTCAGTCTTCCTTGGTTCAAGTAGGAAGTCCAAGATATCCCGCGGCGGCTTGGGTGCAGATGAACCTTCGTCCGCCTCTGTCTGCTTTAGCTGGGTCATCTCAATTGGACGTTCCTCAGTGCCCGCTTCAACCTTCGGGGTGATCTCAGTCTTCTTGGATGCATCTCCAGACGACATCTTTATGATGTAAAGTGAAAGTGATTATTTTATCTAATTTTCTGTTCTATTTATAGAGAGAGATTCGTGAAACAACGAAGTGACACATTCATCTGACGGTTTGCCCGTTTACTACATTTATCTGACGGTTCACCCGTTCATCACATTCATCTGACGGTTTGTCCGTTCATCACATTCATCTGATGGTTCACCCGTTCATCCCATTCATCCGACGGTTCGCCCGTTCACTACATTCAACCGACGGTTCGCCCGTTCACTATATTTATCCGATGGTTTGCCCGTTCATTACATTCATCCGACGGCTCGTCCGTTCATTACCATCCATTTGACGGTTCACCCGTTCATTACCATACATTTGACGGTTCACCCGTTCATTCCATCCATTCGACGGATCACTCGTTCATTCAATTCCTTTGACGGTTCATCCGTTCATTCCAACGATTCATTTCGTTCATGCATTTTGACGATTAATCCGTTCATTCATATCAGCAACTTGTCATTTGATTAAGTTGTCTACTGAAATAATAATATTCAACAAATTATATTCTGCCATGTCCACATTACCTCTGAGCAGATATAATGAATATAATTATTTTCTAAATCAAGAAATATATCATGTCCCGGACCTCTGAATATATTTTCTACCACTATTATTTATATCCGAATGAAATATGCAATAAATAATAGAGCCACAAAGAAAATGTCTTTTTATTGATCAAAATTAAAAGGCATTACAAAAAGACATGTTACAAAACAGAAGATACAAGAAAATCTTCCTATTCAGCTGGTGGAGTCATCAAACTAGCCATCTGCTGCTTTAAAGTTTAAAGTCGCTCCTCCCGAGAATCCATCACCCGCCTTCTAGCTTCCTCCATTCCAGAATTATCATCAAAAGTCGCCAAGGTTACTAATCGGCGGGATATTTCAGCTTGATGAGTCCTGACATACTCATTTCTTTCGTGGATCAGAATGTCCAGTTGCTGGACTGCAGCTTGATGTTGAGTAGTCTCTTCTTCTAGAGCAAGTTGAACAATTCTCAACTCTTCTTGAAGTCGATCGAACTCTGCTTTCAGTTCAGCAACTTTATTTTCCTTCTCCCCAGCAGCAGATGCTATTATTTCCATCTGGGAGTTGTACTCTGAAGACTTGGCAGCAAAAGTATCCAAGAAAACCTGGAAATCAGCTTTTGTAACTACAGCCTCTCGAGACATCCTCTCAAACTCAGCATGTACCAAAGACTCTACCTCTCCCCGATTGAGATCTTTGTAGATCTTAACTGATTCCTCTAGCTCATCCAATATGTGTTCAAGGTAAGCAGCTTGCGCTTCATCACCTTGACTTCGGATGGCAGCGATCAGATAAGAGGTTGGACCTCTAACAGTGATGAAACCAATATCTTCTTTCTCCATTACCCTCTCTACTAAGGGTCCTAGTAAATTAAAGAAAAGGTTGGTGAATGAGCCAATTATAAATCTGTTAGTAGCTATGGCACCAGGTGTAGCAGCTACTCCCATGGACGTTGAAGCAGCAGGTGCCTGCACAGACGGAAGTTCGGCAGCATGAATTGTAGTCTCTTTAGACAAGGGAGCCATGGTAGAGCTGGTTGCTCCTCCCAGATGTTCTACGAAATCAAATAAACCCCATCAGTTTGCTGTCATTAGCAACTATCGAAAAGGATCAGAAGTAAGGGCAATCTTACCATTGCTGGGACCAGTAATAAGTTTGTCATCTGCTGACATGGGTTGTAGCCTCACAGAAGTAGCTTCAGATATTACTGCCTGGCTACTACCCGCTCCAGAGCCGCCTGATAAGTGACGGCTACTGCTGGCTATCTCCTTTATTGGCACTATCTCAGTGAATATTGGAGGAATCGGAGAAAGTTGAATTTCTGCATGGATAAAAATTAAGATGTCAGCCATTTAATCCATAAAAGAAGGGTATTAATATCAGTCAATACCAATACCTCCTTGATGGGTGATAGTAGCTCCCTCCGGTGCTACTTCTTTAACCGTATTCTTCTCTGGTGATGCATGTACATCAACATCTTCTCCTGGATTCAGAGTGTCATCAATAGCCTCTGCTGATGTATCTTCATCACTTGCACTCTCTTCTCGTGCTTCTTCACTATCAGTTACGGCAACTGGATCCACATCATCGTGGAAGCCAAAGTCACAATCGTCCAGTACCTCAATCATTAACTTATCTTCTTCAGCACGTAGTGATCGAGGAGAAGCCGGAAGGTGGGCGGTTTCTGTTTCTGGCTCATTTGGCTTCGCAGCTTCATCTGCTATCTCTGCAATTTTCTCCATGGTCTCTACAACCTCGTCTCTCTTCTCTGGACTGAGAGCTTCCTGCCTGGGTTCAATGGCAGGTGTAGGGGACGAAATCATGACGTCGGCGACAGCACTGGTCACGACCCATGACAGGATAGGTCTTGGAGGAGTGGCCACTTTCCTCTTGAAAACTATCTTTTTTTTGCGTAAAGGTCTCTCTGGACTCTCTACATCTACAACATCTACTTGCCTTTGAAGAGAGGTCGGAGTCGTTGCCTCTTCTCTCTGGGTCGACTCAGCATGCTGCCGAGATTGCGACCGGGTGGTGATCCGTTCTGAAGATTCTAAAACAATCTTCCTCTTAGCAACTGGAAAAGAAGGTTCTTCCGCCTTCCTTTTCTTCCTTTCCTTGATTAGAGATCTGACGACCTTCAAGGAGACGCACAGTGGCTCGTTGACTTCTTCAGGAAAGTTGGCTTCGCTTGAAGCTTCCAACGGTGCATCAACTGGCTCATCCTCTTCATCATTACCAGGAGCTAACACAACAGATGCTCCCTTCTTTAATCGGGCCGCAGTCGTAAAACTGTCTACGAGACTGAAATTCTCAGCAAAAGTGTTCGCCGATGTGTAGAAGAGCGAATATGTATATAGCATACGAGGACCATGATCGCTCTTTAGCGGCATCGAGAACATCGTCCTCGTGCCCGAGCATTATAGTAAGCCCAAGCCCGAGCTCCATCGATCGGATAACCTTTTTCTTGTAGGTACGTTATGGCGTTGCCTACATGAAACTGGTCATAGCCGAATTGGCGTACAAATCGGCTCGGACGATAAGGCTCCAGATAGCATTCGTCTTCAAACCGGTACACCAAGTGAGATGGCTGGATCGTCTTCAACCAGTTGAAAATTGTGTGGCCCAGAGGCTGTGCTCTCCCAGAATCAACAAGGTTAGTGGATATATGCTAGTAGCCAGCTGGAGGGGGAACACAATAGAAGTTCCATCCCTTTCCAAGTTTCAGAGTGCGTCTGCAATCTCTTAAAGTGGTGTATATCCACTTGCTTTTGGAGAATTTCCTCAAAAAGCTGCCGCTCACCGCCCCCATATCGGGATTCATCAGTGAAAGATAGTGCAGAAGCAGCCATCCGAACAGATATGTGTAGGGTAGCTCCAGCTGAGGAAAGCTTCCTTTCTCGTCCTTTCCTCGAAGCATTTGATCGACAAAAAGGCGGAGGCCAGCATTCACTCTTTAAGTCATCGCTGACAAAAGATCCATCCGGTAGCCAAAGACTAAGCGGACAGCAGCAAACAGCACGCCACGATGAAAGCGGTCGACGGCGCTGGCTCCAGGGACGATGTATCGTCGAAGCCAATAAGTGAGGAAACCCGCCAACTGGGCTTCCTTCGATATGGCCCTATAGCCCATCCTCATATAACTCTCAATAATGTCATCTTTTTTGAGAAGGGGTTGTTGAAGATCGTCCTCGATCTTGATATCCATATCCTTGTTCTCCTCCATCAACCCTATCACTTCGCTGCCGCTAAGTGGTCTGAAGAAGGTGGGTTTGCAGTTATCGTGCTCCTTTGTCTTTTTCTCAATGATATGGTTGAGAAAGAGATACGGCAACCATTTGGTCGAGTAGCAGGTGCCGGATGTACCACTCTTGTAGTATAAGGAACAGATCTTGTAGTGGCATAGCAGTTCTTCAAAGACAGCCACTATGTCGGTATTCTCTTGGCGTAATTTGGCCAACTCATCATTGGTTGGGACAAATTCTTCATAGGGGATATCCTCTATTGGCAAGCTGGAGATGTACTTCATCTCGTGTAAAGCCAATCCGATCTCTCCGTATGGTGTCATAAAAGTCCCCTTTCTGTAATTGTATCTCTCCGCCAATGCAAGAAATAGATGCGGATTAGGCGGGAAACTATAAACGGTGGCATCGCTTGGTACAGCTCAATCTCCTTGAGTTGGTCTTCAAATTGAGCCAATATCCAATTAGCTATGCAGCTCCACCTCTTGTTATCTGGATTCACAAGACCTGTTAATCGAATATCTTGGTCTGGATATCTTCCCTCAACCTTCGCAAAGTCATTTGTGAATATCATGAAGAACAGTTTGGCAACTCTAGAGGGGGGTGAATAGAGTTTATATAGAAAAATAGCCAATTAAAAATAACTCTTTCACCAACAATAAAAAATCAGAGTAAAGTGCGAAAAATAAATGAAGAGCAGAAGAGCATACGCAAACACAACGATTTTAACCTGGTTTCCCTCGTGGAGGACTAGTCCAGGCCTGAGAACTCTAGCTCAGGATTAAATCCACTATTTGTGAAATAGTAGCTTACAACCCGTGCCTTTTCTTCAGAAGAGCACGTCAACTTCTAACAGAGGATCGCAGTGGCGATTTGCTTGGAATTGTCCAAGCGACTTCTTCACTCTTGCACAAGAATCCTAACTGAGAGATGCTGAGCACTCGAGACTTAGGAGGCTTGTGGCTAGTAGATAGGAAGGGTATGGCTTATTGAGCTTGTAGGAGAGAAGAGAAGAGAAGATTGAGTGAATTGAAATGAGAGAATTCATGCCCTATTTATAGTGTTTTTAGAGGCAGAATTCGGCCAGAATTCGGGTTGGAAAATTCAAAAATTTGGCCGTTGGACAGCTAGCAACCAGCTAACCCTAAAATTAGGGTTCCTGATTTCTAGGGGACAGAGTTCGGCCCGAACTCTGTGTGGAGGCAGAGTTCGGCCCGAACTCTGTCTCCAGAGCACAGAGTGGTCCTAAGTGGGACTTGTGGGCAATTTTTGTTTTGGTGGAGCTTGGGATTTTGGGTAGGCTTATAGACTAAGTTCCAAGAGCTCAGCATAACTCAGAGTACATACTTCTAGACTCAATAAAATGTAAAAGTACAGACTCGAAAATACACTGAGAGTCGGAAACTGAGCTGTTGTCTGTCCTGAACTGAATGCAGACGTCGTGTGTCGTATTGAATTTATACAGATATTATTTAGTCAATGTAGTCAATATTTGGTTGACTGTGACTTTGTGTCAACAATCTCCCCCATATTGATAATTGACAAAATAATAAATGTATATTTCAATATTCATACCTGGACACAGTTGGTTAAAACACAGCTCCCCCATAAACAATGCCGAGCTAGAATAAGATAGCTCCCCCATAATTAGTGAACGGTGCCGAGCTAGAATCAATAGCTCTCCTCCGTAAACAGTGAACGGTGCCGAGCTAGAATCAATAGCTCTCCCCCGTAAATAATGCATAGAACCTGTGGCCTGATAAAAATATTTTCCCAAAAGCAAACACAAGCACAGACAACAAATATACATATTTCTCCCCCTTTTGGCAGTTAGCAATATAAAGGATCATATAGACTGCATAAGAAAAAGCATGGGAATAGCAGTATAGACAATGAAAAGTAATCCAACCACACCAAGCAGAGAAGAAACAGTATAATACAAATAAAACAAGTCACTGACATAAAGTAGAACTACGAAAAATAGCATAAATGTTATCCACCAACCAGCACATCATCAGGGTTTGAAGACATAAATCCAGTACATAAATCAAACTGAAATAACTAAAATCAAAAAGGCAACTAAGACCATCAGCAGTGTCAGCAGCATATCAAGCCAATCTCCATCATGGAGCACGAGAAGGTCCTGGAACATCTGAAGGACCAGGGAATGAGCGACGAGGGTCCACAAAAGCATCATCAGGATCCATATACCTCATGACCCACGGATCGTCTATACGATGACCCGCGCGATCTGGATCCCGCTCAATAGGCACATGCAGATCAGGATGACGAGCAAGTGAATACCGCATATCATGCAGAGAGTTCCCAAGGGCACTGATCTGCAAGGTGGTACGGTAATCCTGCTGCGTCCAGCGATCATCCTCAATAGCAAAGCGATCGCGAAGCATAGTCTGAAGAGACTCAAGAGTGGCAGGAGGAGGAGGTGCATCCTGACCAAGAGGAGGGACGTTAGGCTCCTCATCAGCAGAATGCTCAGATGACTCAGAAGCAGCGACAGGCTGAAGGCGTCGTGCTTTGGATAGAAAGGCAGGTGCAGGCAGGAATGGACAATCATGGATAGGAATGATGAAAGCACGAAAAACTAAAGGAAGATAGAGAGGATAAACCAAAGCTCTTGGTTTCTTCCGACAGTTGATCATCCAATCCATCATAGTCCGTGGAAAGTTGAATGGAATACGATAGTGAAGATGATATAAGGTGGAGATCTCAAGATAAGTGACTTCATCTGTTGAGCCAGCCTTGGGCAAGATAGTATTGAACACGATGCGATGAAGTTCATAAAAGTAGGGGGTGAGATGCTTGGCCTTTAGCTTGCGAGGACTTACGTTAGGAGCACATAAATCCTCCTTGAATCCTTCAAGGGAAGTATTGCCAACAAATTGAAGTTGACGTGCTTCCACAAGCTTGTCCCACACATCAAGATCCGGGAGAGCAAGAAAGTCTCCCAACTCAGAATCATTAAAGGCAATGGTAATGCCAGCAACCCGAGAATAGATGTGGGTTGCATCGTGAGTCAAATTGCAGTAAAACATTTGAATTGCACAATGGTAGATGACAGAATTTGAAGCAACAAGTTCATCCAAACAAAGATCACGGAATAAAGACTCATATTGTGAAAATATAGGGAAATTTATGGGATGGCCCCCAAACACCGGACGAGTTCTAAAATTGCTAAACCATTCATTAGAGGCTTCTAGCGATACAAATAAACGGTCGTCGTAAGTGTTAGGGTCATCGGGACGCGGCGGATTGAACAACGGATGAATGGGGTGTTGTTCAACTACTTGTTCAATCGGAGGAGAAGGAACCGAAGAGGAAGCACCCTCATGTCGAGTCCTTCTTCCTCGTTTGAACAAGCGAGATGCCATTTGAAATAAAAGAGGAGAACTTGGAAATGATAGAAAAAGAGAGATATACCTGAAAAGAATACCAAACAGTTGAAGAGAATGTTGAAAAATCCTTTTCCCTTGATTTTGAGAAGAAATAGAGCCCTCTATATCAAGAACTAGGGTTAGGGTTTGGAAGGAAGAAGATGGAGGAGGTGGAGAAGAAGGAAATATGGGAGGAAAGAGAGGGAATCCCGAAATAAAGTAGGGCTTGGTCTTTGGTCGGGTGAAATATTAACCATTAGATTAGAATTGATCCAACGGCAGAGCCAGATCCCGACCCTGGAACCTAAGAACCGAACTCGGCCCGAACTCTGATAGGGGCAGAGTTCGGCCCGAGTTCTGGATCAATGGTCCAGAACTGAAAACAGGCAAAGAAGAAAAAGTTTAACAGTTAAACAAAAGATAGTTGAGGACAACAAAGAGTGTAAAAAAATAGATAGAGAGGTACTCAGAAAACAGAATGAACTTTAGAAAATCTCAATTAGGCAACATTAAATCAAAAACGAGCCATATAATAAATAAGAACATATACTGTGGTTCAATAGTCCAAATTTGCCATGGGTTAGCTGCAGGGGCCGGATCCCAGCTAGCGGTAGTCCTGAGGACTAGTGCACCGTATCGCTTAGGCTTTTACGCCTTGTTGTCAGAAGGACCCTTTCGGCTTGTACCCATACCAAATTCTTCGAAAAAGAATCACAATATACTCGATATTTACGCAGGTGAGTTTCAATTTATAACTGCTTCATCTAAAATTCCAAGTTCACGACAAAGAAAATTGAAGCGCTCTTCGGATAGTGGCTTAGTAAAGAAATCTGCCAGCTGATGATCAGTGTCAATAAATTCTAAGTTAATCGTGCCATTTTGCTGATGATCACGCAAAAAGTGGTGTCTGATCTCAATGTGTTTAGTGCGTGAGTGGCAGACAGGGTTCTTAGTCAAATTGATTGCACTAGTATTGTCACAGAATATAGGAATATGCATGAAAGATAACTTATAGTCTTCAAGGGTTTGCTTCATCCACAGAATTTGTGCACAACAACGCCCAGCTGCTATGTATTCAGCTTCTGTTGTGGATAGTGCGACAGAGTTCTGCTTCTTGCTAAACCATGAGACTAAAGCCTTTCCTAATAAATGACACGTGCCGCTCGTACTTTTACGGTCGACCTTGCATCCAGCAAAATCAGCATCAGAGTAACCGATGAGGTCAAATGATGTTGACTTGGGATACCATAGGCCCACTGTAATCGTACCCTTAAGGTATCGAAAGATACGCTTAACCGCGGTCATGTGAGATTCCTTAGGATTTGCTTGATATCTAGCACATAGGCAAACACTAAACATGATATCGGGGCGACTAGCAGTTAAATAAAGTAAGCTGCCTATCATACCTCGATACTTACGTTGATCAACGGGTTTGCCGCTCTCATCTGGTTCGAGTTTGGTTGAAGTAGCCATTGGAGTGCTGATTGGTTTGATGTTGTCAAGATCGAACTTCTTCAGCATGTCCTTGGTATACTTCGATTGACAGATGAAGGTTCCATTAGCCAGTTGTTTTACTTGCAGACCAAGAAAGTAGTTGAGCTCTCCCATCATGCTCATCTCAAATTCCGTCTGCATACACTTGGCAAATTCTTGACAAAGAGTTTCATCAGTAGACCCAAAAATAATATCATCAACATAAATCTGAATTAATAGAATGGTGTCTTTGAAAGATTTGAAAAACAGTGTGGTGTCAATTTTCCCTTTTGAAAAACCTTTCTCAAGCAAGAAACTGCTTAGCCTTTCATACCAAGCTCTGGGGGCTTGTTTAAGGCCATAAAGCGCTTTCTTCAGCTTGAACACGTGGTCGGGAAATTTGTGATTTTCAAAGCCAGGGGGTTGTTTGACATAAACTTCCTCCTTAATAAAGCCATTCAAGAAAGCACTTTTAACATCCATTTGAAATAATTTAAAGTTTTGAAAATTAGCAAAAGCACAAAGCATCCGAATGGATTCTAGTCTAGCAACAGGAGCATACGTCTCATCGTAGTCGATACCTTCCTCTTGGTTGTATCCTTGAGCTACTAGACGAGCTTTGTTACGTGTGACTGAACTATCTTCATTTACTTTGTTTCTAAACACCCATTTGGTACCAATTATTGAGTGATTAGCCGGTCTAGGAACTAGTTCCCATACTTGGCTCCTCTCAAATTGGTTGAGTTCTTCTTGCATAGCAGAAATCCAAAATTCATTATTAAAAGCTTCAGAAATATTTTTAGGCTCTACTTGTGAAATGAAGGCAGTGCTAGCAACGGAGTCTCTTAGTGATGATCTAGTAGTTACTCCTCGTGAAACTTCTCCTATAACTAAATTTTCTGGATGAGAAGGTTTGAAAGAGAATTTCTTAGGCAAACCCTCCAGAGAATTAGTTTCGGTTGAAGTATTCATTGGAGTAGAAGTTGATGGCTCAACGTCATCATCAAGAGTACTTGCTGCACTGTTATCTTCATCAAAAGTCATATTTGTTGACTCTTCCACAATAAGTGAGCGTTATTGAAAACTCTATATCCCTTACTCTTGGCGGCATAACCAAGAAAGATACCATCGTCAGCTTTGGCATCAAATTTGCCTAAGTTATCTTTGGTGTTAAGGATAAAACATCTACAGCCAAAAACTTTAAAATAAGAAACATTGGGGGTTCTCCCAAACCAAAGCTCATAGGGTGTTTTCTTCGTAATGGGACGAATAAGCACCCTATTCAAAATGTGGCATGCTGTACTTACAGCCTCTGCCCAAAAATATTTCGGAAGAGAATATTTATTCAACATGACTCTAGCCATATCGCCAAGAGTCCTATTCTTCCGCTCCACAACACCATTTTGTTGAGGAGTTCTAGGACAAGAAAATTCATGATCAAAACCATTTGCATTACAAAAACTTTCAAAATCATAATTTACGAATTTACCTCCATGATCACTTCGGATTCGAGTAATTATGTAGCCTTTTTCGTTTTGAACTTTCTTTACAAAAATTTTGAAAGCAGAAATAGCATCGCTCTTATTAGCGAGAAAGAAAACCCATGTAAATCTCGAAAAATCATCAACAATAACAAATGCATAAAGTTTGCCTCCAAGGCTAGTTATTCTACTAGGACCAAATAAATCCATATGAAGTAGTTGCAAGGGTCTAGTAGTACTTACAGAGTTGATAGAATGAAATGAGGATTTGGTTGCCTTGTTTAGTTCACATTCGGCACATACCGTGTCCTTTTTGAACGAGATTTCAGGCAATCCTCTCACTAGCTTCTTGGTGGAAAGCCTGGATATAGCATCCATGTTGGCATGACCAAGACGCTGGTGCCAAAGTAGTCGTTCGTCTTTGTGGGCATATAGACATCTACCTATAATGTGCCCTTTGAGATTGTTACCGAAGGAGACGTATCCTTCTCTCTTCATCGATAGTGATGCAAAAAGATTTGCGTCTCCCGTCATATGTCGCGAGCATCCACTATCGAGAATCCACTTACTTTCAGTTGAGGAGGGAAGGTCCACCTACATCAAGAGTAGATGTGACCTTTGGTACCCGAGTTCTTGAGGGTCCTGAAAAGTTAGTCTTTGGGAACCAAGCATATATCCTTTTATCTACAAGTCTTCTAACTCTGCACTGTGGTGAGATGTGTCCATGTAATCCACAATAAGTACAGATAGCATTCTTATTTACACTAGGAGCATGAGAATAATATCTATAAGCAACAGGATGAGGATGAACATGATGTGAAGAGTTAGCATGGTGAAGATGATTATGCATGGAATAAGTGGCATGTTGATGGTGTCTATGAGGCATAGAATGATGGTATTGTCTATGATGTGTGACATACTGATATTGTCTAGATGGCATGGCATGATGATTTTGTCTATATGGTTTATGAGGACCTTGTCTATATGGCATTGCATGATGATTTTGTCTATATGGCATGGCATGATGAATTTTATGTGTGGAGTGATGTTGATTGTGTCTTTGTGCATGATGAGTGTGTACTGAGTGAGAATTGTTCTTACGTGCACGTGGTTTATGAAAGTTTGTGTATATAAAAGCATGGTTATGTGCTGCATGAGATTGACGTGGTTGACTAGCATGAGTGGTATTGTGCCCATGTGATTGGGTTTGAGGTTGAACAACCTGTTTACCCAATTTGGTTTCTAATCTTTTAGAAACAGCTTGCAGTTCATCAACCTTAATATTTAAGCCATAAATCTTAGTCATGGAAATCTTGTGTCTACTCTTTTCTTCAGCAAGCAACGTGTTGAGAGTAGTGATTTCTTGAGTTTGTTGCTCAATACGTGCTTCAGCATCATGTAAGCTTAATTTAAGCTTGGATGCTTCATCAGTGTCATTTGTGGGTGATGTGTTTCTAACATTATCAAGAAGTAAAGAAATTCTTTGTATCTCATCTTCTAGACTTTTGATTTTGTCCTTGGCATGTTTATATTTACCGATGACCTTTTTATGATCATCGAGTAAATCAGTGAAAGCATCGCCAAGTTCATCAAAAGAGAAGTCATCCAGAGTTTCGTTAGATACCTTGTTGGAAGTTGCCATCAGGCACACATTTGCTGTATCTTGAGGAGAGTCCTTTTCTTCCTCAGAGTCACTCGCTTCACTTTCATGCCAGATACCTGTGTTGGCATATTTCGTTGATGAGTTCTTTTTGTATGGCTTCTCATAGCGGTTGCTCTTCTTCAGGAATGGGCAGTCTTTTCGGACATGTCCAGTTTTCTTGCAACCAAAACAAGTTGGTTCTTCTTCATCGTCTTCTTGAGATTCCTTCTTCCTTCGATTGAAGCGAAGGAATTTTCTGAAGTTGCGAACCATGAGAGCTTGGTCTTCATCATCCGAATTATCTTCTTCGGTCTCATCATGATTAGCTCTTCGTTGATGAGCTTTGAGTGCGATCTCCCTGGTCTTTGGAGCAGGCTCTTCGAAGTCCTTGAGGTCAAGCTCGTGAGTCATAAGCTTACCCATCAAGGTCTCCATTGACATTGTTGTGAGATCGTTTCCTTCTATGATGGCTGTCACCTTAGGGTTCCAAATCTTTGGTAGCCCTCTGAGCAGCTTACGAATCTTCTCGTGGTTTGAGTACTGCTTTCCAAGCGAAGATAGAGGATTGATGATGTCGAGGAATCTTGTGATCATTTGAGTGATCGTCTCACTTGGCTTCATCTTGAAGGCTTCGTATTCTTGAGTGAGACGGCTTATTTTAGATTCCTTGACCTGTGTGGTTCCTTCATGCGTCACTTCTAGAAGTCTCCATACTTCATGAGCAGTGGTGCATGTAGAGACCCTGTTGAACTCATTCCTGTCTATAGCACAGAATAAAGCATTAATAGCCCTAGTATCTAGACTTGCCTATTTCTTCTCCTCGACAGAATATTTATCGTGTGGTTTCTCAATGAGGTCACCATCGACAACTATCCTGGCAGGCTTTTTGTAAGCGTCAGTGACGACAGTCCACAGGTCAAAGTCTAGAGACTTAAGATAGAAGCTCATCCTTGTTTTCCAATATGTGTAGTTAGTCCCATCAAATAGGGGAGGCCTATGAGTGGACTGACCTTCACCATGATTGGAAATCAAGGATTGTGTGGTTGCCATGGATCAGCTCTTAGGATGTTAGTCCTTGTAAAGAGAACAGAGCTCTGATACCAATTGAAGAACAGTTTGGCAACTCTAGAGGGGGGTGAATAGAGTTTATATAGAAAAATAGCCAATTAAAAATAACTCTTTCACCAACAATAAAAAATCAGAGTAAAGTACGGAAAATAAATGAAGAGCAGAAGAGCATACGCAAACACAACGATTTTAACCTGGTTTCCCTCGTGGAGGACTAGTCCAGGCCTGAGAACTCTAGCTCAGGATTAAATCCACTATTTGTGAAATAGTAGCTTACAACCCGTGCCTTTTCTTCAGAAGAGCACGTCAACTTCTAACAGAGGATCGCAGTGGCGATTTGCTTGGAATTGTCCAAGCGACTTCTTCACTCTTGCACAAGAATCCTAACTGAGAGATGCTGAGCACTCGAGACTTAGGAGGCTTGTGGCTAGTAGATAGGAAGGGTATGGCTTATTGAGCTTGTAGGAGAGAAGAGAAGAGAAGATTGAGTGAATTGAAATGAGAGAATTCATGCCCTATTTATAGTGTTTTTAGAGGCAGAATTCGGCCAGAATTCGGGTAGGAAAATTCAAAAATTTGGCCGTTGGACAGCTAGCAACCAGCTAACCCTAAAATTAGGGTTCCTGATTTTTAGGGGACAGAGTTCGGCCCAAACTCTGTGTGGAGGCAGAGTTCGGCCCGAACTCTGTCTCCAGAGCACAGAGTGGTCCTAAGTGGGACTTGTGGGCAATTTTTGTTTTGGTGGAGCTTGGGATTTTGGGTAGGCTTATAGACTAAGTTCCAAGAGCTCAGCATAACTCAGAGTACATACTTCTAGACTCAATAAAATATAAAAGTACAGACTCGAAAATACACTGAGAGTCGGAAACTGAGCTGTTGTCTGTCCTGAACTGAATGCAGACGTCGTGTGTCGTATTGAATTTATACAGATATTATTTAGTCAATGTAGTCAATATTTGGTTGACTGTGACTTTGTGTCAACATATCGGTGTTCTGACTGGTAGCTGCAGGGAAGAGTTTTCTGGTGGGATGCACCCAGGTTTCAGCCCTCTGAGTAGGGAGCTGTGACGCTCCGAGGAACTGTAGAACATGTCTTTGTTGTTCGGCCCCTTCTTCACACAAATGTTCCCCGTTCGAGCTTTTTGAAGTGGAGTTATATCCCATTCCATCCTTCTGGGATAGCTCGCAAAAGCATAGCGAGACAAGGGAAGGAGAAGTGGTCGGAATATGAGGAAAGCTTTTATCTCTTCAGAAAATTAAAAGCAAGTAAAGGTTGACAGAATGAGACTGGAAACTATTTATAGTTTTTTTCAAGTGTAACAGTCACTTCAGATTGTGCCACAAAAGTTGGGGCAGACTCCTCCAAACGCGCAGTCAAAGCGCCACTTGCGCAACTTGATTTTAAATTCGAAATTCAAAGTACTTCGAAACTTTGAATATTTTCAAATTTCAAAAACTTTGAAGGGGGTCTTGTAGGTCCTAAAAATCAAGTTGCACCCATCAAAAAAGCAATAAAAATCAAATGGCGCACCCTTCAAATGAACTGCGCAGGAAGCAGATTGCACAACAAATCAACTGTGCGAGGCCGAACTGCGCTAACATCCAAGCGCGCAATGCTGACGTGGCAACGTCATCATTACCTGACACAAAATTAGATTTTTTTGACAACTGGCAGCCCGAAAGACGAGGAGCCTCTTCGTTTCTCGAGCCGCATCGCATTCTATGACAGCTGTCCAAATTCTAGCACGGTCCAGCTGCCAAAAGGTAGCACAAGCTGCCAGCTCAACCAAAGCGCAGTCTGCCAGATCCTCTTTACCACAGTTCGACCCCAGCGCAGTCTGAAGCTAGCGCAGTTCAAGCAGCACAGTCCATCAAGATAACTGATATTTTACACGTGGCCTACATGCCATCAATTGCTCACCACGTGCCAACCGTCTGTACACGACCATGCACATTTCAATCAAACAATGCCATGCGTCTAATACAGTTGAGCCACGATCGAGTAACTGCCCGCGTAGTTCGCTGCTTGCGCAGTCCAATGCCTGCGCAATCCAGTCTGCGCAATCCAGAAATAACTAATAATTAGTTATTTTCCAGAACTCTATAAATAGAGTTTTAAGTCCTTCATTATCAAGATCAAATCATTCAAGATCATCAGAGAGATCAGGAGTTCTTGCCCAAGTGCTGCTGCATTCTTCAGAGGCTATCGTCTTCACAGTTCACATCGTCCAAGGGATAAAGCGATCGTCTTCAGATCAGATCCTATAGTTGTACTTTTCCAGAATTCAATTGTAATCTTCTTACAAAGTTTGTAAAATAAAAAGAACTTTTGTTTTTGCAAACACTCATTATCCATAAGAAAACCCTTGTATGTAGGCAAAACCTTATTGAAAGCATATCCGTCTAAATGGCCCAACATCCACCTACAGACGGAGGCCTCCTGATGGAGCCATTTCGCATGATGATAGTTACGTAGAGTCGCATCCCCTTCCTCGCAACCCTCAAGAGTGCTGGGGACTATCAAACCAGGGCGATGTAAAGCCAACCAACCCATCAAGTAGTGGTAAGGGAGTCCAACCAAAGGAAACTCATCGTTACCCCCGCGACACTCTATTATCCTCTTGGAGAACTCCCGCAAACCGTGCAGGATGTCACATACCATAGCCGGCAGTAGAGCCAAACAATATTTGAAGGCAAGCCTCACAGCGGGCAGAATAAGTTCCTGACTAATCCGTCCCACAGGCCCAGAACCTCCTGGAACCACGGTCTTCCGCAACTATATCCTCAGAAAAGTGGCTAAGGTTGCTTTCGGACTTGAAGCAGTCAGATTCTGACAGAAATAGTAATGAACAGTAGAGGTGGACATTCCCGCGGCATCAATGGAGGCAGCAGAGACCCCCGCTTCAGCCATCAAATCGTCCACTTCGTCAGTAATATATGCCCGGCGTAGGGTAAAGTGAACCTGCTCCGGTATCGATGGATGCTTTGTGAAGATATAATCCGTCCAGGCCTCGATGTATGGAGGAGCCTTCATCGTACCCAAGTGCGTGCATACTTAGTGGTGGCAAAGCAATTCCTTATACACTGCCATCATCTCAGGACATTTGTTCTCCAGCACTAGAAACTCCTCCTTGTAAGGGGTATATTCTTCATATGGCACGTCCCCCCACGGCAACTTCGAAATGGCATGCATCTCATGGAGGGCTAAACTCATCTCTCCGTGAGGGGTAAAGAAAGTCCCGGTATGGTGATTAAATAGTTCCAACAAAGCCACGAACAGAGGCCGATTGATCTTTATGCCATGTTCGGTGGCCTTAATGGCACGACGCAGGCCTATACCTAGCAAGTCTTTTTTGAACCTGTCCACCACCTATTGGATTATTTCGCACCATTCCACCTTAGGATAAATCCAACCATCAACTTAGAAGATATCCATCGGATATGTATAGCCTGTGGCCAGAAGCCTGTTAGCAAAAAGAGAGGCTCAGAATGGATACACCTCCTTGGTAAAGTCTATGAGCAGATGACTAGGGAGTAACACCCGCAGCGTACAGGATGGACCATCAAGAGCACTCTTAAAAGAATCCCTCTGATTAGAGTATACTTCCACTTGGATTTGGTCGGTCATTAAACCCCATCGTTTCGGGGTCAGATCCTATTTCATATGACACTTCTCGGCTAAGCAGATGAAAACTGAGAGCGGGATGTGTCAGTTGATCGACGAAACATAAAAAAGAGACTGTCATTCTTAGAGTACCAGTTTTTATTTATCTCCAGAAGCATGGTATGTTCCAAGACCAGCTGAACGCCAAAGAGAAACGAAGGTTTCAACATCTTGATAGAATCAGAAGGGAGAGACAACTTGCCTCGATCCACAATACGGCATAAGTATATGAGCTGTTGATCCCCTATCATGGCTAGTCGCCCTTTTGGTTGACCTTGGACAATCAGCTGCCTGACGGGAGTGGTGAACGCCTCATCAATGTTCGTGTCCGAGGCAGAAACCGTCGCATTCAAAAGGATATCCTTGAAAAGAGACGCAGACATAGGTACTGCACATAAACAAAGTGTGTCAGAAAGACACAAAATATTTTCTGCCGACACAGAGAGCAAAGGCACTACGCCAGGATAGGAAAGCAATCGCACAGTCACTACGTGAACATCCATGCAGGCACTATCAAAGTGCACCACGCATCAGCCAACAAGCATCCGTGTAAGTTCTTTATAAAAAGAAATGCACAGGGAGAATGGCTACGCGTCTACGAAAAACTTCAGCACGTTGACAGTCGTTGCTTTATAAAAAGTAACAACTGTGCGCCTCGGTTGAACAGAGCTGCAGCGCATCTACGGACACTCCTCCAAAGAGCAAGTATTCATGTACATTGAAAAGGAAAGCTTCAGCACATCTACGAGATGATACTCCAAGGAGTAGCCGTTTATGTGCATCAGCAAAACAGAGGACCAAAGTTTATTACCTACGACAGACGGTCGCACATCGCGATGAACTACGGCACCAACGTTCGGCGAGTCATCAACGTCAACGGCCTCTGATGCGGGCCGCTTTCTTTTAGCTTTCTTGGAGCTCGTCGCAGGAGCTTTTGAGGTTCTTAATTTCTTGGAGGCCATGGGAGGAAAAGTTAGGGTTTAAAAGAGGAAGAAGACTCTGATGAAAAGCTTCTGTGAGAAAAAAAGAAAGACAGAAAGCTTTTTTTCCCTAACAGACCCTACTTATAGGGTACGGCCATGTCAGCGATAGAAGACAAAATGCTTCGTGAACGAGAAAACTCTTCGAAAGATGTGTGAATTAAGAGTATAGATTATAATGACCGTTCCGTAGAAATGAGGAGTTGAGATCAACTTTTAATGAAGCAACGGCTCAAGGCATTTAATGCCGAAGGCTAAGCGTGACGACAGCCTGTCAGTAAACGTATTGGGAATTCGCTTGCAAAGGACACGTGTCATGCTTCTGTTCAAAGTATTCCGAGCTTGGCTCAAGTTCGGAACACTTTGAAGGGGGTCTTGTAGAAGCATGAAAAAGCACAGACATATCAAAAGTGCAGGTTGTATTCCCATTACATATGGCTTTACAAAAGCGCATTTATCCTAAAAGTGCAGACAGATAATCAAAGTCACACAAACATACAACAAATGGTTCATAAAGAGTTCTTTATTAAAATCATGTTTACGAGGATCTACTACAGATTTGTCATGATTACATGAAAAGAACTTCTTTATTAAAATCATACATACAAGGATCTATTATAGATTCTTCATGAAAAGAACTAAAGCGCCTAAAAATCTATAAGGGGGTTAATCTTCACAGACGCGCAGCCCCAGACGCACAACACTATCAGAGCGAGCCACTTCTTGAAGGGTATTAGCCTGAGCAAGAAATTAGTCCACAGCACAGGGTGTGCCACCTCTATTGAGTAGGGCAGAGCACAACCTGTGGCTCTTCGGATTGTCAATCAATCCAAACCCGAAAGCTTGGATCTCGAAGACCTCCAAGATGTCATTCAGGTTTGAACTCCTTATGCCAAACGCTCAAGTGCATCTCAAAACTCAGCAGCAGTTCTTCTATAAAGACAGCTTATTTTGACGAAGAGATCCACAACCACAGTCGACTTGTGCAAGGCTAACGGTCGTTCGAAGCTATGTTGGGATCGAGCATGACAGTGGGAATGTTAAGAAGACACAACCCTTTAGAAAAGCTTCCCTTTATATAGGGTGAGTGTGGTCCAACCCACATGCCACGTGGCCGTCGTCAAAGACTCCCAAATTAATGAAATGAACCTACGACTCATTACAATGAATCTTATTTAATAGGTTCATTCGACTGAATCCTAGGCCACAGACTTCTTGAATTCCCTAAATGACGGTGGTAACTAAAGAAGAGGATGACCGACTCGTCCATCAAAAGGGCAGTCATTAATTGCTCTTATGGCTTCGAACGAAACTAGCTCATTTGACTCAGAAATGTAGCAGTTCACTGTGCCCTCGCTTCAACCCAGAAGCGCAGCACCCTCCATCCCATCCAAAAGTGCAGCCCGTTCAAAGGCTCCTTTATCTGATACTTTGTTGTCTAAAGCACAAGTCTACTCAACGCCCTCAAGTACAGTGACTCCGTTGCCCAAAGCACAAGTCCACTCGTTGCTCTAAAAGTGCAGTGGCTCCGTTACCTAAAGCACAAGCCCGCTCGTCGCTCTAAAAGTACATTGACTCCGTTGCCTAAAGTACAAGTCTACTAATTGCTCTAAAACCGCAGTGACTCTGTTGCCTAAAGCACAAGTTCATTCGTCGCTCTAAAAGTGCAGTGACTCCGTTAGTTCATTCGTCGTTCTAAAAGTGCAGTGACTCCGTTGCCTGAAGCACTTGTCTACTCGTCGCTCTAAAAGTGTAGTGATCCATCGCGTGAAGCACAGTCTACTTATCGCCTAGAAGCACAGTGGTCTTAAAGTTTCGCCAGAAGTGCAGCTCGCATAGAAGCGCAGTCTTACGGGGTGACATGGTTCCATGTGGCCAGATGGGTGTTTTTGTCCTTTTCAGATTAGTTTGTTTAAAACCACCACTCTTAAGATATGACAGAATTTGATTCTGTTGATAAGAGCAATATCCTATCGATTTATTTAAACCACAGATAAGGACAAAATTTGTTCTTATAGACGAGGGCCATATCCAATTGGTTTGTTTAAACCAATAGCACCCTAAGATAAGACAAAATCCAACTTCAGGGATAGGAACAGAATCTGCTCAGGTTCATCCGATCAACAGTAAACATACACCACATGTCGTTTATTTATTCATGTTGATAATTCTGCCCAAGATCTTGATAAAGGAAAATCCTAGCGTCTGTCATGCTTCAGCTCAGTAGCAGCCCTCACCGTACAACTTCGAGATTCTTTCATATCTCTACCTGTAGCATTCCTGCACAATCCTTATGCACATTGTATATGTGCTTCCCTATAAATAGAAGGAGTTTTCCTTTGATAAAGAGGCTTCAAAATCTTTACAAATTTGGCATCCTCTTGATTGGCAACCCCAGAGTTCTAATAACAAGCACCAGAAAGCCAGAGCAAGTTCAACTCATCGTCAGATCGTCAACGGAGTAAAGGAGCTGTTGCAGTACTCGATCTCCACTGTCACACTTCTCCAGAAAACTTTGTACTTAGATCTCTTTTTAGAAATCGATTTTACTCTTTTATGCGTTTAATATACAAAAATTTCGTATAACCTTTTGTCATGGTAAACAATGTCAAGGTGCAAGAACTTTATGACATAGAGAAGAAGAAACACGTAATTACTAAGCAAAGACTATAGATATGAATGCTAAATATGAAAAGTCTTGCGGGATCTCTAAAAAGTTAGAGATCAAATTAGGCAAATAGGTTATCCTTATTATACGACCAAAGGTTAGTCCTATTGTTAGGCATACATAACAAAGGACTAAACCGAAGTGTCACGCCCCAGAACCAGAATACTGGAGAAAGGGGGTCAGACACAGCCAGCTACGTACATTGAAGTGAATCCCACCTCACAATATGGTCACGGCTGTCTAGATGCATGAGGGTTTAACTACATGCCATTAGTCTTTTAAGGTCAAGAACAAACCTAGTATCTCAATCTCAAGCAAGCAAGTAAATGTAACACGATGGTAGATCATCAGACATACAAGGTAAGGCGTCCCATACATTACATATTCAGATGATCATGAAGCTAGTCATAAAAAATACGAAGACTAGCAAGAGTTTAAGTCATACATGATCAACCCTAGTATTTGTCAATCATATTACAGCCCTTAGGCAGATAGAAATTATAAGCTTTTAACACGAGCTAACACTTGCTTGGCGGCTAAACGCCTCAAAAGAATAATTTACAATGGATTGGGAGAGCAAAATAAAATCTACTCGTTGCCATGGTTGTATCTAGTGTTCACCATCTGGTTGGAAGGTTGGAAGATCCTCGGGTGCTACTCCAAAATCTGGCCATACAAAATCAGCTGGGTCAGACCCCAGAAAGAGCAAGTGCCACAAGGAAGGCTTTACTTAAGAACTAAAACTAGCATATTAGATCACACGACATAATAATGACAAGAAAACTAAGAGTTAAGAATTCAGGGGATAAACGATAAGATAACTAAGAAACTACTCCGGTAACCAAGTTACAACCCGAAAACCAAACAAGGACCGGGGGTTTAATCCTTCATCTGAACAGAACTTAGTCTCTGACCGATTATCGATAAGATAAAGCATAAACAGTAACGTGCTGAAGTAACCATGTACTGGCACTGTCTAGACAAGACTAGACGGGACTCCATCCATCAATCACGGCCAAGCAATGAATACGACTTTATACTTTAACTAACTAGGGTTATCACAAGCCTAGTTAGTAACAAGATGCATTGAAATGTTCCAACAGCCACAAGCCCTACAGACTTAATCCAGGTTATCCAGTCGCAAGTTGAGAGAGTTGGATTAGGTGACTTGGAGGTGCAACACATGACAGTGTGCTGAAAATATGCCCTACTCGACGGCAGGCTACAAGTCCAATTAGAGCGCACAGATAATAGGACTGCCTGTAGCTGGAAAATCTCTTCATGGACAACTTGATCAATCTAGTCATTATCCTAGTCAGATTCAGTATGAATCCCTGACCGTAGAAATCAGGAATTCATGTCCTAGACCTGATGCAAGACGAGACATGTAGCTTATACAAGCACAAACACCCACGGGGTCAAGATAAGAGTTACTTAGCAAGTCAAGATAGCCGTTACAACAGCATATCACGATTATCATGTTAGGTTACTTATCAAGATTACTGTCAAGAGTGTGCCTCGGCGGGCCACTATCAAGTTATTCATGTCATGTTACTTGTCAAGAGTGCACCACGATGGATCACTATTAAGAGTTATCATATAAAGTCACATTGTTATGTCGTGATGCTGTAAGTGTACCACGGCGGGCCACTATCAAGGAGTTATTAGAGAGTGTACGTGCCATACCAAGATCGTATTTAAAGCTCAGAGTACATGTACAATCATGGAAAATAATATTACAGGACCAGTCAAGTAAAGAGTATAAGCAAAGTCACAACTCACACTAAGGACCATGGGGACAAATACGGACATTTGCAAGGGATGGAACAAGGATCAATGGGGTGTCATGAAGAGCTTGCACCCAAAATGCATGTGCTGAGTGTGGCATGCGTCCAAGGCTATGCGCCTAAGGGCATGCGCCCATATGTATGAATACACAAGGAGTGCATGCGCCCATGGCCTATGCGCCCACGTGCATGTGCCTAGGACTAAAGACATCATGTAGGGCATATTCTATGAAAGGATGCACAAGAGAGTGCATGCGCCCATGGCCTATACGCCCACGTGCATGCACCTAGGACTAAAGACATCATGTATGGCATATGCTATGGAAGGAATACACAAGAGAGTGCATGCGCCCATGGCCTATGCACCCATGTGCATGCGTCCATATGGGTGAGGTAGGGTGTATGGTCTATGCGCCCACATGAGTGAGACATGGTGCATAGGAAGCTAAGTCAGGAGCCATCTATACTGGCTATGTAGGCGCATAATAAGGGCTGTGCGCCTACAGCAAGGGACACTATGACTTAACTCACATCTGAAGTTATATACATAAGCAAGTAAAAGTCATGGGTGCATATAAAGCCATGCGCCCACACTGAGGAAGGCAGGGTGCTTGGGCGCATATAAAGGGCTATGCGCCTACGGTTGAAGTCACTGTGGGCGCATAAAATACCATGCGCCCACACTGTTCTTCTTCTCCAACCCGAGAAGAAGAACCATGGAACCCATGAACTTCCAAGGTCCATAAATTACTCAAAATAAATCAAAATTCGGGTTTTCAAAGGTCCATTTTGGGTAAAATCAAATTCTCTGCAACATAAAATAATCAAAACATAAAAATAATAAAGTTTGATAGATCAAAACCCAAGAAAAGCAAGATTTAAGAAAACTTAGATCTACAGGAATTAATCCTCTAAAACCAAAAATGCTAAGTACTAACTAGTCTTAGAAGCTTGTAGAGAAGACAATAGAACAAATAAAATGGAGTTCCTCCATAAAGAAAGTTGCATTTGCCTAAGGTGGTTTGAGAGAATTAATGAAGGAAAGAGAAATAAATAAAGAAGTAAAGAAAATAATAAAGAGAGAGAATGGAATTGATATTTATATCAATCCTCTCCATCTCTAACCAAAACCAAAATAAACCAAGCCAAGCTAAACCAAGTTAAACCAAGGCCAAACCAAGCCGTGCTACACAAGTCAAGATACGGGTCGGAAATCCATACACGTATAATAGAAATACATATAACAAAAAATGGGTGTGACAACTCTACCCACCTTAAAAGAATTTTGTCCTCAAAATTTTATCAAGAGGCTAGAAATGTCGGGACAAGATACACTAATCACAGGCAATCTATGACTAACAGTTAATCAAGCAATCATTCATATAAGCAAAGAATTAAAAGCATAAGGCATAAGGAAGATATTATACCTTATGAGTCAAACATGTGTGGATATCACGATCGGATATCATCCTCACGTTTCCATGTTGACTCATCCAAACAGTGATGACCCCAAGCAATACGGACTAAACTAATAGTCTTGTTCTTGAGTATCTTCTCTCTCTGGTCCAATATGGATACCGGTATTTCCTCATATGAAAGGTTGGTACCAACAACCAATTCCGAATAATCAAGGACATGACTCAGATCTCAGATATACCATCACAATTAGGATACATGGAAGACATCATGTACCTCACATAACGACGGTGGAAAAGCGAGACGATAGGACACATCATCTACTCGCTCTAGAATGTTGAACGACCCTATATACCTAGGACTAAGCTTTCCCCGTACGCTAAAATGAATGACGCCACGGGTAGGCGAGATCCTAAGAAATACGTGGTCGTCGATAGAAAACTCAAGAGAACGTCGATGAGAATCGGCCCAATGGCGCTGGCGATCTTGTGCAACTCGAAGATGATCCCTAACTTACCTGGCCACTTTAATAGTCTGCACAATCATCTCTGGACTAAGCATCTGTCTTTCATTGACATTATTCCATGCTAACAAGGATCTGTAATTTCTGCTATACAATACCTCAAAGGGTGCCATCTGGATACTGGCCTGGAAACTATTATTATAGAAGAACTCTACTAGATGCAGGTGATCTTCCCACGAACTACCGAAGTCAAGCGTACAAGACTGTAACATATCTTCAAGAGTCTGGATCGTGCGTTCTGACTGACCATCTGTCTACAGATGATAAGCTGAACTGAACTTGAGACGAGTCTTCAAACTATTCTAAAGACTCCGCCAAAAGTGCGATGTAAATCTTAAATCTCTGTCGGATACAATACTGACTGGTACGTTGTACAACCTGACTATCTGCGTAAGGTACATCTCTACAAGCTGATCTGTCGACTGACCAATCCTGAAAGGGAGAAAATAAGCTACCTTGGTGAGTCTGTCAACTACAACCCAGATAGCATCTCTTCCAGTTGGGGAGTTAGGTAACCCATTTACAAAATCCATGGTAATGTGCTCCCATTTCCACTCTGGGATCGATAAAGGTTGAAGAAGTCTAGCTGGTCTATGATATTCAGCTTTAACTTGCTGACAAACCAAACAACGAGAGACGAACCGGGCTATCTCCCTCTTCATGCCATTCAACAAAAATGCTGACGGATATCATGATACATCTTCATACCTTCGAGATGAATCAAATACTGTGAACTGTGAGCCTCTGCCATAATCTCTTACCTAATGTCACCACTAGGTACACAAAACCGCCTTCCATATCGATGTGTATCGTATTCGTGGATACATAACTCTGCTCTCCGTCCTGCTACATATTTTGTCCTAAGTCGCTGAAGCTTAGAATCCACTGACTGAGCTAACTTAATCCTCTCAACTATACTGGACTGAACTTGCATACTGGCCATCAATGCCATATTGGATGGAAGAAAAACTTTAATACCCATCTTCTGAAGATCTGCTAACAACTCTAGCTGTGTTGTTAGAAAATAAAATCTGACACTTCTGCTCAATGCATCTGCAACAACGTTGGCCTTTCCCGGATGATACTGCAGGTTGATGTCATAATCCACAAGTAGCTCTAGCCATCTCCTCTGACGCATGTTAAGGTCCTTCTGAGTAAACACATACTTAAGACTCTTGTGGTCGGTAAAAATCTCTACCCGATCTCCATACAAATAATACCTCCACAACTTGAGTGCGAAGACCACCGCTGCTAATTCCAAGTCATGGGTTGGGTAATTCCTCTTATGATCACGAAGCTGACGTGATGTATAAGCTACTACCTTACCATGTTACATCAAGACGTATCCCAATCCTCTGCCGGAGGCATCACAATAAACTGAAAATCCTCCAGTCCCATCTGGAAGCGTGAGAATGGTTGCCGTCATCAATCCTTGCTTTAACTTTTTGAATGAACTCTGACACTCTATTGTCCAAGTAAACTGCACATCCTTGCAGGTCAACTGCGTCAATGGTGCTGAAATTCGAGCAAAGTCTGACACAAACCGCCGATAATAGTCGGCCATTTCTAGGAAACTCCGAACTTCTGCTACGGTACTTGGTACTGGCCAGGTCTCTATAGCTACTATCTTCTGGGGGTCTACTTCCACTCCACCTCTGGTGATGATGTGACCTAAGTACAAAATGCCATCAAGCCAAAATTTGCACTTACTGAACTTCGTGTATAACTAGTACTTTTTGAGAATCTGAAGAACCACACGAAGATGCTGCTCATGCTCTGCCTCATTCTTGCTATAGACTATGATGTCGTCTATAAACACTATCACGAACTGGTCCAAATAAGACATGAAGATACGATTCATAAGGTCCATGAGTACGGCTGGAGCATTGATCGCTCCAAATGGAATAACAAGGAACTCCTAATCTCCGTATCTGGATCTGAATGCTGTCTTCGGGATGTCTTGCTCTCTGACTCTGATCTGATGGTATCCTGACCGCAAGTCAATCTTCGAGAATAATGTCGTTCCTCTGAGTTGATCAAATAAATCATCTATCCTTGGTAGACGATATCTATTCTTGATTGTTACAGAGTTCAAGGTACGATAATCAACACATAATCTTGACGTACCATCCTTCTTTTTCACAAAAAGTATCGGGTTCCCCAAGGCGATCTACTAGCACGAATGAATCCCTTGGTTCTGAGTTCTTCAATCATCTTATACAAGATCTCTAACTCTGAAGGTGCCATCCTGTAGACTCCCTCTGACACTGGTGCCGTTCCTGGAATCAAATCAATAGTAAACTCTATCTCTCTCTCTCTGGGGGCATGCTTGGAAGCTCTTCAGGAAATACATCTGGAAACTCTTCTACTACTCTGGAAAACAAAACTGCTACTACTACTGCCATTCGCAAGACTGGTGGAGAAGGTTCTACTTCGCCTCTGGAAAATAAAAACTCTGGTTCATCGAAAATACCAAAAATAATCCTGCCAACATGGCAGTCTATTCTTGCGTATTGATCCTTCAACCAATCTATTCTTAGGACCACATCATAGTCAGCCATCGGAAATTCTATCAATCTAGCGAAAAACTCTCTACCGCTAACTACGATTCGACATGAGGAAAAGACTCTATCTACTCCCACAAGACCGTTACCAGTAAGTATATTGAGCCTTACTAATAATGACTCAGGCTCTAGTCTTATCCGTGTTGTAAATCTTACAGACATAAATGAATGTGATGCACCCGAATCAAATAATACTGATATTGGAAAAGAGTTGACGAGAATGGTACCTGCCACCACCTCACCTGATACCAATTCTTCTGCCACGATCAGAGCCATAGCATGTCCTTGTCCTCTTGGTGCTAGTCCCCTCTGCTGGAAATCTCTCTGCTGGTTCTGAATCTGAGCTTGGGCATACTGTTGAGCCTGAAGCGACAATAGTCTCGGAGGCTGGTACTGCTGCTGCACTGGTGCTGGACCTCTAACCGATTGACTGGTTAGGTTTGATGACGATGAACTAGCTCTATTCGGACAGGACCATATCTTGTGATCCGCTGCCCCACAAGCCAAGCACAATCTATGTGCTCTGCGACATTCTGATACTACATGTCCTGGCTTCCCACAATGAGAGCAGCCCATTGCAGAAGACTGCTTCTGCTTCTGCTGCTGAGGATACATCGGTGTCGATTGCTGAACCGACGAGGCTATGGTCGCCCTCCTAGGAGCTCCAATAGTCAAAGCCCTAGCTATCGGGGCTGGTGCTGATGACTAGGACATCTGCCCATGAGACCTCTTCCGTCCTCCCCTTCTATCTATAATCCTCTAAGAAGTATATTCATGCCACTTCGCTACTCGTAAGACGGCATCAAACGTCTGGTGCTCAAACTGCTCCACTGATATAATGATCTCTAGGTGGAGTCCATGCTGGAATCGTTGGGCTCGATCCAATTCGGATGCCACCAAGGTAGAAGCAAACCGACTAAGTCTAGAAAACTCGGCCGCATATCCATCGACCGTCCTTCACATCTGCTTGAGATTATCTCGTCTGTGGATCATACCGTGCTACTGCATCGAATTACTTGGTTTGGAACTTGTTGCTGAATAACGCCTACAAAACAGGCGTTGCTAATCCAACTGCTAGCATCGCCCACCAGCTGTAGGCTAAGTCCAATAACTGTAGGCGCTCTGTCACGACCTGTACCCAGTGTAGGGGTACGAAAAGTGGGTACATCCAGCCTACGCCACAGTGTCGGCGGTAGAACGCTGTCCTAGGTTACTATCTAATCAACAACTCATACAATTATATAATATACTTGTCAAATCTTAACTCCGAACGGAGGACAAGTATAGTTATAATAAAATCTCAATCACAGTCTAAGCACGATAAGATAGCACAGAAGTTTATAACTAAAGACTAAACAACAACAATTATAAACTACTAAATAATAATATCTCAAACAAACTCAAATACAAACTCGTATCTCAAGTTATTATAATTCAAGTTCTAAAACATGAAAACTAAACCAAGTCTACTAGCAAGTCTCCCGATCACTCCTGAGTGTCGGGGCCATAGGTAGCTAAGCCATCTCCTGCTCCAAGGCAAGTAGGGCAAATGTCCTCAGGGCTATCATCTGTAATATTTTTAACAGGTCCAGTCAGGACAGGAACGAGTAAAATTCATCAAAAAATCCCAAGTAAATAACAGAAAACTATAAAGCAGTTTTAGACAGTTGTATTGATGAACATGGCAATTCGTATGAGTAATAATGTAGAGAAACAGTTAAGGTACAAGGAAAGTAAGGTAACTAAACAAGAGGAGAAGCATGACAAGAAAGACTGAAAAATAAGATCTAACTGAACTAGAGTAACATAACGAGTCCAGACAGTACAATATAAGTCCAGTGTAATCCTAATGTGAGTCTAATACAAGAAGAGTCAAATGTGATTCCAGTACAGTATGAGTCGAATATGATTCTAATCATTGTTCTAATAAGGTGATTCGAATAAGGTGATACGAATAAGGTGATACGAATAGGGTGATACGAATAATGATTCACATGATGTTCTATCAATGATTCGAATAAATTCTCCAAGTGTGTTTTAAAATACCGAGATCGATATGTAAACAGCTGTAGGTAATACGGTACACCGCACATTCGGCCAAGTGTGGGATGGCTATCGTTCGAATATCATTCACAGTGGGGTGATTCGAATAGGGGGATATGTCTACATGTCTAATCAATATTTCCCTGCCTAGTCTAATACAAATGAATCCATAATCCACACATATGATGAATACAAGTCCAACCAGCACATGAAGATACGAATAGGCGGTTCGAATAGTGATTCGAATGGTGATTCGAATAATAGAGGCAAGACGAGTAAGTATGTGTGTCGTATACATGGATTCAGTAATAACAATACGTGTTTGTAACAAGAATCAATTAGAACTAACTAGAACTGAAGTACAATAATTGACAAGTAATGAGTGAACTATCAGAGAATGTACTCGCCTGATACTCTGAAAAGAGTATTGTAATATCATATGTCTGCACCGGAGCTACAATGCCCTAATTAGAGGAATATAGGTTATGACATGTCCAGAATGGTAAATAAGAACTACATGATTTCTAGGCTAATCTAGGTCAACTCTAAGTCAAACCTGGTCAACTTATGGTCAACCCTCTTGTCAACTAAGAGTCAAAGGTCAAACTATCTAGGGTTTGGTCAAATCTAAGTCAACACTACCTCTAGGCCTATACACCATTACCAATACAACCCTACTTATACAATACTCAATTATAATATATACACTATATTGCACATATAGGTATCACTCACATATTCCATGTTATATAATTATGTAGGAAAGCTAGATATATATATATATATATATATATATATATATATATATATATATATATATGAATATACATATACATATATATATTGAAAAGGAAGAAGAAAATTTAGAGAGTGAAAAGTGTGTGTGTGTTTGGACTATGGACTATGGAATACAAGTAAGGGTTTAAGAGCACATGGCATGTGGTTAACATTTAGCTAACTCAATTATCACATATTCACAATCAGTTAACATTCTAACACTTTCCATTTCAGTTTACAACATGTCAATCATTCCTGAAATCTCAGGATACACACTAGTTTAGTCCAATTGAGAGCAAAACCCATTTCAGTTCACATTGATTTAAATCTCAGGTTTCATTCAACATAATCTCAGGCTATTACAATTGCCATCTCAGTTTAACATTTAATATTAGGAAATTAAAAAGCCCATTTATTCACAACTGAAATCTCAGTTTCAGTATTTCAGTTTTCAGTCCCTCTTAAACCAATCATCACTTAGACATTAGAACTTAGTTTAATTGTAACCATCCAACTCAGGTTTACATTTCAGGTTTAACTTTAACCTATATCTCAGGAATCTCAGTTATTACATTCAAATCCCTATCAAACTCACTTACACATTCAACATTAATCCAAACTAATTTTTACATTAAAACTCAGTTAAGAAGTTCACTGAAATTCTCAGGAATCTCAGGTTTATCATCTAATCAGAGAATCAAAACCCAATTCAGTTAACATTAAACATTAGAAGATCTCAGATTTAACTATTTACAGTGAATCAACATTTCACATTTCCTGAATTCTCAGTTAAAAAAACATTGAATCACTCATGTGTAACTAATTTCTTGAATCTCAGTTAACCATTTCAGAATTAACATTAAACCTCAAATGAACTTAACAAAAAACTATACAAATACAACCTAAATTCTAAAACTAATTTAGCATTCAAATTCAGGAATGGGTTCATAATTTAACTGTCAGTTTCAATAAAACCCAACTGAAATAAAAGACACTGATACATGAACTTTCATATTTCGAAAACCCAATTAAACCATAGAAATTTACAACCAGCCATATAGGTGTGTTAACCATGTGTTCATGTGTCCAGGAGATGTCATTCGTGTCCACTAGAGTGGACACGAAGTGTCCAAATGCATCTCAACACAGGACAGGAACCTGTGGTGCACAATTCGTGCACAGGCTCGTGCACGCGTGCCGTATCCTCGTGCACACGACACAGTCAATTCAGGACACGTGCTCGTGTACCTAAGTTTGCCCCACATAGGGCTTCATGCCTAGGACCCTAACACGAGCCCAAGTGTCGTCATGTCCATACGGGAAGCCCGTATCAGAGAGCAATTTGTGTGTGCACAGACTGTGTACAAAACCAGTACGCGTAGGATTTCTCTCTCGACACGACAGAAGGTGACATGAGACTCAAGGGGGGTGTTGTCAGATACTTCCCCTTGGTCTATGCCAAGTGGCAGGCCGCCACGTGGCGTGTCGTGTCCACACAGCTGATCAGGTAGCAGGACAATGTACGGTGTCAGCGCATGCGCGGTGCGTGTCCGTTTTGGATACGAAAATCACCCTAACTTCGACTCAGTCAAGTTGATTAGTGATCTACAATTAATAACCTAAATTTCCATTCAAATTGATTCTGAAATTAACACCATTTAATTCTCACAAACATTTCATCGAACACGTTGTTAAATTCACTGATACGTGTCCAATACGGACACGAAATGGACACTACCTAGCACCAAACTAACCCTACAGCTTGGGTATACCTATGTGCATGCATACATAAAAATAAAACATAATTTTACAAGGGTTTCATGGGATTTACCTATTGAGAATGAATCTCAATGAGAAAGGTGAGGTTGAGGGTTCTCCTTTGGATTTCAATTGATCAAAGCAATTCCAATCCTAGCTAGCAAGTCCCTACTAGCTCCCACTATGGTAGAGGGTTATGATGCAATTGATTAGGGCCAATTTGGGCTTGATTTGGATATTAGGGGAAGGAATTTCGGGAGGAACTTTTAGGGTTCTAAGCAAGAAGTAAAAGAGGCAAGGGGCCTTGTTAATGAGACTTTATAGGAAGGGGGAGGGGGTGTTTGATGGCTGCCATTGATCAATTAGGGTTAGGTTTTAGGTCTAGATGAGTGGCTAAGAGTTGTCCACCCAATTCCAAGCTCTCCTATTGGTTCAACTAGTCATAGGGCTAACTTTTCCACAAATATCCTAAGAGTAATATCTTACCTAGAATATCTAGATATTACTAACCTTGGCACTTAGTAGGAATGTTCTAACCTTGATTCTAACCTCAAAACTAATCTAGGTTAGGTTAAACTTCTAGGTTAACACTTAACTAAAAGATTAGCATAATATTTAATTAATCAAAATTACAATTTTACAAAATTGTCAAAATGACCAAAATACCCTTAGGCTAAAAAGTTGTAATTAGTCATCCTAATCACATGACTAGGCTCCCTTGGTCATGGTTAGTCTCTAGGCTTAGCAAAACTAGGGTTTAACTAGTTAATCATCAAAATCACCAATCAACATTTTAAATAGTTTTAAATTAATCAAAATCACCAAAAATCGCAATATGATTTAAATATCATTATTAAATAATTATAATTATAAAATTTCAAAATTACCCTCATTTGGAAAATTGGGTGTTACAAGTCTACCCCCTTAGAAGAATTTCGTCCTCGAAATTAAGATGATCTTACTCCTCCTAGGTCAAACCCCTAATCAATCAAGGTCGAAGGATAATATGCAATCATAGTCCTACTGGTCGTGATTCTACAGTCTCGAATATGGTAACTATGCTATCTAGCATATCACAAGAATATCCTGACAGGTACTAATAGAAATCACACATGAAGGTGGGAGAGAAGAACAAGGAGGTCAAACCTGCTAACCCGTCACCTGCAGCGTCAGTTTCCTCGACTGCCATAGCAAAAGCTCCACCCCTCTGGGCATGGCACTGCGCTACAGGTGGCCTAACTCCCTCTCTCTGACCCGATGCTCCGTCATGTACGGGTGCAGTAGGGCAATCCCTGACCTGATGAGCAGCGGATCCACAGAACAGAAAAACCTTCTGCCTCCTATAACGTGTCTCCCAAGCGTGCCCTGCCCTCTTGCAGTAAGCACAAGTCTGCACCTTGCGGTCCTGTCCTCTAGGCTGGTGTTGTGCCTGCTGAAGCTGTACGTGAGGCCTCTTGGCCGGACCTCCACTGCTACTGGCTACATGAGTATCTCGACCCCTCTTCAGTTTCAACCCTAGATCATCCTCTGCTGCCATAGCTCCTGCTAAGATCTCCGCGAAAGAAGCATCCCTGTCACTCTTAGTCAATGACCGTACCTCTCTGATCAAACCTCTACAGAACTTCCTCGCCTTCGTCTTCTCGCTCAAGTCCTCAATGAATCTGCCCAGCCGGCAGAACTCTCCAGCATATTTCCCGACTGTCTGGCTCCCCTGAGCCAGGCTCTCAAACTGTGCCTCTATGCCTCCAAGTGCTACGTTTGGAAAGAACTGCTCCTTGAACAGCGTCTTGAAGGCTGCCCAAGTATGTCCCTCGATTCCCACTCGGGGGTCTGTATAGTACCAGGTGCGGGCCAGGTCCTGCATCTGGCTGCCCGTCGCCTCTATCTGAAGTCGGACTGGTATCTCTGCCAATCGGAATATCTCCTCTATATGCTCTATCCAGTCATCCGCATAGTGGATGCCCTCTGTACCAAGAAAATCCCTCAGACGCATCTTTTGAAACTCCTGAATACCCGACGTCCTCTAATGGCACTGATGTGTCTGTGCTGGCCCCTGGATGGTCACCATTTCCACTATCGTCCGGACCAGCTGGTGAGCCTCGTCTATAACCTGACGGAAGTCGACAGTCTGACACTGCTGCTGGTGCTGGTGGAACTCCATAATCCTCTCCATAAAAGAAAACAGGTGTACAGCATCAACCAATCCTGCAGGTGGCTGCTGAAGCTGCTGCTGAAACATCTCAGGAATGACCGAGGTCATCCTTCGAACAGGTGGAGGCATACCTCCAATGGCTGCATTCGTTCCTGTCTGATCAGAAATAGAAGGTGCTACAGTCCCAGCAGGCTGTTGCACTAGACGAGAGGTGGCAGACCCCTCTCCAGCGGTTGCTATACCAGAGCGATGTGATCGTGTCTCCACCATCCTGAAGACAGATCGAACAAGGAAGTCAATACTAAGCATGAATCGATATAATCAAAGGAGGATAGTTTATTTCAAAGAAGGCAAATCAGTAGGATATGTAGATGGCATGATTTGAAACAGAATTTTTCTAACTGTGATTGAGTACCTCTCCGTTTAAGCCTATCTCTCAAATCCTATCGCAGGCTGTAGTGATACTCTAGTTCGAATACCACTATATAAAATTGACCTGCATGGGCCACCACTAAAAATGTGTCATGATCCGCACCCAGTGTAGGGGCACGAGAAGTGGGTACGTCCAGCCTACGCCGCAGTATCGACGGTAGAACGCTGTCCTAGGTTACTATCTAATCAACAACTCACGTAATTATATAATGTACTTGTCAAATCTCAACTCCGAACGGAGGACAAGTATAGATATAATGAAATCTCAATCACAGTCTAAGCACGATAAGATAACACAGAAGTTTATAACTAAAGACTAAACAACAACAATTATAAACTACTTAAGAATAATATCTCAAACAAACTCAAATACAAACTCGTATCTCAAGTTATTACAATTCAAGTTCTAAAATATGATAACTAAACCAAGTCTACTAGCTAGTCTCCCGATCACTCCTGAGTGTCGGGGCCATAGGTAGCTAAGCCATCTCCTTCTCCAAGGCAAGTAAAGCAAATGTCCTCAGGGCTATCATCTGTAATATTTTCAACAGGTCCAGTCAGGATAGAAACGAGTAAAATTTATCAAAAAATCCCAAGTAAATGACAGAGAACTATAAAGCAGTTATAGACAGTTGTATTGATGAACATGGCAGTTCGTACGAGTAATGATGTAGAGAAACAGTTAAGGTACAAGGAAAGTAAGGTAACTAAACAAGAGGAGAAGCATGACAAGAAAGACTGAAAAATAAGATCTAGCTGAACTAGAGTAACATGACGAGTCCAGACAGTACAATATAAGTCCAGTATAATTCTAATGTGAGTCTAATACAAGAAGAGTCGAATGTGATTCCAGAACAGTATGAGTCAAATATGATTCTAATCATCGTTCTAATAAGGTGATTCGAATAAGGTGATACGAATAAGGTGATACGAATAGGGTGATACGAATAATGATTCACATGATGTTCTAACAATGATTCGAATAAATTCTCCAAGTGTGTTTTAAAATACCGAGATCGAAATGTAAACGGTTGTAGGTAATACGGCACACCGCACACTCGGCCAAGTGTAGGATGGCTATCGTTCGAATATCATTCACAGAGGGATGATTCGAATAGGGGGATATGTCTACATGTCTAATCAGTAATTCCCTGTCCTGTCTAATACAAATGAATCCATAATCCAACACATAAGACGAATACAAGTCCAACCAGCACATGAAGATGCGAATAGGTGGTTCGAATAGTGATTCGAATGGTGATTCGAATAATAGAGGCAAGACGAGTAAGTATGTGTGTCGTATACATGGATTCAGTAATAACAATACATATTTGTAACAAGAATCAAATAGAACTAACTTGAACTGAAGTACAATAATTGACAAGTAATGAGAGAACTATCAGAAAATGTACTCGCCTGATACTCTGAAAAGAGTAATGTAATATCAGATGTCTGCATCAGAGCTACAATGCCCTAATCAGAGGAATATAGGTTATGACATGTCCAGAATGGTAAATAAGAACATACAATACAATCTACATGATTTCTAGGCTAATCTAGGTAAACTCTAAGTCAAAACTGGTCAACTTATGGTCAACCCTCTGGTCAACTAAGAGTCAAAGGTCAAACTATCTAGGGTTTGGTCAACTCTAAGTCAACACTACCTCTAGGCCTATACACCATTACCAATACAACCCTACTTATACAATACTCAATTATAATATATACACTATATTGCACATATAGGTATCACTCACATATTCCATGTTATATAATTATGTAAGAAAGCTAGATATATATGAATATACATATACATATATATATTGAAAAGAAAGAAGGAAATTTAGAGAGTGAAAAGTGTGTGTGTGTTTGGACTATGGACTATGGAATACAAGTAAGGGTTTAAGAGCACATGGCATGGGGTTAACATTTAGCTAACTCAATTATCACATATTCACAATCAGTTAACATTCTAACACTTTCCATTTCAATTTATAACATGTCAATCATTGCTGAAATCTCAGGATACACACTAGTTCAGTCCAATTGAGACCAAAACCCATTTCAGTTCACATTGATTTAAATCTCAGGTTTCATTGAACTTAATCTCAGGTTATACAATTGCCATATCAGTTTAACATTCAATATTAGGAAATTAAAAACCCCATTTATTCACAACTGAAATCTCAGTTTCAGCATTTCAGTTTTCAGTCCCTCTTAAACCAGTCATCACTTAGACATTAGAACTCAGTTTAATTGTAACAATCCAACTCAGGTTTACATTTCAGGTTTAACTTTAACCTATATCTCGGGAATCTCAGTTATTATCAAATCCCTATCAAACTCACTTACACATTCAACATTAATCCAAACTAATTTTTACATTAAAACTTAGTTAAGAAGTTCACTAAAATTCTCAGGAATCTCAGGTTTAACATCTAATCAGTGAATCAAAACCTAATTCAGTTAACATTAAACATTAGAAGATCTCAGCTTTAACTATTTATAATGAATCAACATTTCATATTTCCTGAAATCTCAGTTAAAAAACATTGAATCACTCATGTGTAACTAATTTCTTGAATCTCAGTTAACTATTTCAGAATTAACATTAAACCTCAAATGAACTTAACAAACAAATATACATATACAACCTAAATTCTAAAACTAATTTAACATTCAAATTCAGGAATGGGTTCATAATTTAACTGTCAGTTTCAATAAAACCCAACTGAAATAAAAGACACTTATACATGAACTTTCACATTTCGAAAACCTAATTAAACCATAGAAATTTACAAACAGGCATATAGGTGTGTTAACCATGTGTTCATGTGTCTAGGGGATGTCATTCGTATCCACTAGAGTAGACACGAAGTGTCCAAATGCATCTCAACACAGGACAGGAACCTGTGGTGCACAATTCGTGTACAGGCTCGTGCATGCGTGCCGTATCCTCGTGCACAAGACACGAGTCAATTCAGGACACGTGCTCGTGTACCTAAGTTCACCCTACATAGGGCTTCGTGTCTAGGACCCTGACACGAGCCCAAGTGTCACCGTGTCCATACGGGAAGCCCGTATCAGAGAGCAATTTGTGTGTACACAGACTGTGTACAAAACCAGTGCGCGTAGGATTTCTCCTCCGATACGACACAAGGTGACACGAGACTCAAGGGGGGTCTTGTCAGACACTGCCCCTTGGTCTATGCCAAGTGGCAGGCTGCCATATGGCTTGTCGTGTCCACACAGCTGATCGGGTAGCAGGACACTGTACGGTGTCAGCGCGCGCGGTGCGTGTCCGTTTTGGACACGAAAATCACCCTAACTTTGACTCAGTCAAGTTGATTAGTGATCTACAATTAATAACATAAATTTCCATTCAAATAGATTCTGAAATTAACACTATTTAATTCTCACAAACATTTCATCGAACACGTTGTTAAATTCACTAATATGTGTCCGATATGGACACGAAATGGACACTACCTAGCACCAAACTAACCCTACAGCTAGCGTATACCTATATTCATGCATCTATGAAAATAAAACATAATTTTACAAGGGTTTCATGGGATTTACCCATTGAGAGTGAATCTCAATGAGAAAGGTGAGGTTGAGGGTTCTCTTTTGAATTTCAATTGATCAAAGCAATTCCAATCATAGATAGCAAGTCCCTACTAGCTCCCACTATGGTAGAGGGTTATGATGCAATTGATTAGGGCCAATTTGGGCTTGATTTGGATATTAGGGGAAGGAATTTGGGGAGGAACTTTTTGGGTTCTATTTGCAAGAAGTAAAAGAGGCAAGGGGCCTTGTTAATGAGACTTTATAGGAAGGGGGGTGTTTGATGGCTGCCATTGATCAATTAGGGTAAGGTTTTAGGTCTAGATTTATCACTACCACTTTTCTAGCTTGAGTGTATTTTGGTCATTTTTAAAATTTTGGAATTATTTGGGAATTATTAGTATTAATTATAATTATTAGAATTTTTAGTGATTTTTAGTATTTTTGATTTGGTGCTATTCTAGGTTTTGACTAGTGTTGACTTAGGAGACTGTCCTAGAAGCTAACCTAGGTCTTGACTATTTGGTTAGGTTATGGAACCCTAGCTTGACCTAAGTTAGTGATATCAAACTCATTAGAATTTATTAGGAGGAGATAGGAATTAATTTGAATAGAGAATGGCTTGTGGTTTCACAAGTCATGACTTATGACTTAAGCCCATAGAGGCCCAACCCAACACCATGTAACCTATCTCTAGCTCAATACAGCCCATGGCCGGCCAACCCTAATCATTCCCCTCTATTTAATGCCTCCTAGAAATTAGGGCTAGCCTTCTTTAGAAATATTTGCAAGTTTGAGAAAGAGGTAAGTCTCCATCTTCAATAACCTAATTGTAGGAATAGCTTTGCAAACCTACAGGTAATTTCGAATCTACACCATAGAATGTTGTTTTTATTGCATATTTAGGAAGCCCTAGGCCTAACCTAATTGTAGGAATAGCTAACCTTAGGTTTCGAGTTCGATACGTGTCCGTATCGGACACGTATCAGTCCATGTATATAGGTGTTTGATGAAATGTCCTAAAGGGCATTTCGATTTGTTTCTGAAATGTTTATGAATAAAAAATTAGATTTTAGTGTTGCTTATGGCTTTCCAGTGTTCTGAGCATGTATTGGTGTCGTGTCGAGTCGCCACGGACACGGGAACATGCGGGTGCACCACACGCGCGCGCGCAGATTCCTTCCCTTGCTGCTCGGGGCTTCATGTGTATAGCACACGACACGTGGACACGAAATATTTGACACACATTTTGGGGCAACCACTGACACCACGTGTGTCAAGTGACACGACCTCTCGTGTCGTGTCAGACACGATGTCATGCGTGCCCAGGGTGCGCACTGTGCGTGTATCAGTGTATTATTGGTTCACTGTTTTGAATTCGGTTTTAAATGATTTTATTTGTGATTTTAATTGTCAATTAGATCCTAAATATGATGTATGATATGTGTTAGATTATATTTACATGTTAGTTTAGATTTTGATGTGAAAATGTGGATTCGATTGGATTAATTTTAGGTTCGACTGATACTCATGACTGATACTTCATTTCTAATTTTTCCTAAACATTTGAATCCCAGTATTATTGATGTTTTCAACTGTAAATCACTCTCACATGTTTGTTAGTCCATGTTAGTACAATGTTTACATTCGAATTAGACTTTTGGTTTAAGAATATGATTTTGACAATTGGGTTGGATTTCGAAATTTGCTGTTAACTGATACATTGGGTTCTTTTCTACTTTTAAACTGAGTTGAATGGTTTAATTCCTATACCTGAGTTTTTATTCTTCCTACTGAACTGAAATGAATGTCTATTCATGATAAACTGTCACAGGGTTGGGGTAATTAGCTACTGTTTTGATTCAATGCACTTCATGTTACTGAATTCCTTTATCTGAGAAATTGGTTCCTTCCTACTGAACACTGATATTGAATGAATGATCTATTCATTGGTTGATTTAGTTCAGTTCTATAGCATGAACTGTAAATTGAACTGATTTCCTTTTCCTTAACTGTAACTGAAATGGTTTCCTAAGCCACTGATTTTGTTTAAAAGCAACCTGAAATGTATTCCCAGTTTGTAATTAACTAAGGATTTGGTAATTAGCTAGCTGATTCATGATTCACTGTCAATGTATTACAGTTTTTCTAGTTTACTTAATTCCAGGATTGACACTGTTTACTGATTTTTATTCCTATTTCCTCACACCCTCATGCCATACTCACATGCCTATCACACACTCTTATACTCTCACTAACACACAACCCTATCATGTATCTCACTACACACACTCTTGCACTCTCATGACACACACACACACTTGGACACATGCATGAGTCCTTCCTATTCTCTATACACATGTATATATATGTATTTGGGATGTATACATATATGTATCCTATATCTATGTGTGCCTACTATTATATATATATGATATACATGTATGTGTAGTATACACATAGGTAACCTATATGCTATTGTGTATTTCTATATTAGATTATATCAATATATCAATATGTGTAATATTTTAGATAAATGAATTGTCATGTGTATATGTGATTGTAGGTTGGTTTAGGCATGGTATTGCCTAATAGCCTAGACTAGGGCTCTTAGCCTATTGGTGTATCTGTTTGTCAGTATAGAGTCTAGATAGACTTGTATAGCCTTGTTAGACCTAGAATAGACTAGTTAGACTAGTATGGACTTGGTTGACCAAGTTTGACTTCTAGGGTTGACCAGAGTTGACCAAGAGTTGACTTTGGCCTAGATTGACCTAGATTCATGTAGAATGTATTGTAGTGCATCTTATTACCATTCTGGACTTGTTGTGACTTGTACTATTCTAAATAGGAGCCAGACACCACTCTTCGGACAGTACTTTCATCTTGGACATTCAGATAGCAGGCGAGTACATTTTCTGATCTTTTCATACCTGTCTGGACTATATTCTTGCTCTAGATTACTTTACTTGATGCTGACACGTACCTTCACGAATTAGTACTATATGGATCCTTTCCTGAGATGTTATCCCTCTACGGGTGCATCGGATATTTCATGTTCATGTACTTTATCATGTGCATCAGGTACTCCTTGTACTCGTACTAGTTCATGTATTTACATGTTCTCATGTGCTTTCATGTACTATCACGTGCCTCATGTACTACTCATTACATGAGTTCACGTATCTTTAGCTGTATTCATGTGCCCATAACGTAACTTGAATGGATCCTTATGTATTGATTGGGGCGGGGTGAGTAGAATTGGTTATGTGATCATTATCCCCAGTAGGTATTCATGTGCTTCTTAGTTGTATTCATGTGCTCCTAAGCCGTTTACATAACCATATTGTACTCTAAATCACTTAGCCACTTACAGTCTTTACTTATCATGTACTTATTTTCAGTTACAAATATCTCATGTTTTTCTGTACTTCCTTTTCAGCATTTCCTGTATTTTACTCTACTGCATGATTTATACTCCTAACCTGCTATGAACTGTTTTGAGAGATATGTGCTCGTTTCCGTCCTGATTGGACCTGTTGAAAATTTTACAGAGGACGAGGAGGAGGCCTGCTTAGATACTTTCTATGGGACAGCCTTAGAGGACACTTGCAATCCGGACTTCCAGTCGGATCCCTTAGCTGTAGAGACTGTTGTTCCATAGATATCTTATCTTATTTCATAGTATTGGAGATTGAGTTGTATATTTGGATCTGTATTATTTCTGGATGTTAGTGGAGTTTATCTAGACACTTAGCTTTCTCTCTATTTGTATTTCCTGTGGATTTGGATCTTGTATCTTTTATATCATTCTATCTTGTCGTATTCTACCTTAGATGTGATTGAGATATATTCTGTTATGTCACCCCCATTCGGGGAGTATAACTGTTATTACCTTAAACTGTTAGATGTTGTGACCTAGGACAGCGTTCTACCGCCGACACTGCGGCGTAGGCTGGACGTACCCACGTCTCGTGCCCTTACTCTAGGGTGCGGGTCGTGACAAGATGAGTGGCTAAGAGTTGTCCACCCAATTCCAAGCTCTCCTATTGGTTCAACTAGTCATAGGGCTAACTTTTCCACAAATATCCTAAGAGTAATATCTTACCTAGAATATCTAGATATTACTAATCTTGGCACTTAGTAGGAATGTTCTAATCTTGATTCTAACCTCAAGACTAATCTAGGTTAGGTTAAACTTCTAGGTTAACGCTTAACTAAAAGATTAGCACAATATTTAATTAATCAAAATTATAATTTCACAAAATTGTCAAAATGACCAAAATACCCCTAGTCTAAAAAGTTGTAATTAGTCATCCTAATCACATGACTAGGCTCCCTTGGTCATGGTTAGTCTCTAGGCTTAGCAAAACTAGGGTTTAACTAGTTAATCATCAAAATCACCAATCAACATTTTAAATAGTTTTAAATTGATTAAAAATCACCAAAAATTATAATATAATTTAAATATCATTATTAAATGATTATAATTATAAAATTTTAAAATTACCCTTATTTGGAAAACTGGGTGTTACACGCACAACGGCCACCTTCTCTTCCTTAGGAATCCTAGCTGCCTCTAGGGTAACTTGTATGTCCTGAAGCCACGCATTAGCAGCGATAGCATCTTCACTGCCATCAAAGAAAGGAGGGTTCAGACGCTTGAAGCTGTTGGCCGCGTTGTTGCCTTGGTAACCAACTCTGCCCATGGTATCTTGTACTGTCTGGTGCAGGGCATCGTCCTGACGATCTTGAGATGCAATTAATTCCCTGATGAGACCCACCAGGGTTCCATTATCAGGCTCTGCAGGCTGGACTGGCTGAACTGGGGGCTCTGGATACCCGGAATGCATGACCCGGGAAGCTGCTCCAGAGTGCTGGGCTTGGTCCCCAGGTTGCTGATGGTTCACTGGAGGCGCTCCACCTTGCTGATTGGCAGGACCAGGAGCAATGCCATTGAAAAAACGACATGGGGAATGATAAGGAAGGACCAAGATAGATTGAGGATATAAGCATGTGATCAGATCAATATTTCAGAAAGATTAGAAGACACGAGTAGAGATCAAGGGCGAATGCTGATTGAGACATCTATTCAGTGAAACCCTCACACATCTTGATTTACAAGACCTGCATGTACCACCACTTAAACCGTGTCACACCCCAGAACCAGAATACTGGAGAGCGGGGTACAGACACAGCCAGCTACGTACATTAAAGTGAATCCCACCTCGCAATACTGTCACGGATGTCTAGATGCATGAGGGATTAACTACATGCCATTAGTCTCTTAAGGTCAAGAACAAGCCTAGTATCTCAATCTCAAGTAAGCAAGTAAATATAACAAGATGGTAGATCATCAGACATATAAGGTAAGGCATCCCATACATTTCATATTCCGATGATCATGAAGCTAGTCATACAAAATACGAAGACTAGCAAGAGTTTAAGTCATACATGATCAACCCTAGGATTTGTCAATTATATTACAGCCCTTAGGCAGACATAAAATATAAGCTTTCAATATGAGCTAACACTTGTTTGACGGCTAAACGCCTCAAAAGAATAATTTACAATGGAGTGGAAGAGCAAAATAAAACCCACTCGTTGCCAGGGTTGCGTCTAGTGTTCACCATCTGGCTGGAAGGCTGCAAGATCCTCGGGTGCTACTCCAAAATTTAGCCAAACAAAATTAGCTTTGTCAGACCCCAGAAAGAGCAAGTGCCACAAGGGAGACTTAACTTAAGAACTAAAACCAGCATGTTAGATCACATGGCATAATAATGCCAAGAAAACTTAGAGTTAAGAATTTAGGGGATAAACGATAAGATAACTAAGAAACTACTCCGATAACCAAGTTACAACCCGTAAACCAAACAAAGACCGGGGGTTGTAACCCTTCACCTGAACAGAACTTAGTCTCTAACCGATTATCGATAAGATAAAGCATAAACGGTTACGTGCTGAAGTAACCATGTACTAGCACTGTCTAGACAAGACTAGACGAGACTCCATCCATCAATCACGGCCAAGCAATGAGTACGACTTTATACTTTAACTAACTAGGGTTGTCACAAGCCTAGTTACTAACAAGATGCATTGAGATGTTCCAACAGCCATAAGCCCTACAGACTTAATCCAGGTTATCCAGTCACAAGTTGAGAGAGTTGGATTAGGTGGCTTGGGGGTGCAACATATGACAGTGTGCTGGAAATGTGCCCTACTCGACGGTAGGCTACAAGTCCAATTAGAGTGCACAGATAACGGGACTGCCTGTAGCTAGGAAATCTCTTCATGGACTACTTGATTATTCTAGTCATTATCCTAGTCAGATTCAGTATGAATCCCTGACCGTGAAAATCAGAAATTCATGTCCTAGGCATGATGCAAGACGAGACATGTAGCTTTTACATGCACAAACACCCACGGTGTCAAGACAAGAGTTACTTAGCAAGTCAAGATAGTCATTGCAACAACATATCAAGATTATCATGTTAGGTTACTTATCAAGATTACTAACAAAAGTGCACCTCGGCGGGCCACTATCAAGTTATTCATGTCATGTTACTTGTCAAGAGTGCATCACGACAGGTCACTATTAAGAGTTATCATGTAAAGTCACATTGTCATGTCGTGATCCTGTAAGTGCACCACGGCGGGCTACTATCAAGGAGTTATTAGATAGTGTACATGCCATACCAAGATCGTGTTTAAGCTCAGAATACATGTGTAATTATAGAAAATAATATTACAGGACCAGTCAAGTAAAGAGTATAAGCAAAGTCACAACTCACACTAAGGACCATGGGGACAAATACGGACATTTGTAAGGGATGGTACAAGGGTCAATGGGTTATCATGAAGAGTATGCACCCAAAATGCATGTGCTGAGTGTGGCATGCGTCTAAGGCTATGTGTCTAAGGGCATGCGCCCACATGTATGAATGCACAAGAGAGTGTATGCGCCCATGGCCTATGTGCCCACGTGCATGCGCCTAGGACTAAAGACATCATGTAGGGCATATGCTATGGAAGGAATACACAAGAGAGTGCATGCGCCCATGGCCTATGCGTCCACGTGCATACTCCTAGGACTAAAGACATCATGTAGGGCATATGCTATGGAAGGAATGCACAAGAGAGTGCATGTGCCCATGGCCTATGTGTCCACGTGCATGCGCCTACATGGGTGAGGCAGGGTGTATGGTCTATGCACCCACATGGGTGAGACAGGGTGCAAAGGAAGCTAAGTCAGGAGCCATCTATACTGGCTATGTGGGTACATAATAAGGGCTATGCGCCCACAGCAAGGGATACTATGACTTAACACACATCTGAAGTTATGTGCATAAGCAAGTAAAATCATGGGCGCATATGAAGCCATGCGTCCACACTGAGGAAGGCAGGGAGCTTGGGCGCATATAAAAGGCTATGCGCCCAAGGCTGAAGTCACTATGGGCGCATAAAATGCCATGCGCCCACACTGTTCTTCTTCTCCAACCCAAGAAGAAGAACCATGGAACCCATGAACTTCCAAGGTCCCTAAATCACTCAAAATAAATCAAATTCTGGGTTTTCAAACGTCCATTTTGGGTAAAATCAAATTCTCTACAACATAGAATAATCAAAACATAAAAATAATAAAGTTTGATAGATCAAAACCCAAAGAAAAGATTTAAGAAAACTTAGATCTACAAGAATTAATCCTCCAAAACCAAAAATGCTAAGTACTAACTAGTCTTAGAAGCTTATAGAGAAGACAATGCAACAAATAAAATAGAGTTCCTCCATGAAGTAAGTTGCACTTGCCTAAGACGGTTGGAGAGAATTAATGGAGAAAGAAGAAATAAATGAAGAAGTAAAGGAAATAATGAAGAAAGGGAGAGTGGAGTTGATATTTATATCAATCCTCTCCATCTCTAACCAAAACCAAAATAAACCAAGCCAAGCTAAACCAAGTTAAACTAAGGCCAAACCAAGCTATACTAGACAAGTCAAGATACGGGTCGGGAATCCGTACACGTATACTGGAAATATGTATAACAGAAAATGGGAGTGACACGAAAAAAGTACCTAAGCAACATGTTTCTCACAATTATGCTTTTACTTACAGGTTTCCAAGAAAGACACATAAAAATGTCAACACGGAAACAAAAAGCATATTTATAAAACTCACATGCACATATTGTGGTACACATAGGCACATATCACAATATTGTGGAGCTAGAAAGCTTGTTGACACTAACTTCCTTGCATGGATACCTAAGACTAATCAAAATAGACCCATAAAGAAATGGGTACCAAAAGTTGCATCTACTTATTTTATAGGTGGACCCTCAACCCTCTTATGCTAAAAGCAAGTGGATACTCGATAGCGGATGTTCGCAGCACATGATTGGTGATGCATATTTATTTGCTACACTATCGATGAAGAAAGAAGAATATATTTCCTTCAATAAAAATATAAGAGGTGATATTATTAGTAATGGCATTTTTGGTATGTCTCCATATCCAAAAATAAAAGACATCTGTCTAATCACAGAGTTGAAACATAACCTATTGAGCATAAGTTATTTGGCAGATAATATTTATGGCATCAACTTTGTGGAAGACAAATATTCTATCTATGAAATGTCTACCAAGAATTCCGTATATGAAGGGATCAGGGAAGACAATATTGATATTTTTTTAGAATGTGCTAAAATACAGGTAAGTGCCTAGTAGCCAATCAAGATAAAAGCTAGCTATGGTACATTACATTTAAGAGAGATATAGTATGTGCTGACTGTAAAAAGAATAAAGCAACTAGGTCTTCTTTTAAATCCATCAACGCCATAAGTACTTCTAGACCCTTACAGTTAATTCATATGGACTTATTTGGTCCTAGTAGAGTCGCCAGTATTAGTGGTAAACTCTACGCTTTTGTTATAGTCGATGATTTCTCTCGCTATACTTGGGGTTTCTTTTTATCAAACAAAAATAATGCCATTTTTGAATTTCAAATATTTTGCAAAATGGTACAAAATAGAAAAGTTTTTATGATACTTGAATCCGAAGTAATCATGGTGGCAAATTCGTAAATACAGATTTCAAAAAGTTTTATAAAGATAGTCGTTATTACCATGAGTTTTCTTGTCCTAGAATTCCTCAACATAATAGTGTTGTAGAGCAAAAGAATAGTACTCTAAGCACAATGGCTAGAGTCATGCTGAACCAGCATAATCTTCCAAAATACTTTTGGGCAGAAGCTATTAGTACAACCTATCATATTTTGAATATGGTGTTAATTCGACCTATCTTGAAGAAAATCCCTTATGAGTTGTAGTTTGGAAGGATTCCAAATATTTCATATTTCAAGGTTTTTGGTTGTTGCTGTTTTATTCTGAACACCAAGGATAACTTGTAAAAGTTCGACTCGAAGGCAAATGAAGGAATATTTTTTGGTTATGCTGACAAGGGTAAGGGATATAGAATTTTAAATAAAAGGTATATGATTTTTGAAGAATCAATTAACGTTACTTTTGGTGGGCTCAATAGTCCGAGATCTAACGACAGTGACGATGATGATGTAGAAAACAAAACCAAGACACCAGAAGATACTGCTACTAACGAGAGCTATGTGAAAAGTCTACCCAAAAGGATAAAATTTATGCCAGATCATCCAGAGACACTCGTAATAGGTGATGCATCCAAAGGCATAAGTACACGTTTTTCTACTATAGATATAGTAGCAAATGTAGTATCTATTTCTCAAGTAGAACCTAAGACAGTAGCAGATGCTTTTAATGATGAATTTTGAATTGATGCCATGCAAGAGAAATTTAATCAATTTGAGAGAAATCAAGTTCGAAAACTTGTTCCTAAATCTATTGGTCAACCGATAATTGGTACCAAATGGGTGTTGCGAAATAAACTTTGTGAGGATGGACAAGTTCTACGCAACAAAGCACGTCTAGTGGCACAAGGTTATAATCAAGAAGGAGGAATTGATTATGACGAGACATATGCTCCTGTTGCTAGACTAGAAACGATTCGCATGTTTTGTGCATTTGCATATTTTCATAGTTTTAAACTTTTTTCAGATAGACATAAAAAGTACATTTTTGAACAAATTTTTGAAAGAAAATTTTTTTGTGAAACAACCCCTTGGTTTTGAAGATTTTTAGAAGTCTAATCATATTTTCAAGCTTAGAAAAGCTCTCTATGGACCCAAACAAGCATCGCGTGCTTGGTATGAATGCCTAAGTGCTTTCCTACTTGAAAATAGTTCTTGAAAGGGAAGAGTTGATACAACTTTGTTTATCAAATCTTCAGTTGATAGTATTTTACTTGTGCAAATTTATGTTGATAACATTATTTTCAGTTCTACTAACGAAATTTTTTGTCAAGATTTTGCTAAGTGTATGCAGAGTGAGTTTGAAATGAGTATGATGAGAGAGCTCAACTACTTCCTACGACTCCAGATCAAACAACACTTGCAGAGAACGTTCATTAATCAAGCCAAGTACACGAAGGATTTACTAAAGAAGTATGACTTCGATAACGTAAAATCCATCGGCATGCCAATGGCTACATCAATACGGCTTAACATTAATAAAAGTGGCAAACCAGTCGACCAGCATAAGTATCGAGATATGATTAGTAGTTTACTGTACTTAACTACTAGTCACCCTGATATTATGTTCGGTGTTTGTATTTGTGCACGATATCAATATAATCCTAAGAAATTACACCTATGCGCCGTTAAGCGTATCTTTTGATACCTTAAAGGAACTTCTACAGTCAGCTTATAGTATCCCAAAACTATATCTTTTGACCTAATTGGTTATTCAGATGCTAATTTTGCTGGATATAAAGTAGATCATAAAAGTACCAGCGGTATGTGTCATTTTCTAGGAAATGCTTTAGTCTTCTGGTTTAGCAAGAAGCAAAACACTGTAGCGCTATCAACAACTGAGGCTGAGTATATCATCATAGGACGTTATTGTACTCAAATTTTATGGATAAAGCAAACCCTAGAAGACTATAATCTGTGCTACACAAATATTTTCATTTACTATGATAATATGTAACGACCCGCACCCGCTTTTCCGGATACGAGACATGTCCAAGCCAGCCTACGCCGCAGAGTCGGCGGTAGAACGCTGTCAAGCCCGCAAGAAAGAAATACTCAAAATATAACATTTGCTGCTCATTCAACATTTATAATTAAGTGAAAACTGCTATCTATTTCTAGGTTTCTGTCTGCAAGTACACCCGAATCTCCCAAGCTAAGTGAAGCCACAGCTAACCTAAAAAATGATGGTTTCCAGTCAGGAATGGAACAAGTACACAAACCCACGGTAATGCGAAAACATAATAGTATTAACAAGACATGAAAATAATATATAAGATATGAAAAACTGGAAAGTACTGATGACATGGCACGGTGGAGAAGAAAAGAAAAAATAAATAAAAAACATCTACCTATGTGGTGTGAAATATCTGTTTCAACATGTGAACGGCTAGGGGGTAAATTCGGCACCTGCACGTGTTGTGTACAGGTACTATTATTCACGAATAGACATCATGGGGATAGTTCTGGGTAGTCCACATGTCTACTAAGATATTTCTCCTCTCGACTACTCCGTGTGACGAGCGTGTCAACAAGCAGCAAGATATATGTATAGACATAAAATAAAAAGACTACTATGAATCGAAAGCAATCAGAAAGTGCACTTGTCTGAGGTCCTTAGCTGGAGAAACCAATAATACTATACCACTCAACGAGCCACAATCAGTCAACACATGCAAAAAGTCTCCAGACGCTGAAATAAATAGTACCAACGTTCTCAGAATAGTCAAATTAGCTAGGATTGCCTGTCCTTAAGTCCAATTCTGGACACAGGGGCAAAACGATAATTTTGGGCAAAAATGATGTCCGCCGTTGGACCCACTTTGCACCGAAAAGCGTGTCAGAGTCAACTGTCTCTAAAGTCGTCATACTACATGTCAACAGGTCCGGTTTTTCGATACAAACCCAACCATATGTCCAAAGTTGGATTTTGGCGGGCCGTACACAAAATTGCCCGTTGAGTCGGACCGTAGGGCCCGCAAAACGGTGATCCAATCAACTGTCTCAGAATTGGACCAAACTTGGCATACAGGACCAAAAAAATAATACGGTCCTGTTGGCGCAAGTTTCGTCTCGATCTGACGAGCGTGCACAAAGTAATTAATAAATTTGTACAGAGGTCGATACGGTAAATTTCAACAGATACGCATCAAATTCGTCGCGCACACGCGACCAATTTGAATTCCGACAAAGCCCATACGACCACGAAGCCATTACGCATCTTTCGATGCTTTCGGTTCGCGACCACGTCGCCCGGATTGGCGGAATACACATCGTGTGGATGAGTTTTATTGAATTTTTAGTTTTCGAAAACAGGTTTTTCTAGGATTTTGGAATCAATTATCTCTCCATATATTAGATAAAAAATAAATCTACAAGAAAGGTCATGATCTCCTATAGGTTAGCTATAAATCTGTTCAAATAGATTGCTAGGTTTCTCGATAGGTCGATCGAATTTCATATTCCAAGTTGGGGTCTTAGGCTAGTGATAGCTCGGTTTACAAACAGATTTTCGTCGACTTTCACGTCGATTTCCTCTCGTATCTGGGTTGATTCCATACAAACTATCTAGATGAGTTCCAGGAGGGTTAAGTTGACAATGTACCTGCGAAGACGATGCACAAAACGGTGCAACAAGGTGACGGAAATCGCGCCACGAAGATAGAAGTTCGGGGCGATTGCTGCTGTCGTTGTTCTCGGCCTCAGGCCGCGCGCGGGCGGGTGGACGGCGACCCTGGCCGGCCGGCGGTGGTCCTGCGGCGGCGCACGCACGCACGCAGGGGAGGGGCGATCCTGAGGCGTGGGTTTGACTTAGGGTTTCGTTCTTTATTTCTATCAATCTCTCTCTGACTCTCGGCTCTATATATATATATATATATATATATATATATATAGATATATATAAACTGGGCTGAGATTCCTAAGGGGTTCGGGATGCATGGTTTGGAAATATCGGCTGGCTTGTGGGACTGGGGCTCGGGATGCCTGGTTTGCAGCTGTGCTCTAGGAGGCTCGGGTTGGGCTAAGTCCCTTGTTTATACTCACTCTATTATAAATATATATATATATATCTACACCCACATACATTTATATATTATATGCATATCTATATATATATATATATATATATATTAGTAAATTATGAAATATATATATATATATATATATATATATATATATTTATATACTCAAATAAATTCCGCTAGCATCTATTCCTATATAGAATCTATTTAGATAAATATGACTATATATTTAATATTTATTTGGTAATAAAATACATATATCCCATATTAGTAAATAATTTTATATAAATAATAACCTCGATAATAATGGTAATAATAATACTACTAATAATAAAATAACAAAATCCAATAAATCATAATGGTGTATATACCATTACGTGCAATCTAATAATTACCATTTAAATGAAATAAATAATAATAAAATATTTCTAAATTTTTGGAATGGGGAGCTACACAATACTAGCATGATTAATTTGAGTAGGAACCCAGTTTTTCATTCATGCATAAAGCACATAGAAATACGTCATCATTTCTTAAGTGATCATCAACAACGCGGGGTTATATGCTTAGAATTTATTGACACAGATCATCAATTAGCAGATATTTTTACAAAATCGCTAGCTGAAGACCGTTTTAATTATCTGCGTCGTGAGTTAGGCATACTTGAATTTTCAGATTCAAAATGTGTTATGATTAATAAAAATACTTAAAACTTGATATTCCTAGATTTATTAATTGAAGTTATTTTGGGTACAAGCCGAAAGGGCCCTTCTATTATACAGGCGTAAATAGCCTGAAGCGACACGATGCATTAGTCTTCAGACTACCGCTAGCTAGGAACTGGCCCCTACAGCTAACCCAAAGTGATGGATTTTAATTAAATCAAAGAGTTAAAAGTTATTAAGTACGTTTAATCACTACCAAAATAAGTCATATCAGCGACGTATTTAGCGACTCCAAGATAGAACGTCGCTAATTTTTGGCGGTTTAGCGACGTTTAACTAAGACGTCGCTGTTGGTCGCCAACAGCGACTAATAGCGACGTCTAGCGACTACAATTTGTTAAATGGAAAACTGCATCACAAGTTCGTCGGTACACGTCGCTGATGTAGCGACGGGTAGCGACGCAATTTAAGCGGCGTCGCCGTTTATTAAATATCAACAACGTTTAGCGACGTCCTTTTCGGACGTCGCTAAATGTTTCATATAGGCTGCGAGGGTTTCCTTTTCGATCATTCACAAATTCCCCCTCCAATTTTTTGTGCACTCCTCCTCCGCAGCGCTCCTCCGACGATTTCCCTCCTCCGGCCTCCTCCTCCGCGGTGCTCCTCCGGCAATCTCCCTCCTCCGTCCTCTTCCTCCTCCTCCTCCTCCTTCCTTAGGTAACTCCTCCTCAGGTAACTCTCCCATGTCCCTGCTTCCCAGTTTCTCTTCGTCTTCTAGCTCTCTCTCTCGCTTCTAGCTCGTGTCCACGAGAGCGTGGACTCCCTGCGGGGGCAGCAGTGTGACACCTATTTTGTTGGTTTGGACACGTTGTGTCCTACTGTGTGGACACGAGACTCACAGTGTGACACCTATATACTGATACTGGGAGTTTTTTGGGCATATCAACTGTCAATTTGATGTTTTGCCTAGATTCGAATTCCAATTTAGGGTTCGAGCCCTATTTACTGATACTAGAAGTTTTTTGGGCATTTTTAGGGTTTTGAAATGATGAATAAATTGACTAATAATTATTATCGAGCCCTATAAAATTTTAGCTATGTCACGAAGGATGGATACTAATCCTGTGAATAAGTTTTCTCCTAAGTATTCTCGACAGTTGAGTATGATTTGGCTCACTGACATTACTGAAATATGGAATGATTAGTGTAGGATATGTTGGTCAGGTTTTGGCAGAGTTAGGATATGATAGTATGCATGTTACAATTAACAAGGAATGCTGTTGACACCAAATATTGCACGACAAGTTACTTGAGTAACCTGGAATATTTTACCTACTGAAACAAATGGTTTGGACAAGGGTGTGTATAGGTTTGTCATCAGATGGTATGAGATTTTGCCTGCCAAATTTTGAACAGCAGTCCAAGCTGCCTGCTTAGTTGAAAGTCTTAATTAGACTTTCTGTTCAGTACCATTCGACTGAATTAAGTTGACTTGAATACCATATTTTAAATCCTAAATCTAAGTCTGCCTGCTGTTCAATTCATGACAGGTTATCTTGTTAACAGTAAATGCCTTCCTTTTTAATATGTGTGAAACTCAGAGGTAGGATAAATCTAGTACAAATTAGGGACTATCATGTTCAGGCAGTTGGTACCAGTGTTTAAGACTAGTTTGATTTGTATAATTTATGTTAAAGGCATATAGGTAGGTCCTGTATGAGAGACTGGATACCTAGGTATGATGGCTTGGCTAGTTCATAATACCCACAGGAAATTTGTCTATTGATATGGACTTAGATAAATTCCTATTGGGAAATGATATTGGAATAAGGATTAACCTGAGAATAGGCTTAACTGAACAGTGATATCAGTTAGCAACGGTTTTTTTGAGTTTGAATGTCAGGCATTTTGGGAAAATAGTGAGATACACCAAGTCAGACACTGTTCTTACAGCCATTCGACTGGCGAGGTAGAAATCTATGTACGACATTTGCTATAAGGACTTTGCATTAATCTACGGTACGACATCGTGATCAGGACATAGTCCCTGCAGCCATTCGACTTGCGAGGCAGAAACTATATAGCCGTAGATAAAGTTGACCATCCTCCGACACCCATCCCTCGGCAATGATGATACGACAACCTATCAATACATCTTTTAGTAGTAGATAATGTCTTAGTATTATATTTTGTGTGTTCATCTTATTGATTCTGTTACATCCTTCAGATACTATATTCGATAAGAACATATACTACACCATATGTACAGAACATAGATGATTCACACTAATATATGCTAGAATAAATTTTGGGTTGTATTCTGAGCTATCTGTTCTCACACTTGACAAAAAATCGAATATAAACTTTTTATCTGCCATTCGACTGGCGAGACAGAAATCTATGTACGACATTTGCTATAAGGAATTTACATTAATCTAAGGTACGACATCGTGATCAGGACATAGTTCCTGCAGCCATTCGACTGGCGAGGCAGAAACTATGTAGCCGTAGATAAAGTTGACTGTCCTCCGACCCCCATCACACGGCAATGATGATACGACAACCTATCACTACATCTTTTAGTAGTAGATAATGTCTTAGTATTACATTATGTGGGTTCATCTTGATTCTGTTACATCCTTCAGATACTAGATTCGATAAGAACATATACTACACAATATGTACAGAACATAGATGATTCAAACTAATGTATACTAGAATGAATTTTGGGTTGTGCATTTGTCCCCACACTTGGCAATTATTGTAAGCCCCTGTTTTTCAAAATTTTATTTAATTATTATTTAATAATTTTTAATGTTATTTTTAGCCTTAAAATAATTAATTAGATTTTTAGGAATTTTTCTAGAATTTTTAAATAAATTTTAAATGAGTTTTAAATGTTAAAATACCATTTTGCAATTTCCTAAAATGTTTTAATTAAGTTTTGCAATTAATTAGATTGTTTAATATCGATTTGCAATTTCCAAATTGTTTTGTGCAAATTTTATTTGCACATAAACAGTGCGGGATGGGTTATGCAAATTTGATTTTGCATTTAAACATTGGGGGGGACCTAATTGTAATAACCTAAACCTAGGGGGCCTTTATGCAATTTTGCTTACCTGCCCCCGACGACTCGGCTGGCCGACTGCCACGCCGACGACGACCGACCCCGATCTTTTCCGCCATTTCCGGCTGCCCCACGTCGACGACCGACCTCCTCTGCCTATAAAACAAAGCCCCATCTCTCCCCAGACAAAACCCTAACCCTAAAATTCCCCCACGGCCTTCTTCTTCCCCACTTCTGTTCACCGAAACCCTAGTTCCGGCGACCACCCTAGCGCCGCCCCACCGTCCATCGTCGTCGATCGCCACCACCACCAATCACTCCGCCTCGTCGAGCCGCGTCCAGCGCCGCCCAAGCGCCTTGACAACGACGCCCCCAGCCGCCGTTCGCCCCCTCGACTTCCACCCCTCAGCCGGACACGTAGGTAACATTCCTTCCTCTGTGTCGTGCGTGTCTCAACTGAGACACGAGACTCGCCTAGACACAGGGGACTTGACTGTGATGCTGGACACGTGTTAGCCGAGTCGTACGTGTCGTGCTGGGCATGGACACGTCGACTCTGTGTCAGATTTCAACTTCTCGTGTCCTGGACTGTATGGACACGAGACGAACTGTGAACTAGACTAACGGGTTTGGGCTTTGCTTAACGGGTAAAAACCCATTTAAATTTCTAACCTAAATATAATAAACTAAAACCTAACTCTAAACGAACCCAGCGGGCTGACCCCCTGGCCAGCCCGACCGAGTCTAAACCCCCCCCCCCCCGCCCCCCCCCCCTCCCCCCCTCCCCCCGCGCGCTGTGCTGGGCTGAGTTCGAGCCCCCCTTTCCTTCTGTTTTCTTTTCTCTTTTCTCTTTTCTTTTCCTTTGTTTATATATATATATATATATATATATATATATATATTTATGTATATGTATATATATATATTAGTATGTATATATGTATATACTGTTTTTACAGTATTATATATATATGTATATATATTTTATAATTAGTAAATTTTGTGTATATATATGTATATACTAAAATATATGTATATATCTACATGTATATATATATATTAATATATATATATACACTTTATTATTAAAGTATTTTTCCTATATATATGTATATATATTTATACATATATATTTGTACTCTATAAATTAAGTATTTTTCCTTACAAATATATATGTACTTTTAACACATGTATTTATATTTTTCACTATGCATAACTTTGCCCTATTAAAATATCAATAATTATTTATACTTTTACCAAATTGTATTTTATTTGTATTTAAATTACTGCAACCATTTGGTGTCCAAGCCTAGCATGGGTATTTGGGCTCAAATGTGTTTTCACACATTCAAGACCTGTACAAGTCATATTGGACTTGGTTCATGGCCTTGGGTCCAGTATTTGAACTTTGGTTCAAATTATATACATGGACAAAATACGCAGATAATTAATTAGTGTGTGCATTGCTGTTTTTGATTTTCTAAAAATACTTAAAGTATTGCTAAAATTATGGAAAAATAGTTTTTAGATACTTTGTTAAGTTGGCTAATTTAGTATAATTTTTGTAGTATTTAATTTACTATTTTGCCACTAGTTTGGCATATGAAACCAAAACGCACTTTCTGTATACTTAGGAAAACTGATTTTTATAAAATATTTGTACTGGTTAATAAATTCCAGAAAAATTATAATAAATTTCTATAGTTAGCAAGGATCGTTTTGGTACTTTGTTTTATGCAAAACTAGGCTTTTTGCCTATCTCTAAAATTGTTAGAACACAATGATCTTTTGATTTATTTACTGATTAATTACGACTTGTAGCTTTTTGTGTTATTTGGAGTTTTAGTCCTGTTGAACCCCATCCCTCACTAGTGTAAAGACCCTAGGAAGTTAGTTAACATAGTGTGTCACCCCACATTGGTCTCCTATGCCAAGTCATCATTTTGGCTAGGTGCCCAGTCACAAGTCGTGTCGCACCAATTAGTGTCCTAGTGATTTAGCTTAGTGTAAAACTAAGTTATTATATTTTACTTCTACAGCGACGAGTTACTGGACATCCATAGCACTGTTATCGCAGCTTGTTTTGTTTTGCTTTGCTAGAGACAAGTACTTTCTACGAACTTTACATATTGTCACATAAATGAACTGCAAACCCCACCATGTTATATGCTGATCCTTGGGGTAGCAAGTTAGATCTCTACATGTTGCACTTCCAGTTACTACCATGCTTAGAACATTCTTGATGTATCTCTCACATGATTAGAATATGGGTTATGGGGAAACTGTTAGTAGTGTACGTGATTATGCCCCCTTCTCCCGTACGTATGTACCGAGCAAGGTTGACATTTTATATGTATACCTTGTCGTATGCTTTATTTCAACGCGGATTTGTACGTATGTACATCTGTCGCCGTTTCACTTGTACGGAAGTACATTTTATTATGTGCCCCCAGCACATTGTACATCTATTGACCGATCACGTACCTGCTACAGTTTTAAACATTACATATACATCTGTCTCTGTGACATATGTATCCTTACCATGATAGACTATGTGATGCCATGCTTTCCAGTTATTTCTCACATGTTCATTCTCATGTTCATTTCCATGTTTCATATGCTAGTTTGCTAGATTTAGTACTTGCTCCCGTCCTGACAGGATAACGTTGTAGGTGTCCTTACCGAGGAGGAGTTACTCTGCGACTCATACTATGGAGTTACTACCGAGGACCCGGCTCTGCTTTACGAGGATGTTCCTGCGGGGAACCTCGCCTAGTTGTCTTTTTGTTTACTTAGACTTTTGAGAGTAGACATGTATTAGACTACATCATTTTGTAACTGGACATGTATCCAGTTTTATATTTCAGTTTACTTGTACTTGGATATTTTACTATATACGACGACTTTTGTGTTTGGAGCATTTATGATTCTTCTTCACTTATAGAACTGTTAGTACATTTAGTCTTATCCTGTTGTCTTTAGAACAGCTTACTACGTTTTATCTCAACGTAGGCTGGACATGACTCGGCCTGGCCCAACAATTTGGGTAGCGGGTCGTGACATGTTTTTAGTGGTGGCCCATGCAGGTCCTGACTAAACTGTTTGGTTACGTTATTGTACCAAGCATGCCTGTAATTAGGAACTTAAGGTAATTAGACAACATTAGAAAAGACGCTTAGAACACCTAGAGGAATGCTAGGATTGCAACATAGGAAATACATCACATGTTTGCTATTATAATTAGATTTTCTTGCATATGATTGCTTACTTTAAACAAGTCCTTATAAGTCTTTTATGTGTAATTTAGATGGTGCTTACTCGTTCATCCCAGCATATTACCCCCGAGAATGGGGCCCTCCATATCCAGTCAGCTGACCAGTTGACTGATACACCTCCACCTACCACATTCCCCCACTCCACAGATCCACAGACCCAGATACCCCCTTCCACATCCCAGGCCCGGCAGGACCCGATACTTCCACCACCCCCTATCACTATACCCACCCAGGCTTCCATCACTCTCGACGGGACCCAGCTGCTCACACTGATCCAGGGGTTCCTAACAACCCATCAGGAGCAGACTACCCTACTCCGCCAGAGCATGGAGCGTTCTGAGGGATGTTCCGTGGTCCCACCATATGTAGAGCCACGGCAGAGAGCGGGAACAGTTAAGGACTTTATGGGTCTGAATCCCAAGGAGTTCTCAGGGACTGAGGGCATAGTAGTAGCTGATGATTGGCTAGATTCAGTAGAGAGGAAGCTTCTGGGAGTTAGGATGCCGGATGACCTTCAGGTCGAGGCAGCAGGATTTCTGCTGATAGACTTAGCCGGAGTCTGGTTCAGGAATGAGCCGTTGTTCGCGAGAGGTAGAGCCACCTAGGACCAGTTCAAGACCCAGTTCAAGAAGAAATTCTTCTCGACCACTGCTAGAGTAGCCATGGGGCTACGATTCCAGAACATCCAGCAGGGGAACCGTTCTGTTGACGACTATGCGGGAGAGTTCAGTCGCTTGAGCCGTTTTGCTCCTAGTCTGGTTGCTGATCCAGAGGAGATGACCCGTAGGTTTTGCCATGGTCTAGTTCCAGACATTGGCATTCTTATAGTGGCAAACGGTACGACTGACTACTACCAGAGCCTAGAGTTAGCCCGGAGCATCGAGGAGCGTCTTCTGTCATGCAAGAGGCCGGCTCCTGTACATCATGAGGGACCGTCCAAGCGTCAGGCTTTCCAGCAGAAAGCACCGGCGCCACCCCAGCAGACTTACCGTCCCTCTACACCACATCATCAGACCCCGCCAGTTCGAGCCCCGGGACCCCGACAGCAGCAGCAGAAGGGAGCTATATGTTCTTTCTGCGGAAGACCAGGGCACGAGTACTCTATCTGCAGGAAGAGGTTGAAGCAGTGCTTAGCTTGTGGGTCTGCCACCCATCAGATTCAAGAGTGCCCAGTAGTGAAGACTAGAGGACCGCTCCCGACTCAGCAGCAGAGGTTCGAGCAGCATCTGCAGTAGTAGAAGGGACCTCAGGGGAGGGTTTATAGTCTAGCCATTGAGCCGGAGCCGGAGCAGGTTTCGGAGCCGGATTACTTAGCTGACGTCATCACAGGTTATGTTTATTTGCATACTTTTCTAGCTATAAGTTTGTTTGATTCTGGTGCATCTCATAGCTTCCTATCATTAGAGTTTATGCATAAACATCATCTAGTAGCTACACCTACTGCGGAGATTAGTAGAGTGATGACGGGAGGAGGACCAGTGCCTATTAGATCTATCTATAGGTGTTCTATTTTTATAGCCGGGAGGGAGTTCAGAGGGCGATTCTTTGTGATGCCGCTCCCCGGTTATGATATCATATTGGGGATGGACTGGCTTAGCTATGCCCATGCATCTATAGATTGCTATGAGGGTAGTATTGTGTTCAGTCCCCCAGGCACAGCACCATTCAGTGTCAGGAGGACAGGGCCGGAGATCAGCCTAGAGCCGAACTGTTGTGCTACAGTCGAGGACGCAGCACCGCCACACCCTATCATTAGGGAGTTTATGGATGTATTCCCAGAGGATCTTCCAGGACTTCCGCCTGACAGAGATGTGGAGTTCACTATAGATCTAGTGCCGGGTTTATCACCAGTATCCCGGGCTTGCTATAGAGTGAATCCCAAGGAGGCCATAGAGATGAAAGAGCAGATTGATGACCTGTTGAAAAAGGGTTTCATTCGATCCAGTGCTTCTCCATGGGGAGCACCAGTGCTCTTTGTGCCTAAGAAGGATGGTACAGTCCGGTTGTGTATTGATTACCGAGCCTTGAATGCCATCACTATCAAGAACAAATATCCTCTGCCCAGGATAGATGATTTGTTCGACCAATTGAGCGGGGCGAAGGTATTTTCCAGGATAGATTTGAGATCCGGGTACCACCAGGTGAAGGTTAGGCCAGCAGACATCCAGAAGACGGCGTTCAACACGAAGTACAGGCAGTACGAGTTTCTGGTGATGCCATTTGGTCTCACAAATGCGCCAGCTGTCTTTATGAACTTGATGAATAAGACATTTCACCAGTATCTGGATAAGTTCGTCGTGGTGTTTATCGACGACATCCTGATATACTCGAAGACGCCAGAGGAGCATGCAGAGCACTTGCGGATAGTTTTGGGGATTCTGAGGCTAGAGAGATTGTTTGCCAAATTGCCGAAGTGCGAGTTCTTTTTAGACCGAATGGAGTTTCTCGGCCATGTAGTCACTGGAGATGGAATTTCGGTGGATCCCAGGAAGATTGCTGCAGTTGAGACGTGGAAGGCTCCGACGTCAGTTTCAGAGATCAGGAGCTTTCTGGGTTTAGTAGGCTATTACAGAAAGTTCGTCCAGAACTTTGCTAGGATAGCTGAACCCATGACGAAGCTGACGCGGAAGGACGCAGAGTATATTTGGTCAGAGGACTGCCAGACAGCATTTGAGGAGCTGAAGAGGAGGCTGACGACCGCTCCAGTTCTGACTTTACCTTCAGGTTCTGGAGGTTTCACCATATACAGTGATGCTTCTGGGAAGGGGCTAGGATGTGTTCTACAGCAGCATGGGAAAGTAATTGCTTATGCATCTAGGCAATTGCGGACTCATGAGAGGAATTATCCTACCCATGACCTCGAGTTAGCTGCGGTGATCTTTGCACTCAAGTTATGGAAACATTACTTATACGGAGAGCGTGTGGAAATCTTTACTGACCACAAAAGCTTGAAGTATGTGTTCACGCAGAAAGAGCTGAACATGAGGCAAAGACGATGGTTGGAGTTGATGAAGGACTTCGACATCGATTTACAGTATCACCCCGGGAAGGCAAATGTGGTGGCGGATGCGCTGAGCAGGCATCCGATGGCATGGTACCTGATGATTGATCGACATTTGCGGGAGGATCTGGAGTAGCTCGGTATCGAGCTAGTTCGGCCAGGATCAGTGATACAGATGATGGCGCTTGACATTCAGTCAGGTTTGATAGAGCAGATCCAGGAGGCACAGTCTACAGATGAGAGTCTTTGCAGACTTCGACCCCAGGCATTAGCTGGATTGCTGGATGACTTCACTATAGCAGAGGATGGATCCTTGAGGCATGGCAGCCGATTGTGCGTACCGAGAGGAGATCTAGTAGAGGCAGTCTTGCAGGAGGTGCACCGATCGAGATATTCTATTCACCCTGGTGCTAACAAGATGTACCGTGACTTGCGGGAACATCTTTGGTGGCACGGGATGAAGAGGGATGTATCGCGTTTTATCTCGAGATGTCTAGTTTGCCAGCAGGTCAAGGCGGAGCGCCAGAGGCCAGCTGGTTTGTTGCAGCCGTTACCCATTCCCGAGTGGAAGTGGGAATATATTACGATGGACTTCGTTTCAGGGCTTCCTCGTTCCCAAGGAGGGAAGGATGCCATCTGGGTCATTGTAGACAGGCTGACGAAGTGTGCGCACTTCATACCCTTCAAGGTGGGGCTTTCCACCGAGAAGTTGGTGGAGCTATACATGCAGCAGATAGTTCGCCTACACGGAGTGCCGGTGAGCATCGTGTCAGACAGAGACAGCAGATTCACATCCCACTACTGGAGGAGCTTGCAGGAGGAGTTGGGCAGTAGGCTCAAGTTCAGTACGGCGTACCACCTACAGACAGATGGGCAGTCCAAGAGGACGATACAGACGCTGGAGGATATGCTGAGGACTTGCGTGCTGGACTTCGGAGGATCATGGGAGAGCCATCTGCACTTGCTAGAGTTTTCATACAACAACAGCTACCAGGCCAGTATTGGTATGTCTCCTTTCGAGGCGCTTTATGGACGACGATGTCGGACACCGCTCTTTTGGGATGATGTCGGAGACAGAGTTATGCTTGGGCCAGAGATGATCACGGATGCAGCAGAGAAAGTCGGGATGATCAGAGACAGGCTCAGAGTAGCTCAGGACAGGCAGAAACACTGGGCTGATGCTAGTCGCAGGCCGATGGAGTTCGCAGACGGTGATATGGTGCTAGTGAAGATATCACCTACTCGAGGGACGATCCGGTTCGGACGAGGAGGGAAGCTAAGCCCCAGATACATCGGGCCGTTCGAGGTGCTTGGCAGGATCGGAGAGGTAGCTTACAGGGTTGCACTTCCACCCAACCTAGCAGGAGTTCACGACGTCTTTCACGTATGTCAGCTGAGGAGATATGTTCCAGATCCCAGTCATGTGCTAGACCATTCAGAGTTGGAGGTCGGACCGAGCCTTACAGTTTCTGAGCAGCCAGTGAAGATATTAGACAGGAGAGAGAAGAGGCTGAGGAACAAGGTTATACCCCTAGTGCGAGTAGCTTGGAGCCGTCACTCCCCAGGTGAATCTACTTGGGAGAGGGAGTCGGACATGAGGGAGAGATTCCCTTACTTGTTCGATCCAACCGCTGCGAGGGAACCACCCGTTCCCGCTTGATACCTTAGAGGTTAGTTTTGATCGCAGCCTTAGTCTTTTTGGTTCATTGCTTGCTATGTTAGAATATTGTCGGGTCTTCAATCCTTGTGAATTTCGAGGACGAAATTTTTCAAGGAGGGAAGACTTGTAAGCCCCTGTTTTTCAAAATTTTATTTAATTATTGTTTAATAATTTTTAATGTTATTTTTAGCCTTAAAATAATTAATTAGATTTTTAGGAATTTTTCTAGAATTTTTAAATGAATTTTAAATGAGTTTTAAATGTTAAAATACCATTTTGCAATTTCCTAAAATGTTTTAATTAAGTTTTGCAATTAATTAGATTGTTTAATATCGATTTGCAATTTCCAAATTGTTTTGTGTAAATTTTATTTGCACATAAACAGTGCGGGATGGGTTATGCAAATTTGATTTTGCATTTAAACATTGGGGGGGACCTAATTGTAATAACCTAAACCTAGGGGGCCTTTATGCAATTTTGCTTACCTGCCCCCGACGACTCGGCTGGCCGACTGCCACGCCGACGACGACCGACCCCGATCTTTTCCGCCATTTCCGGCTGCCCCACGTCGACGACCGACTTCCTCTGCCTATAAAACAAAGCCCCATCTCTCCCCAGACAAAACCCTAACCCTAAAATTCCCCCACGGCCTTCTTCTTCCCCACTTCTGTTCACCGAAACCCTAGTTCCGACGACCACCCTAGCGTCGCCCCACCGTCCATCGTCGTCGATCGCCACCACCACCAATCACTCCGCCTCGTCGAGCCGCGTCCAGCGCCGCCCAAGCGCCTTGACAACGACGCCCCCAGCCGCCGTTCGCCCCCTCGACTTCCACCCCTCAGCCGGACACGTAGGTAACATTCCTTCCTCTGTGTCGTACGTGTCTCAAACTGAGACACGAGACTCGCCTAGACACAGGGGACTTGACTGTGATGCTGGACACGTGTTAGCCGAGTCGTACGTGTCGTGCTGGGCATGGACACGTCGACTCTGTGTCAGATTTCAACTTCTCGTGTCCTGGACTGTATGGACACGAGACGAACTGTGAACTAGACTAACGGGTTTGGGCTTTGCTTAACGGGTAAAAACCCATTTAAATTTCTAACCTAAATATAATAAACTAAAACCTAACTCTAAACGAACCCAGCGGGCTGACCCCCTGGCCAGCCCGACCGAGTCTAAACACCCCCCCCCCCCCCCGCGCGCTGTGCTGGGCTGAGTTCGAGCCCCCATTTCCTTCTGTTTTCTTTTCTCTTTTCTCTTTTCTTTTCTTTTGTTTATATATATATATATATATATATTTATGTATATGTATATATATATATATATATATTAGTATGTATATATGTATATACTGTTTTTACAGTATTATATATATATATGTATATATATTTTATAATTAGTAAATTTTGTGTATATATATGTATATACTAAAATATATGTATATATCTTCATGTATATATATATATTAATATATATATATACACTTTATTATTAAAGTATTTTTCCTATATATATGTATATATATTTATACATATATATTTGTACTCTATAAATTAAGTATTTTTCCTTACAAATATATATGTACTTTTAACACATGTATTTATATTTTTCACTATGCATAACTTTGCCCTATTAAAATATCAATAATTATTTTGTACTTTTACCAAATTGTATTTTATTTGTATTTAAATTACTGCAACCATTTGGTGTCCAAGCCTAGCATGGGTATTTGGGCTCAAATATGTTTTCACATATTCAAGACCTGTACAAGTCATATTGGACTTGGTTCATGGCCTTGGGTCCAGTATTTGAACTTTGGTTCAAATTATATACATGGACAAAATACACAGATAATTAATTAGTGTGTGCATTGCTGTTTTTGATTTTCTAAAAATACTTAAAGTATTGCTAAAATTATGGAAAAATAGTTTTTAGATACTTTGTTAAGTTGGCTAATTTAGTATAATTTTTGTAGTATTTAATTTACTGTTTTGCCACTAGTTTGGCATATGAAACCAAAACTCACTTTCTGTATACTTAGGAAAACTGATTTTTATAAAATATTTGTACTGGTTAATAAATTCCAGAAAAATTATAATAAATTTCTATAGTTAGCAAGGATCGTTTTGGTACTTTGTTTTATGCAAAACTAGGCTTTTTGCCTATCTCTAAAATTGTTAGAACACAATGATCTTTTGATTTATTTACTGATTAATTACGACTTATAGCTTTTTGTGTTATTTGGAGTTTTAGTCGTGTTGAACCCCATCCCTCACTAGTGTAAAGACCCTAGGAAGTTAGTTAACATAGTGTGTCACCCCACATTGGTCTCCTATGCCAAGTCATCATTTTGGCTAGGTGCCCAGTCACAAGTCGTGTCGCACCAATTAGTGTCCTAGTGATTTAGCTTAGTGTAAAACTAAGTTATTATATTTTACTTCTACAGCGACGAGTTACTGGACATCCATAGCACTGTTATCGCAGCTTGTTTTGTTTTGCTTTGCTAGAGGCAAGTACTTTCTACGAACTTTACATATTGTCACATAAATGAACTGCAAACCCCACCATGTTATATGCTGATCCTTGGGGTAGCAAGTTAGATCTCTACATGTTGTACTTCCAGTTACTACCATGCTTAGAACATTCTTGATGTATCTCTCACATGATTAGAATATGGGTTATGGGGAAACTGTTAGTAGTGTACGTGATTATGCCCCCTTCTCCCGTACGTATGTACCGAGCAAGGTTGACATTTTATATGTATACCTTGTCGTGTGCTTTATCTCAACGCGGATTTGTACGTATGTACATCTGTCGCCGTTTCACTTGTACGGAAGTACATTTTATTATGTGCCCCCAGCACATTGTATATCTATTGACCGATCACGTACCTGCTAGAGTTTTAAACATTACATATACATCTGTCTCTGTGACATATGTATCCTTGCCATGATAGACTATGTGATGCCATGCTTTCCAGTTATTTCTCACATGTTCATTCTCATGTTCATTTCCATGTTTCATATGCTAGTTTGCTAGATTTAGTACTTGCTCCCGTCCTGACAGAATAACGTTGTAGGTGTCCTTACCGAGGAGGAGTTACTCTGCGACTCACACTATGGAGTTACTACCGAGGACCCAGCTCTGCTTTACGAGGATGTTCCTGCGGGGAACCTCGCCTAGTTGTCTTTTTGTTTACTTAGACTTTTGAGAGTAGACATGTATTAGACTACATTATTTTGTAACTGGACATGTATCCAGTTTTACATTTCAGTTTACTTGTACTTGGATATTTTACTATATACGACGACTTTTGTGTTTGGAGCATTTATGATTCTTCTTCAATTATAGAACTGTTAGTACATTTAGTCTTATCCTGTTGTCTTTAGAACAGCTTACTACGTTTTATCTCAACGTAGGCTGGACATGACTCGGCCTGGCCTAACAATTTGGGTAGCGGGTCGTGACAATTATGCATATGAAATATATCGTTGAAGAACATAAAACTTATGGTCGTACAATAGTCACTTTGGTGCGTCAGTTCATGTCGGTCTTCACTTTCTGCAGTAATTATCTTAAAATGGATATGAATTACTATCTGCGAAATCGTTTGTGGATGTACAATCGTCATCTTGATGAATTATTATCTGTGTCAATCTTTGCAGAATTATCTTAAAATGGATATGAATTACTATCTACGGAACCGTTTGTGGATGTACAATCGTCATCCTGATGACTTGTACGGTGTGCGGGATGAATTTATACAGGGTGTGCAACAGTTCCTGCAGTTTACTAAGGCGTTCCCTCAGTACATGGACCGTACAAAAATTAAGTGTCCATGTGTGAGATGTCGCAACTTAAAATATCATTCGGAAGTGGATGTGACATATCATTTGTATTCGAGGGGTTTCATGCCAAATTACTATCAGTGGACCGCACACGGAGAACTTGTGCCTTTAGCCTCTGAGCCAGAGCCTTATGAGGAGCCTTATGTAGATGTCCATGAGCATGTTGATTACGACCAAGGGTGGACGAATATGGTTTTCGATGCTGCGGGGCCTAGTTTCGATCCGAACAATCAATATGCAGCTGAGGAGGCACCAAATATCGATGCTGCAAAGTTCATGGAGTTGTTGGAGAATGCAAGGACTCCTTTATATCCTGGTTGTGATGACCATTCACCGTTGGAGGTGATTACAAGATTATTGAGCATAAAATCAGATTTTAACATGTCTCAAGAATGCTACAACCGAATCTTGGAGTTAATTAAAGATATATTGCCGGAGGGTGGCAAGTTACCTAAAGACTTCTATCGATCCAAGAGAATGGTGAGATCGCTCTGGATGGGGTATAAAAAAATAATGCATGTCGCAATGGATGCATGTTGTACTATAAGGACGACAAGGATGAAGATGCCTGCAGATTTTGTGGTGTCGATCGCTTCAAGGCAACTAGTACAACAAGGACTTCTGGTACATACAAGCCAACAGATTCGATATACTATTTGCCTTTGACGCCGCGGTTGTAGAGGTTGTTTATGGCAAAGGAGATAGCTGATAATATGAGTTGGCACAAGCGGGAACAAATAGATGGAGTACTGGATCATCCATCCGACGGGAAAGCATGGAAGCACTTTGATCGAGTGTATCCCAATTTTGTTTCGGAGCCGCGTAATGTCAGATTGGGGCTTTCCTCCGACGGTTTTACCCCATTTGGACTTTCGGGCTCACAATATTCTTGTTGGCCTGTGATTGTTACTCCGTACAACTTGCCGCCTTGGATGTGTATGAAGACTCCTTACATGTTCCTAACTATTATTATTCCAGGTCCGAAGAACCCGAAGAGGAACATCGATGTGTACTTACAGCTCTTGGTAGATGAGCTGAATCAGTTGTGGGAAGTAGGTGCAACCACATATGATATTTCCAGAAAGCAGAACTTTCAGATGAGGGTCGCACTAATGTGGACCATCAATGATTTCCCGGCCTATGGAATGTTATCGGATTGGAGCACCCATGGTCGTCTCGCATGTCCGTATTGCATGGATCGCACTAAGGCTTTTCGTTTGAAAAACGGAGAAAAACCGTACTTCTTTGATTGTCATCGACAGTTCCTGCCAAAGGATCATCCGTACCGGAGGAACAGGAATGCTTTTCGTGCTGGCATGGTAGAGAAGTCCAGTCCACCGCCATGGTGGTCCGGGGAAACGATATGGGAGGAAGTTAAAGAATTGTCAAGTGCTATTGAAGAGCCTACAGTGGGGTACAAGTGTGATGGATTTGGCCGTCTCACAACTGGACGAAGAGGAGTATATTCTGGGACCTACCATATTGGATTGACCATTTGCTCATACATAACCTGGATGTCATGCATATCGAGAAGAATATATTTGACAATATAATAAATACTGTGATGGACGTAAAGGGGAAGACGAAAGACAATCCCAATGCCAGGTTGGACATAGAAGAAATATGTAGACGTCCAGAGTTGTATTTGATAATGGAAGGCAGTGGGAAGTATAAGCAGCCCAGGGCCATTTTCTCACTGGACAAGGAGGATAAAGGTAAACTTTGTAGGTGGATCCAGGGCCTAAAATTTCCAGACGGGTACGTATCAAATTTGAGAAGATGTGTTGACCCGAAGAAGAACAAACTACAGGGTATGAAGAGCCACGACTGTCACATTTTTATGGAGAGGTTAATCCCGATTGCATTTTGAAAATTCTTACCTCAGGTCATTTGGGATCCACTGACAGAGCTTAGCATATTCTTCAGAGATCTTTGTTCTACTAAGTTGCTCGTCGATCGGCTTGAAAAGCAGGAGAAGGACATTGCAGTAACATTGTGTAAGCTTGAGAGGGTGTTCCCTCCTGGATTCTTCGACTTTATGGAGCATTTGCCAATTCATCTTTCATATGCGGCACGTATTGGTGGGCCCGTCGGTTATCGATGGATGTACCCGTTCGAGCACCATCTAAACCACCTGAAGAGGAAGGTGAAAAATAAGGCACGGGTCGAGGGTTCTATTTGTGAAGCCTATGTCCTTGAGGAGATTACAAACTTTTGTTCAATGTATTTCAACCCTCATATTGCTACAAATAGAAAAAGAGTTCCGAGGAACGACGATGGAGATATAGAATATAATGATGCATTATTGAAAGTCTTCAATGCGCTTGGAAAGCCTTCTGGAAAACTGAAAAAGAAATATTTGAATGATGAGGAACTAAAGGCTGTCTAGTTATATATATTACTCAACTGCGAGGAGGATGAAGTGGAAAAGCTAGAGTGGTAAGTGAAAATCTTCAACGTTCAAGTCATCGATTTATTGATTACGTTAATTTAACGAGTATATCCCGATATTTATTGGTTTTCAGCAAATTTAATGATGAGGTGAGGTCAAGTAGACCATACATTGTAGATGAAGAAGTAGAAGAAGAAATAAGACTTTATTTCCCGTCTTGGTTGACTGCATATGTACGTAAGAAGCTAGTTAGAATCTTCCTCCATTCACAACTGCACAAAAAATAACTTAACATTGAACTTAATTTTGTATCTTCTCGTGTTTAGGTCGATCGTCCAGACGACATCCTTGAGAATGAATCTATTAGAACTCTTGCCAAGGGACCAATTTATGCTGTCAAAATATGGCCAAGTTATTGCGTGAATGGGTTTAAGTTCAAGTCAACAAATGCTCCCATCAGAGATAGCTTCCTGGATCTTGATTCCACAAAAAATATTTGCCTGTGTATCAAATCTACAAACTACAAAGATGTCACTCTAGGCAATGATTTCTATGGCGTCTTACGGAAGATCGTGGAATTGACGTACAACTATGGCATAGAGCCTGCCAAGATCGTGTTGTTTAAAGTTGATTGGTTCGATCCCATACAAGATCAAGGATGGAAAATTGACAAGCATGGTCTTGTGGATATTAACTACCGTCGTCGATACCAAGGATACGAACCATTTATCCTAGCAAGTCAATCTCAACTCGTATAGTTTACAACATATCCTAGACGGAAAACAACGAGGTACGACTGGTGGACAGTATGCAAGACTAAAGCCATAAATACCTACGACGTCGATGAAGTGGCTTATCAGGAGGACGAGCTACCTCTTGTACCAAATACAGTTGATGTCGACTCAGCAGAAGTTTCCCATTCAATATCTACTTGTGTAGAAGAGGTACAAGTATCCAAAGGGAAAGACGAAGGAGATGCTAGTGACGATGAGGAGGAAGAGAAAGAGGATAAGGAGGAGGAGGAGGAGGCAAACGAAGAAGATGAATTTTCAGAGGATGATTGAGAAACTGTAATTTTGATGTATTCATATTTCTGTAATCTTAAATTATGAACTATGATCATTTCTATTAGTATTCAGATTTTTGAAAACTTAAATTATGAACTCCAATGTATACAGATATTTCTAAACTGTCATTGTATTTATTTATATTTTTAATCATATGTTATTATCAGCATGGCAGGACAACGCAGAGGCACCTTAGGACGATACGGAGATAAGTCAGGACGAGTCGTGTCCTTAGGTAGGCAGAGAGCTCCGTTACCAGAGGATGGCTCCGGACCATCGTCTGACCCGAGCACTCCACTGTACCATACGATCGCAGGTCCGGGTGGCAGTACACCTGCGACGAGCAGTTCCAGGCTTGCTGATCATACTCCTTCCCCTAGCCTTCCTACCGCTGACAGCAGCATGGCGGGTGGGAAGCAGGTGGAGGAGGTAGTCCCTACTCCTGCCCGGACGGATCCATACCAGAGCGACCCTCCATGCGCACCTCAGGACGAGACGAGGATGGAGATTTGGGCCGACGGTCCTACGAAGTAAGTTAAATGAATATATATATATATATATATATATTCATTAATACGTCGGTTATCGTTGTATACAGATATCGTCCCTCGTCGGTACAGAGAGCGTTGGGCTCCTTTCTAAGGTCCAACTATGGGGGTCCGTGGATCAACTACTCGGATGCCTCGAAAGAGAGGAAGGCATTCTGGTTTGCCCACTTCAAGGTAACTAAAGATAGTTAATTTAGTATGATTAATATAATTTTAAGCATTTTTTAGAACTTATTATTTTTAATTTGTAATTCTTGTAGAGGACTTATTTTTATCCACCACACCGGGCCGAGCAGATTGAGCGGTAGTTTCCTACCATCGTCGCCAAGTTGATCCGTGATACAATTGACGATTAGAAAGCTCGTCAGCACTCCGGAAAGCCGATTGCTGGTTGGATCACGCCTAACCAGTGGACCACGATGAGGGATCGATTTGAGGAGCCCCGGTACAGAGAGCAGTCGGAGAAGGCGAAGGCGGCTAGGACGAGGGCCAAAAAGTGGTATGGTGGATCGATTCCTATGACGGAGCATTTCCGTCGTCTGGTATGTAATTTAATGCAATATATAAGATTTTATTGATAGTAGGAGTATATAATTTTCTATTTTACTAAAGAATAAAATATAACAAACACGCAGGTACAGAGGGGTGAGGACGCAAATATGGTGACCGTCTTCCTGGCCACCCATCGGAAGGACGGAAAGTTCATCGACGACCGGGCTACTCAGAGCTATGTAAGTACTAATTTAGATTTCGTTAATTTTTAACAAAACTTGAAGAATATACAGATAACCATATAGTTAATAATAATTAAATACTTTAGACGTTTATTAGGCTAATTTAGGTAAGTACTGATTTATAGAGATGCACAATGATTTCTAGGACGAGTTTGTTAGGCTACGTGAGCGTACGAGTGCTAGTGCACCGGCAGAGGGAGGGGTTGGTACATCGCAGCCCTCTCCGCCTCAGTCGGAGGACGAGCTCTGGAAGCCCGCCGTTGGTGGTCTTCATAGAGGTACGTACTACGGTACGGAGTCCTACGGCGCATTTGTTGCGACGCAGGCATCCAGGGCTCCCTCTGTCAGTGCGCATTCACAGCCGTCACAGGCCGAGTCGTCCCGAGTCGAGGGTACCATTGCCTGCCACATTACTGAGCTGCGCGACGATATGCTGAGGAGGATTTCTGAGCAGCCAGGGTCTCAGGCGCAAGGGGATGCTGCGTCGGTCACCGTACGCTTTGACGAGCTCGAGCGCACCATGAGGGACGTATAGGGGACGCATGAGTCCATTCACGACACCGTTACTAGGATAGCGGCTTGCATGGAGCAATGCAGCACTAGACTGCTAGCCCTAGAGGAGACGCGGAGGCACCCATCTCCAGCGGTTATACTGCCTCCTTCTCCAGCGGTTACACTGCCTCCTTCTACAGCGGTTGCATTGCCTCCTCCTTCATCATCGTCGGTGGTTCTTACACCGGAGTAGTATGCTTACCTTCTTTCCAGGAGCGGTGATGCTCCTCCTGATCAGCCGTAGTCGATATATATATATATATTGTTGTGTGATGGCCCATTGTTGGGTCTTTTATGTGTTTATACATACATTATTCTTATGTGGAGCATTATGTTTGACATTGTTGTGACAATTTTTCATATGTCTGTGTTGATTGATAAAATTGTGTTTCAAACGTGTTCGTGATTGTGTATCTGTGTTGTTTGATACTTTGTGTTCGTGATACACACCCACTACCAAAATACAGTAAATTAGCGACGGGACATTAGCGACAGAAAATTTTCATCGACGTTAGTGACGGATTTGCGGCAAATAGCTGACGGATGGGCGACGACATGTCGATATATTTTTTATTTTATTTTAAGGGAAAGAAAAGGTTGCTCATGCGTCGCTAGGTCGTCGGAGATATAGCGAGGATACACAGCCGTCGCTATGCAGTCGATTATTTGGCGAAAATTGTTGGAAGAAGTGGCAGGATAATTCTTCGACTACGTAGCGATAGATAGTCCGTCGGCAAGTATCAAATAGATCGACGGATTAGCGACGGATAAAATCCGACGCTAGTCCGTCGCTAAATATACGTTCCAGACTTGAATTGAAACGACGGGAGGAACTTTTCATTCCCCCCAAATTTCATTCTCTCTCCTCTCTCTCTCTCTCTCTCCCACGGCGGTCGGCGACCTCACTCTCCTCTCTCTCTCTCTCTCCCGCGGCGGTGATCGGCGACCTCTCCTCTCTCTCTCCCAAAGGTAATCTCTCTCTCTCTCTCTCTCTCTCGGTGGTCGTGGGTGTCGTGGACTGCCGGGAGCGTCGTGGGGCATCGTGCGGGGGGCAGCACGGGGCTACGGCGGGCGGTGGCGTGCGCGGGGCAACGCGGGGCTGCGGCGGCCGCGTACGGGGCTACGGCGGGAGGCGGGGGACAGCGCGCTCCGGGGCAGCGCGGGGCGGCGGAGGTGGCACGCGCGGTGCAGTGCGGGGGTGGCGCGCGGCAGCGCACTCCGGGGCAGCGGGGGGCGGCGGGGGTGGCGCTCCTCGATGAAGAGACGAGATTTGACCACTTGGAGGAGATATCACTTTCTTTTATGTCTCGTTTGGTTCTTTTACAATCCAAAGAATAAATTGAGAAGAAAGGAAAGTGATTTCCAATGAAAAAAATTAGGAAAAAAAATGGTTACATCCATTCAAGGAATTGATTTCCTTTCCTTTCCGGAACCAAACGAGGCCTTATGGCCTATTGCTCGGAATGTTGTGGGAGTTTGGGTCATAAATAGTAGAAATCTCAAGGTCTTAAATAGTAGAAATCTCATATTCCATTATGCAAGATTTTCGAGGATAAAATCAAAATTTCACTCATATAAAAAACATATATATATATATATATATATATATATATATATATATATATATATATATATATATATATATATATATATATATATATATATTTTATGTATATAAATATATATAAATATATATATATATATATATATATATATATATATATATATATATATATATATTTTATGTATATAAATATATATAAATATATATATATATATATATATATATATATATATATATATATATATATATTATATATATATTTATATATATTTATATACATAAATATATATATATATATATATATATATATATATATATATATATATATATATATATATATATATATATAGCGAAAAGGAAAAAAATGCTCACCTCGAACTCTACATGGTTCCGTCTCGGAGTATTAGACAGAAAAGATTTCCGAGATAAAACATTAACGAAACAAGTCCCAAATTGAGAAGTAGATGACTAATAAGTGAATGGTGGTATCGGAATCGGTATCGGGCTTGTCTTTAATTGAATGTTTTGTTCTCATTACTATCAAGTTAGCATTATGCTATTTAACTAGTAAATGTTAGTTAGTTAATTTTAGCTATATATATATATATATATATCAAGGTTCAAAGTATCGATATCGGAATCGGTATCAAACTTTTCCTATGAGTATTGGTATCGGCGATATCGATAGTGTCGGCAGTTTCGGATCGGTATCGGTATCGGTATCAGAATCGGTATCGGGCTTGTCTTTAATAGAATGTTTTGTTCACATTACTATCAAGTTAGCATTATGCTATTTAACTAGTAAATGTTAGTTAGTTAATTTTAGCTATATATATATAAGGTTCAAAGTATCGGTTTCGGAATCGGTATCAGACTTTTCCTATGAGTATTGGTATCGGCGATATCGGTAGTATTGGCAGTTTCGGATCGGAGTATCGAATTTTTTGGTATTGGGAAACAAATAATTATCGGTAGTACCGGATTCTTTTACATGCTTTTACAACCTTATTATACTTTCAACCTAGGTTCACAATATCGGTATCGGAATCGGTATCGGACTATTCCTATGCTGTTTAATTTTCTTTGCCGAATTGACCGGAACAAAGACCTCCAATGTCGACATCGGTCAATATTTGGTATCGGTCGGTATCGGATCGGAACATGCCAAACTGTATCGGTATCGGCCGTATCGGATCGGTATCGGCCGATACTTTAAACCTTCCACCATGCTAATCTGATACGGCCGATACATATCGTCGCTACGGCCGATACCTATTGGATATGGCCGATACCGAATCGATAAGGCCGGTACGAATCCTAGCTATACGGCCGATACATATCGGATAGGACGATACCAATTTGCTAAGGCCAATACCAATTTGATACGGCCTATACCAAACCTATAGACCGATACTAATCTGATACGGTCGATACTAAGTACATCCGGCCTATATACCAGTGGATCCACCAGTTACATGATTATATACTAATTTTGTTTAGTTTGTCTTACTATACAGATTTTTACATCCAATCTGTGATGGATCGTTATTTTGTTGATCGTACATGGATGTACAAACGACAACACGAGAGCAGAATAGGTATGAGTGACAATTTTCAGACAGGCGTGGAAGTATTTCTTAAGTACGCCATGAGCAAAGCTCAGTTTATGGACGGTAACAAAATCAAGTGTCCATGTCGTAATTGTCGCAATAGACGTTACAAAGAAGTGGTGAGTGTAAGAGATCATTTGACCCGTAAGGGTTTCGTACGTGATTATGGCCTGTGGTCATTGCAAGATGAACTATATGCGGAAAGACAGGTTGCGAATGCTGCTACTTATGCTTTTGATGATAATGCTGCAACGGATTTTATCGTCGAAGATGACAAATGCTCTGTTGATTATGGAGACGTGCAGAACCTTGCACGAGATATGGTGTACGACACGGCAGGGCCTAATTTTGATTCAGAGGATCCTAATCCCGAGGCGAAGGAGTTCTATGATATGTTTCAGGATGCTGAAACTTTTTTATATCCTGGTTGTGAGCCACATTCCGTACTGTCAGTGACGATGCGGTTGTTAAACATAAAGTCCGATTTTAACTTGCCACAAACTTGCTATGATCGGATTATACAACTAATCAAGGAGGTATTAACGAAGGAATCAAAAGAGCTTCCAAAAAACATCTACAAGTCGAAGATAATGGTCCGACAACTGGGACTGGGGTACGAGAAGATAGATTGTTGTCGCAACGGATGCATGTTGTACTACAAGGAGAACAAAGATATAGAAAGTTGTAGCTTCTGTAATACGGATCGTTACAAGCCAGTCAGGGGAAAAGGAAAGTCAACTAGAAAATGGCGTCCTTACAAGTATATACATTACTTGTCGATCACGAAGCGCTTCCAGAGGATGTATATGTCTCAGAATACAGCATAACACATGACGTGGCACAACGAAGAACGCACAAAGGACGATGGAGAATTGTCACATCCTTCGGATGGAGGGACGTAGAAATATTTCGATTTTTGTCATCCAGATTTTGCTGCAGAGCCTAGAAATGTACGCATGGGGCTATGTTCTGATGGCTTCGCCCCTTTCGGGCAGTCAAAATCTTAATACTCTTGCTGGCCGGTCATTCTGACCCCTTACAATCTGCCACCATGGATGTGTATGAAGACTCCTTATATGTTCTTGACAGCTATCATACCGGGTCCCAAAAATCCGACGAAGAATATCGATATATATTTACAGCCGTTGGTGGATGAGCTGAAACAGCTGTAGGAGATCGGCGTCGCGACCTATGATATTTCCAGGAAACAGAACTTTCAGATGAGAGCTTCACTGATGTGGACAATCAATGATTTTCTCGCATACGATATGCTGTCGGGATGGAGTACTCACGGTACCATGTCTTGTCTGATATGCATGCAAAATAGTAAGGCATTCCGCCTTAAGCATGGAGGAAAAACTTCTTTCTTTGATTGTCATCATCAATTTCTGCCCGCGAGTCATCCTTGGAGAAAGAACAAGGACGCGTTCAGAGCTGGAAAATAAGAATTTTTTCATCCGCCTGCCAGATTATCGGGATACGATATTTGGGAAGATGTAAAGGACTTGTCCACTGTAATGGAAGATCCATCGAACAATCGTGTCGATGGGTTTGGACAAACCCATAACTGGACCAAACGGAGTATCTTCTGGGACTTGCCTTATTAGAAAGATAATCTTATAAGACATAATCTTGATGTTATGCATATCGAAAAGAATGTGTTCGATAATGTCTTCAATACCGTCATGGATATTAAAGGAAAGACAAAGGACAATCCAAAAGCAAGATAAGACATTGTCGAGATATGCAAGCGTCCTTATCTGAACTTGATACAAAGGGGAGCTGGTGGACAAATAACTAAGCTGATAGCACAATACACATTGAGTAAAGAAGATAGATTATTAATCTGCAAGTGGGTATCTACTTTAAGATTTTTCGACGGCAATATGTCGAATTTGTCTAGATGCGTTGATCTCAATGAACGCAAGCTAACGGGAATGAAGAGTCATGACTGCCACGTGTTTATAGAAAGATTAATGTCCATTGCTTTGAAAGAGTTGTTGCCTTCTGTTGTATGGGTTCCGTTGGCCGAACTATCTATATTCTTTAGGGATATTTGTTCAACTAAGTTGACTGTGCAACACATGGTTGAACTTGAGGAGAAGATTATCTTAACAATTTACAAGTTGGAGAAAATATTTCCTCCTGGCTTCTTCGACAGCATGGAGCATCTACCAATTCATCTAGCATACGAAGCCCGTGTCGGTGCATCTGTTCATTACCAATGGATGTACCTATTTAAAAGGTACATAAAAATCGATATAATTTAAGTTGAATTTCAGTGGGTTTTAAAATTCATTCTTAATTCTCAAGATAATTTGTCTCTCTAGATACCTACACCATCTAAAGAAGAAAGTTGGCAACAAGGCTCATATAGAGGCTTCGACATGCGAAGCATATCTTGTCGAAGAGGTGTCAAACTTCTGCTCCATTTATTTCGATACTCATGTTAAGACAAATCAAAATAGACCTCAAAGGAATGACGAGGACGTTGAGGATGGAGGTATATTCAATGTAAGGGGCAAGCCTGTTGGGGCTAGTAAAAAATGGTGGTTGACTGACGACGAGTATGATGCTGCTCACCGATATGTCTTGTTAAACTGTGACATACAAGAAGTGAGAGATTTGGAGAAGTAAGTCAGTACACTTGCACTCATTAATTATAATCTCGAATTTGATGAAGTAAGTGACTACACTTATATATTCTTATTTTCTCTAATAGTGTATTTAGAGATGAAGTCAAAATGAGGACACCCGATATTACCGATGAGGGACTTCAAAGAGAGATTGATTGTATATTTCCGTCATGGTTTTGCAAATACGTAAGTAACTGAGATTATAATTGAGGTTGATTTTATATTTTCTTATAAAATATGTATGTAACAGAGATTAGAAATATATAATCTAAAAGTATCGGACTATAACTTAGGTCCCTATATATTCTTTCATTTATTCAAGTTAATAATCCAGTCATTTCTTCTTTGTAGATTTTTTCCGTTTAATGTTGCCAGGGCTCTTGGAGAAATTATCAGGGCTAACTTCTATGGTCCCTACCTCAACTTTTCGTCGGTGCCCCCAAACTTGAAGTACGTCTGGCTCGACGAGTTGAGGGTATATATCTATATCTTCTAGTTAATTATTAGTTACTCTTTAATCAACCATTTTTTAAATTACGTGATAATTAAAATTGTATGTTAGACGACGTACTGGTGTCCCCCCCATCGCGAGGACGCGATCCGCAGGACCTACAAAAGCGCTGCCTCGAAGAAGATACGGGATATGATTCATGACCTGAAAATGGGACAGACGATGCCGAATTGGATCCGGCAGGACTATTATGTGGACCTCCTAGATATGATGAATACTCCTGCGTACAAGGAGAAATCGAAGAAGGCGAAGGCGAACCGACGGGCCGTGCGACTTCATACGGGGGGATCCAGGCCCCACGCAGCGACGCTTGCAGATCTGGTGATATACCATAAATTCATTTCACTATCGAATTAGGTATTATTAATATACGGAGTTAATTAAGTTCTACGGAAATTTCGTATGCAGACCCAACAGGTGGTGAAGGAGGGAAGGGCGCCAGAATCGGTCACCATGTACGACGTCTTCCAGCATACGCACAAGAGACGGAAGGACGGGAGCTTCGTCGACGAGAGGGCCAAGGAGACAGATGTAAGTACTTATGTTTATGAGATTTACGTTATAATTAAAAGGACTCGGACTATAACTTAGGTAAACTTAGGATTCACACTTAGCTTAGTAAAACATAGGATTTAGATTACAACTTAGGTAAATCTTATAATAAAAACACATTCATTTGATAGGCTGCGTATCGTGAGGCCCTTAGTCGGGCTCAGTTAACTGAGACCGAAGATATCAATGAAGCGACGCCCGCCCAGACGCCCTCTTCTTTGGCCGCTCGCAACGACTTGTTCGTAGATACCGTCGACGGCTTTAAGAAATGGCACCTGTACGGAGTCGGCTCCCTAGGGCCGTTGCACATGGCGACGCAGAGGCGGTGTCGTCCTTACGCAGCTGCACGAGGCGGTGTCGTCCTTACGGGAGCAAATTACCACGTACTTTCTGCCTCCGTCTGCTGCTGCCGGTCCGTCTGCTGCTGGTGTCGGTCCGTCTTCCACTGGTGCCGGTCCATCGACTGCTGCTTCCGGTCCTTCTTCCGTCGGTCATCTTTCTTTCAATCCTGTTACCCCTCTGGTACCGCCTCCGACTGTAACGACACTCCTTGATCCCATGTCACCAGAGCAGCTACGTCGACTTCCGAGCAGTGTCTACGACGACTTGCCGCCGTACCTAGTGGAGCAGTATATTCGTCGGTCGCAGCAAGAATTATCACCACCAGGTAATCGAACTCCTCCTCCTCCTTAAAGTATTGTAATTAAGAAAATTTGGAATATTTATGGGAATTTTGGAATATTTATGGGAATTTCAGATTATTGGCGACGGATATTAGTTTATGATTTCAGAATATTTGTGATAATTTTATATTGATGTGCACTATATATTTGGTCTATGTGATTGGTTGGATAATTGGTGTGCATTATATATTTGGTCTACGTGATTGTTGGATAATTGGTGTGCATTATATATTGGTTTGGTTTATGCTGAACAGGGAAAGCTCTGTATTTTTTTTCAAAAAAAACTGAGTTAGCGATGGACTAGTGACCGCTTAGCGACGGATGTTTCCAGTTTCCGACTACCTTTCGACGGAATATCCGTCGCTACCTGGAGATGTGAAACTGTTTCCAGTTAGCGACGGGTGGTCGACGAATTCGCGACGGAAAATCCGTCGCCAGGGTTCTGGAAATACATAGTTCGACGGAATAGCGACGGAACATCCGTCGCCAAGGTTCTGGAAATGCATGACATTTCCAGAACAATGGCGACAGATTATCCGTCACTAGTCTGTCGCTTCATCGACAGATGCGCGACGGCGTAGCGACGACTTATCCGTCGCCATGGTTCTGGAAATATCAAGCATTTCCATAACATGGTCGACGGATTATCCGTCAGCAGTCCGTCGCTAATTCGTCCTTTGTTAGCGACGGCATTCAACGGAATAGCGATGGAACGATACCCTCTGATACGCTGTTACGACGATTTACCGATGGATTATCCGTCGCTAGCTTCTACACAGTTCAGTATTTAATACTTGAAATCGACGAAAGACCGTCGAAAAGCCGTCGCTAATGCATCATATTGTGACGACGAAAAGCCGTCGCTATTCCGTCGCTTGACGACTACTTAGCGATGGATTATTATAGCCACGAGCTGATTGCCGACGGATTATTTTGTCCAAGATCCTTCAGTGATCGATCGCCAATACAAATTGGCGACAGATGGACGACGGATCTGGCCGTCGCTAAATCGAAATATTTTGGTAGTGACCGTCGCTGTTTGATACTTTGTGTTCGTGATACACACCGTCGCTGTTTGATATGCATTTGTGTTCGTGATTGTGTATCTGTGTTGTTTGATACTTTGTGTATCTGCTGCAAATGTTGTAGGTGCTGCTGCAAATGCTGTAGGTGCTGCTGCAAATGCTATATTTTTTTATTTTTTTTCAAAATTAGCGACGTTCAGCGACGTCCAGCGACGATAGTTAACGTTGCTAAGCAAGTATCGGAACGTCGCTAACTATGATGAACACCGTCGCTGATCGTCAATAAACGTCGCTACATACGACGTCGATAAACGTCGCTATGTGTCGGTACTATAGCGACGTAAAAATGTCGCAGAACGCCGCCATTTGGCTCTCAAGTCAGGTCAGCATCGATGCATGTAAAGTCGCTAAGGGCTTGTTTGGTAACCGGATTTTACTATTTGGATTTGGATTTAGAAATCCTCCAAATCCAAATCATGGATTTTACTATTCAAATCCAACTCCAAATCCAACTCCAACCAAACATAGGATTTGGTTTTATGATTAATAATTAAATTATAGTCATGATCAATAATTAAGCTATTAATTAATTATGATTAATTATAGTTATTATTATTTATAAAATTAATAATTAACGATTAGTAATTAATAATTAGTAATTAATAATTGACGATTAGTTATTATTAATTATAAAATTAATAATTAATGATTAGTTAATTTTTAAATAAATAGCGATTAATAATTAAAGATTAATAATTAAAGATTAATAATTAATAATTAACGATTAGTAATTAATAATTAATAATTAATAACTATAAATTAAATAATTAATAATTAACGATTAATAATAGTAACTATAAATTAAATAATTAATTATTAATAAATTAATAATTAACGATTATAAATTATTAATTAATAATTAATGATTATAAATTAATAATTGATAATTAACGATTATAAATTATAAATTAATAATTAATAATTAAGCAATTATAATTAAGTAATTATAATTAAGTAATAAATAATTAAGTAATAATTAATAATTAACGATTATAAATTAAGTAATTATAATTAATAATTAAATAATTAAAGATTAATAATTAACGATTATAAATTAAGTAATTATAAATTAAGTAATAATTAAATAATTAAGTAATAATTAATAATTAATAATTAATAATTAATAATTAACGATTATAAATTAATATTTAATAATCAATAATTAAGTAATAAATTAATAATTAAGTAATTAAGTAATTATTAATTAATAATTAATAATTAATAATTAATAATTAATAATTAACGATTAATTAACTATAAATTAAATATTTTAAAAATAGTAATTATAATTAATATTATTATGATTAGTAAACTTTTAATTAAATTATTATAAAATATGATTCTAATTGTGATTAAAATATTATTAATTAAGATTATAATAAAATAGTTATTAATAAATTATTAATTAATATGATAATTAATATGATTATAACAAAATTAACTAATTAACTAATTAACCAATTTTTTAATTAATAATACTAAACATAGGATATGATTATTAATTAATATTATAATAATACTAATAAATTATTAATTAATATTATAATAATAATATAATAATACTAGTAAATTATGATTATTAACTAAATAATAAATTATTATTAATTAATATTATAATAATATTAATAAATTATTAATTATGATTATAAAGAAATTAACTAATTAACTAATTTTTAACGAAATTATCAAAGATTAACTAATTTTAATTTACTAATTTTTAACAAAATTATTAAATAATAAATATTTTAACGAAATTATTAAAGAATAGTTATTTTTTTTCCTCCAAAATCCAACCAAATCCAAGTTTTGGATTTTGTCATACTTTCCATATCCAAATCCATCTCCAACCAAACATAGGATTCTATGGATTTGTCGCCAAATCCATAAAAATCCAAATCCCACCTCCAAATACGGTTTACCAAACGGGCCCTAAACGTCGCTAGGTGACGTCGGTAACTGCAGTCGTTTTACGTCGCTGGTAGTCGCTGAATTAGCGACGTGGATGCGTCGCTACATGTCGTCGCAATAGCGACGTATTGCGACGTCGTGTTGTTTAGCGACTAGGTTAATTGCGACAACGTCCAAACGTCGCTAAATACGTCGCTAATTGAAATTAGCGACGTATTTTCCCTATTTAGCGACGTCCTACGGCGTCGCTAATTTGATAGATTTTAGTAGTGAATTTATTACACATAAAATGAATGTAAATTTAAGTTAGCCGAACTCAGTTACGAGTTTTTCATTTAAACAGCAGCGAACAGAAAGCCCCCTTTCCTTTATATTCATCTTCTTCCCCACATTATAGCCATTCGATCTCTTAAACCCTAACCCTAGCTTTTGGAAAAACTTATTTCCAAGTCTCAAAACTCGTTCTCCTCGGATCTAGCGGCTCTACGAAGGCTTTCTCTACTAATTTTCATCCTCTATTTGAGGTATATCTCTCATTTTCTCCTAATTTCAATTTCTATGGCTCCCAAGCTATTTAAGAGAAAGAAAAGAGATATCACGGCATCATTCTCCACTTTGGAGTATGAATCCGTTAACGTATTTAGTCTCGCTTGTTCCGACGATGACGAGGATTTGACACCAACCTATTTTCGTCATCAAAATTTTTACTATCTTGGTTTACCCAATTTTGATACCGAGAAATTTGTCCCAAAAAATTGATTAATTTTATTTTCCTATCGGAATACACTACTACCTTTAAAAATCTAGGGCTTCGAGATTTTCTAGAGACCTCGAGCCAAATTTATGAAAATGTTGTACGGATGTTCTATTGCAACTTGCAAGAGGCAGATGGCAATATTTATTCTTGTGTCGGCGGAAAAGAACTTAAGTTTAACTCGGCCAACTTGAGTGAGTATTATCACATGCCTGACAACGGCGACGCTCTAGTCGATATCAACAAAGTTTAATTTTCTCCTAACGTGACTCTTGAGTCATTCAAGGCTATATTGCGTCATCGAAACACGGTTTCCCAGACAAAGCTATTTACAAAGTACCTGAACCAATATTTCTATGAACTCCATCACATTATTTACTCTGCTTTATTATCTAAGATGGGATCTACTGATGAGATCACCTTCTTAGAGTTATCAGTGTTATACCATATTTACTTTGGAGTCATTTTTTCTGTTTCCAAGATCGTTATTGCTGGTATGGTCATTTGTTGGGGGACAGGTCGCAACCACCTTTATCCTATACATCTCGTGTTGATCTTCTAGAAGTTTGGAATTGGGTCACCTTCAGAGCTGTCTAGATCTAGAAAGTATTGACCCAAACTGGATCACAGTCAACCTGATTTAGCGAATTAACTAAATAATATCTGATATGATCCAATACGACACATCGAGCTTAAGACAGAACATCATCTACGATCCAATACAATGAATCAAGTTCAAGACAGACGTCGTCAATAAAGTTGTTACATTGCAAATGTATTTGTTCTGAGTCTGTAATTTTTTTTAATTTATTGAGTCTAGGTAAATGTACGTTGAGTCGCACTGAGTCATCTCAACCCCTATACTTATTACTCCAAGCTCCACCATACAATCCAAACCACTCTAGCCTATATAGAGCTTCTGGCCCAAGGTAGACAGAGTTCGGGCCGAACTCTGCCTAAGGCAAAAATTGGGCCGAATTTTGCCCCCTAAAAATAAGCAACATAATTTTTAAGAACACCCTGCTACGAGCTGTCCAATGTACAAATTGAATATTTGGGATAGAATTCTAGCCGAATTATGCCTCCCCTAACAAGTATAAATAGAGCTTGATTTCTCCCATTTTAAATCATCTCCCACTCTCAATCTTCTAATCCTTATATATTCTAAGTTAGAAGTTTCTGTGCAAGAGTTGAAAAGAAGTCACTTGGACAAATCCAAGTTTTGCCTCTGCGAAGTTGTAAGAAGTTGGCGTGCACTTCTGAGTAAAGCCACGTGTGTTTTAATCCTGAGCGAGAGTTCTCAGGCCTGGACTAGTCCTCCACGAGGGAAACCAGATTATATCGCTGTGTTTGCGTGTGCTCTTCTGAACTCTTTTAATTTTCTTATTATCACTTTGATTATTCATTCTCTTGGTAGTTGCTTTTGGGACTTAGCATACAGTTGATTTTTAATTGGTTATTATAGTCGCAAACTCTATTCACCCTCTCTAGAGTTGCCTACATGTTACTTCAATTGGTATCAGAGCTCTATCCTCTTGATAAAGGATTAACATCCTAGAGCTGATCCATGGCAACCACACAACCCATTTTCATCAACAATAGTGAAGGACAGTCCACTAATAGGCCACCCCTATTTGATGGAACCAACTACACCTACTGGAAGACAAGAATGAGTTTCTATCTATAATCTCTAGACTTTGACTTATGGACCATAGTCACAGATGATCAAAAGAAGCCTGCTAGAATTATTATCGAGGGGAATCTCATAGAGAAGTCCCACGACAATTATACTGAACATGAAAAAAAAATGCTAGTCTAGATGCTAGGGCTATTAATGCTCTCTTCTGTGTTATAGACATGACTGAATTCAATCGGATATCTACGTGTTCCACTTTCCATGAAGTATGAAAGCTTCTAGAAGTGACTCATGAAGGAACCACGCAAGTCAAGGAATCAAAAATCAGTCGACCAACACAGGAGTATGAAGCATTCAAGATGAAGCCCAATGAGACGATCAAACAAATGATCACTAGATTCCTCGACATCGTCAACCCTCTATCTTCCCTCGGTAAGGACTACTCCAACCATGAAAAGATACGTAAGGTGCTAAGGGGACTATCGAAGAACTGGAACCCCAAAGCTACGACAATCATCAAAGGCAATGATCTCACCACCATGTATCTGGAAACTCTGGTGGGCAAACTAATGACGCATGAGCTTGACCTCAAGAACTTTGAAGAATCTGCTCTAATAAAAAAAAGAAATTGCTCTAAGAGCTCATCGCCGAAAGACTGCTCTAAATAAAACAGACGATAATGACTCTGATGGTGATGATCAAGTGCTCATGGCTGGCAACTTTAAGAAGTTTCTACATTTTAATCAAAGGAAGAAGGAACAACTCAAAGACGACGATGAAGAGCCTATCTGTCTCGGCTGTAAGAAAACGAGGCATGTCAAGAAAGACTGTCCTGTAGTAAAGAAAGGGAACCGATATAAAAGATCATATAAGAGGCCATCCTCTCGAAAGTGTGCCAATACAAGCATCTGGCACGAAAGCGAAGCCAGTGACTCAAAAGAAGAAGAGGACACTCCCCAAGATACTGCAAACGTCTGCCTAATGGAAACGTCCGACAAGGTAACAAATGATCCACTTGATGACTTTAATTTTAATGAACTTAACGATGCTTTTAGTGATTTACTTGAAGATCACAAGAAGTTACTTAGCAAATACAAACATGCATAGGATAAGATTAAGACTCATGAAGCTGAGATTCATAGACTATCATGCTTACTTGATAATGTTAGAGATGTATCTCCCACAAATAATACTGAGGAGTTACCATGCTTAAATTAAGCTTACACGATGCTGAATTACGTATTAAAAAACAAACACATGATCTTACAGTACTCAATAAAGAGCTTACGGAAGAGAAAAAGAAGTACAATATTGTAGCTCTAAGAATTAGTGCTTTGACTGCCAAATATGATAAGATGTATACTGCCACTAAAAGACTAGAGATCAGGCTGGGCAAAGAGGTAGTACAACCTATGACTCAGTCTAACACAAGGCACTTGACACATCAGAAAGTCACACACGACAGATCATCTAGAAAGAAAGCAAGCAAAGTTAAAGCTTCATGTAACCATAATTTCTATCATAAGTATCCATGCACATCATATCACTCTACTGCACATTCTCATACTACTGTACATTGCACTAATGTCTATGCTTCTTGTCATTATTGTAGTATAAAAGGACACATTTCTAGTCAATGTCAGATTAGGAAACTTGTTGATATGAACTTGTGCAAATGGGTTCCAAAAGCTAACCAATGTGGATCATAGTTTTCTTGGATACCAAAGTCTTCACCTCTTTATGCAAGTGAAGCTTCTTATATCAAATAGAACCATGGAATATATTGGTGATTGCAAAGCTACAAAGGTCATCTTCTAAGCAATTGTACCAACAAAAATGTGGTCACTAGAACTATTTGGTAACATGCTAAACGATTCTTTCTAAATGGCTAAGTTTCTAGAATCTTGTATGTTATTAATTAATAGCTTGCTACTAACTCTAATTTGATATCCTATAGTTGTTTTATCTTTTCAATTGTGATTTTGAGAGAATTTGTTTATTGGTATCTTTGGATATCTATTTATAAGCCATATCTTTTTGTGCATTATCTTGATCTATTTATTAGTGCACACTTATATTATATCTCTATAATGCACTATGAAGACTCTTTGAAAAATTCTTTAGGTATTTACTTTTCTTATAGTCAGGGATTCTAGATTTCGATGATGTCTGATGATACTGCATATATTCCTTTAGATTTATGTTCATAAAAGTAAAGATTATTTTGGGTACAAGACGAAAGGGTCCTTCTGTCAATAAGGCATAAAAGCCTAAGCGACACAGTGTCAAGTATCTTCGGACTACCACTAGCTGGGAACCAACCCCTACAGCTAACCCAAAGTGATCAATACTTGATAGACTTACGATTTATTAAGGTCTACTTGCAACTGTTGTCTAGTTTTGGATCCAAGGCACTTAACTCAGTCTCCTATGTTCCAGAATATATCTGCGTATCTAGGCCCTACATTGTGATTTATATTTTATTGTTACCCAATAATTTTGTAGCATATATAAGGATACATGTAATTGATACATCTATGCTTATAGCTATAAATGATTTATTTTTTTCAGTGGAAACACTTATTTTTGTATTCTCTAAAAAGATCTATAATCTTAGATTGGTCTTAATTCTAAGCAAAGAGATATGGATTTCATTTTTTTATTTTGACTTTCATTTCGATGGATAATATTATATATTAAATATATTCATAAAAGGTAACATATGTTGGTCTATCTTGTCGATTGTGAGATACTACTGCATAGATCAATTTATGTCATCTTTTGACTTATATGATTAATCATCATATTTTGATTTATAAATGCTAAATTAAAATATCTTTTGATTGTTTCAACTTAAGTGTTCATTTAATGGATATTATCTCTTTTTTCTAAAGATGATTGTTTTCATATTCATGATACTCGTTTTATTAAGCTTTTATTATTCTCTTCTTATCCAAGTTACTAACTGCCTACAGCAGTAATTCTTTGTGGGGGAGAAGTCAGGCATATTAAATTTCTCTCTCTCAAAGCATTTCTTTTCTTTAAACCTACGGTTGTCAGATAGTCACCGTGCTAAGATTTGAGAAGGGAAGAAATGAACTTTGATAAAAAGACCTAATATTTTGATGAATTAGATTTCTACTTCTATATTTCTCTGGAATTTAAATCTGTCAATACTATTTTGGATATACCCATGTAAAGGGGAAGAAGTTAATTATCTCAAATCAATTATTCCCTTGACATACCATATATCTAGAATATTATTTATTTGAGCATTTATCTATTTATGTTTTATTTGTTCTAAATGGAACATTCATGAGCTATTAATTCCTTTATTAAAGTTATTTTTGTGATACAAAAATTTGAATCATCATCTGTTAGTATAAGGACTAAATGAACGCATTCGAACATTTTTAAGACAGTTTTCAGAATAGTATTCATATTTCAAAAATCTTTTGATTTCTCTTTTATATTTTGAATCTGTCCGTTACTCGGATTAAGACAGTTTTCAAAAGTCTTTAATGTCTTGAAATCATTTTTTTAGATATATTTTGATTGTTCATCTTTAACCATTTATTTATTGGATATTTCTTTCAATTGCCTAAAGATGATATTTGTTTTAAGTTTAGAACTTTATATGAATTGATCAAAGGGAATAAAGATACATATCTTGGATATTCCTTAGATCTTGTGATTATTTATCTTATCTATTTTTTGCATATAAATTACTTTTGAACTAGATACGCATATGTTAAGGGAAGCAAATTAATTATTTCAATACATTTATACCCTTAATATGTGGTATACCTAGTTGATTATGGATATATATTATTTTATTTAAATATCTTGTTAATTTGTTCATGATATTTGGTTTTTGGATTTATGAGAGAATATATGATTGTCCTTAATTCTTCTTGGTCTCTCATTCTCATAGGTTTATAAAGTTATAATTCTTATATTATCTTGATTTTCTTATCTTTATAATTATTGAGCTATTAGTATTTTAGTTTTTTTAAGGTTTCATCTCAAAGTTCATGATTATCTTATTTAGATTGATCATACTTTGCGGGGGAGCATTCAAGCCGAATTTCTCCTTCTCAAGTATTTTGTCTCCATTACCTTCATGTTTATCCAATGGATAATCACATATCATGCTATGGTAATTGAGTTCAAATGCATGAACTTTGGTATAGATTTTGCATAGATTTTAGTATATCTATTTTGATTTCTTTTCAGTGATTATATTCTTTATGGAAGTGATTTACTATTTTTGTATAGGCAAAGTGTGAATCATATTTTTTTTGTGATCATTGTTAGAAGTCTCATTATATTTTCGATTTTTTTTGGTATATCTTGATCTATAATTTTTCTAAATTCTCATGGATTATTTATGACCAATGATTTGATTTCTACTATATTGGTATCTACTTTTTAAATCCTTTATTGGTCTTATTCAAAACTAGTTATATTCTTTCTTAGATTGTGTTTTGAATGGTTTGTTTTAAATTTCTACCCAGATCGTTTCAATTATTTACGTCGAGAATTAGGAATTTTAGATGTCAATAATATTAATTAATGTTGTTTTATCAATTATTTTTTCAATGCGCAAAAACTATTTTTGAGACAAGCCAACAAAGGGTCTGTCTGTCATCACGACTAAGGTCAAAGCGAAGTGGTACTTAAGTGTTCTCCTGTGAACCTCCACCAGCTGGGACAATACCCCTACAGCTAATCTGAGACAGTCGTTATGTAACGAAATTTAATTTGTAAAATAATATTAATTATATTAATTGAAATTTAAAATAACTAAACTTGGAATTAAATAATTGAAAAGAGTTGATGAAAAGAAAATGGCCTGCATTTATTACTATTTAAAAGACTACAAGTTTCACCTGCTAGTTTATCAAACTACTAGTTTCACTGTAAAGTTTGGTTATGGTTATGTTGTGTGTTTGTTATCTTCACTTTTCTATTTTTTTATCCCTTTACGGGGGAGCTATGCACTATTTTGCTAAATGACAAATGGGGAGAAAAATAGCATACTGTGTGTTATTTGATGTGATATTGTATATGCATTATGTTGTGCTTGGATAGAGCTTTGTATCAGGACAGAAATATTCAGTTGCGAGGGAGCCACGTCTGAGGTGCAAATTATCTTCTCTCCTTTAACATGTGTCCAGGTATGAATATTGAGACATACAAATATTATTTTTTCAATTATCAAAATGGGAGAGATTGTTGACCCAAACTGGATCACAGTCAACCTAATTTGGAGAATTAACAAAATGATATCTGATATGATCCAATATGACACATCAAGCTCAAGACAGAACATCATCTACGATCTAATACAACGTATCAAGTTTAAGACAGACGGCGTCAACAAAGCTGTTACATTGTAAATGTATTTATTCTCAGTTTGTAATTTTTTCAATTTATTGAGTCTAGGTCAATGTACGTTGAGTCGCACTGAGTCATCTTAATCCCTAGACTTATTACTCCAAGCTCCACCATACAATCCAAACAACTCTAGCCTAAATAGAGATTCTGGCCCAAGGTAGACAGAGTTCGGGCCGAACTCTGTCTAAGGCAGAACTCGGACCGAACTCTGCCCCTGAAAATTAGCAACCTAATTTTTAGGAACACCCTGTTACGAGCTGTCCAATGTTCAAATTTTTGAATATTTGGGATAGAATTTTGCCGAATTCTGCCTCCCCCGACTAGTATAAATAGAGCTTGATTTCTCCCATTTTAAATCATCTCTCACTCTCAATCTTCTAAGCCTTATACATTCTAAGCCTTACTTTTCCAATCTACTAGCCACAAAACTTTCTAAGCCCCAAGGTGCTCAGTGCGATTCAGCTAGAAGTTTCTGTACAAGAGTTAAAAAGAAGTCCCTTGGACAATTCTAAGTTTTGCCTCTGTGAAGTTGTAAGAAGTTGGCGTGCTCTTCTGAGTAAAGGCACGTGTGTACCCTATTTCACAGATAATAGATTTCAATCCTGAGCGAGATTTCTCAGGCCTGGATAAGTCCTCTACGAAAAAAACCAGGTTATATCATTGTGTTTGCGTGTGCTCTTCTGAACTCTTTTAATTTTTGCATTATCACTCTGGTTATTCATTCTCTTGGTAGTTGCTTTCGGGACTTAGCATACAGTTGATTTTTTAATTGGTTATTATAGTCACAAACTCTATTGACCCCCCTCTAGAGTTGCCTATACGTTACTTTATAAAGTACCCTCAGCCTCTACCTCCATTCGGTGCTATTCCAGCCCCTACAGCTGATCCAGCTTCAACCGATGCTCCAGCTTATGCTTCTCCAGGCTACTTTGACAAGTTCTTCTAAAGGTTCAATGCCTTTCTCACCCTCAAGGGACAAAGGCATGAGACCAATATGATTCGTTTTGCCGACGCTGAGTACCATCATATTTCTCAGGCCCAGGTGAAGAGAAGTAGCATAGCGGACATTTAGTAGACTTTGGCGCATCATTTTTCATCTCCAGCTCCTTTCCTCCATCATCAGACTTCGACAGACCGAGACTTTAGGATCATCTCACTTTCAGATTCTTCGATCCAACGAACGCCTATGTCGATCCCCAGCCTCCTGCTGATCCCACCGGTGATGATGCTGATGCTTGAGTCAGTTTTTGTCTTAGTATTTTTGTGGACTTGTCTGGTTGATGATGATCATTTGTAGTGATACTTCTTTTATTGTCAGTTTGGACTATCTGTTGTATTTTGTACAATTTTAGTTCTAATTTTTTATGCACTTTGAACTCACTTTCAGCTATAGTTGGTTTTATGCTATATTAATCAGCTTCCTTTACTCATGGTTTATTACTACTACAGTCGGTGTTAGTTCTCTTAAGATGTTGACTTGGTTCATTTATTTACTTTGTCGATATTACTCTGCTTTTTCTTTGTTATTGTTGGCCTCACATATTGTGGGGGAGCCACATTTTGAGTACATGACAAAGGGGGAGAAGAGCCACATACACCAAAATAAAAAAATTTCTCGAACGATTCAGAACAAGTCAGGTATATCATTTCAAAGTTTTTTGTTTCGTTATATTTTGGTATAGACTCAAAGTTTGTCAATTATCAAAATAGAGGAGATTGTTGGCCCATTGGTTAATGATCACACCTGATTTTGATAATTAACGGCAACTTTGGTCGATATGCAAAATATACAGACTACTACATGTTTACATGATTCAAATGAGAAGTTCGTCTACGTACTACTGCAACCTACTATTTCAAAGTACAGACATCGCATCGTCATCAAAGAACCAATCACCAATAACACTGGAATCAAGATCATGACTTTTATATTTTCTTTTGTATTTTCAATTTTATTGAGTCTATAAATTATATGTGAGATTGATCAGGATTGGTACTAGCTTAGGTTTTTATCAGTCCACTTTTCTAAAAAGCCTACCTATCCATAGTTTCAAGTCTACTATCCAAAAAAACACAAAACCCCAAAACAAATTTGTCCAACCAAACAGTTCTGACCCAAACAGAACTCTAGGCGAACTCGGCTAGAACTTGGCCCAAGTTCGGTATAGGTAAATTCAAATCTCAGTTCCACCAAATTTGCCTATAATGTTCGTTTACAAGATTCATGCATCCGAACTCAGCCCGAACTCTGCTTGAATTCGGTCAACAAAAACACTATAAATAGAGGAGAAATCTCACTATTTTAAATCACTCATTCATTCTTTTCTCTATCTATTCTTAAGTGTTTTCTACGATCAATACTTTCAAATCAAGTCTATACCACTCTTAGCCAAAGCCAGTACAAGTTCTGTTCAATCTAGAGTTTTGGTACTGAAGAGTTGTATCGGATGCGTCATTCAAAAAATATTCAAGTTTTTAAAATTATGTTGTAGAGTCGGTCATATGCTCGTCACCAAACACAATGTTGTAAGAGACTACAAGCTCTCATTTAGCTTATGCCATAGTGGATTAACATCAGAGAAGAGTACTTGAGACTGGACTAGTCCTCACAGAGAAAAACTAGTATATATTGCCATGTCACTGAGTTTGATTCTGTGATCTCTTACTTTATCATATTTTATTTACTATCACTTATCTGCCATAGTATATAGTTGCTTAATTTTTAATTGGTGATTATTTTTACTGCACATGTACACACTCTATTCATTCCCTAGAGGTGCTCGACAGTCCTACAAAGGTGCTATTTGACCTCCTATGAATGAAATAGATGAAGGTGCCGGATCATCACCTTGACTGGATGTTGCATAAATTGAAGCCTCCTGTAAATCATCTTCATTATCCGAAAGTTGTCGCCTAAGACACGACAAATATGGAAGGCTTGGTTGTAATCTTTGGAAGACAGATCGCCTAATTGGTTGATCAACTGTCTTTGAGCAACAACAGTTGATAACAATCTTTGCACACGAATGTCTTTGACGAGACACAACTGTGTTTGATGACATCTCTGTTGATTTATGCTTGTGCTGAAGTGTAAAATCAACAGAAGGGTTTATGACCTCCTTTCCCTTTTTATGAAATTAGACAAAGTTCGTGCATGAGAAAGTTGGTTTCTGAACTCGTCGACCTATTTTATGTACTTGGGAAAACCTAGTACTTAGGTCTTGAGATGTTTTGTCATGTAAACTCATTTTAGATATATTGGGAGGCAATGTACTTGAGTTCACAACATATGGAAGAGAGGCGCATAGACGACTGGGGCACATAGATTTTAGCTTGTATAACTTTCCATCTCCTGCACGCATAACACGGAGAGGCGCATGAATTGGGCCCTCTTCGTGACGCATAGAGTTTGTCGAAAAAGAAAGTCTGTGGAAGATAGACGTCTTGTCTCTAGTCATGCATCTAGAGTTCTGCATTGAGGTTTAACTCTCATCTTGGTTAACCAAGTGTGAGGCAGAAATTCCAACATTTGAATCTTTGGCATCATAGTGTTTTCCTCTGCCAAACTCAAATATTATGCATTCTTTTTGCCTAGGCTAGAACAAGTGGTTCTGTCACAAATCATAGCCTTATTCTTAGATGCATGATTGGCATGTGCCTTCTTGGTAATCTTCTTCTTGTGAGAAACACATGGCTTGGTTGATGACTTATTGGTAGAGCCCCTCCTAGGCGCATGGTGTATATTATGCATCTTAGCAACAGAAACTTCTTTAGATAGAGTGGTGGCTTGTACTGAGCCATGCGTCTTTGAGCTGTTATTTTGGCCAATAGTGGCCAGAGCTTTCCCTTTGCCATCAGCAAAGTTAAAAATAGCGGAGAGAGACTTTAGGACCCAAGCCTTACGAACACGTTTGGCTTTCTGTCTCTTGGCGGCCGGAGCAGAGTCTTTGTTTAACAACATTGCTTCATATGCTTGTTGCTCAAATTGCACAAACTTTTTCTCAACTGAACCAAGCTTAGTTACATCAGATTGCGCCACCACTTTCTCGTTGGTGAAATAAGTCATTCCCAGCAGAGTCGTAATTTTTGTTTCAATACAAAAAGATTTCAGAAATGTAGAATCTTTTGTATTATTATAAAGAAATAGTACAACAAGAATTTTGGACAAGAATTCGAGTACAATAAAATTTTGGGATTGGAGCGATAGAGATTAAGTCTATTTCGACTTCTTTACTCCGTTGACGATCTGATTTAGAAGTTGATGAAGCTTGGTGATTAATGAACTCTCAATAGTAAGGGAGAACTTTACCACTAAAAGCTCTCTCTTTCTGAAAGTTCTTAGCAAAGATGTAGCATATGTAGTCTTTCTCCGTGGTTGTGTGTTTTTCGTGAGGAAGAAACCATTATCTATTTATAGCTTTTTTCACTGAAACAGTTATGTGCGTATGTGCAGAAAATATATTGTTTTCTGCCTCAGGAATGCATGAAACTGGGTATGTGCATGAGCCTTAGGGGTTAGTGGAGAGTGAACATGTTCGAGAATCACGTATAGCTCGTCACATATTTTGAGACATGTTGCACGAAACACTGCCATGTCAGCACACGATTTATTTTACTATGGATCAGCTATGCGTCAAATAATTTTAGACGCATAGCATCTAGTTGCTTACTGCAAGTAATATCTTTTCTTTGAATAACTGTCTCAATCAAAATTTTGAACGCATAGCTTTTCAATTGCATACTGCAAATCCTGTTTTGAAAGTAGTCGCATACAACTGCTCCTTTTATAGCTGACAAAGTGTAATAGTGAAGGTGACGTAATCACTGACATCTTTCTCGTAGTCTGAATACTGCACACTGCCCGAGGTTCGTCTGTTCATACAAGAGACAAAAACATGACATGCGTCAAAACGAACCATGCGTCTCTCTGACTCATCTTCGACTATGCGTCTTCAAAAGGTCATGTTGCTTCTTAGATTGCTTTAACTCTGGATCATTTATATTTTAGATGCATGAAATCTATGCACCTCTTTTTAGTCTTTTTTATGCTTCTACAATGAACAGTAACATTTTGAAGCGTGTAAGCATGATATAGCATTTATGTAAAGGCATTAGTATAGCATACTTGGTGTTATCATGTTAGCAGGTTATAGCAATACTAAAAAAAAGACAACTTTTAGCAGCATTGTATTTAACATGTCAAGCAGTTAAGATTGAATTAACATGTAAGTAAACATATCACATTTAAGTGATTTCTTATCCTAGTTGACTCCCTCGTACCTGCATAAATACAGGATAATATGATATACTTACTTTGCCTACATAAGACATTCATTAGCATGCATTCAACTAGTGGTCGTTGGTGAAACTGAACCATAAAGGCCTTTTCAACCGATATTATGACGTACCATTCCATGGTACGTTGCAAGCCTAGCTGAATATCCCGTAATACCTCGTGCCCCCATAGCACGTACAATATTTCCTCCCAAGTCGTATCGGTTCCAGTGCCCCAGGTACCATTCGAGAAAACTTACTCAGACTTATGTACAAGTACGTCCATGACCATGTGAATGCGTGTCCGACTTTATAAACACAAGTGCATGGTAAAACAACTGAAAGTAAGAAAAGCCAACAGTTCAACATCTCATCTCAAATTCGAGCTGTGTTCAACGACTAGTCATTCCATCATTCATATTGTTTCCACACTTGGTGATCTCCATGATCCCAAGCCTCATCATTTCACATTCTCATTTCATCGTATTACAATATTTGTCACATCATTCCTTTCCATAAGGAACAAACAATATTTCATTTCTCATAGAGACGTTCATCATTCATTTCATGGTGTCAATAACATAGCCAGTTTATTTCTCATATATCAGTCACATAACCATCTCATTAATGAAGTGTTTCAATTTATTTCGGTAGCATTAAACGTAAGGGACATCACCATTTTATTGCTTATAAGGGAACAATCAACATTTCATATATTCGTAACAGTTACACAGAGTGAATATGATTGTAGTGTTTCAATTTATTTCAGCAGCATTTAACATGAGCAACATTTAAACATGAGCAATAATATCAATTCATTTCTAGGCATCAATTCATATTAGCATTTCAATGTTCAAGTATTATCATTCATCAATATTCAATAAAAGCATCTCAATTATTTAAGCAACTAAAGCATGGGACATTTTCTAGCAAGACAGTACTCCATTTTATTAAGTTTGAAGGAGTAGGAGAGAAGGGACAGTTCCACTCACTTGCATAAATGGTCTTCCTATTTCGATCACACATATTTTCCACTAGGCATAGCCCCACCAGCGAGCCACGTTACAATACTCATTCCATCTGGTCAGCTAAGATAGACTGCATCAGTCACAAATCTCTTAATTTCCAATACAAGTCACGATCCAACATTCTGATCGCATTCGACAAGTCAACCTTATGCCTCTCGCGGAACGGGGCATTACACCCCTTGCCCCCCAAACCCCCAACTCACTCTCTCCTCATTTTTACTCTCTTTTCTCATTTTCTTCCTCCTCCAGAGAAAGCTCAGATAAAGTAGTGGGAGGGTGACACAGGGGGGGTGGGTGGGTCTCTGAACGGCGGTGGTCCTCGCCTGACGAAAGGGCTTTGAGGAGGACGGAGATGGCCCTCACCTGCCACGGGAGGGCTTTGAGGAGGATGGCGTGGCGAACCTCACTCGATGCAGGAGGGTGAAGCCGGCACTGAAAGGCGGCGGCCCTCGCCAGACGGGAGGGCTTGGAGGAGGACCGTTGCGGCCCTCATTCGACGCGGGAGGGTGACACCGGCTATGAACGACGACAACCCTCATCCGACAGGAGGCTTAAAGAAGGAGGACGGCGGCCCTCACCTGACACAGGAGGGTGAGGCCGGCTCTAAATGGCAGCGGCCCTCACCCGATGGTAGGGCTTCAAGGAGGACGACAGTGGCCATCATCCGACAAGGGAGGGTGACGCCGGCTCTGAACGTCAGCGGCCTCACCCGACGAAAGGTCTTCGAGGAGGACGACGGCGGCCCTCACCTGCCTCGAGCTCGTCATCGAAGCTTGGCCGCCTCTAGTTCGTCGTTGTCACGCCCCAGAACCAGAACACTGGAGAGCGGGGGCAGACATAGCCAGCTACGTATAACGAAATGGAATCCACACCGCTATACGGTCACGGCTGTCTAGATATGTGAGGGTTTCACTACAATCCATCAGTCTCTTAAGGTCATAAAATAGCCTATTGTCTCAATCTAAACCAACTAATAATAGTTACAAGATGTCAGACCACCAAATACACAATAGTAAGGCGTCCCATACATTACATATTCGGAATGATCATGAAGCTAGTCGTTACAAAATGTGAGGACTAGCAAGAGTTCAGTCATACATGATCAACCCCCGGGGCTTGTCAATCATGTTACAGCCCGTAGGCAGACAATAAGTAAAAGCTGCAATCGAGCTAACACTTGCTCGTCGGCTAAACGCCTCAAAAGAATAATTTATAATATTACAGTGGGTGAACAAAAAGAAACCCACTCGATGCCCTGGTTACGCCTGGTGACCACCATCGGGCTAGAAAGCAGGGAGATCCTTTGGTGCTGCTCCGGTATCTGGCCATACAAAACCAGCTTGGTCAGACCCCAGAAAGAGCAAGTGCCACAAAGGAGGCTTCACTTGAGAACTAAAACCAACAAATCATTAGCATTCAATATATAAGAAAACAGCAATAAGTAGCACAGATTGAGGTTTATGCACTACCAATGCACTTATCCCAATCAGAGAAAATAATTAAGTGAAGCATCATTGACATAAGACAACTGGAGAATTATGCTAAATAAAATATAGCTGGGCAGTATATGAAGAGAAGACGAAGGTTCTATTTCGGAAGCCAGGTTACAATCCTTAAACCAAACAAGGACCGAGATTGTAACCCTTCGTCCGAACAGAACTTAGTCTCTGATCATTTATTGCTAAAGGTGACAATCATTAAAGTGAAAAGGAGAGAGTACAATGATAAAAGTGACAATGAAGAGTACAATACACTAGAGTGACAATAGAGTACAATCATTATAGTAACAATCTGGAGTGACAATCATTCAATCATTCTGATACAATCTTGCAATCAATCACTTCTAGACAATACTATACTGGACTAGACTCCATCCAAGCATTCACGGCCAATCATCGCCTACGGCTTTCTATATTAACTAACTAGGGTTATCACAATCCTAGTTACTAGCAAGATGCAATGAGATGCTCCAAGTAGTCACAGGCCCTACAGCTACCCAGGTTATCCAGGCGAACATTATAGTGACAATTTAGAGAGTTCAATCATTAAGGCGACAATCAGAGAGAGTACAATACACTAGAGTGACAATAGAGTTCAATCATTAAAGTGACAATGGTGAGTGCCCCACATAACAGTGGGCTGGAAATGTGCCCTACTCGTCGGCAGGCTACAAGTCCAAACATTTGCGGCCGGAATAACGGGGTCGCCTGTAACTGGGGAACATCTCTTCATGTCTAGTGAATTATTCTAATCATTAACCTTAGTCCATTTCAGTAGGTACTCCTGACCGTGGTACTCAGGAGTCCCCTCCTAGACATGATACAAGACAGGACTGGATTATTTGTACAAGCACAATCGCCCACGGTGTCCAGGTTACTTATACAGGTCAGGTCATGTCAGGTAGCCGTCGCAACAGCTTATCAAGATATATCATGTCAGGCTATCATGTCAAGTTTACTGGTCAAGAGTGTACCACGACGGGCCACTATCAGGTCATGTCATGTCATGTTCAATTATCACTTCCAAACATATTAAATAATTTGTGATTATCTATTTCAGGACAAAAGGCGTAAGGATATAAAATGGGCATAAAAATATACAATAAAGGTAAAGGTGCACGCCATAGGGACTCAAGTTACACAAGGGGTTACAAGTCATGGGCAAAATAATAATAAAACAACAGTACACAGAGCTATAGGGGAGCCATGCGGCTCAGGCATATGCGGCCAGGAATGATCTCATGCGGCTGGAAAGAGAACAGCCCATGCGGCTGAATAGGGTCAGGCGCATGCGGCTAAAAGAGAAAGGCTTATGCGGTTACAAGGAGAACAACGCCATACGGCTCACGGGGGAAGGGCTCTCATGCGGCTGGAACGGACTCGGGTTCATGCGGCCCGCAGAACAAAGGGCTATACGGCTGAACCGAGTCAAGTCCCATGCGGCCAGGGGATAAAAGAATTTATGCGGCTGGGAATGAACTTCTCATGCGGCTGATGGAAAATGAATCCATGCGGCTGGAATGAGACTCAGCCTATGCGGCTAAGAGAGGAAGTAGACTTATACGGCTAGATGAGTTCGGCCCTCATGCGGCTCAAGTACTTCCAGTCATGCGGCTGAAGAAAATACTTGCCGCATAAAATATTCATGCGGTCAAGTCAAGCACAGTTCATCTTCTCCAAAATTTCGAGAAGAAGAACACCATGAGAGCCAAATTCTCAAGCTCCATAACTCCATCATCCAGAGCCCAAATCCGAACTTCCATAGGTCAAAACGGGGCAGAATGAAATGCTCTACAACATGGAACCATCAAAACTTAGAAATAACAAGATTAAGTAGATCAAAACCCTAGAAATCCAAAAATAAAGTAAACTTAGATCTACAAGAATCTAGCCATGGAAAGTAAAAATGCCAAGTACTAAAGTATGATAAAATGCTGCAAGGAAGAGAATGAAGTAATAAAATTGGAGTTCCTCCATGAAGCAAGTTGCACTTGCCTAGACCTCTCTCTCCCTCTCTCTGGTAGGTGAGAAGTTAATGGAGGAAAGAAAAAGAGTAATGAAGAGAGAGAAGGAAGTGGGGGTTAATAAATGGTAGTGGTGGTGGTAGGTAGGTGGTTCTCCTATTGGTTCATGATGAACCAAGGCAAAACCAAGCCAAGCCGAACCAATCCAGGAATAAACCAAGCCAAGATAAACCAAGGTGAACCAAGTCAAGGCCAATAAACTCTATTTCTAGCAATTTAAACCAAATGAATCATAAAATAAACTAAGCCTCACTAATCCAAAAATAAACCAATGAACCATTAAAACCAATTGAACTATCAATGCCAATAAAACCAAGCCAATGCAAAATAAACCAAGATAACTAATCATGACTAAATAAAATATGGGTCCAAAATACGTATACGTATACTAAATACGTATCACGAATTCGGGATATTACATCCTACCCACCTTAAAAGAATTTCGTCCTCGGAATTTAATCAAGAGGCTAGAGATGTAAGGGAAAGCTATTTTATCATAGGCAATCTACCACTACCAATCAATCATACAATCATTCATGCAAGCAAGGATTCGAAGCGTAAGGCATAAGGAAGATATTACACCTTACGAGTCAAACCAGCCGGGATGACCTGATTAGATATCATCCCCATGCTCCTAAGTTTGACTCTCCCAAAGAGGGATGACTCTAAGCAACATGGACTGAACTGATAGTCTTGCGCTTGAGGTCTCTCTCTTTGGTCAAACATGGACACGGGCCTCTCCTCATACGAAAAGGTTGGTACCAATAACCAGTTTCGAATGACCTAGGATATGGCTCGGGTCCGGGATGTTCCGTCGCAATTAGGATACATGAAATACGTCATACACCCCACATAATGACGGTAGGAAAGCAAGATGAGAGGACACATATACCTCTCAGCCAATTCTGAACCTGAGCCTGGGCTAAGGCAAACTGTCGCGGGTTCTGTAGCTGGAAAGTCTGGGCCTGAGTCGGCAAGGGCCTCGGGAACGGGAACTGCTGTTGTTGGTGAACTGGAACTGGTGCTGATGCTGGTGCTAGTGCTGGTCCCCTAACCGAGGGACTAGATACTATCGATGATGAATCAACTCTGAATGCGCAGGACCCCACCCTATGGTCCGGTGGTCCACACAATAAACACAATCACAATGCCTTGCGACACTCCGCTACCACGTGTCCAGGCTTCCCACAATAAGAATAGCCCACGGTGGAAGACTGCGCTTGCTTCTGTTTCTGCTGAGAGTACGTCGGGGTTGAGTGCTGAACCGACGTTACTGAGGCCGCTCGCCTCGGAGCTCCAACAGTCAAAGCCCTGTCTACCGGAGCTGTGGCTGAAGACTGATTCATTTGACTATGGGACCGCTTCCGACCTCCGGTCCTGTCCACTATTCTCTGGGAGGTATACTCGTGCCTCCTCGCTGCTCGTAATACTGCATCATAGGTCTGATGCTCGAACTATTCTACTGCCAATATAATCTCCAGGTGAAGTCCCTGTTGGAACCTCTGTGCTCTGTCAAACTCGGTTGCCACCAAGGTGGGAGCAAACCGACTGAGTCTGGAAAACTCGGCCACATAACCATCGACCGTCCTCCCCATCTGCTTAAGATTACTGAACCTGGTCTGCAAGTCATATCGAGCCACTGCATCATAATACTTGGTCTGGAACTTCTCGCTGAACACTACCCAGGAGACAGGTGTTGCCAATCCCATTGCTTGTGCGGCCCACCAACTGCGGGCTAGATCCAATAACTGTAGGCGCACCACAGCCACCTTCTCGTCTTCTAGAGTCTTCGCGGCTTCGAGAATCACCTCTATATCCTGTAGCCAAGCATCGGCAGCAATGGCATCCTCGCTGCCATCGAAGAATGGAGGGTTCAGGCGCTTGAAACTGTTGACCGTACTGTTCCCTTGAGGACCACTTCTATTCAGAGCATCTTGTACTACTTGGTGCAGGGCATCTCCCTGACGATCTTGGGACGCAAGCAACTCACGGATGAGTCCCACCAAGCCTCCATCCTCTGACCCTGCTGGCTGGACGGGCTGAACTGGTGGTACTGGTTCTCCAGGAGGCACGGCTCGGGAGGCGGCTGCTGAGGACTGATCTTGATCTTCTTGTTGTTGCTGGGCTGCCGGTCGAACTTCTTCTGGCTGATCAACAGGAACGATGCCACTGAAGCAAATGACATCAGGGATATTAAAGAAGGTTAAGGATAGATCAATGATACAAGCATGTTATCAAGTCAGAAATTCAAGGAGATATGAAGATACGAGTGAAGATCGAGGGAGAGTACAGATTTAGACATCTATCCGGTAAACCCTCACATTTCTTGATTTACAAGACCTGCATGGGCCACCACTTAAACCATGTCATGTCCCAGAACCAGAACACTGGAGAGCGGGGGCAGACATAGCCAGCTACGTATAACGAAATGGAATCCACGCCGCTATACGGTCACAGCTGTCTAGATATATGAGGGTTTCACTACAATCCATCAGTCTCTTAAGGTCATAAAATAGCATATTGTCTCAATCTCAACCAACTAATAATAGTTACAAGATGTCAGACCACCAAATACACAATAGTAAGGCGTCCCATACATTACATATTCGGAATGATCATGAAGCTAGTCGTTACAAAATATGAGGACTAGCAAGAGTTCAGTCATACATGATCAACCCCCGGGGCTTGTCAATCATGTTACAGCCCGTAGGCAGACAATAAGTAAAAGCTGCAATCGAGCTAACACTTGCTCGTCGGCTAAATGCCTCAAAAGAATAATTTACAATATTACAGTGGGTGAACAAAAAGAAATCCACTCGATGCCCTGGTTACGCCTGGTGACCACCATCAGGCTGGAAAGCAGGAAGATCCTTTGGTGCTGCTCCGGTATCTGGCCATACAAAACCAGCTGGGTCAGACCCCAGAAAGAGCAAGTGCCACAAAGGAGGCTTCACTTAAGAACTAAAACCAACAAATCATTAGCATTCAATATGTAAGAAAACAACAATAAGTAGCACAGATTGAGGTTTGTGCACTACCAATGCACTTATCCCAATCAGAGAAAATAATTAAGTAAAGCATCATTGACATAAGACAACTGGAGAATTATGCTAAATAAAATATAGTTGTGCAGTATATGAAGAGAAGACGAAGGTACTATTCCGGAAGCCATGTTACAATCCTTAAACCAAAGAAGGACCGAGATTGTAACCCTTTGCCTGAACAGAACTTAGTCTCTGATCATTTATTGCTAAAGGTGACAATCATTAAAGTGAAAAGGAGAGAGTAAAATGATAAAAGTGACAATGAAGAGTACAATACGCTAGAGTGACAATAGAGTACAATCATTATAGTAACAATCTGGAGAGGACAATCATTATAGTAACAATCTGGAGTGACAATCATTCAATCATTCTGGTACAATCTTGCAATCAATCACTTCTAGACAATACTATACTGGACTAGACTCCATCCAAGCATTTACGGCCAATCATCGCCTACGGCTTTCTACATTAACTAACTAGGGTTATCACAATCCTAGTTACTAGCAAGATGCAATGAGATGTTCCAAGTAGTCACAGGCCCTGCAGCTACCCAGGTTATCCAGGCGAACATTATAGTGACAATTTAGATAGTTCAATCATTAAGGCGACAATCAGAGAGAGTACAATACACTAGAGTGACAATAGAGTTCAATCATTAAAGTGACAATGGTGAGTGCCCCACATAACAGTGGGCTGGAAATGTGCCCTACTCGTCGGCAGGCTACAAGTCCAAACATTTGCGGCCGGAATAACGGGGTCGCCTGTAACTGTAGAACATCTCTTCATGTCTAGTGAATTATTCTAATCATTAACCTTAGTCCATTTCAGTAGGTACTCCTGACCGTGGTACTCAGGAGTCCCCTCCTAGACATGATACAAGACAGGACTGGATTATTTGTACAAGTACAATCGCCCACGGTGTCCAGGTTACTTATACAGGTCAGGTCATGTCAGGTAGCCGTCGCAACAGCTTATTAAGATATATCATGTCAGGCTATCATGTCAAGTTTACTGGTCAAAAGTGTACCACGATGGGCAAAATAATAATAAAACAATAGTACACAGAGCTATAGGGGAGCCATGCGGCTCAGGCATATGCGGCCAGGAATGATCTCACGCGGCTGGGAAGAGAACAGTCCATGCGGCTAAATAGGGTCAGGCGTATGCGGCTAAAAGAGAAAAGCTTATGCGGTTACAAGGAGAACAACGCCATACGGCTCACGGGGGAAGGGCTCTCATGCGGCTGGAACGGACTCGGGTTCATGCGGCCCGCAGAGCAAAGGGCTATGCGGCTGAACCGAGTCAAGTCCCATACGGCCAGGGGATAAAAGAATTTATGCGGCTGGGAATGAACTTCTCATACGGCTGATGGAAAATGAATCCATGCGGCTGGAATGAGACTCAGCCTATGCGGCTAAGAGAGGAAGTAGACTTATGCGGCTAGATGAGTTCGGCCCTCATGCGGCTCAAGTACTTCCAGTCATGCGGCTGAAGAGAACACTTGCCGCATGAAATATTCATGCGGTCAAGTCAAGCACAGTTCATCTTCTCCAAAATTTCGAGAAGAAGAACACCATGAGAGCCAAATTCTCAAGCTCCATAACTCCATCATCCAGAGTCCAAATCCGAACTTCCATAGGTCAAAATGGGGCAGAATGAAATGCTCTACAACATGGAACCATCAAAACTTAGAAATAACAAGATTAAGTAGATCAAAACCCTAGAAATCTGAAAATAAAGTAAACTTAGATCTACAAGAATCTAGCCATGGAAAGTAAAAATGCCAAGTACTAAAGTATGATAAAATGCTGCAAGAAAGAGAATGAAGCAATAAAATTGGAGTTCCTCCATGAAGCAAGTTGCACTTGCCTAGACCTCTCTCTCCCTCTCTCTGGTAGGTGAGAAGTTAATGGAGGAAAGAAAAAGAGTAATGAAGAGAGAGAAGGAAGTGGAGGTTAATAAATGGTAGTGGTGGTGGTAGGTAGGTGGTTCTCCTATTGATTCATGATGAACCAAGGCAAAACCAAGCCAAGCCGAACCAACCCAGGAATAAACCAAGCCAAGATAAACCAAGGTGAACCAAGTCAAGGCCAATAAACTCTCTCTAGCAATTTAAACCAAATGAATCATGAAATAAACCAAGCCTCACTAATCCAAAAATAAACCAATGAACCATTAAAACCAATTGAACTATCAATGCCAATAAAACTAAGCCAATGCAAAATAAACCAAGATAACTAATCATGACTAAATAAAATATGGGTCCAAAACACGTATACGTATACTAAATACGTATCACGAATTCGGGACATTACAGTCATCTCAAGCTCGCCTCGACGAGGACAGCTACGGCGTTCGGTGATGAGAGAAGAGTGGTGGGGGTGGACACAGAGATGGAACCAGTATTTGTCAGGACACAGAAGTGGAGGGCGGATACAGAGATGGATTCATTATTTGTCAGGACACAGTTGGGGAGTGGACACAAATATGGCCTTACCAAGCAGAATTTTCAATTTTTGTGTTTTACAATTATTTTCGGATAAAAATAATCAAAGACAAACTCAAAAATTTTATACTAAGAAAATAAATTTATAAATTACTTTCAGAAAACTATTTTCAGAAAGAAAGTTTAGAAAGCATATCCAAATACACCCTTATGTTCGCAGAATCAAACAGTGACCGGACAAACTTTGTTTAATGAGTAGATAGATGTTGTTGATACAAGAATATGGACGAAGAGAAGAACATGAGGATCAAATAATAGGGACTACAGAAAGTGCATTGATGATTCTGTAGGATGTGAAAAATTATGACACGCTGTCATTTTCATCCATACGCTTAAAGACAGATGTCAGTTGAAGCCATACGCTCAATTCAGAGTTGTACGCTCATTCAAAAGCCATACGCTCAGTAAATATTTTATTATTTACTGAAGTGACAGCACAGCATATGTTTAAATAAGGAATGAATCTGATACTTCATCTTTCGTGCAAAGACAGCTGTTACGAGAAAAGTAACCGTCGTATAAGTTTTCGAAGAGTCGGTTTTGTCTTTTACGAGGACAACTCAGCAGCCTTCATAAATACAAAAGCCATCATTACTGTCAGTTTTGACAGTCTGTCAGCCGTCAAATCCGCAGTCACGATGCTCGAGAAGATTTTGTCAGTTATGGGAAGATATGGTGTACCAAAGAAGATTGATGATAGCCACGTGGCCACTTCTCCAGTGAGCGTATCGACCTCACATGACTCCTTCTTCACACAGTCAAGTGAGCGTATGGACCTCACATGATTCCTTGCTAAACAAGCGAGCGTATGACCTCACATGACTCCTTGCCCATAAAGTGAGCGTATGGATTTCCTATGGCACTACGCTGTCCAAGTCAGCGTATAACTCTCCTTCAACGAGGCAGCGTATTACAGCAACCATATCCAGGATTACAGTCAACACACGTTCTCACGTGTCCTGTACCAATTATCCACTTCTCTAGAAGTTATGCAACGTGGCATCCAGGCCATCAATCTCTCCTGAACATGCTCCACTACTTTCAACCGCACGCTAATGTGTCTCCATCAAAATTCGCCACGCGTCCCTGCAGTTATGCACACGTCAAGTAACTACCTGAGCGTATGCTTAAGGACAGTTATCCTGAACTCTATAAAAAAGAGTTTCTTCATCTTCATCAGAGACTACAGTCAATTTCAGAGAGAACAGAGAGATTGCCCAGTTGCTGTCCAAGTTCTTCAAAGTTCGAGTCTTCTTCATCGCATCGTCCAAGGGATAAAGTAATCGTCTTCTAGATTAGATTCCTACAGTTATAATTTTCTCAGATACAAAATAAATAAAGTGAATTTATTTATGGAAAACAAATTGGCGACTCTGCTGGGGAAAGCTGTCTCCTCCAATGAGATAGCAACAACTCAATGTGATACCTCGTCGATCGGCTTGACGAAGAAGACGATGGTTGTACAATTCGACCAATCGGCTTATGAAGAAATGCTCAAGGCGAAGGAGGGCCGCACTGCTTCCTCCGCTCTTCCTGTTGCCAAGAAGAAGGGACACTCCGTCTATGTCCCTAAGTCTTCTGCAGCAATCCGAGACGCTTCTGTCACTTCTCATGCTGACAAGAACATGTCTTCAACTTCCATGAAGCACACTTCGGCTTCTCGGAACACGGCAACAATGGTTTCTCCTAGTCACGCTGACAAAATTGGTTCTTTAACCAAGTCAATGTGTCCAAGGAAAACCATCTCTGGACATGTCAAAGTCCCTTCTCCTTCTATTCTTACGACAGCAGTCGGCTCTTTAGCCATTGATGACTCTGAGCGTATGGCATTCAAAGGGCAGCGTACGACAAAGGCAGCGTACAAAAGCCAACATCAGGCAGCGTACGCTGAGCCAAAGCCAGTGTATGCTAATAAAAAGGCAGCGTATGACCAGAAATCTAAACTGAAGTCAGCGTATGCTAACAAATACAGTCCTTTGACTGTTTCTGAAAATCAAATTGGGGGTTCTCTTCCACAGAACATACAAATGATTCCCCCTCAACTTGCACATCTTGTGCCAACCAAGGAGAAAGACTCTTTAGTCAACTCCTCTACTCCTAAGGTCTTTACCTCTGGAGTTAATTTGACTAGTACTCTTACTAGATCAAACAATGGAAAACGCCTTTTGGCTAACTCCTCCAAAGATGGATTATTACCGACTCCTAGTCGGAATAATACTCATCTTCCTTCTCTCAAAATTTCTCGGTCTGAGAAAGGCAAATTACAAGTATCCAAGACTGATATCAAAGTCAAATCTCCCACGGATCTTCGTAATAAGCTTAATCAGAATCGGTTCGGTTCCACTGAGACAAGTATATTAGACCCTGATGCAGAATATGCCAAGAACTATGTGGCTCAAATTAATCAGTCTTTATACACTCAGGAACCAAGAAGACAGAAGAACAAACGACAAGTTTCTACACAGAAACTATCTTCAAATACTTCCCAATCTGTTCCTACAGATCTTCGAGAATATTTGCAAAATAAACAGAGAATTGACACTCCATCTGGCTATGACATTGCCCATATTCGCCATGAAAAGTATGGTTGTGACTTCCAACCTCGGGTTGTCATCCAATGTTGTTGTTCACCAAAAAGATAATCTGTTTTCGAACGGATTCAATATGAACCAATGTTGGATGAAGATAAACCTCTTTATGCTTCTGTCAACATGACTTCCAGAAATATTGGGGGTAGCATACGGTCTGATGCTATATCAGACTCTGAAGATGGTGTTTATCTCGGCACTCGATCCAGGACCGGAGCCTTGACCAGAGCCTCTTCTTCTTCTCATCCAAGTGGTAATCTGGAGATCACAGAAGACTTCCTTGGATAGTCCAATTTTCTAGTATTGACTCCTGTAAAAAGCCCTGGGAAAGATACTGATTCACACAGTGATGATTCAGAACAGACTGTTTCATCATCTATTCCTCGAATGATTACCACTTACATGGCAGAAAGTGATCATGAACCTTCGACTAGCAATGAGGCTCATGAACAGAGGATTTCTTCTTTAGAACAACAATTGCGAGCTATGGCAGATACATTGAGTGCTATGGACACTCTAATGCAGGCTCAACAACAGACAGCACCACCAGTGGTATTGAATACCCCTGTTGTTCCAAACCCCGAACCCTCTACTATTCTGGGGGTACAATCTAATGTTCCTGTACAAACCACACCAAGTCACTCTGGAGCTGGGGGTGGTACATATGCTGCAGTCCCTCTTCCCAATTACACTCTACAAGCCACAACTCCACAATCTTCGGGAGTTGTCTCTGAAGAATTGAAGAATCTCAAAACTCAATTCGAGGCATTCAAACAGAAGGATGGTTTACAAAGGTTAGGCATCAAACAGCCTTATCCGATAGAATGGAAGCAGGTATCGTATCCACCAAAATACAAACCTCCGACCATCTCTTTCTATGATGGGACAACCTCTCCAAGTCAGTTCATTAATCATTTTGAAGTAATGACTGATCAATTGCAACCAAGTGACGCTCTCCTTACTCGGGTGTTCATTGGATGTCTCAAAGGAACGGCTTATGAATGGTATAGAAGTCTCCCTGATGGGTGCATTACCTCATTTGCCGGTTTTAAGCAAATGTTTCTTGAACGATTCTACGAAGGGCTCAATGATATGACCATGTCGGCCCTCATAAGAATCAAACAGAAGAATAATAAGACCACTAAGGAATTCATTGAGAGATTCAGAAGAGAAGCCCTCAAAATGCCTCTTGGAACTCCCGATGCTGTTACGATCGACACTTGCAAGTCGAACCTCTTACCAATTATCAGCATGTGGACAGGGTCCACTCAGTTCCAAGATTGGCCTTCATTCATCGTCAGTGCCAAGGCTGCCGAGGTCAGTGCTGAGACCTTTAAGGGTCTGGGGGTACAAATGGCTCCCAAAGAATCAAATCAGAGTGCTAGCAATAGTACTCGACCCAACAATCGCAAAGGGAAAGAAGCTCTTGAAGTCAATCTCCAAAATAGTAGTCAAGAGGTAAAGACTACCCAAGATACTTCAGCTCCAACAAATCAACAACAGAGATCTCCTCGGCCGAAAGAAGAATATTCTTTCGATGATGACGATGTTCAGGGTATCTTTGAATGCTTACTCAAAGGTAATAAGATTCAATTGCCAGAAATTAAAAAGCCTGATGAAGCCAATAAGACAGATCATCCAAAATACTGTCCATATCATAGAATGCTGGGTCATACAATCCGGTCTTGCTATGTATTAAAAGGGAAGATTCAAGAGATGATTAAATCAGGAGCTGTGACATTAACACCCAAAGACAAAACAGTCACAGCAAATGTAATTTCAATGCAGTTCGGTGACTTTCCTCCCTTAAAGGTGGAAAGTGGGATTGTTCCTATCCCCAAAGCAACTCTCGAAGTTGTAAATATCCCACCAGCACAGAATGACGGACTTGTTCCTGTCACAACTAAGAAGGGAGAGATCATGTGGATTCACCCGGATTTAATGACGGAGTTTGAAACGTCTTTCTCTTCTCCTCGAAAGATTTCCTCATCTAAAAAGATGTTCGGGAAGACTAAGTCATGCAATGTGACTTCTAGTTTCACATTCGATTTTTATCTAACCTCTACTTTCATCTCAGCAGGAAATTCACTCTCTACGAAGATAAAATCTGTACCTCAAATTGAAGATAGGTACAAACCTGCTTTTCATTTATACAGTTCACAATCTCGTGAATTGATGGCGAAGATGGGTTATGATTTAGCCACTGCCCCAGGTTTGAACTCAGGCAAGGGACTCCGAGCACCTTTGGCCATCACCATGAGACATAATCAATCTCGTGTTGGCCTTGGTTTCTGGAATGAAGCTTTCATCAAATATAAAAGAACCAAGAGCAAAATAAAGAATTGCAGCATGGTTTCCATAGACCTTGAACCAGAATCTGAAGTTGAAGTTCATGCTGGAACTCGGTCAGGAAAAGTATATTTGAAAGATTATGCTGAAGTTCCTGAAGAAATTTCTGACGTTCCTCCGGCTACAGCTTCAACTCCAGTCTCTACTGAAGAGCCTTTAAATGTTCCTGTTGAGACAGTTCCTTCTAAACCAACAGCAGCTGACAAAGGCAAACAACAAGTCCGCTTCGACAAACCATTGAAGAAGTCATCTCCTACAGGACTTGAAAAGCCTTATAATTTTGATATATTGGCTCAACAAGCCAATACACCAGCTAAATTGTCAATCTTCGAGCTCTTACGTCTCTCTAAAGAGACTCGAGAAACTTTAAGTGAAGCACTGCTGCAAGCAGAAACCTGCTTAACTCTTCTCAAGAAGTTGGAAACAGAACCTGTTTCTCATTGCCATAATATATTGGAATTTATTCCAAACATTACCTTTACGCAGGACGATATGCTGCTAGAGGATAATCGACATGACCGTCCGTTATATCATACAGGATATATTGATTCTATGAAGGTTGATCGTTTATTGATTGATCCAGGATCCGCTCTCAGTATTATGCCAAAGGCTATGTTAGATGCATTGAAGATACCTGTACATAGCCTCTCCAGCACTATCACTACCATCTTGGGATTCAATCAAGGAAAAAGTGAGCCTTTAGGCAAGATTCGTCTTAAATTTCAAATAGGCGATCTTCGTACTAAGGTTACTTTTTACATCATCGATAATCATGGTTGCTCATACAATGCTCTATTAGGAAGACCATTCTTGCATGAACATAATGTCGTTCCTTCAACCCTTCATCAGTGCTTCAAATATGTTGATGATAATGGAGAGGTTCAAAAAGAAGTGGCAGATCTTTACCCATTCAAAGGTGTCGAAGCTTACTTCAATGACGCTCGCATGTACAAAGATGAATACTCGAAAGTCTTGCAAGCTATAGATAATGAAGATGAGACATCCAAAGTTGACACTTTTGTTATTTCTGTAAAAGGGCGTATTACTCCTCCACAGTCTGTTAAAACATCTGAAGAAGGCTCACTGATAATTCCGGTCAGTGGACGTACTACTTCATCATCTGCCCAGGGCTCACTGATAATTCCTGTCAGTGGACGCACTACTGCAACCATCTTCCCAAGCTTCATAAAGTTCGCTGATCATTCCTGTCAGTAGACTCATCACTCCCCCTCCATCTTCTCAGGCTAGATCAGATACTCTAGTCATTCCAGTCAGTGGACGCATTACTTATCCACGGTCTTCTTCAAGGGAGCTCACCTCTTTTGAGCCTTTTTTGTTATCGATCTTAATCGAAACAAAAATTCTAACTGTTCTTCTTCTTCCCCCTTTGTCGTTAATCTGACTAAGTCTGATAAGGCTCAGCCTTCTGTTGTAAATACAGCATCTAGTATTAATGAAACATCTCCTTTGCAGTATATTGATGTTTGTGGTTATGTACAAAGTTATTTACAATTGCTAAATAGCTTAGAGCCACTAACTATAGGGGTTGTTCAAGCTCTTCATACAGACGTATCATTAGACTCTATACAGAAATCATACTTTGTGGTCCCCAGTCGAAAGAAGGGAGAAAATCCAATATTTTTCTATAAAGGACCTCAGAATCCTCCTAACTTGGAAGAAGATGACATAAACGATGATACTGGAAGGTTACAACTACGTCGCTACAGTCAACAATCCAAAAATATTATCAAGAATATGGGTTATGACTTTAGAACCAGTCTCAATAATGGAAAAGGAAGAAGAATGCCTGTTCGAATTCCTCCATTAAAATACGGAAGGACAAAATGTGGTTTAGGTTATATTGCTCCTACCCCTTTTATCAACATAGTCCATGAAGATTCAAAGTCCGATGAAGACGAACGATCCGAGTCTTCTGATTCTCTCTCTTGGGATTCTGACACGAGTGTTGGCGATCTTTATCGCTCTATTCTATCCATCAATATGGTCTCTGTTGATGGCCCACAAGAAAATGATGAAGATGAGGATGATTTTGAAATATCACCCGAATCGGAACAATGGGCTCAAAGATTAGATAATCAATGGAAATTCAGGTTCGAACAGAGGGAACCTCCTACTGAAGATAAACTGATCCAAATTGATGTTGGTGAAGAAGGTTCTCCTGAACCAATATTCATCAGTGAAAGTCTTTCAGAAACAGATAAGCAAGACATGATCAAGCTTATTCGTGATTATATCGATGTCTTCGCCTGGAGCTACGAGGATATGCCAGGACTAGATCCGAAGATCGCAATGCACAAGCTTAATATTATGCCAAATGCTAAACCGGTCAAACAACAACATCGACGATTTCGTCCAGACATTATGGATGCAATTGAAGCTGAAGTCAACAAGCTTATGGCTTCCGGATTTATCAGAGAGGAACAACATCCTGACTGGGTGGCTAACATTGTTCCTGTCCTTAAAAAGACTGGCAAGATCCGAGTCTGTATAGACTTTCACGATCTCAATGCAGCTTGTCCTAAAGACGAGTTTCCTCTTCCAATTACTGATGTCATGATCGACAATACATGTGGTTTCGAACGAATGTCATTTATGGATGGGTATTCGGGATACAACCAGATCAAAATGTTTCCAGATGATGAAAAACACACTTCTTTCAGAACGCCGATCGGTACATACTGTTATACAGTGATGCCGTTTGGTCTCAAGAATGCAGGAGCAACATATCAGCGAGCAATGAGCACTATATTTCGCGAACATCTCCAAAAAATAGTCGAATGTTATGTTGATGATATTGCAGTCAAAAGTCGACGAAAGGAGAATCATATCCAAGATTTGAAGATTATCTTTGATTTAATGCGTCAGCATCAACTTAAAATGAACCCTACTAAATCCTTCCTGGGCGTCTCTAGTGGTAAATTTCTCGGCTTCGTCATTACCGCTAAAGGTATACACGTGGATCCCGAGAAGATCAAAGCCATCCAAGAGATGCGTCCTCCACGCACCTTAAAAGAGCTACGAGGATTTCAAGGAAGAATTGCTTATATCAGGAGATTCATTTCCAACTTATCAGGACGCTGCAGACCATTCCACAAACTTCTGAAGAAAGGTGTATCTTTCATCTGGAACGAAGAATGTCAAAAAGCATTTGATGACATCAAACAGTACCTCATGAACCCTCCAGTTTTGGTACCTTCCGTCTCGGGAATACCATTTCTTCTATATGTTCGAGCTATGGATCATTCTCTTGGTGCATTACTCGCCCAGAAAAATAAAGATGGTCATGAACAGGCCATTTATTATCTCAGTCGCACAATGACGGGTGCTGAACCGCGTTATTCTCCAATCGAGAAAGAATGCCTAGCATTAATGTTTGTTGTTCAGAAAATGCGACATTATATTATCGGTCAAACGACTCATGTCATTTCCAGAGTGAATCCCATCAGGATTATGATGAAGAAACCTGGTATTCTCAACTCCAGACTAGCTAATTGGGGAATCTTGTTAGCCCAATATGACATGCATAATATTCCTCAGAAGTCAGTTAAAGGACAGAATCTTGCTAATTTTCTAGCAGCTCATACAGTCCCAGAAGATTCTAAATTATATGATGAGATTCCCGATGAAGTTCTGGATTCAAATATGGTTTCTGAAGAAGTTCCTACCTGGCGTCTATTCTTTGATGGAGCATCTAGAATAGGTCCTAACGGCGATATTGTCGCCGGAGTTGGAATTGTTCTTGTATCCCCAGAGGGATTAACTATTCAGAGGGCTTATTCTCCAGATCAATCATGTTCAAATAATGTTGCAGAATACAATGCGTTGCTCATTGGTCTTCAACTCGCTAAACATCTGGATGTTCAATATTTAGAAGTTTATGGAGACTCTAAGCTTATCATCAATCAGATCAGAGGAACGTATGAAGTTCGTCATCAAGATTTGATACCTTATCATCGAATAGCACTCTCTATGGCCTCCTCCTTTGAAGGTTTCTTTATTGAACATGTTCGACGAGCCTATAATGCAGAAGCTGATGCTTTGGCTAATCTTGCTGCTGTATTAGCCATACCAATCAGACGTCAGCAAGTGATAGTGGTTTATAACCGAGAACTATTCTGCGTTGAAAATAATCTAGCTTTGGCTTTTTCCCATAATCCAGACGAAGATTCTCTCAACTTTGATGCTGAATTAAAGTTTGACAAAATATCCTTGTCTTCTTCCGATTCTACTATGAAATATGTCTTTTCCAACAAAATAGACACCGTAACTGAAGACTGGAGACGTCCGTTTCTGGACTTTGTGTTGTATGACATACTTCCTGATAACCCGAGTGAAGCAGCATCTATCCGGCGCCGGTCTCTCAGATTCTATTATAATCATACTACGAAGACACTATATCGTCGAGCCTATGATGGTCTTCTTCTTCGATGCATCGCTGGTGAAGAAGCACAACAGATAATCCGTGAAGCACATGATGGCGTCTGCGGAGCTCACCAGCCAGGTCCAAAACTTCAAGATCGTATCCGACGTATGGGTTATTATTGGCCCACGATGGTAGCTGATACTATTCAATATGCTCGAAAATGTAAAGCCTGTCAAATTCATGCAGACTTTATCCATCAACCATCGGAGTTCTTACACCCAACAGCGGCATCATGGCCCTTTGAAGCTTGGGGCATGGACGTCATCGGTCCTATCAATCCACCATCATCAAAAGGACATCGGTTTATTCTAGCAATAACTGATTATTTTTCTAAATGGGCTGAAGCAATCCCATTATCTGAAGTCAAGACTTCTAATGTTATCAACTTTGTCAAACATCATGTCATCTATCGATTTGGTGTTCCTCGGCGTATTATCCATGATAATGGACCACAGTTCGTCAGCCAGAAATTTATTCGATTTTGTGATGATCATCGGATTAATAATCTGGCTTCTACAGCATATAATCCAGCAGCCAATGGACTAGCAGAGGCTTTCAACAAAACAATCATCAAACTCTTGAAAAAGTTCGTTTCTTCCAATAAACGTAACTGGAGTGAGAAGCTTGGTGAATGTTTATGGGCTTATCGTACCACAGTTCGCAATGCGACCGGATGTACACCTTTCTCTTTGGTATATGGGTGTGAAGCTGTTCTTCCCCTCGAGATACAAATTCCTTCTTTGAGAATTGCAATCTCCAATGAATCTACGACAGAGAATAATGATCGACTTCGACTTCAAGATTTGGAAGCTCTAGATGAAAAACGATTGTATGCGCAACAAAATATCGAGCTATATCAAGCCCGAATCTCAAAAGCTTTTAATCGGAAAGTCAAAGTCAGAACATATCAAAAGGGAGAATTGGTCCTTACTGTCAAATGTCCGATGACCATGACACATATGAGCAAAGGCAAATTTGACGCGAAATGGGAAGGCCCATTCGTAGTAAACAAAGTCTTCTCTAATGGAGCATATCAGCTTGCCTCTATGGACGGGAAAATCATGATGATGCCTATCAATGGCAAATTCTTAAAGAAATATTATGTATAAATAATATTTTCATTACTCTCCAGCAAGTGTAAAATCAAAAATTTATTCTTCTCTACAAAAGCTATTTCGATGTCATTATCCCCCAGCGGAAACTGATATTCTACCATGTATCATTTTCCCAGAGAATTTGATATTTTGTCTTATTAGATTCCCAGTGGATTTAATAATGATCTTGTATAGAAAATCATGTCCATATCACCTCTGAATTTTCTATCTCAGTATGTACCATATTCTATGAAAATGATATCTTGTCCTTTTGATTTCTGGGTCTAAAGATCAGTGAATAAAGGCAAAATAATATAAAGCAGGAAGGATACATCATAAACAAAGTTTCCTTAAACAGAGTTTATTTACAAATTCTTCAAGAAGTACATCATCATGGAAGATCACTGGTATCCCTTTCGTACTTGGGACGAGGACCACATACATAATTAGCAAAAGAATTGAATACATCATTTCCTGACCGCACCAAGAACTGACAGGCAGCCAGCCTCATTGCTTCTTCTTCTTCGGTTTCTCCTTGTTCGACCAGAAAATCCAAGATATCTTTCGACAGCTTGGGAGCAGACGAGCTTTCGCCCGTCTCCTTCTTTTGTGGAGTCGAGTGCTCTTTAGCATTTTCATCGACTTTGGAGACGACTTCGGTTTTCTTCGTGTTCTCTTCGGAAGACATTTTGAATAAAGGATAAAATGCGATCCTTCTATTCAAATATATGCTCTATTTATAGGCATATGGTTACAAGGATCGAAGGGACGTATTCTTTCCCGATATTCAGTTCATCCATTCATTTCTCACATTCATCCGACGTTTCACATGTTCATTAATACTTGACGGTTCGTCCGTTCATTTATTACATTCACTCGACAGTTCATCTGTTCTTCATTTCCTAACGGTTCGTCCGTTCATAATCTTCTATCAATTCATTAAGTGGGGATTCGTTATTGATCACATTTTCATAACCTCTGAATCAATTCCGAATCTACTTACTCATTTGTCATGTTTTGACCTCTGCATAGAAATCAATCTATTTGCTTTCGAGTTCCTATATATTATCACGTCCATAATACCTCTGATAATATCATATACTCTAAAACAGAAAAGATGATTTTATTATCTATCATGTCCACAATTCATCCACAAATACAAATCATTGAGCATAGAAGAATTGTCATTTTCATTCCCATTTCACCACAAAAAGTCTATTACATTTTCTTAGACTTTCTTACAAATCATAATGGAAATCTATTACAAATCTTGGATTTTCATTCTATGTACAACTGAGATCTATTTCTTCTTGGGTCTTCTCTGGCAATCTCGTTGTTTATGGCAATTCCTGGGTGTCCAGCAGGAATCAAACTCTGGTCGCAAAGACAGATGCATTCTGTTCATTTCGGGAAGATGAATTTGTCCTTAGCAAACAAAAATTTCGATGCGTGTATATTGAACTTACCGCTGAGTTTGCTGCTAAGGATTGACAGATCCATGTCTGGCAGCGTGCACAGAGATTTGACATCAGACAACATGGCTTTTCTATTTCCTTCTCATAGAAAATTCATTCTCAGAAGAGAGGAAGAAGAATGGGAAGTTGAGTTTGCGTGGAGTTCATCCATCTATTTAAAGTATGGAGCATGAACCTATTCTTGGAAAGGATCCGCATGAATAGCGCTCGTAAACGTGGAATGAATGACACGTGTACTTTGAAAACCAGCACAGCCTTGGAAATATTCAAAGAGTGCTTTCCAAAACGTTGGAAGATAGCGTAACTTACGGGCTATTTTTTGGTGCACGCTATTCATTGGCGAACGTTATTTGGCGTAATTCACAACGTTAAAGGACAGCGTAATTTATAGCGTAACATACACTGACATATGCTATTCAGCGGAATTCACAAAACATTGGAAAATAGCGTAATATACGCTATTTCATTGACATACGCTATCTAGCGTAACTTACAACTTGGAAGACGGCGTATTCTACAGTTATTCATCGATACACGTTGGTTTTCAACACAGATTTGGACTAAACAGAAGATTCTTGAATATCCATTTTTCATTAAGGCACTGATGGCCTTACAAAAAAGAAAGGGAAGAAAAGGAAAGGAGTGCAATAAAGTCACGCTCTATTTTCCAGAGCGACTAAGCTTGACACCTAACTCTTCTACGCTTTGGACCCCCATGCGGTGTAACAGAGCAACGAACATTTTACGCTTCTCTGCGAGGCTCTGCCCATCAGAAGAAGAGGAGCCGTCCAGACCAAAGTAGCCCAAGAAATTCTTGGCTAAATGCATAGGATCGTCCTTGAGCTCGATGACGACAGGTTCGGGTTCTTGGCCCCCAAAAGTGGGGTCACCATGGGAACAGAATCCCAACTTACGTGCTTCTTCTTCAGCAGCTTCTTTTGGAGTCATGGTTTCAAAAGATGAAAGTCAAAAAATTGAATTCTCTCGGTTTATATAATAGAGCTTGCTGGCTGTTCATATTCTTCCATCAGATTCAATCAATCTCGAAAAATGAAGAGTCATCATGACATTTAATGAACTAATGCCAGCGTGTCAGGACTCATTCCCACTTTCTGTTCAAAGTAATTTCGAACTTTTGAAACTCATAAAGTTCGAAAACTTTGAAGGGGGTCTTGTAGGATGTGGAAGATTATGACACGCTGTCATTTTCATCCATACGCTTAAAGACAGATGTCAGTTGAAGCCATACGCTCAATTCAGAGTTGTACGCTCATTCAAAAGCCATACGCTCAGTAAATATTTTATTATTTACTGAAGTGACAGCACAGCATATGTTTAAATGAGGAATGAATCTGACACTTCATCTTTCGTGCAAAGACAGCTGTCACGAGAAAAGTAACCGTCGTATAAGTTTTCGAAGAGTCGGTTTTGTCTTTTACGAGGACAACTCAGCAGCCTTCATAAATACAAAAGCCATCATTACTGTCAGTTTTGACAGTCTGTCAGCCGTCAAATCCGCAGTCACGACGCTCGAGAAGATTTTGTCAGTTATGGAAAGATATGGTGTACCAAAGAAGATTGATGATAGCCACGTGGCCACTTCTCCAGTGAGCGTATCGACCTCACATGACTCCTTCTTCACACAGTCAAGTGAGCGTATGGACCTCACATGATTCCTTGCTAAACAAGCGAGCGTATGACCTCACATGACTCCTTGCCCATAAAGTGAGCGTATGGATTTCCTATGGCACTACGCTGTCCAAGTCAGCGTATAACTCTCCTTCAACGAGGCAGCGTATTACAGCAACCATATCCAGGATTACAGTCAACACACGTTCTCACGTGTCCTGTACCAATTATCCACTTCTCTAGAAGTTATGCAACGTGGCATCCAGGCCATCAATCTCTCCTGAACATGCTCCACTACTTTCAACCGCACGCTAATGTGTCTCCATCAAAATTCGCCACGCGTCCCTGCAGTTATGCACACGTCAAGTAACTACCTGAGCGTATGCTTAAGGACAGTTATCCTGAACTCTATAAAAAAGAGTTTCTTCATCTTCATCAGAGACTACAGTCAATTTCAGAGAGAACAGAGAGATTGCCCAGTTGCTGTCCAAGTTCTTCAAAGTTCGAGTCTTCTTCATCGCATCGTCCAAGGGATAAAGTAATCGTCTTCTAGATTAGATTCCTACAGTTGTAATTTTCTCAGATACAAAATAAATAAAGTGAATTTATTTATAGAAAACAGATTCTATCTTTTTGTTGTTGTTCTAGCTGGTTCACATGCATCCTACTAGTCAGGATGATTAGTACATATGACGACGATCGACAATAATTGAGCAACGAGTTCTATATATATAAATATATAAATTTACTCCACACTTTCCTATGTATTCAAGATTCTTCAGGTCTAATGCATCAACTTGATTATGGACCAACTAATCAATATTGCAATTGGGTTGCCAAAAGCTTAAGAAAATGTCGACACGTACGTATGAAGTTTACATACTTTCGACAGGATCTGGAAACAAATTTGTAACAGAGTTCGGTCCAAGAACTTGGATTTAGGGTCTGCCCTATGCAAGTATATCAAGTGCATCCGTTCCGTTCCGGACCTCATATTTATTGGGACACCAAAACTAAGATATAAGTTGTTTGTTATAAAAAATTAATTGTGATACAGTGGTTAATATAAAATAACTGTGCTATAAATATAGAATAATTGTGGTGTAGTGGGTAATATATTAATTTTGTATTTTAGAAGCCCTTAGTTCAAATTTTGGTGATAAGAATAATTTTATATTTTTTAATTATTTTTTTAATGTTATGTATAGGGTCCATTTTGAAAGTTGGGTTTGGATCTCCAGAGCTCAGGGCCAGCCCTGCTTCAGGGTGTAACCCGGTATGGGTTAACCGCGGACCGGACCAGGCCCGCCCAAGCCCGTTCCCCTTTAGCCCGACCCGCCCAAGCCCGCCCTCTGACCAGTCTGGGCTGGGTTCCCTAAACCGAGCCCAGCCCAGACCGGCCCGGTTTATTATTATTATTATTATTATTATTATTATTATTATTATTATTATTTGCTTTTAAACGGTAGGTCCGGTTAGCCCGGCCCGATTAGGCCCGCCCAAGCACGACCCGACTGAACCGGTTTTTGCAAAAAAAAAAAAATTCTTTTTTGGATTTTTTTTTTAAGCTTTGCCCCCCCCCCCCCCCCCCCCCCCCCCCCCCATTTACCAAGAAAACAAAAGAAAGAAAGAAAACTTAAAATATAGAACAAAATTACAAGAAAAAATAACAAATAAAACTTAGAACAAAAGAAACTTAAAATATGAAAACAAAATAATCGAAAAATAACAAAAAAAAATCATAAACTTAAAACAACATTTTTTTAACTCTGTCTATGACAAGCAAAGTTTGCATTACCGGTCCCAAGCACATATAAAAGAGGAAAGGAAAAATAAAACAAAATAAAATAAAAGAACAAAACATAATAAAATAAATTGAAAGAAAACTTAAAAAGAATAAAATAACAAAATATACTTAAAATTTAAAAGAATATAAAAGAGGAGGGAAAAAATAAAACAAAATAAAATAAGAAACAAAATAAAATAAAATAAATTTAAAGAAAACATAAAAAGAATAAAATAACAAAATAAACTTAAAATTTAAAAGAATATAAAAGTTAAAAAAGAAAAGTGAAAATCCAAAAAAGAAAAACTGAAAAAAATAATAATAATAAACCGACCGGCCTGCTAGGCCGGCCTGAACCCCCGGGTCACTGGGCCGGACTGGGTTCATTTTCCGAGACCGGACCAGGCCAGGCCCGGTTGGGCCCGGTTCAATTTGCTGCGGCCCGGCCCGGGTCACACCCTGAGCCCTGCTTGGATGATGGGAGTGGGACGTTACATACACAACAAAAAGGAAGCTAAGCCATAATCTTGCAAATCCAGGCACAGATACACAAACAGACACAAAGAATCTCTCCTTGGTTGACATAAAACACCATACGATAGCGTAGTCGACGCCGTGGGAGAGAGTACTGTAAGCTTAACGTGCAAACCATGTGAGAGCAACAAAAGTTGATAAAAATAGTAGTACGTAACAGAGAGAGACCAAGAAGAATCACTTCACATTCGTGTCTGCAAGCCGTTGCGTTAAGGCATGGGAACCATGCTAGCAATAATGACACCCATAACTGTCTGCAACATATATAAAATAAACCCCATTAATCTTCCATTTCTCAATCGGTAGACAAACAACAAGTGCAGTGGTACTTCATGTTGGAAAAGAAACGCGAAAACCTTTTCTCAAACTAGAGAGTACCTGCGAGAGAATCGAGCAAACAACATACGAACCAAAAACACCAAAAACAAACCACGCAGACACAGAAAATTTTTGACGTGGAAAATCCTTGCGGAAAAAACCACGGGACGATCGGAGTTCAACCCTGAGGAGCCTTCACTAATGAAATAGAAGAATTACACCCTCTACAAACTTCTCCCGATCCAAATCGGATCCCCACAACACTTGGAAGCAAGAACAATGATTACAAGGCTACGAAGAACAAGAACGACGAATAGAGATTATCCGAATCCGATTCTTCTCCGAAAAAGGCCTTCAATCCTCCGTTTTCTCTTCCAAAGTTGCAATGACACTCTTGTCTCCTTCCTCTCTCTTTTCTTGTGTTGTCTACGATTGTGTTACAATTAATTAGGGTTTGAAAATCCCAACTTAACTCCCTAATCCCGCAACAAACCTGAACCGTTTGATTAGATCCAATGGTGAATAATCACCCCAGATTTTCGCCCAGCCCGACGACACAGAGTTCGGGCAGAACTCTGTGTCGGCTCTGGAACAGCCAGACCGAGTTCGGCCAGAACTCGGCCTGGGACCGAGTTCGGCCCGAACTCGATGGCCCAGGTCCAGAAACTCTCCCCTTTGTTAGCAGCAGCAGCAGCAACTCCTCGTTGCCTACTTCCCGAGCTTCTTCGACATCGAACGGCGCTCGTCGCACTCCGGGATTGTCACGCCCCAGAACCAGAATACTGGAGAGCGGGGGACGGGTAGGATGAATACCGTATAATACGATCAATGCTGTCTACCCAGACGAGGGGGTGCATACTACATGAAAGTCTTACTATGGTCACTTCACATCTATTGTTTCAATCATTCGAACAAGGAAACAGAAATAGAGAACATGTAAGATAAAGCAGTATCAAAATGTTCTTGAGATCTGGCTTTACAAAACATAGCCAGATGATATAGTAAAGTGTACACAATCGTTATCAGATACAGTCTGACTTAATTATAATTATGTAAAAGTAAGTACAAGACAATCCGACTAACATGTCGGTGCCAAACGGCTAAGTATAAAGTAAATAGCAAAACGAGCGGTGAAGTAAGGGACCCACTCGAGTCCTCCTGCGATCATTCCCCTAGTATTGACCATCTTGGAGGTAGAAGTATGCTGAGTCCTCGGAAACCGGCTCTAAATCTGGCCATGCAAAACCAGAGAGGTTAGACCTCTAATAGCAAGTACCACAAGGAAGGACGATATGAAGGACTAAACCAGTAAGTAAAAGAATATAATGATAATAGATCTCTGCTTTCCACTAGGATTCACATCACATCATGACACTTCGAACCAACCTCCCAACCAAACAAGGACAGAAGTTGGTCCGTCATGTCCTGACATTCTGATCATCCCAGTTAGGTAACAAAGTAGTGCAGTACACAAACAAATCATCTTGAACGGCCAATCAACTACTACGGCTTGCTAATGTGAGTTCCAAGTTATCCTGGAATTATGCAATAGGAATTTCTCAGTTCTTACTATGTGCGAGCAAGGCTAGTCTATCCAGTCAATCAATTACGCCATGCATAAATTAGACGAGTCCCAGCGGGACGCCCGTCATCAATATACAATATACAATAATAATATAAGCAGATACCGCTCCCTGCCCGAGTGGCAGATTTGCCGTATCTGTGGGAACCAGTCGGCCCGTCGGGTACTACTCGTCCCAAGGGGGCTGCCATGTAAGAACTCGGGAATCCATTCTCTCCATGCAATCATTATTTTATTTAACTTAATAGTCTCTACGTTGAGTGAAATCCCATGCCGTGGATCATGGTCATTCAAATTAGTACTTTCGTACGGGGTACGATATGCGCAACTCTACAACGATACCCGTGCGGCTAGGTTGTAGGTCTTACATAGCGTGATGCAACAATCAAATCTAACCACAGAGTAATCATGCCTTGACCATAAAGTACACATGTTGTTTTGTAAGATAAATAAATAACTAAATAAATAAATAAATAATTTTGAAGCCTGCATGTGCCTGTATGCCAATATTTGGGATCGGCTAATCGAGTACAATAGTTCATTACATGAACGTGTCTCATTCATTCAATTCAATAAGACGACTAGCCAGTCTCTTAGTTCTAACTAGGAACGCATGATCAATATTTAGTCCATGTCACAATCATTATCAATGGTGACAAGGCATGAAAGTCATTTAGTATTACATGGGTCGAGTCTACAACTCTCAAGGTCAAGTTCTAGTCATACTGGGTATCCATGGATCAATCAGGACACAAGGCGCATTCCACATAACAATCATTTTAACAAATTTAACATATCATAATTTATCAAGAAATTCAAGCAAGGCGTAAGGATATAATAGAAGAATTATCATGCCATCATTAAATGAATAATTATAGGACAAATAAAAATACCCAGGTCAAGAAGTCACGCCAACAAGTCTAGTCGAAGTGAGCGTGAAATTGGTTCATGTTGGCATGCACAGTGTGAGTGTGGAAAATGATAAGAAATTCATGCACGCACTCGTGGACGTGTGCGTGACTAAAAATCCACGCACTCATGGATGTGTGCGTGACTGAAAATACACGCACTCATGGATGTGTGCGTGACTAAAAATACACGCACGCTCATGAGAACGTTAGCGTGACTAAAAATACACGCACGCTCATGAGAACGTTAGCGTAACTAAAAATACACGCACGCTCATGAGAACGTTAGCGTGACTAAAAATATACGCACGCTCATGAGAACGTTAGAATGACTAAAAATACACGCACGCTCATGAGAACGTGTGCGTGACTAAAAATACACACAGACACGTAAGAACGTGTGCGTGACTAAAAATACACGCACGCTCATGAGAACGTTTAGCGTGACTAAAAATACACGCACGCTCATGAGAACGTGTGCGTGACTGAAAATACACGCAGACACGTAAGAACGTGTGCGTGACTAAAAATACACGCACGCTCATGAGAACGTTTAGCGTGACTAAAAATACACGCACGCTCATGAGAACGTGTGCGTGACTGAAAATACACGCAGACACGTAAGAACGTGTACGTGACTGAAAATACACGCAGACACGTAAGAATGTGTGCGTGACTCAGCCTTCGTCCCAGCCAGAAAATAAAATTCCCAGCCAGAAGATACGCTAAGTTGGGAGATCAAAACCTGTCACCCCCAGTTTTTCAAATTTGGGGTATTTTTGTCATTTTCAAGTTTAATAATATTTTAGGAATTTTATGTGATTTTATATGATTTTTAGGAATTTATTTGAGTCGGTTTGAATTTTATCCAATTCGGACCCAATTTGGAGACCCGGGTAGCCTGGACCCTAGTGGGACCCCCATACTAGCTGGGCTTAGCCCATGTACCATCATAAATAGGCTAGAAATTATTAACCTATTTTTCATGACTTAATTAGTCATTTTAGAGGCTTAATTAGTCGTTTAGAATCGAACCGAATCAAACCGAACCAACTCGAATTGGATTTGAACCCAAACCAAGCTTAAAGGGTTATGGGCTATTGGATCCCAACCCAATAGCCCTTGGAAGAGTGGCCGGCCATGTAAACCCCCCCTCCTCTCTTTCTTCTTCACTAAGTCACCCACTTCTTCTTCTTCCAAAATATCTTCTTCCTTCAAGCTCTCTCTCTCTCAATTAGGTTTGTCCATAACTCCTCCATTTAATTCTCCTTTTCATTTTTCTCAATTACATTAAATATAGAGGATAACATTCTCTACACCTTGCCCCCTATTTGTAGGCTTCTCCCTAAAATTTTGATTAGTGTTTATTTAGAGTTTTGTAGATTAAATGGTATGTATATATATATATATGTAAATATATATGTGTATATATGTATGTATGTATTATATGTATTTGTGTGTGTGTGTGTGTGTGTAGAGAGTGGTGGAAGTGAGAGAATGGTGGTGGTGGTGTATGAGTGAGAGTAGTGGTGGAGTTGTCATGTGTGTGTGTGTGTGTATGTGGTTATATACATATACATAAGTATTATATATGGTTGTGTGTATATATATGTATTTATATGTGTGTGTGTGTTTATATGTATACGTGGTCGTGTGTGTGTGTTATATATATAGGTAGAGGGATGGATAGATATATATATATATATGTATATATAGATAGAGATATATATAGGATTGATATGTATATACATAGAGGGTCGAGAGGGAGAGAAGTAGTGCCAGCAGCAGCAGCTGCAGGACTGCAGCAGCAGCAGCAGTCTTAAGCAGTAGCAGCAGCAGCTTAAGCAGTAGCAGGGGCAGCGTAGGGGCAGCCATAGCAGGATTTGGACTGCCACAGTGGCGGCAGTCCTAGTTCTGCCAGGAACACAACAGTCCCCCCCTCTATGGCCTTAAGCCTAAACCCCCCTTTTCACCTAGTATATATATATATATATATAGATATATATATATAAGTATTATATATGGTTGGAATCGTAGAGAAGAGTAGAAAAAGATTATGAAATGAGAAATTAGAAAAGGATTTGAGGTTGGGAGGAAAGATTGAAAGAAGTTGGAAGAATAGGAAAAAGGCTAGAATAGAAAAGGGGAAAAACCGAGTTAGAGGGCGAAACGGAGTCCGGAGTATCCGATTGAGTTGAAACTTGGCGTGGGGTATGAATACGTGAATTAGATTTTGCGGGTAAGCTTCCGGATGGAAATCGGGGTCATAGGACGCCGGTATCGCGCCGTGTCAGCGCGTATCTCAAAATACTTGAGATATCTGCAACGGGCCGTATCGTGGACTGGATGCCCGCGTTACCCAAGTATTTTGGTAGATATTATATGTATAGGATAGTACCATACTACCCTAGGGAGATCGGGTCAAAATAACGAGCGTAGGTGGGTTAACTAGCTAGTCGCCGAAGGGTAAAATTTGGCCTTTTTAAGGCTAAAATAGGAATTTGGCCTACGGCCGAGAAATTGAGTTTGAAGTCCAAGATGGACTTCGATATAGGTTGTATAGGTTGGTAATAGGTAGAAATAGTCGTCTAAACCTAGTTTTGACTCCGGTTGACCACGGTTGACTTTTTAGGCTAAAAGTCAACTAAGGGTCAACACTTTACCCAATTTGGTCCCAAATTCCATCCAACTTGGACCGTTGACTAAAAATCAACTATTAGTCACCAGTGACCTAGAGTTGACCTAGTGTTGACCTCGAGTTGACCAGAATTGACCCGTTGACCAAAAGTCAACGTTAAACCAGTTTTTGACCTAGATTGATCCGGTTTAACTTCTAATGTTCTCCCATGACCAAGATTGACCCGACTAGGCATGTCTTGACCTAGGATGACTAAATAGGGTTTATTTTGATTTAACTTTACTTCCTGAACTTAGTATTGATACGTCTTGTTCTCTATAGGTCCTCGAGACGCTGCATTTGCTCCGATTGACGTACCATATCATATTTCAGGCGAGTACATTCTCTGACACTTTTCCAATTTATGCTGACTGATATAATCCATGTAATTAGTGTAGATATGCTTGTTCTCGACACATTGGTCACACGGGTTGGTATTCATGGATCCCGACATGAGGTGTTATTCCTTGTTGTCTTGGTATGTCTTGTGCAAGCCCCCTTGTAGTTCTTGTGCAGTACATGGACGCCGATTCTCGAGGAGACTAGCTCCCTTCTCGTAGAATCCCGTGTCGTGACGTGTCTTGTTTGGATCCACTCTACCAGTCGGGGACGGGGAGTATTAGTGTAGACATGTGGTCATTATCCACCTTGTTACTCTTGTAGACCTTGTGAGTGTTAATCATACACTCCACGTATGATTAACCAGGCCAGTAGACCTTGTGCAAGACCCAAGCCGGCCACATGTTGTTGCTAGTATTCACACACCTAGATATATGATTCTCGATTCTTGTACATGCCATGATCAGTTTACTTGCCTTGTTCTAGCTTCAGTTTTATAGCTTACCTTGCCATGATTCTCACATGTACATTCCATGATTTTCTTGTATATACTCTCTATTTACAGATTATAGCTTTTGTCATATCTTGTGAAATGTTGTTAGTGGATTGTACTCGTTCCATCCTGACAGGATATGTTGAAAATATTACAGATGCAGATGAGGGAGACTACTGTACCTACTACGGTCCGGATGACGTAGTGGGAATAGACTTGGAGACTTTGGTCCAGCAGGGGTTAGCTCCGCCTGACGAGACCCTACCCATTACTTAGTTAGTGTAGGTCTTTTGTACTGGACATTGTCTCCAGCTACTTTTGAGACTGTATTACATTTTGGACTGTACTAGAGACTTGGACTGTATATATTCTTTGTGTCTGGACTTGACAGGTTATTATTATTTTATCGTCTTGTTGTCTTTACATTTCAGTCTTTACTTTGTTATCTTAGAGTCGTGATTGAGTACTCGTATATATATATTCATTGCTTGTCCTCCGTTCGGAGTTGACCATGGACTTGACAGGTTTTTGTTATATATATATAAACTGTTTAGAAGTAGAAAATCCACAGCGTTCCACGCCGATTTTTCGGTGAGGGCTGGGCGTTGTCGCGTCACGTGCCCTTTTAGCGGGTGCGGGTCGTGACACGTTTTAGTGGTGGCCCACGCAGGACAGAAGTCGCAATTAGTGCGATGTCGTAGCGGCACTCGTCTTAGAGTGTTGACTACGAGCCTGTGTTACACATAGGTGGTAGTAGGCTAAGAGTGCTCAATCACAGTAGGATCTTTCCTTGCTTATCTTGCTTATCGTCTTTGATATTGATTTACTGCATTCTAGCTGTCCTCCCTTGATATTGCCTTCATGTGCCATATTGATATCTTCTTTTCAATTTGTCTCCAGGATAGTTATGACTCACTCTCCTGGCGAGGAGCACGGGGAGACGGAGAGGTCTGCCACCTCTGGCGGACAGGCTCCGGTCACCTCCCCTGCAGATGGGACTTCTGTTGGAGCTCTCGGAGGTACTCCTCCAGCTACCTCGATGACAGTTCCTGGGGTCATTGCGGGTACTCTTCTCGCAGTGCCCGGGGCCACGACGGGAGCAGTCGGGGGCGTTCTTCCTCCTCCTGTGCAGCGGATTCCTCCGCCAGTTGCAGGCGTACTTCCACCTCCACCTCCTCTGCCTACAGATATGGGGCAGATGCTTACCTTCCTCCAGCAGATACTGGAGACTCAGAGAGCCCAGACCGAGGCTCAGCAGAGGCAGACAGACGCGATGCGTCAGGGCATGGAGGATGCCCATCAGTTGGCCCTTGCAGCCGTGGAGCAGAGGGCTCCTCATTTGGGGACGCGACCGAGGTACGGGGACATCCAGGACTTCAAGAAGCTCGGGCCCCGTGACTTTAGCGGGACCGAGGGCGTGGTCTATGCAGACGATTGGCTCGAGGATATCGAGCGGCAGATGAGGGCCTGCCGCCTGGCAGAGGACCTGAGGGTCGAGGCGGTAGGTTTGCAGTTGCTAGACATTGCGCGCACTTGGTTCAGAAATGAGCCAGCCCTAGCTGGAGAGGGCCGTACTTGGGCAGAGTTCACGCTCCTCTTCAGGGAGAAGTTCTTTTCCCCCACGGATAAGATTGACCTGGTGCGGCAGTTCCAGGATCTGCAGCAGGGCAGTCTATCTGTGGAGGAGTACGCTGCGGAGTTCGGCCGTCTGAGCCGATATGCAGATTATATGGTTCGAGACCCGGAGAGCAGGGCGAGCCGGTTCAGGGAGGGACTTTCTTGGGAGGTCAAGCACCTCATTCCCTCTTTCTATGAGACGTACACCCAGATCTATACGGAGGCCCGCAAGGTAGAGCGGGAGTGGGGCTTGAAGCCCAAGAGGGAGCGTGATCATTTCTCGGGAGCTTCTAGCAGCGCGGGGGCTGCTAAGCGCCCTCAGCTTCAGCATCGTTCTTTCCAGCATCACCAGCCGCAGGTTCAGACCCGAGCACCAGTTCAGCAGCAGGTGCAGCACACTCAGCCGAGGCAGGCACAGCATGGGGCTCCTTGCCACTTCTGCAGGAGGCCTGGTCACGTTTGGGAGGTTTGTCGGAAGAGGCTGGGCTTATGCCTCTACTGCGGGGAGGCTGGACATCAGTTGAGGGATTGTCCTGCGAACCCTCGCAGGGTAGTCCGTGGAGCGGTAGCAGCTCAGGGGGCACCGGCGAGAGTTCCTGCAGTGCAGCAGAGGGGTCCACTTTCGACCCAGCAGCAGCGGTTTGTTCAGCACCACCAGCAGCGGGGTGGTCAGGGTAGAGCCTTTGCTCTTGCAGCTGAGGAGATCGAGCTAGTCGCAGATGTAGTTGCAGGTTCGGTTCTTCTTGATTCTTTTCCTGCCTTAGCATTGTTTGATTCAGGTGCTACGCACAGTTTTGTGTCAGTTTCTTTTGCACTTAGGCACAACATCATTGCTGAATATCTGGGTAGGACTTGCAAGATTATGACTGGGAATGGCATCATCCTAGTTAATAATGTTTGCAAGGGGCGGAGAGTTTCCTTGAGAGGCCGGGAGCTAAGTGCGTGTTTGCTCGTAATGCCACTTCCGAGTTACGATGTGGTACTCGGTATGGATTGGTTGAGCATGCACCACACTAGCATCGACTGCAGAGGGGGCAGGATTCTGTTTAGGCCGCCGGGAGAGCCGGAGTATGAGTTTTTCAGGGGTTCAGCGGAGTCAGGAGATGGTTTCTGCGGAGCATTATTGGCGGGGCCGGTGTTGCCACATCCACTTATTGCTGAGTACTTGGATGTCTTTCCGGAGGAGCTGCCCGGGATGCCGCCAGATCGTGATGTTGAGTTCTCTATAGATCTAGTGCCGAGCGCCGAGCCTATCTCCCAGCACGTCTATAGAGTCAACAATAGCGAGTTAGCGGAGTTGAAGAAGCAGGTCGACGAGCTGGAGGACAAGGGCTTTATTCGATCTAGTTCTTCACCTTGGGGTGCGCCAGTTCTTTTCGTCCCCAAGAAGGATGGTACGGTACGTCTGTGTATTGATTACAGGGCGCTCAACAACCTTACCATCAAGAACAAGTATCCTCTGCCGAGGATTGATGACTTGTTCGACCAGTTGAGCGGCGCGAGGGTGTTCTCGAAGATCGACTTGCGTACTGGGTACCATCAGCTGAAGGTGAAGCGGGATGACATTCCGAAGACTGCCTTTCGGACCCGCTATGGCCAGTATGAGTATACCGTCATGCCGTTTGGGTTGACCAACGCACCGGCGGTATTCATGAACTTGATGAACAAGGTATTTCACCAGTACCTTGACAAGTTCGTGGTGGTCTTCATTGATGACATTCTCATCTATTCGAAGACACCAGAGGAGCACGAGGAGCACCTGAGGATTGTGTTGGACACTCTCAGGAGGGAGCAGCTGTACGGGAAGTTGTCCAAGTGCGAGTTCTTCTTGGATCGCGTGGAGTTCCTAGGCCATGTTGTCTCTGGCGAGGGGATTTCCGTGGATCCGAAGAAGATTTCTGCAGTAGAGTCCTGGTCGACGCCGAGCTCAGTAGCAGAGGTTCGGAGTTTTCTGGGTCTGGCAGGTTACTACCGGAGGTTCGTACAGGACTTTTCCAGGATTGCCCAGCCGATGACCCGCCTTACCAGGAAGGACGAGGAGTTTGTTTGGTCCGATGAGTGCCAGGCCGCCTTCGAGGAGTTGAAGGCGAGGTTGACTACAGCTCCTATCTTGACGCTGCCATCTGGATCTGGTGGTTATACGATCTATAGTGATGCTTCAGGACGGGGTTTGGGTTGTGTGCTTCAGCAGCACGGGAAGGTAATTGCCTATGCATCCAGGCAGTTACGTCCTCATGAGAGGAATTACCCTACCCACGATCTTGAGCTGGCAGCGGTCATCTTTGCTTTGAAGCTGTGGAAACACTATCTGTACGGAGAGCGAGTTGAGATCTATACAGATCACAAGAGCTTGAAGTACGTGTTTACCCAGAAGGAGCTGAATATGAGGCAGAGGCGATGGTTAGAGCTGATGAAGGATTTTGATATATCCTTACAGTACCATCCGGGGAAGGCCAACGTGGTCGCGGATGCTTTGAGCAGGTATCCCGTGGCTATGTGTTTGACGATGGATCGTCACCTTCTGGCAGATCTGGAGAGCTTGGGCATAGAGGTGATAGTTCCTGGGTTCGAGGCGCAGATGTGGGGTCTGCAGGTGCAGTCGGAGCTGATGGACAGAGTCAGGGCAGCTCAGTTTGAGGATGAGGCTCTGAAGGTCATCAGGGAGAAGGTCCAGATGGGACTGTTGGAGGAGTTCTCTTTAGCAGGGGATGGGTCGTTGAGGCATGGTACCAGATTGTGCGTGCCGAGCGGAGGACTTCGGGAGGAGGTTCTTCAGGAGGCGCACCGTTCTCAGTACTCTATGCATCCGGGGGCCAACAAGATGTATAGGGACCTGAGACAGCATGTTTGGTGGTATGGCATGAAGCGAGAGGTGGCTCAGTTCGTTGCGAGATGCTTAGTGTGCCAGCAGGTGAAGGCCGGGAGGCAGAGACCCGGTGGATTGCTCCAGCCACTCCCCATTCCTGAGTGGAAGTGGGAGCATATCACTATGGACTTTGTATCTGGGCTTCCGCGCTCTCCAGGAGGGAAGGATGCGATTTGGGTCATTGTTGATCGATTGACCAAATCGGCCCACTTTTTGCCTTTCAAGGTGGGTTTGTCGACGGAGAGGTTGGCCGAGATGTACGTGCGGCAGATAGTCCGATTACATGGGGTGCCAGTGAGTATAGTCTCGGATCGGGACAGCCGATTCACTTCCCACTTCTGGCGGAGTTTGCAGCTTAGCTTGGGCACATCGCTCAAGTTCAGTACAGCATATCACCCCCAGACAGACGGGCAGTCGGAGAGGACGATTCAGACCCTCGAGGATATGCTGCGTACCTGTGTCTTGGACTTCGGGGGATCTTGGGAGGACCACCTTCACTTGGTAGAGTTTGCTTACAACAACAGCTACCAAGCCAGTATAGAGATGTCACCTTTCGAGGCTCTATACGGACGGAGGTGTCGTACTCCCTTGTCTTGGGATGATGTCGGTGAGAGGGTTTTGCTTGGCCCTGAGATGGTGGTAGATGCTGCAGAGAAGGTCAGGGTTATCAGAGATAGACTTCGGGTGGCGCAGGATAGGCAGCGGCACTGGGCCGATAGCCACCGGAGACCATTGGAGTTCGAGGTATAGTCTAGATTTTTTTCTAGTATTTGAGTCTGATTGTGATTGTTTTAGATAAGCTCTAAGTCTTGTTTTGTTCTTAGGTTGATGATCTTGTCTTTCTGCGGATTTCTCCGACGCGTGGCACGATTCGTTTTGGTGGCGGCGGGAAGCTTAGTCCACGATACATCGGACCATTCCGTATCCTGGACAGGGTCGGTGCAGTGGCTTACCGACTGGAGTTACCGCCTGCACTAGAGGGAGTGCACAGTGTGTTCCACGTGTCGCAGCTGAGACGGTACGTGGCAGATCTCAGTCACGTCTTAGACCACTCCGAGATCGAGGTGGGACCGACACTCAGCTACCCAGAGAAGCCGGTCGAGATCTTGGACCGAAGAGAGAAGGTGCTCCGGAACCAGGTCATTCCCTTGGTTCGCGTTGCATGGAGACACCACTCTCCAGGTGAGTCTACCTGGGAGAGGGAGGACGACATGCGGGAGCGATTCCCATATCTCTTCGAGCCTTGAGGTAAATTCTTTCTTTTTCTTCCTTGTTCTGTTCATGATTGCTGTGTTAGCCCTCATTCAATTTCGAGGACGAAATTTTTTTAAGGTGGGTAGATTTGTCACCCCCAGTTTTTCAAATTTGGGGTATTTTTGTCATTTTCAAGTTTAATAATATTTTAGGAATTTTATGTGATTTTATATGATTTTTAGGAATTTATTTGAGTCGGTTTGAATTTTATCCAATTCGGACCCAATTTGGAGACCCGGGTAGCCTGGACCCTAGTGGGACCCCCATACTAGCTGGGCTTAGCCCATGTACCATCATAAATAGGCTAGAAATTATTAACCTATTTTCCATGACTTAATTAGTCATTTTAGAGGCTTAATTAGTCGTTTAGAATCGAACCGAATCAAACCGAACCAACTCGAATTGGATTTGAACCCAAACCAAGCTTAAAGGGTTATGGGCTATTGGATCCCAACCCAATAGCCCTTGGAAGAGTGGCCGGCCATGTAAACCCCCCCTCCTCTCTTTCTTCTTCACTAAGTCACCCACTTCTTCTTCTTCCAAAATATCTTCTTCCTTCAAGCTCTCTCTCTCTCAATTAGGTTTGTCCATAACTCCTCCATTTAATTCTCCTTTTCATTTTTCTCAATTACATTAAATATAGAGGATAACATTCTCTACACCTTGCCCCCTATTTGTAGGCTTCTCCCTAAAATTTTGATTAGTGTTTATTTAGAGTTTTGTAGATTAAATGGTATGTATATATATATATATGTAAATATATATGTGTATATATGTATGTATGTATTATATGTATTTGTGTGTGTGTGTGTGTGTGTAGAGAGTGGTGGAAGTGAGAGAATGGTGGTGGTGGTGTATGAGTGAGAGTAGTGGTGGAGTTGTCATGTGTGTGTGTGTGTGTATGTGGTTATATATATATACATAAGTATTATATATGGTTGTGTGTATATATATGTATTTATATGTGTGTGTGTGTTTATATGTATACGTGGTCGTGTGTGTGTGTTATATATATATAGGTAGAGGGATGGATAGATATATATATATATATGTATATATAGATAGAGATATATATAGGATTGATATGTATATACATAGAGGGTCGAGAGGGAGAGAAGTAGTGCCAGCAGCAGCAGCTGCAGGACTGCAGCAGCAGCAGCAGTCTTAAGCAGTAGCAGCAGCAGCTTAAGCAGTAGCAGGGGCAGCGTAGGGGCAGCCATAGCAGGATTTGGACTGCCACAGTGGCGGCAGTCCTAGTTCTGCCAGGAACACAACAGTCCCCCCCTCTATGGCCTTAAGCCTAAACCCCCCTTTTCACCTAGTATATATATATATATATAGATATATATATATAAGTATTATATATGGTTGGAATCGTAGAGAAGAGTAGAAAAAGATTATGAAATGAGAAATTAGAAAAGGATTTGAGGTTGGGAGGAAAGATTGAAAGAAGTTGGAAGAATAGGAAAAAGGCTAGAATAGAAAAGGGGAAAAACCGAGTTAGAGGGCGAAACGGAGTCCGGAGTATCCGATTGAGTTGAAACTTGGCGTGGGGTATGAATACGTGAATTAGATTTTGCGGGTAAGCTTCCGGATGGAAATCGGGGTCATAGGACGCCGGTATCGCGCCGTGTCAGCGCGTATCTCAAAATACTTGAGATATCTGCAACGGGCCGTATCGTGGACTGGATGCCCGCGTTACCCAAGTATTTTGGTAGATATTATATGTATAGGATAGTACCATACTACCCTAGGGAGATCGGGTCAAAATAACGAGCGTAGGTGGGTTAACTAGCTAGTCGCCGAAGGGTAAAATTTGGCCTTTTTAAGGCTAAAATAGGAATTTGGCCTACGGCCGAGAAATTGAGTTTGAAGTCCAAGATGGACTTCGATATAGGTTGTATAGGTTGGTAATGGGTAGAAATAGTCGTCTAAACCTAGTTTTGACTCCGGTTGACCACGGTTGACTTTTTAGGCTAAAAGTCAACTAAGGGTCAACACTTTACCCAATTTGGTCCCAAATTCCATCCAACTTGGACCGTTGACTAAAAATCAACTATTAGTCACCAGTGACCTAGAGTTGACCTAGTGTTGACCTCGAGTTGACCAGAATTGACCCGTTGACCAAAAGTCAACGTTAAACCAGTTTTTGACCTAGATTGATCCGGTTTAACTTCTAATGTTCTCCCATGACCAAGATTGACCCGACTAGGCATGTCTTGACCTAGGATGACTAAATAGGGTTTATTTTGATTTAACTTTACTTCCTGAACTTAGTATTGATACGTCTTGTTCTCTATAGGTCCTCGAGACGCTGCATTTGCTCCGATTGACGTACCATATCATATTTCAGGCGAGTACATTCTCTGACACTTTTCCAATTTATGCTGACTGATATAATCCATGTAATTAGTGTAGATATGCTTGTTCTCGACACATTGGTCACACGGGTTGGTATTCATGGATCCCGACATGAGGTGTTATTCCTTGTTGTCTTGGTATGTCTTGTGCAAGCCCCCTTGTAGTTCTTGTGCAGTACATGGACGCCGATTCTCGAGGAGACTAGCTCCCTTCTCGTAGAATCCCGTGTCGTGACGTGTCTTGTTTGGATCCACTCTACCAGTCGGGGACGGGGAGTATTAGTGTAGACATGTGGTCATTATCCACCTTGTTACTCTTGTAGACCTTGTGAGTGTTAATCATACACTCCACGTATGATTAACCAGGCCAGTAGACCTTGTGCAAGACCCAAGCCGGCCACATGTTGTAGCTAGTATTCACACACCTAGATATATGATTCTCGATTCTTGTACATGCCATGATCAGTTTACTTGCCTTGTTCTAGCTTCAGTTTTATAGCTTACCTTGCCATGATTCTCACATGTACATTCCATGATTTTCTTGTATATACTCTCTATTTACAGATTATAGCTTTTGTCATATCTTGTGAAATGTTGTTAGTGGATTGTACTCGTTCCATCCTGACAGGATATGTTGAAAATATTACAGATGCAGATGAGGGAGACTACTGTACCTACTACGGTCCGGATGACGTAGTGGGAATAGACTTGGAGACTTTGGTCCAGCAGGGGTTAGCTCCGCCTGACGAGACCCTACCCATTACTTAGTTAGTGTAGGTCTTTTGTACTGGACATTGTCTCCAGCTACTTTTGAGACTGTATTACATTTTGGACTGTACTAGAGACTTGGACTGTATATATTCTTTGTGTCTGGACTTGACAGGTTATTATTATTTTATCGTCTTGTTGTCTTTACATTTCAGTCTTTACTTTGTTATCTTAGAGTCGTGATTGAGTACTCGTATATATATATTCATTGCTTGTCCTCCGTTCGGAGTTGACCATGGACTTGACAGGTTTTTGTTATATATATATAAACTGTTTAGAAGTAGAAAATCCACAGTGTTCCACGCCGATTTTTCGGTGAGGGCTGGGCGTTGTCGCGTCACGTGCCCTTTTAGCGGGTGCGGGTCGTGACAAAACCCATGAATAACCGAAATACAACAACTTAGATCTAGAGAAAACAAGCCATAGAAATCAAAAATGCCAAGAACTAAACTCTCTCAGGATCATGAGAGGAAGAGAAATGAACCATAAATATGGTTCTCCAAGCAAGAAGCAAGATTGCACTTGCCTGCTGTGGTTGGTAGGTGGAGAAGTGATGAGAGGAAGAAGAAGAAGTAATGGTGAAGAATGAGAGTTATGAGGAGAGAGAATGAGATGGAAGCCTTAAATAGCAAAGGGGGAGGTAGGTGGGAGCTATTGGGCCGGGTTGCATTCGGGTCCAACAAGGCCAACCCGGAAAGACTAACTAAAGCAGAGAATAAAATTACAGAAAAACAAAAATACAGATAATAAATTGCAAAAATTAATTGCAGAAAATTAATTAACATGAAAATTAAAGAGCAGCTAATTAATTAACATGAAAATTTAAAGAGCAGATAATTAATTAATATGAAACATGATAAATACAGATAATGAATTATAGGAATTTAAATACAGGATGATACATGATAAATACTAAATAATTACGTTCAAGCAATATACGTATTAAAATACGCATTCTGGGAACGGGGAGTGACAGGGATCATCTCCACATAGGTTGGGAACCCCACCCACTCCAACAAATCTTCCCCTTCACAACTATGTGGAGGAGGTCGTCATCCCGACGATCTGCCTGCAGTACTCAAACTTTTCCCTCGGTAGAACCTTCGTGAGCATGTCCGCTCCATTGTCATCAGTATGAACCTTCTCAAGCGCCGCGTCCTTCTTCTCAACCACATCCCGTATCCAATGATACCGAGTCTCGATGTGCTTGGACCGACTATGAAATGTCTGGTTCTTCACCAGGTGAATAGCTCTCTGACTGTCGCAAAGCAAAGTATACTGCTCTTGCTTCAGCCCCTTTTCCTGCAACAACTTCTTCATCCACAACAGCTCCTTGCAAGCCTCCGTCGTCGCAATGTATTCTGCCTTCGTCGTCGACAAGACAATACACTTCTGCAATCGCGACTGCCACGATACTGCTCCTCCGGCAAACATCATCACATAGCCCGAAGTCGATCGCCTCGTGTCTACATCTTCAGCCATATCAGCGTCGGTATACCCAACCAGCTTCGGTTCGTCACCACCAAAAGAAAGTCTCCAATCAGTAGTGCCCTAAAGATATCGTAGAATCCACTTGACCGCACTCCAATGTACCCTTCCAGGATTTAAAAGATACCTGCTAACAGTGCCAACTGCATGAGCGATGTTTGGCCTCGTACACACCATAGCATACATAAGGCTCCCCACAGCTAAAGCATATGGAACCCGCTTCATATCTTCCTTTTCGTCCTCGGTAGATGGACACTGCTCCTCAGTGAACTTAAAGTGAGTCGCAAGGGGGCAACTCACTTTCTTCGACCCGTCCATACCGAAACGCTGAAGTACCCGGTGAATGTACTTCTTTTGGGACAAATGTAGCAGCTTGGACTCTCTCTCTCTCGGCTGATCTCCATCCCAAGAATAGTCTTCGCTGCGCCCAAATCTTTCATAGAGAAGGCCGCGCCCAGTTGACGCTTCAACTCCGCTATCCTAGTGGCATTCCGGCCCACTAATAGCATATCATCTACATAGAGTAATAAAATAATAAAATCATCATCGGCAAAATATCTCACAAATACACAGTGATCTGACGACGTCCGAGCATAGCCATGCTCCCCCATAAACGACTCGAACTTTCTGTACCACTGCCTCGGAGCCTGCTTCAAACCATACAAGCTCTTTCTCAACCGGCAGACCAAATGTAACTTGCCCTTCTCACAGAATTCCTCTGGCTACTCCATGTATAACTCCTCCTCAAGATCACCGTGGAGGAACGTCGTCTTCACGTCCATCTGCTCGACCTCCAAGTCGAGACTGGCTGCTAATGCTAGCACCACCCGAATAGACGAATGCTTGACGACAGACGAAAAGATCTCATCATAATCTACGCCTTTCCGCTAACCGTAGCCTTTGACTACCAGCCTCGCTTTGTATCAAGGGCGAGTAGCATCATCCGTCTGTTTCACTCTAAACACCCATCGATTCTTCAAAGCCTTCTTGCCCTTTGGCAACCGTACCAGCTCATAAGTGGAATTGGCGTGTAAGGAACTCATCTCCTCCTGTATAGCCTCCATCCACTCCTGCCTGTGTTTGTCTTCCATAGCCTCTGCAAAACTTTTGGGCTCTCCCCCGTCAGTCAATAGCACATACTCACCCGGTGAGTATCTCGTAGATGGTCGACGCTCTCTGTCGCTCCTTCTCAATGGAGCCACTAGTGCTGGCTATATACCAACAGCCTCCTCCCCTTCAGGAACTGCCTTCCCGACATGCTTATCCTCCTAAGGGACACCCTGACCACCATCAGCAGGCTGATGATCAAGGTTGGGAGCAACTCCATGTACTGGCTCCCCCATAATGGGATCCTCTGCGATGTCCTCTAGAAACTGCTCGAAGCAAAATGACTCTAACTCAGGCAATTCCTCAGCCTTAGAAGGCATCTCGAAATCCTGGGTGTTGGTCATGGTCTGATCCTCGACGAATACCACGTCCCTGCTTCTGTAGAGCTTTCTTCCCACCGGGTCATAGAGTCTATAGCCAAACTCATCCCGACCGTAGCCGACAAAGACACATCGCCTCGTCTTCGGCTCAAGTTTGGTCCTTTCGTCCTTTGGTACATGCACTAAGGCCTTACAGCCAAACACTCGCAGGTGATTGTATGACGGCTCTTTGTCGTACCATACTTTGTCAGGCACATCACCCTGCAAAGGAGCACTAGAAGACAAATTAATAACATAAGCAGCTGTGAGAAGAGCCTCACCCCAATAACTGTCCGGTAAGTTTGCTTCTGACAACAAACACCGCACCCTCTCCATCAGTGTCCTTTTCATGCGCTCCGCTACACCATTGAGCTGAGGTATCTTTGGCGGAGTCTTCTGGTGTCGTATCCCCTGCTCTCTGCAATAAGCATCAAAGGGACCAATGTATTCGTCGCCATTGTCGGATCGAACACACAATAACTTCTTGCCTGTCTCTCTTTCAATATAGGCCTGAAACTCTTTGAAAGTAGGCAGCACCTGATCCTTGGTCTTTAAGGCATAGACCCAAACCTTCCTGGAACAGTCATCAATAAAAGTTACAAAGTAAGAACCACCACCAATAGATTTTACCTTCATAGGACCGCAGACATCCGAGTGAATCAACTCGAGCAACGCCGGCTTCCTTGAACTTGGGTGACTTTGGAAAGACACCATATTTTGCTTTCCAGCTAAACAGTGCGTGCACTTCTCCAACTTTGTAGACTTGAGCCCTGGAATCACTTTCCTGTTCACCAAGTAGCTCATCCCCTTCTCGCGGATATGGCGGAGCCGCCTGTGCTACAACTCGGTAGACGCATCACTGACTGCGTTCACCTCCTGTGTCCCCTGTGCGCTTCCCTCCATATAGTAGAGACCGGACTTCTTGCTTCCTCTGGCAATCACCATCGAACCTCTGAAAAGCTTCCACTGACTGTTCCCGAAGAGACTGAAGAATCCCTCGTCATTCATCCTTCCAACCGACACCAGGTTAAAACGGATATCAGGAACATGACGAATATCTTTGAGAACAAGAACCGTACCAGTTTTCGTTCTCAAATGCACATCTCCAACGGCAACCGCCTTCGACACATCTCCATTGCCCATCTTCAACACTCCACAGTCGCCTGTTATGTAAGTGGCAAATAGTGCCCTATTGTGAGATACATGCGCTGAAGCCCCTGAGTCCACCAGCTAAGAATTGTCATCGCAGGCGAGGTTTGTAATGACCTCATCACCTACGACGATCACATCGCCTCCATGCATCGAGGCCGCCGCTGTAGTGTTCTCTTCTTGCTTCCCCTTATCGCCCTTCTTCTCTTCTTCCAAGCGAAACAGTTCCGCTTGATGTGGCCCTTCTTGCCACAGTGGTAACACTCTGAGTCCTCGTACCGACCTTTGGACTTTCTCCTGCTCTTGTCTCTGCCACCACCTGGACTCCTGCTTTTGTCCTTTCCGTGGCTCTTTGAAATCAATGCCTCTGAGTAGGCGGATGTGGATGAAGTGCCCTGAGAACGTCTCCGCATCTCTTCATTCAGCACCCTGCTCTTGGCAAACTCCAGACTGACCATGCCCTCTGGAGCAGAAGCGATCATCGATACTCGTACGGTCTCCCATGAGTCTGGCAATGTACACAGCAGCCATAGTCTCTGAACTTCGTCGTCGAACTTGACTCCCATTGAAGACAGCTGGTCGACCACGCCCTGAAAATCACTCAAGTGATCCGTAATAGACGTCCCATCTTTGTACCGCAGATCCATCATCGTCCGGATCAGGAACAACTTGTTTACCCAGGTCTTCTTCGCGTACAAAGACTCCAGCTTATCCAATAACGTCTTCGCGTGCTCAATATTGGCAACATGGTTGTACACGTTCTCGTCAACGAACTGTCTAATATATCCACACACCTGTATATGCTCGAATTTCCAGTCCTCCTCGGATTTATCACTGGGCTTCTCGGATGCAAATACGGGCAGATGCAGCTTCCTGACGAACAACAAATCTTTCATCTTGCTCCGCCAATAGTGATAGTTGGTGCCGTTCAGGTTCACCATGCGCACCGGCTTCGCGTCCATCTCTCCTCTCTAGATTATGTCAACTCCTGACACCCTTCTGAATTCTAGAACCTGGCTCTGATACCACTTTGTTGGAAAAGAAACGCGGAAACTTTTTCCCAAACTAGAGAGTACCTGCGAGAGAACCGAGCAAACAACGTACGAACCAAAAACACCAAAAATAAACCACGCAGACACAGAGAATTTTTGACGTGGAAAATACTTGCGGAAAAAACCACGGAACGATCGGAGTCCAACCCTGAGAAGCCTCCACTAATGAAATAGAAGAATTACACCCTCTATAAACTTCTCCCAATCCAAATCGGATCTCCACAACACTTGAAAGCAAGAACAATGATTACAAGGCTACGAAGAACAAGAACGACGAGTAGAGATTACTCGAATCCGATTCTCCTCCGAAAAAGACCTTCAATCCTCCGTCTTCTCTCCCAAAGTTGCAATGGTACTCTTGCCTCATTCCTTTCTCTTTTCTTGTGTTGTCTACGATTGTGTTACAATTAATTAGGGTTTGTAAATCCCAACTTAACTCCCTAATCCCGCAACAAATCTGGACTGTTTGATTAGATCCAATGGTGAATAATCACCCCAGATTTCCGCCCAGCCCGACGACACAGAGTTGGGGCAGAACTCTGTGTCGAGCTGCCAGAATGGTTCTGGAACAGCCAGACCGAGTTTGGCCAGAACTCGACCTGGGACCGAGTTCGTCCCGAACTCGGTGGCCCAGGTCCAGAAACTCCCCCCTTTGTTAGCAGCAGCAGCAGCAACTCCTCGTTGCCTACTTCCCGAGCTTCTTCGACATCGAACGGCGCTCGTCGTACTCCGGGATCTTCTCCACATAGGTTGGGAACCCCACCCACTCTAACGCTTCCAACGTTCACAAGAACCATATCTATACTTTTGACAAATAGAAGAGACATTACTTTACTGTCAACCTTAATTCTACATTGAATCAGAAGAAGAAAATAAACATCATCACAAGCTCCCAACAATTTCTTTCAACCTTCTAGCCAAACAACCAAAATGCACACTTGCACAAACCGACTCACTGACTGACTGCAATTCTTCCTTCTCCTTCTTCCATCTATTCTTCTGTATATCGACTCACTCACTGACTTGCACAAACTGACTCACTGACTGACTGACTGACTGACTGACTGCAATGATTCCGTCACGCCCAACTAGTGAGGTTTGGCCTCTGCCATCGGGGCATGGGCGACGACGGAGGGAGGCTTGCACTGATAGCACTTGGCGAAGAGCCCAAATGTGTCCACCTGCCGGACGAAGTTGGTGACGCTGGCCCAGCCTCCGAATCCGAACCCAACCACGAGCACCCACGCCACCACGAACACATTGAGGGCGTACATTGCGGTCCAGCTCGGCAGGAAGAAGGGCGGCTTCTCGGCCGCATTCTGATCAAATTAACACAAAATTAGTGTTAACATAACACTCAATACATATATATATCTTTCGTTGCGTTAATTGAAGTTACAATAATACAATGGATCCAATGTTTGTGCAGTGATTATATCTAAATTCTTTTGAGTTACGATGGTTTGATAATTTGGACATGAATTAGACTCGATGTAGTGTTTTGTCAGCCGCCCATAGCCAACTTCAACTTCATTTGGAATTCAAATCATGTCCCTTCATTTGGAAGGATGGGATAGACATGCATGTATGAGAAATGTACGTCTAATTAATTCACTGATCAGTCGTCTCCTCCTCTGTTAATTATCCGGCCTCTCGCTCGTGGCAAATGCGATTGAACCACGAGACCTCAAGCAGACGTGCACCGCATTTGGACCAAGTGCGAAAGAGGCGAATGAGTGGCTGATCGACCAGAGAGTACTGTTCATATGAATGTGGGTTAGAAAGGTGAGAGTTGAAAGGAACATCTGACCCTAACATTAAATGCTGCCTTGTCCCAATGTGCAGTGCATGGTGAGTGGATTATGTCAGGGACAATTATATTGTCTCCCCTCCTCCAGGTTCCATTAACGAAAGGCTTCAAGATAGTATTTCAGCCTTGTTAGCAATCACGCGAATAAAACACGTATTATATGCAAATTTTTCTGTATCTTACATAAACGTATAATACTTACTTACTTTTGGAAAATTCGAATTTGTTTGCGAATTTTAAGCATGTGACATTTTAAACGCGTACCGTACGAATTTTAAAAAATTTGGCCAAAAAATGTGACTAAGAAACCCATCAGTCCTGACTTTCTTGACTCTTGCTGCTATTAGATATTAAGACCGACACAATTCTAAAAAATTATCAAAAGAAAAGGAGAAAAAGTCTCACAGTAACCAAAAAAAAAATTCAAGAGTCTTTGCACATGTTGCTTGCAACAATCAAAGAAACATCTTTCAGTTTTTCATCATCCAACCTCTTCTTATTCTCACACTGAACAATTGTTTATAAAGGAGTAGAGGTGGATGGGCCCTATATATATGCCGAATTTTTAGTGCCGAATTGATTCATATGAAACATAATACAAATTAAATCTAATCCGAATATTTTTCGTTAGACGAATTTTTTGACCGAATTTTTAACCGTATTTTACTTATATTGTGCCGATTTATACTCGTACTTTTGTCGTTCCGAATTTTTTTCCGTTTGCCGAATTGCTAACAAGGTTTCAGCCCTCGTTTGGCAAGGAATGGCGTCCCATTCCGGGTGCAAAGCTTTGTGTCACTGCGAACTGTGCAACCATTATTTGTTTCACTGTCGATCCCACCTTGGAGAATTATGTTCCCTTACTCTCCCCAAGCAAATCCAGAAATCGGAATGGAAAGTTAACTTTTACAGAGTTAACCAGGAAGGTTAATCTGCATAAACAACTTATTCTAAAGAGTGTTTTAAAAATCGTACCGGATCCACCGGTTCATCCGTGAATCGGTAGTTTATTTTTGTCGGGTTCAATGTTGATTTTTTTTTTCAAAAGCTTATTTTAAATGAATATTTTTAAAAATTCAATGCCAATAGATTAAATTTTGACCATTTAGATTAATTCAGTGATTGTGTCGTTGGTTTAACCAACTGGTTGAACCAGTTTGACCCGATCCGATACCTTGTTCGAGTCAATTTTCGATCTAGTTAAAACACTGGACAACCCTAACACCTACCTAGATACATTGTATCTTTTCGTTAAATACCCCAAAATTTTCTAGGATAAATAATTTAATTTTATTAGTATATTCGTACTTCGTCTACAACCTATCATTTTAAGTTTTTGGACAAATATATAACTTTTACATAGATAAAAAGGTGATTATTGACCTTTCAGAAATGTTACCATGCACTACTTTTTGATTTTCTATTATTCAAAATTTAAATTTATTCCTTCATTAAATTTGACATTAATTGTACATACATGAAGGGAGGAGTGCGGGATGACGATTTAGGAGTGCCAATAATATTAATTCAGAGGCAAATTTAAAATTTGAATGATAGAAAATTAAAAAAAAGTGCAGGATGATATTTTAGGAATGCCAACGATATTTATATAAAAATGGACAAATATATATTATACCTGCCGAGCGGATGCCGTTCTGTAGGTGAGCATATGCGCCATTGAGGGGATGATGTACACCGTGAAGCTGACGAGCAGGGCCCCCACGGCCGAATTGATCGGCCCGAAGAAGGGGAATATGATGGCGAGGAACCATATCGGGATGACGACCGGCAGCCGGGCGAGCGCCCTGAGGCAGATGCTCTTCGTGTCGTGCATCCCGATCGCCTTCTCCCACACGAAGTAGAGCGGGGTGCACGCGAACCCAAAAGTGATGAACTGGTGGATGAGCATCAGCACCACCGCCGCGTCGCGGTACCCGTCCTTGGGGAGCAGCGAGAAGGCGTTGGCGTGGGCGAGGAGCTGGTCACCGAACGCCCAGTACATTGCGGACGCCGAAGGCAGCGTCAGCGTGTAGACGTAGAGTGTTGCCAACAAGTAGATGTACTTGAACTTTTGCGGCTTCCACATGGCGTGCATGATCTCCCTGTGATAAATTTGGGATTTAATTACAATGTTGAAATTTCTGCCACTAAACCAGAACTTAATTGTGAACAAGGATTGATAACTGGATCTCTATATTATGAAATTTGACTTGTAGATGCATGTACACTACTTCATAGTTCTTACTTACTAAAAACATCTAACAGATCATCAACCAGAACCTAGTCACATGCGCTAAGTCCAACCCCGAACAATTAACATGATCGAAGAGATTAATTAAATTAAATAATCAACCATGGCTACTTGAAACTTTGGATGATTAATGACCGGTGGTTGATAAGTAAACCATCATAAAGCTAATCACGACCAATTATATTATCATGAGCATTAGCTAGTGGTCCCTCCCGTATGTTCTTTTAGCTTAGGCCCAATCCATCATCATCATTATTAGCACTAAAATGATTCCTTCTATAAATCTCCTTATAATGGTATCCTTATGTGTATAGGTCTATTCCAAGCAATGGCTGACCCTACACTACTACTACAGCTACTTTCACTATCCCCTAAACCTAACACGGAAGAGGTTAGGGATGGGTATGTTAAGGCTACACACCTAAAAAAGGGGGGTTAGTTGTATATTAATTAATTAGTCTCTCTATCGATCTCCCAATTGGTGATAATGGTACTTTGCCCTCCTTTTTTTGGGAAAGCAAATATTTTTGAGCAGGAATAGCCGGGATGTTATCATCCTGTCCAGCTCACAGAAGCCAGCAAAAGCTGCAACGGAAGCTGCCTTTGCAAAAAGTAGTACAACAAGCAAGCCCGACACTATTATTTATTAATTGTGTGCGTGCCAGCCAATTGGAAATTTGTACAAAAGGAATGGTGATCGAAAAATTAAGAAGTTACACAGTAACGGCGTGGCCACCGAAGGTGTAGAGAATGTTGGTGGCGCCGGTGAAGTAGAGGACCAGCTTCTTCGGCCCGGAATGAGTAACATCCTCGACCTGATTGAACAAATGTAGACATTAATTAAAGAGGCTAGGTTAGTTGATTAAGTACGTGTGTATATATATACACGTACGTACGTACTTACGTACCTGTCCGTGTACGAAGGCGGCGATGGTAAGATACCAGGCGGTATATGTGGTCATCCCGAGGCCGAGGAAGGACCAGATTCTGTAGTTGTGGAAGGACGGGATGAAGACGGTGGTGGCGCAGCAAGCTCCGAATATGTACGTCCAAGTCCGCTTGTCGATCCGGTCGTTGACGTAGTAGATGTTACTGTACATCCCCATAGGTACGTAACGTACGTGATTAATAATTAAGTTTCCGAATTAAAAGCTAGCAGACTGAAAGAGGGAGGGGGAAGTGAATCTAACTAATTAATTAATTCACCTCGCGCAACCGATGAGCTGGATGACGGAGCCGAAGAGGAGGAAAGTGCAGTTGAAGGCTAGACCGACCGCCTTCCAGTACGGCCCCAGCAGCCCGTCCAGCACCTCGAACCACTGCAAGCATAGAGACACACACAACTAGTGAAAAAAAGAAGAATCCGTGTATATATATAGCCAGTTGAGTTGAGTTGAGCTGATCGTACTTGGATGACATGGTTCTTGAAGCTGACATTCTCCTGCTTCTCCTTCCTGGTCCGATACTCGACGTAGAGCACGCTGATGAGGTAGGCGGTCCAGCTGCCCATGATCCCGTAGAAGAGCTGGAGGACGATGCCGGAGAGCATGCCCAACTGCGAGAAGGAGTAGGGGAGGGTCAGCAGGACCTGCGCGACCTGGTTGGACGCGCAGCTGAACCACGCGTCGTACACGGAGCCCCCGTGCCAGAGGAAGCTCTTCATGTCGAAGCTGCTGCTGCCGCCACCGCCGCCACCTCCCTGCTTATCGTCGGCCACGACGGCCTCGGCCTCGCTCTCGTTGTTTTGGCTGCAGCCAACGATGGCCTCCTCGGCTACTTGGCTCTGCATGTCTCGACCCTGTGATTAATTGCAGCACTGCTTGTCTTAAATGAGGATGAATGTCAATATACCATACATATATCAATATTATTAGGACGAATGCATGAACCTTGATGACTTGATGAATGAAGGATGTATATATGTATAGTAGTCACTGGTCTAATTTTAGAAAGATGACGATTCAAGGAGATCGAATGAATATTGAGAGCATGAATGCATGGAGAGGAGGAGGAGGAAGCAGGAGCTATGGACTGTGGTGTGGTACTGAGTATGATATGCTATTTGGCTATTAATGAAGAGGGGGATGTATATTGTATAGTAAACTAATAGAGAGGGAAATGGTGGTGGTGGCTTTTTATAATGGACAAGTAGTCCCTACCGTTTTTTGGGTGGTTGGTGATTTCGTATTTGAAGGATATTCTTGAGTGACGAACGTAATTCATATGTCGGAGAAGTTCCAAGTAGAAAGCGGCAGAATTTCAAGCGAGTGGCAAAGGTTTTTTTTTTCCCAGTCTTTTCATTTTATAGGCTGTGTTTGATTGGGCTTTTTTTTTCCATGGAAAATTTTTCCATCACAAATTTTTCACCTTGTAGTGTTTGATAGCTTATATTTTTCATGAAATTATTTTCCAAAAACTATCATTTTCCATATTTTTATCTAAAATGGTGGAAAATGAAACTTGTCTAACCCATAGGAAAATATCTTTTTCCATGGAAAATAATGGCAATCAAACACTCAAATTAAATTTTCCATGGAAAAAATTTTAAAATTCCATGGAATTTTTTTCTAGGAAAATAATTCCATGGAATTAAATTTTTTTCCACATATTTTAATTACTTAGAATACTAAAATTTCGAGAACCAAATATTCTAGAATTAAATTTTCTAAATAATTTTATTTTCATGTATTGTGAATATATGGATATTCTTGGAAAAAGTTAAATAAAATAAAATAAATAAATAATAATAAATTGAAAAAAGTAAAATAAAATTTCTTAAAAACTGAAAAAAGTTTGAAAAAACTACAAAGAAAATACCAAAAAATCATTGTTTTAAAATGAAAAAAGATAAAAATGAAAAAAAAAATCTTAGAAATACAAAAATTTTGAAAAAAAAATTTCTAATCAAAAGATTAAAAAAAATCTACAGAAAAAATGCAAAAAAAAAAATCATAAAAATCGTAAAAATTAAAATTTACAAAACATCATCAACAACCAAAATATTTACACGGACAAAACAGATATCCAACTATTCTTAAGGGATAGAATGTTTTGTGAACAAATTATTTATCTGGATATCTATAGTTTTTGAAAATAAAATTTTATAACCTAAACCAAACATATGAATATATTTTCCATCCTAAATTTGTCCGAGAATCAAATTAATTCATGTACCGAATGTTCCCTAATAGTAACCGAAGCGGTGGCATATCTGCGGTGTGTTACAAAATTTAAAATGTCTAGTAAAGTTTTCACAAAATTTAGTATTTATTATGTATATCATAGGCCTATCAATTGAGACTGAGCTAGGCAAAAATTGGGTTGGGGTAATATGGTTTGATCAGATATAATTATCTGAATTATTATGTCTTAGATGTAATACTGTCACGCCCCGCTCCCGCAGGAGCGATCGTCCTCGCTAAGACGTGATGCCGTAAGGGCCTAGGTTGCGCCCGTGCAAGGCCAAGTCCAGAAACGGCCGATTTGAGCTAGGCCACAGAGTCGCACAGAGTGTCCCCATTTGCAGCGGAAAGTAAATGAATACAAGTTGAAGCGAATCCAAGTTCTTTATTGATATTCAAGAAGTTTACAAGCGGCGCTAGGCCGAGTTTACAAGTCTCTCAAGCTCTCTCTCTCTCTGAAACATAAAAGGCGTGCCAAGTGGCTTACAAGATGGAATGATTCTTGGCGATGTTCCGATACATTATGTCCTGTATATGGTGCTCCAGCTCCTTGCAACGCTCCACGGCTCCAGAGATAGCTCTGCGCCTTAGCACGTTCGAGGAAAGCTCCGCACCCGCCGACGTTTCCTGCTTCCTGCAAGCAGACTGTGGGGTTATCAGTACATTGTTATGCACTGGTGGGGAGGCTAGTTCGCTCATAATGCTATCATTACCAAACACGTTCCATTTACTTTTGTGCACCGTCTATCATTCATTGTCTTTCTAATCTTGCCTTAGGATCATTTACATGGCATATTTCATAGCCTATCTCGTATTGCCGAATACAAGTGTCGTACGGAATTACATGCACAACTTATCCATACTTATCGTCCGGCCTTCCCTGTCCAAAGTAAACCAAGTTAGTCAACAATTCATATGCAACAACTTGATAAAATTTGCGTAACATTCAATATTCAAGGGCGTGTCCCTGCCTCGGGTCCTAGCGCGTCGTAGGCACGTTCTCTAACTCATTTGCATGAAGCACTCTGTAATGCATGTGGTTCGTATTACGTATTTCTAGAATACGTGTACGTATTTATTCTTGTATTGCATGATTTCTTGTTTAGTTTTCTTCATGGCTTGGCTTGGTTTATTCTTGGCCCGGGTTGGCTTGGTTCGGTTGGGATTATTTTGGTTCATCATGAACCATGGATAAACCCCCTACCTACCACCACCTTTGATATTTATTGCCATTTCTTCTTTCTCTCTCTTCATTACTCATCTTCTTCTTCCCCATTACTTCCTTACCTACCAAAGAGAGGGAGAGAGAGGTCTAGGCAAGTGCAACTTGCTTCCACAAGAGAGCTCATTTTTATTGTTCCATTAGCTTCTTCTCATGTTTCTAAGACACATTAGAACTTGCCATTTTCCATTTTGAGACTTTAATTTTTGTAGATCTAGAAATTAGTTATTTTCGGATTTTGGTGGTTTTGATCTATCAAACTTCTCGGTTTTCAAGTTTCGATGGTTCCATGTTGTAGAGAATTTTATTCTACTCAATTTTGACCTTTGAAAAGTTAGATTTGGACTTATTTTGACCAAGTTATGGACTTTTGAAGCTTTGGATTCAACCATGGAGTTCCTGCTGATTTGGAGAAGACAGTGAGCAGTGCACGAGCTTTTTACCTTGTGCCACTGAGCTGTGCGCGCTCTTTAGCGCAGCGCAGTCGACCCCAAACGCTGCCTTTCGGGAGCGTATGACTCGCATAGCTCGCTTGCTTGACAAGGAGTCGTATGGACCCTATACGCTGCCTTTTGGGAGCGTATGACTCGCATACGCTCGCTTGCTTGACAAGGAGTCGTATGGACCCCATACGCTGTCTTTTGGGAGCGTATGACTCGCATACGCTCGCTTGCTTGACAAGGAGTCTTATGGACCCCATACGCTGCCTTTTGGGAGCGTATGACTCGCATACGCTCGCTTTCTTGACAAGGAGTCGTATGGAGTACATACGCTGCCTTTTGGGAGCGTATGACTCGCATACGCTCGCTTGCTTGACGAGGAGTCGTATTGAGTACATACGCTGCCTTTTGGAAGAGTATGACTTGCGTACGCTGACTTGAGCGTAGCCTGACTTGAGCATAGCCTGACTTGAGCGTAGTGGTGCACTCCTGACATGAGTAACATGACATGATAGTGACCCGTAGTGGTGCACTCCTGACATGAGTAACATGACATGACCTGATAGTGGCCCGTCGTGGCGCACTCCTGACTAGTATACTTGACCTGATAACCTGACATGTTATATCTTGATAAGCTGTTGCGACGGCTACCTGACATGACATGACCTGTATAATTAATCTGGACACCATGGGCGATTGTGCTTGTACAAATAAACCAGTCCTGTCTAGCATCATGTCTAGGACAGGGACTCCTGAGTACCACGGTCAGGAGTACCTAATAAATTGGACTAGGTTAATAACTAGAATTATACAGTAGTCATGAAGAGATTTTTCAGCTACAGGCAATCCCGTTACCTGGGCACGCCTTGGGATCTGTAGCCTGCCGTCGAGTAGGGCACATTTCCAGCACACTGTCATGTGTTGCATCCTTCAAGCTACCTAAGGGTACATTCGTTTCCTCGACGATGTACCTACCTGAATTCAACTCTAATCTTTTAACCCGGGTTATAACCTGGATGGTCTTGTGGCTGTGGAATAATCTCACTGCATCTTGTTAGTAATTAGGCTTGTGACAACCCTAGTTAGTTAAAGTATCAAGCCGTAATTCTTGCTTGGCCGTGAAGTGATTGGACGGAGTCTAACCAGTCTAGTCTTGCCCTGATCCTGTTCCAGATTATTGAATGACCAGAATGCTTGTATTTATTTTACCGATAAATGGTGAGAATTCCAAGTTCTGTTCAGACGAAGGATTACAACCCCGGTCCTTGTTTGGTTTACGGGTTGTAACCTGGTTATCTGAATAGTTCCATGGTTATCTCGTCGTATATCATCCTGGTGTATTTTCTTTATTTCCAGTTCTTACTTTATTTTATCTTATGCTGATAGCTGGTTTTAGTTCTTAAGTGAAGCCTCCTTTGTGGCACTTGCTCTTTCTGGGATCTGATCCAGCTGGTTTTGTGTGGCCAGATTTTGGAGCAGCTCTAGAGGATCTACCGACCTTCTAGCCCGATGGTGAACACTAGACGAAACCCTGGCAACGAGTGGGTTATTTTTGGCTCTCTCACTCTTTTACTTACTTGCTTGTGATTGAGATACTAGGCTTGTTCATAACCTTAAGAGACTGTTGGCTTGTAGATAAACCCTCATGTATCTAGACAGCCGTGACCGTATAGCGAGATGGATTCCATTTCATTACGTAGCTGGCTATGTCTGCCCCCGCTCTCCAGTATTCTGGTTCTGGGGCGTGACACACTCTTTGTTATTTTGGTGTGATACGTTTCAAGCCATTCAGTAGGCGATTGTTCATTTAACTTAGATTACTTTGATTTCAATACAAGGACTTGCACGTGGATGGCCACCAGCAAGTCCACTTAATCTATATGCACCGGTCGCTGGCTTTACAAGCCATTTTGGATATTTTTCCTTGGTATTTCTCAACTTAGCATAGGGTGATAGCTGGTACACCCTGTTAAGTCTCTTGAAATACCCTGTACTTATGTCTTTCGGTGCCCAAGCCCGCACCCAGGCAGCCCGTAAGCCCCGACTTTTTGATTCCGCCTAGGCCGGCCACGATATACTCCACACAACGCCCGTGCCGCAGAATCACTGCACGGCCACGACATCGCCACCCCTCGCCCGTGTCGTTTGTCCACGACCATTTCGTATTATCTTGACATTTTAAACTTAGCGGCTATCTCCAAGCCGTAGGCTAACCCTTAGCCATAATGCGTTATCGACCAGGTTGGCGTCCGTGCAGCGCGGGTAGCAAGCCCCGTTGCACGTGTCCGTCACACCTGTCGCTAACCATTCTTTTATTTCTTATCTTTCAAGTATTCTTTCTTTTCTTTCTTTCTTTCACTTGTTCGTTCGTTCATCGATTCATTCACGTATTGATTCATTCATTTATTCGTTGATTCATTCATTCACGCATTATGCAACTCCCAGTGCGGGAGTCGCCTTGGCGACCCATCGGTCCCATAGCCTTTCAATGTTGCTAAACTCTACTCAGAGCGACTATGTTGATAGTCTTCATGTTTCATTGTTGTAAACCATTCATTGTTTTATTGTTGAGCGCATAGGGTACTCGGAATGTAAGCTCGTGCCTTAGCATGAGCGTGGAGAAAGGTGCGGGAGTTCTCATATTTTCTATATTCTTTTCCATATTCTATACAAGCATACAAGATGGGATTATTCCCTTAGCTAGGTGCGTTGAGTCCTTTATTAGCATACGCGGTGTTATCGCCTAGCGATTCTAGCAATAGTGTCCATATTGTTATGTGTCTAGGCTAAGCAAAGATGGGTTCATCGGAGCCACCCATCCTAGCGATGTTCGCGTCGGCCGAGCGATACTCCGAGCGTGCCTTTGATAGTCTAAGTCTGGATTCATCTTTGACGGGCCATTATAAGTCTTGTATCGATTCGCATCGATACTTCATCGGGTCAACGCAACTCTTCGAGTCGACGGCTCGTTTGAGTTGTTGCACTTGCCGTTTGAATCGGCATTCCGCTAGGGCGGAGCGGGTCATTACATAATACACCACTCAAAACAAGTCTCGTCCTCGAGACTTCCTGGGTGCAGGTCATCCTACCATTCCTTAACTCGTGTCATCGTGTTTTATAGACAAGTCTATTGAACGGCTCCATCGTTCGATGTCATCAAACCATGTTCGGTACCTTTCCAAGTTCCGTGTCGCATACGTTTGGTCGATTTTTATTGGATAACTTTTCATTCATTTTAGAGTTGATGGCACTTATTCAATTCAAGTGTTTCTTCGACTCTGTTGCTTTTTGACATATCATGGGACTGAAACGGTCGTACGAGGTGCGTTGAAATTCGTCAAATACGAGTGTCGTAGGCTGAGGCAAACTCACTTTCGTTTATGCGCATCGCAACACCCACTTGCAGCTGCATTCGAGTTCATCATATCGCTGAGTTTGGATCGTACACGTATCCAAGACGTTCCTCGAATACGTACATTTCAACCAAGCTTATCGACTAGCAAAGTCGGACAAGCTACTTGTGATAGTTTTGATTTGTCGATCGCTTTGCTAACTTCGATTTAAAACCGAACTCATTTGTGTATCATATATCGTTTATCTCGGTCCTCGAGATGATTCGATTCGCTTCTCAAGCGTTATTGTCCACAAAATCAGTATGATTTCTTCTTAGCAGGGTCGATCAAGCCTAAGTAATTTCCGTCCGATTTAAAACCAAGTATTGCACCATCATCAAGTTTTTTTCTTCCTATCAACGATTCAATTTGTTATCCCAACTTTTACTTGCGCATCATCCATCCCTATCATTCCCTTCGTTTGGGGCCAATCTCGTCGTCGTTCACGCACACCCCCAGTTCCCGTCCTACTCTAAGTCTTGTTTCCCCCAAGTCTATCGTTCGTCCAGACGATACTTTAAATACCATCGCACAGGTTCAATCACTCGGCATAGGGTCGTCTGCCTATCCGCTAGGTCAGCTCACAAGGTCATAGTTACACGTCAGGTCCATGGCTCGTCGTGCAAGGTCGTTGCACGACGCTCTCCCCAAATCCTATGGTCAAACCATTTGTTCGCTTGTACGGGAGTTTCCACCCAAGTTCGTTTCACTAAATTTCTAAATATCGAGCATGATCACCTAATTCGCATCAAGACTTACGTTGCACATATTTAATTCCGTTCAATCACCAGTTCTAACTAATTCATGTATTCGATTACGAGGTCATCCAGCTCGACAATAAATTGCGCTCCAATCTCACGCGAGTCCGATTATCCACGGCAGTTCATGAATCACCATGCAACGCTCCCGCGGAATAATCATTCTCATCGGGGCGTAACTCTTGTTTGAGTTTTAGACTAACCCATTCTCGATACGTGGATTGGACCTACTCAATCCTCAAGTTCAATTCTTCAAGCACACAAATTCATTCTCGAGTCCACCTTCGCGGCAAACCACAAGTCGAAGCAATCAAATTGCCACGCCATCCAAGTTCAATCACTCCCGCTGTATGGATCACCATATCAGCGCTCACGCGGAGTGATCGTCCTAATCCGACGCGACGCATGTGCGAGGCTGGAGTTGCGATCGCAAAAGACAAGAACGTCAATGTTGTGGTTGTCAACGAAGCAAATCTAAGCATTCATATTTTCATCTAAGCCAAATCAATTCGATAGTCTAACCGTCATACGTTCAACTAGAAAATCCTCGAGCTAAATCTATCTTTTCCTCGACACATTTTTAACATCCCAAATATAGCATCCAACGGGACAATGACATTTGCACGATCGTAATTCGCCGAGTCAGAGTACCCCCGAGTTATCGCATATCGATCTTTGATACGCCTCAATACCATCGACGATATGCGTAACCTGACGATCTTCCTTTGCAACCGATTTCTAGTCGTGCGTTGATGCTGTTGTCCGAGTTGGATATTCCACAATTTCCTCGATATTCAAGATCAAGTTCGATCGCTATTCCTCAAGCCCGTTTCAAGATCATTGTTCAAAACTCAAGTCACATTTCATTTGAATCAATCCGAAATCGTACGTGTGATCCTTTAAGTTTCCTCGATCACGATATTCACTTTTATTCATTGTCCCGAATCATTTTCTAACTCGCGTTGCCCAATGACAAGTTGTCCTGCGACATCTCATTCGAGGCTTTGAAGTCAGGACCAACTAAGCGTGACACGTTCTAAGGCTTTACGTGATCGCATCGCTTGCCGACATACTCGTACGATCCGTAAATCTTTTAGTCTCGCTCGAACAATTTCTATGACGTCCATACACCACTCAGGGTTCGAGCCACTCGACTAGTCGTCGACACTCATTCTTATTCTTCTTCGAACCTATCACATACCCCATTCGGATTCAAGCCATACGATCTAGTACTCAATCACGTTCGCGACATGCGCTAAGACATCCTTCAGATTCGTTCGACGGATCTCTAGCGTAATCGCTCACGTCGTCTCGACGTACTAAGTCGTTCGTATTAATCCTCAAAATCCAAGCCAAACTTTTCGTGCACGCCTAAGCGTTAGTTTGATAGCGTTCCTATCGATATACACTCTAAGTGTAGCTTCGTTCCCGACCGAGCGGTACTTGATATCGCTCGCAACTCGATTGCACCAAAAGTTGAGGTGCGCGACACGCGGCACAACATAACCAAAAGGTCGTATGCATAGCTATCCCGTGCGGACTATATTCGAGTTCGCATGCTCACTTATTCCTGTTCGAGCGATAATCGATCTCACTCGCAACACGTTTGCACCCGAAGGTCTAGGTGCGCGATACTCTGTACAACTTAGCCAAAAGGCTGTGTGCATAACCATCCCGTTCAAACTATACTTTGGTCTCGTGTACTCGTTTGCTGTCAGCATAAGCTCATTCAGGCACGTACTGCGTTTGCTAACTCTTAGCATCGGTTCCTTCCGACTCAAGTCCGTCGTGGTGGCACAAAGGCCTTCGCCTATCGATCCCGTCCAACCGAGTACTCGTACGAGCTTTTGAAATTATTAGACTTATTGTATGGAACATCCCAAGGCACAACGAGATAGAGCGTACACTTCTTTTGTTTCAAAACCGAGCTTTCAAAACTGAAAAAATTGAAATAAAGTCCAAGGACGTAAAGCCGTGCTCTGATACCAATCTGTCACGCCCCGCTCCCGCAGGAGCGATCGTCCTCGCTAAGGCGTGATGCCGCACGGGCCTAGGTTGCGCCCGTGCAAGGCCAAGTCCAGAAACGGCCGATTTGAGCTAGGCCACAGAGTCGCACAGAGTGTCCCCATTTGTAGCGGAAAGTAAATGAACACAAGTTGATGCGAATCTAAATTCTTTATTGATATTCAAGAAGTTTACAAGCGGCGCTAGGACGAGTTTACAAGTCTCTCAAGCTCTCTCTCTCTGAAACATAAAAGGCGTGCCAAGTGGCTTACAAGATGGAATAATTCATGGCGATGTTTCGATACATTATGTCCTGTATATGGTGCTCCAGCTCCTTGCAACGCTCCAACGCTCCAGAGATAGCTCTGCGCCTTAGCACGTTCGAGGAAAGCTCCGCACCCGCCGACGTTTCCTGCTTCCTGCAAGCAGACTGTAGGGTTATCAGTACATTGTTATGCACTGGTAGGGAGGCTAGCTCGCCCACAATGCTATCATTACCAAACATGTTCCATTTACTTTTGTGCACCGTCTATCATTCATTGTCTTTCTAATCTTGCCTTAGGATCATTTACATGGCATATTTCATAGCCTATCTCGTGTTGCCGAATACAAGTGTCGTACGGAATTACATGCACAACTTACCCATACTTACCGTCCGACCTTCCCTGTCCAAAGTAAACCAAGTTAGTCAACAATTCATATGTAACAACTTGATAAAATTTGCGTAACATTCAATATTCAAGGGCGTGTCCCTGCCTCGGGTCCTAGCACGTCGTAGGCGCGTTCTCTAACTCATTTGCATGAAGCACTCTTTGTTATTTTGGTATGATATGTTTCAAGCCATTCAGTAGGCACTTGTTCATTTAACTTAGATTACTTTGATTTCAATGCAAGGACTTGCACGTGGATGGCTACCAGCAAGTCTACTTAATCTATATGCACCGGTCGCTGGCTTTACAAGCCATTTGGACATTTCTCCTTGGTATTTCTCAACTTAGCATAGGGTGATGGCTGGTACACCCCGTTAAGTCTCTTGAAATACCCTGCACTTACGTCTCTCGGTGCCCAAGCCCGTACCAAGGCAGCTCGTAAGCCCCGACTTTTTGATTTCGCCTAGGCCGGCCACGATATACTCCACACAACGCCCGTGCTGCAGAATCACTGCACGGCCACGGCATCGCCACCCCTCGCCCGTGCCGTTTGTCCATGACCATTTCGTATTATCTTGACGTTTTAAACTTAGCGGCTATCTCCGAGCCGTAGGCTAACCCTTAGCCATAATGCGTTATCGACCAGGTTGGCGTCCATGCAGCGCGGGTAGCGAGCCCCGTTGCACGTGCCCGTCACACCTGTCGCTAACCATTCTTTCATTTCTTATCTTTCATGTATTCTTTCTTTTTTTTTCTTTCTTTCTTTCACTTGTTCGTTCGTTCATCGATTCATTCACGTATTGATTCATTCATTTATTCGTTGATTCATTCATTCACGCATTACACAACTCCCAGTGCGGGAGTCGCCTTGGCGACCTATCGGTCCCATAGCCTTTCAATGTTGCTAAACTCTACTCGGAGCGACTATGTTGATAGTCTTCCTGTTTCATTGTTGTAAACCATTCATTGTTTCATTGTTGAACGCATAGGAAACTCGGAATGTAAGCTCGTGCCTTAGCATGAGCGTGGAGAAAGGTGCAGGAGTTCTCATATTTTCTATATTCTTTTCTATATTCTATACAAGCATACAAGATGAGATTATTCCCTTAGCTAGGTGCGTTGAGTCCTTTATTAGCATACGCGGTGTTATCGCCTAGCGATTCTAGCAATAGTGTCTGTATTGTTATGTGTCTAGGCTAAGCAAAGACGGGTTCATCGGAGCCACCCACCTTAGCGATGTTCGCGTCGGCCGAGCGATACTCCGAGCGCGCCTTTGATAGTCTAAGTCTGGATTCATCTTTGACGGGCCATTGTAAGTCTTGTATTGATTCACATCGATACTTCATCGGGTCGACGCAACTCTTCGAGTCGACGGCTCGTTTGAGTTGTTGCACTTGCCGTTTGAATCGGCGTTCCGCTAGGGCGGAGCGGGTCATTACAAATACAGGGGCGACCTTGGTCCAGGGCAGGCTAGAAGACGGTCCAGGGTCCAAAGACTGAAGGGGCACCAACATGGTCGTTTCTAAAATAGAACTAGTATGTACCATGGGCCACAACCTTAGTGCAAAATAGTTGTGATTTAGTGGTTATCATGTTATACTTTGACAATAGAGGTCACTAGTTTAATTTCTGGTGGCAACTATATTTTTATTATTATTTAATTTAATTTTTTTTCTTATTTTTTTCCACATAATTTATAAGGGCCTATTTTGAAAGTTCATCTCGGACTTGAGAGACCAAAGGAGACGACTAAGGGGGCGGATCGTGGCCAGCTCCTATGTCACCACCACATTTCCATGTAGGACTATTTTGGCCAAATTAAAATTTTGTCATTAGTGTGCCATTAGTATGTCCTTATTTTTATTCATTGTTTAGGAAACCTAGAATTTAGACTGGACCTATTAGTCATGACATAACTAGACTCGTAGAATTAAATTAGATCCCAAATAGCTTATCCAAGCCCAACTCATCTACTTCCCATTAGGACCTTTTATTAACCATTTGGAATGGAGCTTAGTTAGAGTGTCCTAGTCCTGCATAATCCAATGTGAAGAACTAGTTTCCTATATCACTGCCAGAATCTGTCAGATTAGCGACATTTGTAAACGTCGCTAATGCCGACCAAAACATCGCTAATTTAAGTTAGCGACGTTTCTAGCGTCGTTTTGGAAACGACAGAAAAAAGCGTATCGCTAATCGGTAAACATCGCAAAACGTCGCTACGGCAACGTTAATTAGCGATGTTACAAACGTCGCTAAGTAGCGACGTTATTTGCGACGTTCGTTTGTGGTCGCCATTTAGCGATATTTTAGCAACGTTTTGGCGACGATGTGGTGAGGAAAGATTCTTTGCCACGTCAGCAATTTAGCGACGTTATTAGCGACGTTCATAAACGTCGCTACATAATGGCGACGCTAAGAACGTCGCTAAATTAAAAAAATAAAAAAAATACAGAATCTAGAATACAAATAGAGCTGGAGCTGGAGATACAATCCAGAGATTGACACCGTACTAATTCATATATGTTTTGTAATTCCAAAAAAGAAACAAACTAGTAGATAGTCCAATGCAAAATATATCCATAAAGCAAGCACAGCTGATCATAAGTACTAATAGTCCAATACAAAATATATCCATAAAACTACACTACACTAATGACGACCACGCAGCTCACGCAAACGCTCAGTGATACGATCATGCAACCACATCGAAAAAGTGGGATCGACGGCGCCAGGAGAGATGCAGTCTACTGCAGGTGCTGGATGAATAGAACTCCCGGTCTCACTAGCTACCGGTGCTATTTCCTCCTTAACAGTAGGAGGAGCCACCTCAGCATTCAGTATTTCCCTCAAACGACGTGCCGCTGCTCAGGTCATGGGTGCCATCTGGTAAGATCGATATTCACAAAGAATATAATTGTAACATAAGCATGCTAACTAAAGGAACCATCATCTCGTTTGAGTACATTTTCGAAAGCAGATAAAAATGTTATATTCGATGTTTTGCCAAGTGTGAGAACGGATGGCTCAGGACACAACCCAAAATTCATTCTAGCATACATTAGTGTGAATCATCTATGTTCTGTACATATGGTGTAGTATATGTTCTTATCGAATCTAGTATCTGAAGAATATAACAGAATCAAGATGAACCCACATAATGTAATACTAAGACATCATCTACTACTAAAAGATATAGTGATAGGTTGTCGTATCATCATTGTCGAGGGATAGGGGTCGGAGGCAGTCAACTTTATCTACGGCTACATAGTTACTGCCTCGCCAGTCGAATGGCTGCAGGGACTATGTCCTGATCACCATGTCGTACCGTAGATTAATGTAAATTCTTTATAGAAGCTGAACTAATAGAATGATTTTCATTTTTAGTATTTTTAAAATTAAATGAAATAGTAGTCATTATTATCCGATTAGTTTACATACAATAGAATGATTTTTTTACATGATTTTACAACCTTAGTACGCTTTAAACCCTTGTGATTTGTCTTTTTAGTTTAATTTTCTTTGTCGAATTAATCGAAAAAGATATCCTGTCATGCCCCAGAACCAGCATACTGGAGAGCGGGAGACAGATACAGCCAGCTGCGTATATAGAAGTGTAATCCACCTCGACATACGGTCACGACTATCTAGATGTATGAGGGTTTATCTACAAGCCATCAGTCTCTTATGGTCAAGAACAAGCCTAGTGTCTCAATCTCAAGCAAGTAATACATGTTACAAGATATCATATCATCATACATGAAAGGTAAGGCATCCCGAACATTATATATACAGATGATCATGAAGCTAGTCGTACAAAATGTGAGGACTAGCAAGAGTTTCAGTCATACATGATCAACCCTAGGATTTGTCAATCATGTTACAGCCCGTAGGCAGACAAAAGTATAGGTTTCAACACGAGCTAACACTTGCTCGGTGGCTAAACGCCACAAAAGAATAATTTTACAATTTGAGCGGGAGAGCAAAATAAACCCACTCGTTGCCATGGTTTCTTCTAGTGTTTACCATCTGGCTGGAAGGCGAGGAGATGCTCGGAAGCTACTCCGAAATCTGGCCATACAAAACCAGCTGGATCAGACCCCAGAAAGAGCAAGTGCCACAAGGGAGGCTTCACTTAAGAACTAAAACCAGCATATTAGCACATGATACATAAAGGATAACGAAAGACATGAGTTAAAGAAAACAAGGTGATAAACGATAGGACAACTAAGGGACTATTCCGGTAGCCAAGTTACAACCGTAAACCAAACAAGGACCCGGTTGTAACGGCCTTCACCTGAACAGAGCTTAGTCGCCAACTAATTATCGACAAGAGTAAAACATAAGCAAGCATGTCCTGAGATAGTATGTACTGGGGCTAGACAAGACTAGACAGGATTGGACTCCATCCAACACTCACGGCCAAGCAAAGAGTACGGCTTGATACTTTAACTAACTAGGGTTATCACAAACCTAGTTACTAGCAAGATGCAATGAGATGTTCCAGCAGTCACAAGCCCTGCAGCTATCCAGGTTATCCAGGCGTGATTTATTTAAGAGTTATCAAGAATTATTAGGTAACTTGGAGTACAACACCTAACAGTGTGCTTAGAACTTGTCTCGTGGAGTGCCCTACATGACAGTAGGCTGAAAATGTGCCCTACTCGACGGTAGGATACAAGTCCCTCAGGTATGGCCGGGATAACGGTATCGCCTGTAACTAGAAACATCTCCCTATATGAACTACTTGATCAATCTAGTCATTATCCTAGTCCGATTCAGTATGAATCCCTGACCGTAGAAAATCAAGGATTCATGTCCTAGACATGATGCAAGACGGGTCATATAACTTGTATAGAGACAATCAAGAGAAATCACCCACGGTGTCAAGAGGAGAGTTACATATTACTTGTCAAGATTACTTATCAGGAGTGCGCCATCCCGGGCTACTATTAAGCGGGTACATGTCATGTTTACTTGTTACTTGTCAAGAGTGCACCACGACGGGTCACTGTTAGAGTTATCATGCCAAGTGCTTGTCAAGGGTTCACCACGACGGGCCACTATCGAGGATGATCACATCATGTTCATGCTATCAAGTTATACCATGCTCAAGGCCGTTATGCTCCAATTTAACAAGTTATCAAGTGGGGTCGTTACAAGTTAGGCCAAGTACAGGACACATGTGAGATCATAAGCATATATACAAGAACTAGGAGAAACATGCATGGGAGTTGTCATAACACAACAATTCTCAATATTCAAGAAAGTAAGCAAAAATGTTCAGGCGTAAAATTAGAACACAATAGCTCCCTCAAGACAATAGGAGAAGAACTCTTGTAAAAGAGTTTACGCGAAGAACATCTCACAACACTCCGCGTAATACGCAGGGTTGGCCCGGCGTAAAATCGAAACATAACATCGTTGGCGTAAAACTGAACATAACTTCCTTATGAATCATTATCATTGGTAACAAGAAGCCTATGTTATGCACATAGTTGGAGAGTCTTTTATCACAAGGTCTAGTTCATATAAAGTCAAAGCTCAACGCATGAAAACACAAGATCCAATGGTATCCCCCAAAATCTAAGGTTCAACACATCTCAGAAAAATAGGCATAACTTCCACATACGAACTCTAAATGAGGTGCTCCAAAGATATTCGGAAAGGCAAGACAGATCTAAAACTTTCATGTTTTAAGTTTTTCAAAATTCTTGCTAGAAAATAGCTAAACTTGGCAAAAACAGTCATTATGTGCACTTTTTACGCCAAAAAATTCAATTCTGCGTAAAATACGCAAAAGAGAAGGGTTCCAGCGTAAAAATTACATTCAGGATACAATCCTGCATAAAATACGCATGAACAGGGTTTCCTGCATAAAATTTACATTCAGGATACAATCCTGCATAAAATATGCATGAACAGGTGTAGGTCCTAAAAAAATCAAGTTGCACACATCAACAAAGTCAGAAGATCAAGAAATAAATCTTTCAAAAGAACTGCGCAGATATCAGATTGCGCAGTACACAGATTGCGCATACTAGATTGCGCACACTACCAAGCGCACAGGCTGACGTGACAAATCATCATCATTACCTGACACAAATCAAATCTTCTGACAGCTGACAGCGTGGAGAATGAGGCGACCGTTCGTTTAATCGTACAGTACGGCGCTCGAGGACAGCTGGCAGCGCAATCCATGTTGGCGCAATCCATTCCTGCGCAGTCCAAGTCTGCGCAATCCAAAGCCAGCGCAATTCAGGTTGCGCGTTCTATCAACATAAATGACAAAATATACGTGGCATTCATGCCATCATTTGTTCATTATGTGGCAACCGTCTATACACGATCATGCGTATTTCAATCAAATGATGCCATGTGTCCAAGACAGTTGGCCCATGATCCAGCAACTGCCTGCGCAGTCTACTATTGCGCAATCTAATTGCTGCGCAATCCATCATGCGCAGTCCAGAATAACTAAAAGTTGGTTATTTTTTAGAACTCTATAAATAGAGTTTCAAGTCTCCATTCAAGGGGATCAGAGATCAGATCATAGAGAGATCAGACTTTAAAGTTCAGAGAGTCCAGGAGTTCTTGCTCAAGTGCTGCTGCATTCTTCCGAGGCTTTTGCCTTCAATTTCTGAGGTTTTTTTGCCTTCAATTCCAGAGTTGTCTTCAACTTCAGAGGCTACCGTCTTCAAAGTTCACATCGTCCAAAGGATAAAGCAATCGTCTTCTAGATTGGATTCCTACAGTTGTACCATTCCCAGAATTCAAATTATAATCTTTTACAAAGTTTGTATCAATAAAGTTCTACACTTTTATTTTGCAAACAAAATGGTGACTCTGCTGGAGACGACTTTCTCCTTCGACAGGAAGTAGCAACTCAATGTGACGTAGCGTCTATCGGGAAGACGCAGAAGACACTGGTTGTGAAGATCAACCAGACTACCTACGAAGCCCTGATCAATTCCAAAATCACCCCCACGCTGCAACCACTCCTGCTACGAGCAAAGTGCGCCCAGTGTGGGTCCCAAAGTCTGCTACGCAATCCAAAGTCTTTGCCAGCAAGACTCCTGTGCTGTCCAAGGTTTCTGTCACCAAGCCTGCTGCACAACCTGTCTCTGCTACTGCTGCACAATCTGCTGTTGCCAGTACACAGAAGAGTTCATATGCTGCCTTAGCCAAGTACAAGACTTCTATGCCTCTGGCACAATTGGCTGCCAATCTGTCTGCGCAAACCAATATTCCAGCATCCAGAGTCCACCCTAAGCATACTGTAGTAAGAACTCCTGATGCGCAAACCACAGTTTCTGTGGCCAAAACCAGTGCGCCATCCATTCATGCGCAAGCTAATCCTGCACAATCCAAGAGTGACAGCCTTTTGGCTAAACTCTCTTCTTCTCATAACAAAGGGAAAAGCTCTGGTCCTCCTCTCAAGCACTCTGTTGCTCCTATGCAATCTACTGGGGGTAGTCCTTTGGCTATTCCTTCTCCTCCTCAATATAAAGGAAAAAGGCCCATTGGTCTTTTCTCAAACTTTCTTGTCACATCACTTGGAAGACAATAAAGAAAAATGCTCTTTAGCTAACCCTTCTTCACAAAACAAAGGAAAAGGCCCTTTGGTCTTTTCTCAATCTTCTTCAGTTTTTACCGAAGAAGATCAATCTGAACGTGCCTCGGCACCAATCAGTACTAGAACTCTTTCAAACAAAGATTCTTTTTCCTTTATGATAAGAACTTGTACTGACCAAAGAGGTATTCTGCCTACCCCGGTAGCAGAGTTCCAAGATCTCCCAACTCTCAAGATATCCCGCTCAAGACAGGGAAAATTGCTGGTGTCTCAAACAGAAACCCCTGGGGGTGAATTTGCTGATCTCAGAACTTATCTTAACAGACCCACTTCGGTGAAACGCAAACAGCCAATGCCAAAGACCAAACATCATCAAAAACAAATCTCCAGGGTTAAAAATCCCGACACTTATGCCAATGAAGTGAGCACTTCCCTATATACTCAAGGGACAAAATATTTGAAGAATCGGAATCATGTTCCGAACATTATCAAAGAACAGATCCCTCAGAGTTTTTCTCATCCTGCTGTTGTTCCCGATCTCCGAGAACATCTCAGACAAAAAGGAGACAATGTTTCAACACTTCCAGTTCAACCATCTGATCATCATTGCAACCACAAAGTCATCATCTAATGTTGTTGTCAAACAACAAAAAGATTTGTCTTTGATCGTCTGACTTTTACAAACTCTGAAGTAGTGTCAGAGGAAGATAAAGTCTTGTATGCTTCTATCAACATGACTTCCCGAGACACTAGGGGTAGAAGGTGCTCTAAGCATGGCAAACCTCGTAAACTAAGCCAACGGTATCTAAATTTACTTCAAGAATCTTCTGAATGAGTGTTTTGACATACCCGGTCCCGAAGCCGAGACACAATCGGTCAAAGGAATCTTCTTCAAGGTCCTTCGGGTCATCTTCCTACTTCTCAGTCAGGAGACGACTCTTTCTCTGACTATGATGCATACAGCGAAAGCTCTGAACAGACAGTGTCTTCCACTGTACCAAGAGAAGTGACAGCTTATGTTGTCAATGAAGATCCAGATGCTTCAACTTCTGCAAATCAGGAACAGCGAATCGCTGTACTAGAAGACAAGCTAAAAACTATGGCTGAAATGGTTGCTAGTATGCATTCTATCATAGTGGCACAACATGCCACACCACGACTATACCTACTGCTAATCCTGAAATCATAGCATCATCGATACCTGCCAATACTGGACTGGGGGTAGTGTCTCCTCAAATGCCTCCTGTACAAGTACAAGTTCAAACTACACCTAGTCAGTCAGGAGCTGGGGGTAGTGCTTATAATGCTGTTCCTCCTCCTACCACTCTAACTCAACCTGCTCCTTCTTCGTCATTTGAAGACGCCAATGAAGCTGTCAAACTCTTGCGAACCCAGTTTAAGCTTTCAAAGAGAAAGACAACTTGCAAAGATTGGGGATCAAGCAGCCTTATCCAGTTGAATGGAAAGAAGTCCCGTTCCCACCAAAGTACAAGATCCAACGATCTCTTTGTTTGATGCAGTACTTCTCCTAGTCAGTTTATCAACCATTTTGAGGTAATGACCGTTCAACTCCAGCCAAATGACGCTCTTCTTACCAGAGTGTTCGTCGGTTGTTTAGCCGGCGTAGCATATGACTGGTACAGAAGTTTGCCCGATGGTTGTATCACTTCCTTCTCAGATCTCAAGCAAATCTTCCTAGAACGGTTCTATGAAGGATTCAACGACATGACTATGTCGGCTCTCAACAAAATCAAACAGAAACACAATGAAACTGCTGAGAGTTTCATCGAACGGTTCCGCCGTGAAGCCTTGAAGATGCCTCCGGAACTCCAGCTGCTGTCACTATTGATACTTGTAAGGCAAATCTTTTGTCTATCATCAGTATGTGGACAGATCTACCCAGTTCTAAGATTGGCCCTCATTCATTGTCAACGCTAAAGCTGCGGAAGTGAGTGCTAAAAATTCAAGCAATTGGGGGTACAAATGTCTAACTCCGATCGAGATGAACACCAGACATCAGGTGGTGGCAACCGCCAGAATAACCGTAAAGCAAAAGAGACTTTGAACATCAATCTGAACAAGAATAAAGAATCTTTGGCTGTCAATGTGGCTCCGCCTACATCCACTTCTACTCCTTCTGCACCTCCACCGAGGGAACCTCGTCCGAAAGTAGAATATTCCTTCGACGAGAATGACACTGCAAGCATCTTTGATTGCTTACTCAAAAGCAACAAGATTCAGCTCCCAGACCCAAAGAAACCTGATGAAGTCGGTAAGACAGATCATCCTAAATATTGTGTCTACCACAGGTTCATTGGATACCCTACTCGAGCATGCTACGTGCTCAAGGGCAAAATTCAAGAGCTTGTCAATGCTGGTGTCGCACTCTGCACCAAGACAAGAAGACCGTTACTGCGAATATGGTTTTAATCCAGTTTGGTGACTTTTCTCCACAGATGGTACAGCACGGTGTCATTCATATTCCCAAAGCTACTCTTGAGATTGAGAATCTTCCGCCTCCATCAAGTGAAGGTCTTGTTCCCTTGTCTCTTGACAACGGCGAAGTTATGTGGATCCATCCAGATCTTGTTTTCGAGTTTGAAGCTTCCTTTTCTTCTAAGAAGAAAGACCGCTTCAAAAGCAAGACAAAGACTTGCAACATGGTGTCTTTTGACCCCATAGTTGACGAAGAAATTCTGCTAGGCACAAGATCAGGGAAAGCTTACTTGAAGGAGTATCCTGATACTCAAGAGAATCCTGCCTCTTCTTCTGAACCTGTTCCAGTACAATCTACTTCCTCTGAAGAGATTCCTTCCACATCCTCACCAGTTGTAGTGCCTATTCCTCCCAAGCCGGTAGTTGCTGACAAAGGCAAGCAACTAGTCCGCTTTGACAAGCCCCTGAAGAAATTATTTCCTACAGGACTTAAAAAGCCGTACAATTTTGATATATTGGCTCAACTAGCCAATACACCAGCTAGGCTATCAATCTTCGAACTCTTGCGCCTTTCCAAAGAGACGCGAGAAACTTTAAGTGAAGCCCTGATGCAGGCTGAAACTTGTTTAACTCTCCTCAAAAAGCCGAAATCAGAACCGGTCTCTTGCCGCCATTGTCATAGCGTATTAGAGTTGATTCCAAACATCACCTTCACTCAGGATGATATACTGCTGGAGGATAATAGACATGATCGTCCTCTCTACTATATAGGGTATGTCGATTCGATGAAAGTCGATCGTATCCTGATAGATCCAGGGTCTGCTCTCAGCATTATGCCAAAGACGATGCTAGACGCATTGAAGATACCAGTGCATAGTCTTTCAAGCACAATCACTACTATCTTGGGATTCAACCAAGGAAGGAATGAACCTTTGGGCAAGATCCGCTTAAAACTCCAAATAGGCAATCTTCGCACAAAGGTGACCTTTTATATCATCGATAATCATGGTTGTTCTTACAACGCTCTTTTGGGAAGACCCTTCCTCCATGAACATAACATTGTTCCATCAACTCTTCATCAATGCTTTAAATATGTCAATGACAAAGGAGAAGTTCAAAAAGAAGTTGCAGACCTTTATCCTTTCAAGGGTGTCGAAGCATACTGTAATGACGCTCGTATGTATAAGAAAGAATTTGTGAAAGTGGTATTAGCCATGGATACTAAAGAAGACCAAGAAGCAGTGCCCAAAGACACTCTTATTATACCCGTCAAAGGCGCGTTTCTCATCCTCAGTCTTCTAAACCACTGGCTATTCACTTGCCAGTTCAGAAGAAATCAGTTGATGGCGATCAGGATAAAAGGGAGCTCACCTCTTCTGAGCCACTTGTTATCGACTTACGTCGGACGAATGACAAAAACAGCTCACTTCCTCTGAGCCTCTTGTGGTTGATTTAACTCACAACAAGGAAAAAAGGGAGCTCACCTCCTCTGAGCCGCTTGTCATCGACCTCCGTCGTAACAAGCCTCTTCCACGTTCTTCTTCTCCTCTTATAATTAATTTGACCAAGCCTGCTAAGGCTAAAGGTCCTGCTGTAAATTCTGATGTACAGATCAATAAAAATATCTACTTTCCAGTATACTGATGTTATTTATCATACTAAATGCTATTTGGATATGTTAGATAGCTTCAAATCATTTACAATGGGAGTTGTATAATCTCTTCAAGCAGAAGTCTTATTTGAAGATCCAGATGACTCTTACCGTATTGTCCCTGCTCGAAAGAAAGGTGAAAGTCCAATACTTTTTAAAGGACCAGAACAACAATTCAGCTATACGGATGATAGCAAGCTTAACGATACAGGACATCTACAACTCCGTCGTTATAGTCAACAATCAAAAGACATCATCCGTAAGATGGGTTATGACTTTAAAATGGCCTCAACTACGGTAAGGGTCGACGAACTCCTATTCGTACGGCTGTTCCAAAAGGAAAATCTGATATGTATTACAGCAAGACCAAAAGAGGTCTCGGATACGCTTCTCTTTCGATGTTATCTCCAGCAGTCTCCGACTCTGATAGCGAAGAATGCTCTAACTCTTCTGTTCCAGGTCATGGGATTCTGACACCAGCATTGGTGAAGTCCATCGTGTGATCGTATCCTCTAATATGGTCTCTGCTGAACTTCCGAAAGGCTATGATGAGGATGTTGAAGAAAATCCTGAAACAGATCCTTGGGCTCAACAGATGGATAATCAGTGGGTACTCCGATTTGAATAAAGATAACCTTCTACTGAAGATCAACTAGTTCAAGTTGATGTAGGAGAAAGCGGGTCACCTCGTCCAATATTTATTAGCAAGAATCTTCCAGAAGCAGATAAGCAAGAGTTGATTCTTCTTATTAAAGAATACCTTAATGTCTTTGCTTGGAGTTACGAAGATATGCCAGGTTTAGATCCCAAAATTGCTACTCACAAACTGAACATTCTGCCTAATGCTAAACCAGTCAAACAACCAACGGCGATTCAAGCCTGAAATGATAGACGCAATTGATGAAGTCAAGAAGCTTATCGCTTGTGGCTTTATTCGAGAAGAACAATATCCTGATTGGGTTGACAACGTTGTTCCAGTCCTGAAAAAAACCGGCAAGGTTCGAGTCTGTATTGATTTTCTGGATCTTAATGAAGCATGTCCGAAAGATGAATTTCCTCTCCCTATTACGGACGTATGATTGACAATACCTGTGGGTTCGAGCGAATATCTTTTGGATGGATTCTCTAGATACAATCAGATCAAGATGAATCCCGAAGATAAAAACACATCTTTCTGCACTCCTCGGGGAGTCTATTGCTACACAGTGATGCCATTTGGTCTTAAGAACGCTGGTGCAACTTACCAATGGGCTATGAGTACCATTTTCAGAGAACATCTTCGTAAAACAGTCGAATGTTATGTTGATGATATCGCTGTTAAAAGTCGTCTGAAAGAAGATCATATCCAAGATTTGAGAACAATCTTCAATCTCATGCGCCAACATCAGCTCAAGATGAATCCCACCAAGTCATTCTTGGGTGTCTCTAGTGGCAAGTTTCTCGGCTTCGTCATTACCTCTAAGGGTATACACGTGGATCCCGAGAAGATCAAAGCCATTTAAGAGATGCGTCCTCCACGCAACCTAAAAGAGCTACGAGGATTCCAAGGTCGACTTGCGTACATCAGGATATTCATTTCAACTTGTCTGGACGCTGCAGACCATTTACTCAACTAATGAAGAAGGGTGTATCTTTCGTTTGGACCGAAGAATATCAACGAGCATTTGATGACATAAAGCGGTATCTCATGAACCCACCAGTCTTGGTGCCACCAATCTCTGGCATACCATTCTTAATGTATGTCCATGCTATGGACCATTCATTGGGTGCTTTACTCGCCCAAAAGAATAAAGAAGGTCATGAACAAGCCACTACTATCTCAGTGCTGAACACCGTTATAGTTCGGTTGAAAAAGAATGTCTAGCCCTTATATTCGCTGTTCAAAAAAGGCATTACATCATTGGTCAAACTATTCATGTTATATCCTGAGTCAACCCTCTTCGGGTACTCATAAAAAAGCCCAGTACACTCAATTCTCGGCTGGCTACATAGGCCATTCTTCTAGCCCAATATGACATGGTGTATGTTCCTCAAAAGTTTGTCAAAGGTCAAGCACTGGCGGATTTCTTAGCAGCTCATTCTGTTCCAGAGACGTCCAAACTTTACGATGAAATTCCAGACGAGACGTTGGAAGTCAACATGATCTCTGAAGAATTTCCAACCTGGCGTCAATTCTTTGACGGAGCATCTAGAATCGGACCCAATGGTACTATTGTAGCAGGAGTTGGAGTTGTTCTCGTTTCTCCAGACGGATCAACTATCCAAAGAGCTTACTCTCTAGATGAATCATGCTCCAATAATGTAGCAGAGTACAATGCTCTACTCATCGGTCTTCAATTAGCCAAGCGATTGAATATCGAATATCTCGAAGTCTACGGCGACTCTAAGCTGGTTGTCAACCAGGTTAGAGGAACTTATGAAGTCCGCCATAAAGATCTGGTACCTTACTTTGAAGCAGCAATCAACATGGCTACATCATTCAAAGCTTTCTTTATTGAATATGTACGTCGAGCATGCAATACTGAGGCAGATGCTTTGGCCAATCTTATAGCAGGTTTAGCTATTCCTATCAGAAGATAACAAGTGGTGGTTATCTCTAATCGAGAATTGTTTTGTGTCGAAAACAATCATAACATCGAGTTCAGTAATCTTGCTGAAGTTAATGTTATCAATGAAGATTGGAGAACTCCCTTCATCGACTTCGTAGTCCATGATATACTCCTGAAGATCTAAAAGAAGCTACGAGTATTCATCGACGATCTCTGCGATTCTATTACAACCAAACCACTAAGACTCCCTATCGACGGACTTATGACGGTCTTCTTCTACGCTGTCTAGCTGGTGATGAAGCAAAACAAGTACTACGTGAAGCTTACGACGGTGTCTGCGGAGCACATCAACCCGGTCCTAAACTACAGGATCGTATCCGACGCATGGGTTACTACTGGCCCTCTATGGTATCAGATGCCATTGAATATGCAAAAATGTTGAGCTTGTCAAATCCACACAGATTTCCTTCATCAACCATCAGAATTCCAACATCCGACAGCCGCTTCCTGGCCTTTCGAAGCTTGGGCATGGACATCATAGGTCCTATTAATCCTCCTTCTTCTAGAGGACATCGGTTAATACTAGCAATAACCGACTACTTCTCTAAGTGGGCTGAAGCTATACCTTTGGCTGAAGTCAAAACCAGCAGTGTCATTAACTTTGTCAAATACCATGTCATTTATCGATTTGGTGTCCCTCGAAGGATCATTCATGACAACGGGCCACAATTCATCAGCCAAAAATTCACAAGATTCTGTGATGATCACCGAATTGACAATGTCGCTTCGACAGCCTACAATCCTGCTGCTAATGGATTAGCCGAAGCTTTCAACAAAACTATTATCAAGCTCCTCAAGAAGTTTGTATCTACTAACAAATGGAACTAGAGTGAAAAGCTCGGTGAGTGTTTATGGGCCTATCGAACTACGGTCCGCAATCCCACAGGCTTTACACCTTTCTCTCTGGTATACGGTTGTAAGCAGTTCTCCCTTTAGAACTTCAAATTCCTTCTTTAAGGATTGCCATTGCCAATGAGCTCACTATAGAGAACAACGACCTTCTTCGACTTCAAGAATTGGAGGCACTCGACGAGAAGCGGTTAATGGCTCAGCAACATATTGAGTTATATCAAGCCCGCATCTCGAAGACTTTCAATCACAAAGTTAAAGTTAGAACTTTTCAACAAGAGAACTTGTTCTAACAGTCAGACGTCCTATGATTGACTCACATGAGCAAAGGTAAATTCGATGCGAAGTGGGAAGGACCTTATGTTGTCAGCAAAGTCTTTTCAAATGGAGCATATCAACTCGCAGAATTAGATGGTCGGGTTGCAATGATGCCTATCAATGGCAAATTCCTCAAGAAATACTATATATAAATGTAACAAAATTTATGTAAATATGATCAGACAATTCATAAATAAAGTTTGATTTTTATTTCATCATAAATAATGTTGATATCAAGAAAGATCACTGTCATCCTTATCGACATTGGGACGGGGCTACTGGGACTACTGCCGTCTTTATCAAAGACACGGTCAGCAAAAGAGTCGAGAACCTCCTTGCTGGAATCCACGAGGAACTTGTAAGCAGCCAGCCTCATGGCCTCTTCTCTTAGTCTTTTCTGGTTCAAGCAGGAATTCCAGAATATCTCGCGGTAGTTTTGGTGCAGACGAACCTTCACCTGCCTCTGCCTGCTTTGGCTGAACCAGTTCGGCCTGACGTTCTTCAACGCCTTCTTCTACTTTTAGAGCGAGTTCAGTCTTCTTGGGTGTATCTCCAGACGACATTTTTATGTTAGAAAAGTGGAAGTGCTCCTTTCTGCTAAATTTTTGTTCTATTTATAGGTAGAGATTCTCCAAAAACCGAAGCGACACATTCATCCGACGGTTCATCCGTTCATTCGATTCATCCAACGGTTCGCCCGTTCATTTATTATTATTACCTGACGGTTCACCCGTTCATTAATCATCATTTGACGGTTTATCGTTCATTCATTTCCATCTGACGGTTTGTTCCATTCCACCATTCGACGGTTTACCTTCCTTTTTGACGATTTATTTCGTTCACACCTTTTTGACGATTCGTTATCGTTCATCATCCATATCAGCAACTTATCATTCTTGATTAAGTTGTCAATTGAAATATAATATTCGATATATTCTGCCATGTCCATATTACCTCTGAGCAGATATAATGAATAATTATTTTCTACAAAATTCAGAAATATATCATGTCCTGTACCTCTGAATAATTTTCTATATCTATATTTATATCTGAACAAGATACGCAATAAATGATAGAGACATTACAAAAACACATGTGCTACAAAAGATACAAAAGTTCTTTCTAATGAGGTGGAGGTGTTATCAGACTAGCAATTTGTTGTTTCAGAGTCTGTAGTCGCTCTTCACGAGATGACATCACCCTTCTCCTGGCTTCTTCCATCCCAGTTTCTTCATTGAAAGCAGGCATGGCCACCATTCGACGAGTAATCTCAGCATCATGAGCTGCTACATAATCATCCCTCTCCTGGATCAGTGCATTGAATTGCTGAACTGCAATCTGATGATCAGTGATTTCATTTTCTAATTCCTCCTGGAGACGAGCAATCTCTGCCCTCAGCTCAGCAGCTCTCTTCTCTTTCAGCCATCAAGGAAACTGATTCCAGCTTGGATTTATATTCAACAGATTTTGCAGAGAAAGCTTCCAAGAGGTTCTGGAGATTCACCCTTTCAATGTCAGCTGCCTGAGCCAGTTGTTCGAACTCTACCTGCACTAGAGACTCCACTTCTCCTTGGTTGAGCTCTTTATAGTTTTTGATGGAAATCTCTAGCTCATTCAAAATATGATCCAGAAAGTGCCTGAGCCTCGTCACCTTGTTCTCGATAGCCCTTACTAAGAGAGGTTGGACCTCTAACCATAAAAAAATCAGTACCCTCTTTTTATCATTCTATTTACTAGAGGTCCCAAAGACTCAAAAAAGCATCTGGTAAATGATTGGATCACAAGATTATTAATCGCTATAGCACCAGGAGTTGCAGCTACTCATATTGATGACGAGGCCGCAGGATGTTGATTTTCGTGTTGGAACGGTAGGCTTTTTGAATAAAGGAACCGAAGTGGAGCTCGTTGCCCCTCCTGGACGTTCCTCTGCAAAATCAGAATATTGTCATTTTGCCTGTCAATGGCGATTGATAAAGAAAATCAGAAATGAAAACATGCATTACCGTGGATGGATCCAGCAATAAGCTTGTCATCTGCAGGAGCAGAGTCTGGTTGAGCTGAAGTAGCTTCAGATGCTACTGCTTGGCTGCTGCCTGCTTCAGAGCCGCAAGAGAGATGACGGCTGCTACCAGCAATCTCCATCGCAAGAACTATGTCCATACATACTGGAGGTGCTGGAGGAGCTTCAATCTCTGCATGGAGTACATATGTAAAATGTCAACTATCAATCTATTTTAAAGAAGATTGTTGATTTCATTTTATACCTTGGGGATCGACGGCATGAATGTCCTTCAAGGCCGCTTCTTCAGTTGATGGAGCTGCCTCTTCCTCAATATCCTTTTTAGGATCCAAGGAGTCATCAGCAGCTTTAGTGGATATATGATCTTCATCATCCCTTTCGGGATCCTGTGTGTCTTCGTCAGTCTCTGATGATAAACTTTCATTATTTTATCTTCTGCTGGTACCTCCCCACTATCAGTATCAGTGGCTTGATCAACATAGTCTTCCTGTGAGCCGAAGTCACAGTGCTCTAAAGCTTCAATCATCGTACGATCTTCTTCTGCACGAAGGGCCCCAGGTGTAAGAGGCAGTTGAGAAGATTCCGCAGCAGGTAAAGGAGATTGGACACATTATACTCTTCTTCTGCAATGTTGTCTCTGGGCTCTTCAGCCTCATTTCTCTGTTCAATTTCCTCTCTTTGCTCTGGACTGGAAGTTTTATTCCCAGATTCAGAAAGGGGTGGGAAGAGGCATGGTGATTCCTGCTGTAGCATCTGCCACGATCGAAGACAAAACTTGACTTCTACGGACCAACCTCTTCTTTCTATGTAGAGGTCTTTCAGGACTCTCTACATTTATTGTCTCGACTTGTCTTTGAACAGAGGTCGGTGTGGTAGCTTCTTCTTGCTGAATTGTCTCGGCCAGCTGCCGAGATTGAGATCTAGTGGCAATCTTTTCAGAGCAATGATCTAAGATCAGTTTCTTCTTTGCTGCCAGAGCGGGAGGCTCCTCTCTTCTCCTTTTCTTGGTTGGAGATTTAGCCACCTTCAAAGAAATACGCAGTGGCGCGTTAACCTCTTCAGGGAACATAGCGTCCCTTGAAGCTTCCAAAGGTGCATCTACTGGTTCATGCACCTCATCATTTCTTAGGAGCGACATGACGACTCCTCCCTTCTTCAATCTTGTTGAAGACGCGAAGCTATCCACGAGATTGAAATTCTCAGCAAAGGTGTTCGAAGATGTATAGAATACTGAGTATGTAAATAGCATCCGAGGGCCATGATTGCTATTTGCTGGCATCGAGAACGTTACTTTCGTATCTCGAGCATTATAATAAGCCCAAGCTCGGGCCCCATCTATCAAGAAACCCTTTTCTTGAAGGCACGTGATAGCATTTCCCACATGGAATTGGTCGTACCCGAACTGTCGAACAAATCGACTGAGGCGATATGGCTCTAAATAACATTTTTCTTCAAACCAATATACCAAATGGGACGATCGAATTGTCTTCAACCACTCAAAAGCTGCACGGCTCAAAGGTTGCATCTTCGAGGCAATCATATTTGTCGGCATTTGTTCATATCCAGCAGGAGGAGGAGTGCAACAAAAGTTCCATCCTTTGCTCAGGTTCAGAGCATATCTACAATCTCTCAGAGAAGTGTATTTCCACTAACTATGAGAGTATCTCCGCAAAAAGCTGCCGTCGACTGGTCCCATGCCGGGGTCCATCAAAGTAGGATGGTGAAGAAGCAACCACCCGAACAGATATGTATACGGCAATTCTAGCCGAGGAAATTCTTTTTCTCCTTTAGCTTTCAACATCAGATCAATGTACAGAAGAAGACTGGCATTCAACCTACAAGTCATCGCTGACAAAAGATCCATCTTGTAGCCGAAGACTAATCTAACGGCGGCAAAAAGAACACCGCGATGGAAGCGGTCTACGGCACTCGATCCTGGGACTACAAACCGACGGAGCCAATACGTCAGAAACCCTGCTAATTGGGCTTCTTTTGACATAAATCTATATCCTACTCTCAAATAACTCTCGAGAGTATCTCCTTTCTTCAAAGGAGGACATTGATGATCATTCTTCATCTCTTTATCCAAATCCCCACTTTCCTCCATCAGTTTTACCACGTCACTGCTGCTCAGTGGTCTAAAGAATTCAGGATAGCATCTATCATGTTCCTTGGTCTTTGTTTCTTTAATGTGGTTAAGGAACAGATAAGGCAACCATTTTGAGGAATAGCAGGTATTTGATGTAGCACTTTTGTAAAATAGAGAACATATTTTATAATGACATAGCAGTTCTTCGAAGACTGCTACCATGTCTGCGTTCTTTTTTCGAAGTTTGTCCAACTCATCATTGGTTGGGACAAATTCCTCATATGGGGCATCCCCCATTGGCAAGTAAGAGATGTACTGCATCTCATGAAGTGCAAACCCGATCTCTCCGCCAGGAGTCATGAAAGTCCCTGTTCTGTAATTGTATCTTTCTGCTGGAGCCAAGAACAGATGCGAGTTGGGGGCAAAACCATAAACAGTGGCATGCACTGCTTGGTACAAATTGATTTGCTGAAGTTTGTTTTCAACTTGGTCAAAATCCAGTTTGCTATGCAGTTCCATCTCTTAAAATCTGGATTCACCAGTCTAGTTAATCTGAGGTCCTGCTCAGGATACCTTCCTTCGACCTTCGCAAACTCATTTGTGAATATTGGAGTCCTGACAGGCAATAACAAGGAAGAATTCTCCGACGAAATACAACCGGGTTTCAAACCTCTTAACAAGACACTGTATCGATCTGAGGAACTGTAGAACATGTCCTTCTTGTTCGGCCCCTTCTTCACAAAAATCCTTCCTGGACAGGCATCTTGGAAAGGTGTAAGGTTCCATTCCATCTTCCTCGGATAGCTCGCATGAGCATACCGGGATAAGGGGAGGCAGCGGGAAATATCTGGTATCGAGAATGACCTATCCTTCTGATGGACAATCCTTTCTTCCATCCTTGGCCTCGGTTGAGAGCTTTTCTCAAAAGCATCGCCGAACAGGAATAATAGCTTCTTGTGAATGACAGCGTCTGCTGACTCCTGAGGTTGTCCATTCATCAAACATAGCAGAGTCTCATTATCTTGGGCTATCAAAATAGCCTGACGGGAAGTTGGCAGATCATATTGAGAATAGTGCACATGGGAAAGGTCCTCTTTGTATTCTGACTCTGAAAGAGTTCCTATAAAGTCCTCATTCCAGGATCTTCTCTAGTATTAACTGCATCAGATAGTGAAAACAAAAATTCAGTACAACTCAAGTCAAAGATTTTGTTATCAGTTTGCGCAAACATCAGATTACGCAACATCAAATTGCGCGATATCAGATTGTGCAACAATCAGACTGCGCAAACAAACAGTCATCAGTTTGCGCTGATAGTCTCGCGCAAATCAGCAAATTGCGCTGACTTTTGCCAGCACAGTTCAACCAATTGCGCAGAATGTCGTCCATCATAAAAATGAAGAACGAACTGATTTATGCAACCAGAACCCTAAAAAGGGTGGCGCAGTATGATCACATCTCTAAAAAGAGATGGATTCTGAAAGAATAAGTGAGATCAAAACCCTAAAAAGAGTTTTGATTAAGTCATCTACCTCGCAGCGCTGGATGAGCAGTTTCGTGACGAGAAGCACGTCGCGCAACCCTTGCCGAAGATTCGGCAGGGGCTTTGCCCTTGGCAGCGGCGGAGGAACGCTTGGGAGCCATCAAAATCGTCGAAGAAGAAAGGAAGAAGGAGCTCGGAATTTCTCTCTCAAAGTGCACGAAGAAGGCAAAGTAAAGAATGAAATGAGAAACAAAGAGATGCTTATAGTTTTCGAAAACGAAACGGTCGCCTTAGATTGCGCCTGAAAATGGGATTAATCCTTCAGATTGCGCAGACAACTCATTTCATGCGCAAATTGATTTAAAATTCAAAATTCAAAGTATTTTGAAATTTTGAATAAATTCAACTTTCGAAAACTTTGAAGGAGGTCTTGTAGGTCCTAAAAAAATCAAGTTGCACACATCAACAAAGTCAGAAGATCAAGAAATAAATCTTTCAAAAGAACTGCGTAGACATCAGATTGCACAATATACAGATTGCGCATACTAGATTGCGTACACTACCAAGCGCGCAGGCTGACGTGGCAAATCATCATCATTACCTGACACAAATCAAATCTTCTGACAGCTGATAGCCCGAAGAACGAGGCGACCGTTCGTTTAATCGTGCAGCACGGCGCTCGAGGACAGCTGGCAGCACAATCCATGTTGGCGCAATCCACGTTGGCGCAATCCATTCTTGCGCAGTCCAAGTCTGCACAATCCAAAGCCAGCGCAATTCAGGTTGCGCGTTCTATCAACATAAATGACAAAATACACGTGGCATTCATGCCATCATTTGTTCATTATGTGGCAACCGTCTATACACGATCATGCGCATTTCAATCAAATGATGCCATGTGTCCAAGACAGTTGGCCCATGATCCAGCAACTGCCTGCGCAGTCTACTATTGCGTAATCCAATTGCTGCGCAATCCATCATGCGCAGTCCAGAATAACTAAAAATTGGTTATTTTTTAGAACTCTATAAATAGAGTTTCAAGTCTCCATTCAAGGGGATCAGAGATCAGATCATAGAGAGATCAGACTTTAAAGTTCAGAGAGTCCAGGAGTTCTTGCTCAAGTGCTGCTGCATTCTTCCGAGGCTTTTGCCTTCAATTTCTGAGGCTTTTTGCCTTCAATTCCAGAGTTGTCTTCAACTTCAGAGGCTACCGTCTTCAAAGTTCACATCGTCCAAGGGATAAAGCAATCGTCTTCTAGATTGGATTCCTACAGTTGTACCATTCCCAGAATTCAAATTGTAATCTTTTACAAAGTTTGTATCAATAAAGTTCTACACTTTTGCTTTTGCAAACAACAGGGTTCCCTGCGTAAAATTTATATTCAGGAAACAATCCTGCGTAAAATACGCATGAACAGGGTTCCCTGCGTAAAATTTACATTTATGCCAGCACTACATTCTTCAGCCGACATGAAAAATTCAGAAAACTTGTTTTGGCCATAAAAACTTCATTTTAACTCGAAATGAGGTGAATCAAAAACCAAATTCATACAAAATTCCGTGCTCTTGCTCATGGAACTATTAGTTTTTGAATATAACAAGTTTTAGTATATCAAAACCAAGAAAACTCCATTAACTCATGAAATCCCAAAGTTACAATGTAGATCTAGAAGAATCTATCCATAAAAATTAAAAACTCCAAGTTCTAAAGAGGCTTATAATCATGTAAAGAAGAGAATGGAACAATAAAACTTGAGATCAATCATGAAACAAGTTGCACTTGTCTAGGGCTCTTGGGTGTAGGTGGAGAGGAGTAAATGAAGAAGAAGAAGAAATAATGAAGAGAGAGAAAGGGTTGGTGAGTTATAAAGGATGGTTTATCATGATGAACCAAGGAGGGTCTAACCAAGTTAAACCAAAATAAACCAAAATAAGCCAATACATGCCATGATGAATCTAAACAAGATTAAACCAAGATTAGCTAGCAAATGACAAGTCATGGTACAGATCAGAATTCCATACACGTATACTGGAAATACGTATAACGAAAAATGAAGGTGACAACTCTACCCACCTTAAAAGAATTCCGTCCTCGAAATTTAATCGAGAGGCTAGAGATATCATGGCAAGCTAATCTAATACGGGCAATCTACGACTAGCAGTCAATCAAGCAATCATTCATGCAAGCAACTAAGTAAAAGCATAAGGCATAAGAGAGACATTATACCTTATGAGTCAAACAGGTGTGGATATCGCGATCGGATATCATCCTCACGCTCCCACGTTGACTCACCTAAAGAGTGGTGACCCCAAGCGACACGGACTAAACTAATAGTCTTGTTCTTGAGTACCTTCTCTTTTCGGTCCAATATCGATACGGGCCTTTCCTCATACGAAAGGTTGGTACCAACAACCAATTCTGAATGATCAAGGACATGGCTCGGATCCGGGATGTACCGTCGTAATTGGAATACATAGAACACGTCATGTACCTCACGTAACGACGATGGAAGAGCGAGACGATAGGACACATCACCTACTTGCTCAAGAATATCGAACGACCCTATATACCTAGGACTTTTCCCGTACGCCGAAACGAATGACGCTACGGGTAGGCGAGATCCTAAGGAATACGTGGTCGTCGACTGAAAACTCAAGGGGTCGCCGATGAGAATCGGCCCAATGGCGCTGACGATCTTGGGCAACTCGAAGATGATCTCTGACTTGTCTGACCACCTCGATTGTCTGTATAATCATCTCTAGACCAAGCATCTGCCTCTCGCCTATATCATCCCAGGCTAAAGGAGATCTTTACTTCCTGCCATACAGTACTTCAAATGGTGCCATATGGATACTGGCCTAGAAACTGTTATTATAAGGAAACTCCATGAGATGCAGGTGATCTTCCCATGAACTACTGAAGTCGAGCGTACAAGATCGTAACATATCTTCAAGAGTCTGTATCGTGCGTTCTGACTGACCATCTGTCTGCGGATGATAAGCTGAACTGAACTTGAGACGAGTCTCTAAGCTCTCTTGAAGACTCCGTCAAAAGTGCGATGTAAATCTTGAATCTCTGTTTGATATGATACTAACTGGCACCCCATGCAATCTGAAAATCTGTCTGAGGTACATCTCTGTAAGCTGATCCGTCGACTGACCAACTCTGAAGGGAAGAAAATAAGCTACCTTCGTGAGACGATCAACTATAACCCAGATAGCATCTCTTTCACCTGGGTATTTAGGTAACACAGTTACAAAATCCATGGTAATATGCTCCTATTTCTATTCTGGGATCGGTAAAGGTTGAAAAAGTCCAGCTGGCCTATGATGTTCAGCTTTAACTTGTTGGCAAACTAAACAACGAGAGACAAACCGGGCTATCTCCCTCTTTATGCCATTCTACCAGAAATGTTGGCGAATATCATGATACATCTTCGTACCGCCAGGATGAATTGAATACTGTGAACTGTGAGCTTCTGCCATGATCTCCTGTCTAATATCACCACTAGGTACACAAAGATGTCTTCCATGTCGGAGTATACCATCTTCGTGAATGCATAACTCTGGTCATCGTCCTGCTTCACACTCTGGTCTAAGCTGCTGAAGCTTAGAATCTGCTGACTGAGCCATCTTAATCCTCTCAACTATACTGGACAGAACTTGCATGCTGGCCATCAATGTCCCATTGGTGGGAAGAACAACTTCAATACCCATCTTCTAAAGATCCGCTAACAACTCTGGCTGTGCTGTTAGAAAATAAACTCCGGCTCTTTTGCTTAATACATCTGCAACAACGTTGGCCTTCCCAGGATGATACTGCAGGTTGATGTCGTAATCCACAAGTAGCTCTAGCCATCTCCTCTGATGCATGTTGAGATCCTTCTGAGTAAACACATACTTAAGGCTCTTATAGTCGGTGAAGATCTCCACCCGATCTCCATACAAGTAATTCCTCCACAACTTAAGTGCGAAAACTACAACTGCTAATTCTAAGTCATGGGTTGGATAATTTCTCTCATGATCACGAAGCTGACGTGACACATAAGCTACTACCTTACCATGTTGCATCAAGACGCATCCTAATCCTCTGTCGGAAGCGTCATAATAAACGGAAAATCCTCCAGTTCCAACTGGAAGGGTAAGAATGGGAGCTGTCATCAATCCTTGCTTCAACTTTTCAAACGAAATCTGACACTCTGTCGTCCAAGCAAACTGTACATCCTTGCGGTCAACTGAGTCATGGGTGCTGAAATTCGAGCAAAATCTGATACGAACCTCCAGTAACAGCCGGCCAATCGTAGGAAACTTTGAACTTCTGCGACGGTGCTGGGAACTGGCCATGTCTCTATAGCTACTATCTTCTGGGAGTCAACTTTCACCCCACCTCTGGTGATAATATGTCCTAAGTACGAAATACGATCAAGCCAAAACTCGTATTTATAGAACTTCGCATACAACTGATACACTCTGAGAATCTGAAGGACTACACGGAGATGCTGCTCATGCTCTGCTTCACTCTTACTATAGACCAAGATGTCGTCTATAAATACTACCACAAACTGGTCCAAATAGGGCATGAAGATACGATTCATGAGGTCCATGAATACGGCTGGTGCATTGGTCGCTCCAAATGGCATAACAAGGAACTCCCAATATCCATATCTTGATCTGAACACTGTCTTCGGGATATCTTGCTCTCTGAATCTGATCTGATGGTATCTTGATTGCAAGTCAACTTCAAAAATACAGCAGCTCTACTGAGTTGATCGAACAGATCATCTATCCTTGGTAGAGGATACCTGTTTTTGATTGTTACAGAGTTCAAGGTACGATAATCAACACATAATCTTGACGTACCATCCTTCTTTTTTACAAGAAGCATTGGGGCTCCCAAAGGCGATCCACTAGCACGAATGAATCCCTTGGTTCTGAGTTCTTTAATCATCTTGTACAAGATCTCCAACTCTGATGGTGCCATCCTGTAGACTCTCTCTGACACTGGTGCCGTCCATGGAAGCAAATCGATGGTGAACTCTATTTCTCTCTCTGGGGGCATGCCTGGAAGCTCTTTTGGAAATACATTAGAAAACTCTTCTACTACTCTGGAAAACTGAACTGCTGCTGCTATTGCCATATGCTATACTGGAGAAGAAGGTTCTACTTCGCCTCTGGAAAATAAAAACTCCGGTTCGCCTGGAATACCAAAAATAATCCTGCCGAGATAGCCGTCTATTCTTGCATACTGATCCTTCAACCAATCCATTCCTAGGACTACATCATAGTCAGCCATCGAAAATTCTATCAATCTAGCGGAAAACTCTCTACCGCTAACTACGATTCGACACGAGGAACAGACTCTATCTACCCCCACAAGACCGTTACCAGCAAGTATATCGAGTCTTACTGATAATGACTCGGGCTCCAGTCCTATCCATGTAGCGAATCGTACAGACATAAATGAATGCGATGCACCCGAATCAAATAATACTGATACTGGAAAAGAGTTGACGAGAATGGTACCTTCCACCACCTCACCTGATACCAATTCTTCTGTTACCGTCAGAGCCATAGCCTGACCTTGTCCTCTTGGTGCTGGTCCCCTCTGCTGGAAACCTCTCTACCTGTTTTGATTCTAAGCTTGGGCGAACTGTTGAGCCTGAGGTGGCAATGGCCTCGGAGGCCGGTACTGCTGCTGCACTGGTGCTGGACCCCTAACCGATGGACTGGTTAGGTTCGATGATGATGAACTGGCTCTATACGGGTAGGACCCAATCTTATGATCCGGTGCCCCACAAGCCAAGCACAATCCCTGTGCTCTGTGACACTCAGATACTACGTGCCCTGGCTTCCCACAATGAGTGCAGCCCAATGTGGAAGATTGCTTCTTCTTCTGTTGCTGAGGGTACATCGGTGTTGTGTGCTGAACCGACAAAATTGAATTCACCCTCCTAGGAACTCCAATAGTCAAAGCCCTAGCTGCAGGGGCTGGTGCCGAGGACAAACTCATCTGCCCATGGGACCTCTTCCTACTTCTGGTTCGGTCCACGATCCTCTGCGACGTATACTCATGCCTCTTCGCTTCTCGCAGAACGACATCAAACGTCTGGTGCTCAAACTGCTCCACAGCTGAAATAATTTCTAGGTGGAGCCCCTGCTGAAACCGCTGGGCTTGGTCTAATTCGATCGCCACCAATGTGGGAGCAAACCGACTTAGTCTTGAAAACTTGGCCGTATAACCGTCGACCGTTCTTTCCATTTGCCTAAGATTAGTGAATTTTGTCTGCAGATCATACCGAGCTACAACATCAAAATACTTTGTCTGGAACTTGTCGCTGAATATCGCCCACAAAATAGGCGTCGCTAATCCAACTGCTAACATCGTCCACCAGGTACGGGCTAAGTCTAATAACTGAAGGCGTACCACGGCCACCTTCTCTTCCTCGGGAATCCTGACTGCCTCAAGGATAATTTCTATGTCCTGAAGCCACGCATCAACAGCGATAGCACCTTCACTGCCATCAAAGAAAGGAGGGTTCAAGCGCTTGAAGCTGTTGGCCACGCTGTTCCCTTGATAACCAACTCGGCCCATGGCAACTTGTACTGTCTAGTACAGGGCATCACCCCGATGATCTTGGGATGCAAGCAATTCCCTGATAAGTCCTACCAGGGTTCCATTGTCAGGTTCTGCAGACTTGACAGGTTGAACTGGGGGCTCTGGATTCCCAGAAGGCATGACTTGGGAGGCCGCTCCAGAGTGTTGGGCTTGGTCCCCAGGTGGCTGCTGGTTCACTGGAGGTGCTCCACCTCGCTGATCGGTAGGACCAGGAACAATGCCACTGAAAAAAATGACAGGAGAAAGATTAAGGAAGGACCAAGATAGATCAAGGACGGATGCTGATTGAGATATCTATTCGGTATACATCTTATTTTACAAGACCTGCATGGGCCACCACTTAAACCGTGTCACGCCCCAGAACCAGAATACGGGAGAGCGAGGGACAGACACCGCCAGCTGCATATATAGAAGTGTAATCCACCTCGACATACGGTCACGGTTGTCTAGATGTATGAGGGTTTATCTACAAGCCATCGGTCTCTTATGGTCAAGAACAAGCCTAGTGTCTCAATCTTAAGCAAGTAATACATGTTACAAGATATCAGATCATCAGACATGAAAGGTAAGGCATCCCAAACATTACATATACAGATGATCATCAAACTAGTCGTACAAAATGTGAGGACTAGTAAGAGTTTTAGTCATACATGATCAACCCAAGGATTTGTCAATCATGTTACAGCCCGTAGGCAGACAAAAGTATAGGTTTCAACACGAGCTAACACTTGCTCGGCGGCTAAACACCACAAAAGAATAATTTTACAATTTGAGCGGGAGAGAAAAATAAACCCACTCGTTGCCATGGTTTCTTCTAGTGTTCACCATCTGGCTGGAAGACGGGAAGATCCTCGGGAGCTACTCCGAAATCTGGCCATACAAAACCAGCTGGGTCAAACCCCAGAAAGAGCAAGTGCCACAAGGGAGGCTTCACTTAAGAACTAAAACCAGCATATTAGCAGATGGTACATAAAGGATAACGAAAGACATGAGTTAAAGAAAACAAGGTGATAAACGATAGGACAACTAAGGGACTATTCCGGTAGCCAAGTTACAACCGTAAACCAAACAAGGACCCGGTTGTAATCCTTCACCTAAACAGAGCTTAGTCTCCAACCAATTATCGACAAGAGTAAAATATAAGCAAGCATGTCCTGAGATAGTATGTACTGGGGCTAGGCAAGACTAGACAGGATTGGACTCCATCCAACACTCACGGCCAAGCAAAGAGTACGGCTTGATACTTTAACTAACTAGGGTTATCACAAACCTAATTACTAGCAAGATGCAATGAGATGTTCCAGCAGTCACAAGCCCTGCAGCTATCCAGGTTATCCAGGCGAGATTTATTTAATAGTTATCAAGAATTATTAGGTAACTTGGAGTGCAACACCTAATAGTATGCTTAGAACTTGTTTCATGGAGTGCCCCACATGACAGTAGGATGGAAATGTGCCCTACTCGACGACAGGCTACAAGTCCCTCAGGTGTGGTCGGGATAACGGGATCGCCTGTAACTAGAAACATCTCCCTAAATGAACTACTTGATCAATCTAGTCATTATCTTAGTCCAATTTAGTATGAATCCCTGACCGTGGGAAATCAAGGATTCATGTCCTAGACATGATGCAAGACGGGACATATAACTTGTATAGAGACAATCAAGAGAAATCACCTACGGTGCCAAGACGAGAGTTACATATTACTTGTCAAGATTACTTGTCAGGAGTGCGCCATCCCGGGCCACTATTAAGCTAGTACATGTCATGTTTACTTGTTACTTGTCAAGTGTGCACCACGACGGGTCACTGTTAGAGTTATCATGCCAAGTGCTTGTCAAGGGTGCACCACGACGGGCCACTATCGAGGATGATCACTTCATGTTCATGTTATCAAGTCATACCATGCTCAAGGCCATTATGCTCCATATTAACAAGTTATCAAGTGGGGTCGTCACAAGTTAGGCCAAGTACAGGACACATGTGAGATCATAAGCATATATACAAGAACTAGGAGAAACATGCATGGGTTGTCATAACACAACAATTCTCAATATTCAAGAAAGTAAGCGGAAATGTTCAGGCGTAAAATTAGAACACAAGAGCTCCCTTAAGGCAATATGAGAAGGACTCTTGTAAAAGAGTTTACGCGAAGAACATCTCACAACACTCCGCGTGATACGCAGGGTTGGCCCGGCGTAAAATCGGAACATAACATCGTTGGCGTAAAACTGAACATAACTTCTTTATGAATCATTATCATTGGTAACAAGAAGCCTATGTTATGCACATAGTTGGAGAGTCATTTATCACAAGGTCTAGTTTATATAAAGTCATAGCTCAACGCATGAAAACACAAGATCTAATGGTATCCCCCAAAATCTAAGGTTCAACACATCTCAGAAAAATAGGCATAACTTCCACATACGAACTCTAAATGAGGTTCTCTAAAGATATTCGGAAAGGAAAGACAGAGATCTAAAACTTTCATGTTTTAAGTTTTTTGAAATTCTGGCTAGAAAATAGCTAAACTTGGCAAAAACAGTCATTTTGTGCACTTTTTACACCAAAAATTCAATTTTGCGTAAAATACGCAAAAGAGAAGGGTTCCAGCGTAAAAATTACATTCAGGATACAATCCTGCGTAAAATACACATGAACAGGGTTCCCTGCGTAAAATTTACATTCAGGATACAATCCCGCATAAAATACGCATGAACAGGGTTCCCTGCGTAAAATCTACATTCAGGATACAATCCTGCATAAAATACGTATGAACAGGGTTCCCTGCGTAAAATTTATATTTACGTCAGAACTACATTCTTCAGCCGACATGAAAAATTTAGAAAACTTATTTTGGCCATAAAAACTTTATTTTAACTCGAAATGAGGTGTATCAAAAACAAAATTCATAGAAAATTCGTGCTCATGCTCATGAAACTATTAGTTTTTGAAAATAACAAGTTTTAGTAGATGAAAACCAAGAAAACTCCATGAACTCATAAAATTCCAAAGTTACAATGTAGATCTAGAAGAATCTATCCATAAAAATCAAAAACTCCAAGTTCTAAAGAGGCTTATAATCATGTAAAGAAGAGAATGGAACAATAAAACTTGAGATCCATCATGAAGCAAGTTGCACTTGCCTAGGGCTCTTGGGTGTAGGTGAAGAGGAGTAAATGAAGAAGAAGAAGAAATAATAAAGTGAGAGAAAGGGTTGGTGAGTTATAAAGGATGGTTTATCATAATGAACCAAGGAGGGTCTAACCAAGTTAAGCCAAAATAAACCAAACCAAGCCAATACATGCCATGATGAATCTAAACAAGATTAAACCAAGATTAGCTAGCAAATGACAAGTCATGGTACGGATCAGAATTTCGTACACGTATACTGGAAATACGTATAACAAAAAATAAAGGTGACTGATCCCCAACGTCGGTATCGGTCAGTATCGGGTATCGGTCGTTATCGGATCAGGACATGCCAAATCGTATCGATATCGACCGTATCGGATAGGTATCGGCCGATACTTTAAACCATGCAGTATATATATATATATATATATATATATATATATATATATATATATATATATATATATATATATATATATATATATATAAACTTTGGACCGAAACCGAAATCGAATAAGAAAATTTAGTATATTCAAAACCGAAACCGAACCAATTTTTTTTTTAAAACCGAATAATGCTCACCCCTAGTGTAGAGGAGTATGGCTACTAGTGTATCCTATCAAGAGTGTATAGAGTATCCTAGAAGTAAAAAGATTTCGATCGTTGGTGGCTACTAGTGTATCCTAGTGGATAGGAGTATGTAGAGGAGTATGACTACTAGCTAGTGTGTAGAAGGGTATATGGTTACTACTGTATCCTAGTAAGGAGGAGTATTTAGAGGAGTATGGCTACTAATGATAGATAGGTTTATGTGTATCGGTATAGGACTATTGGTATCGATATCGGTGTCAGAATCGGTATCGGTATCAGTATTGGTATCGGTATCGGACTATACCTATCGGTATTGGACTATCGACGACGAGCTGGTATCGGTATCAGAATCGGTATCGGTATCTGTATCAGAATCGGTATCAGTATCGTATCGATATCGGACTATCAGTATCAGTATCGGACTATCGATATCTATATCGGTATCGGTATCTATATCAGAATCGGTATCGTTATCGGTATCTATATCAGAATCGGTATCGGTATCGATAGCGGATCCACCTCCTCGACCGTATGTACTTAGTATCGATCGTAGCGGATTAGCTAGCATCGGTATATCGGTTTGGTATAGGCCGTATCGGATGGTATTGTCCTTAGCGAATTGGTATTTTTCTATTTGATATGTATCAGCCGTATAGCTAGGATTCGTATTGGCCTTATCTATTCGGTATCGGCCATATCCGATAGGTATCGGATATGTATCGGCCGTATCTGATTACTATAGTGGAAGGTTTAGTAACAACTGTCACACCCTATTCCCAGAATACGTATTTTAATACGTGTACTACTTGAATGTATTTATTTAATATTTATCATAAATTTGTTCTATATTTAATTCCTTTAATTTTGTGCTAATTATTTTTGCTGTATTTTATTTTCTGCTTAGCTTTGCTTCTGGGCTCGGCTTGGGTTGGTTTATTTCCGGATTTGGGTGGTTCAACATGAACCCGACCAACCCATCATCATCTTTATTTAAAGCCTCAAATCTTTTCTCTCTCTTTATTACTTCTTCTTTCTCATTTACTCTTCTTATTCCTCCATTACTCTTCCACCCACCCATTTGGAGAGGCAAGTTCATCTTGCACACCATAAGGGATTTCATGCATCCCTATTTATTTTTAGTCCATGTTGTTTATCTTCTCTTCCTCTACAAGTTTAGGTCTCAAAGTTCTTAATTTCCATGGATGGTTGGGTGTAGATCTAAGTTTTAAGTTTTGTTTTTTATGGATTTTGTGGTTTTGATCTATCAAACTTTGTTGTTTTAAAAAATAAGTGGTTCCATGTTGTAGAGAATTCAATTCTACCAAAGTTTGGCATTTAAAAAGTTAGATTTTGACTTGTTTTGAGGACGTCATGGCCATGGCAAGTTTTCAGAACTTTCATCGCTGAACTTGCTGTTTGGGACGATGACCCCCATGCGCCCGGGAGGCCATACGCTGAGAGGCCATGCACCGAGAGGCCATACGCTATGAAGTCCCGGTAATGCATCCCTTGACTCCGAGCGTGTCATGAGCGTAGGTTCCTTACGCACATGTACTGAAGACGCAACGTAAGTTTCCCATATACGGATGTGCAGGAATTATAATGCACGAATTGTGTAGGAATTCCTATGCACGGATGTGCAGGAATTCCCATGCGCGGATGTGCAGGAATTCCCATGCACGAATTGTGCAGGAATTCCCATGCGCAAATGTGCAGGAATTCCCATATGCGGATTGTGCAGGAATTCCTATGCACAGATTGTTCAGGAATTTCCATACGCAGATTGTGCAAGAATTTCCATGCACGGATTGTGCAGGAATTCTCATGCGCGGATTGTGCAGGAATCCCATGCGCCGGGATTGCTCTATTTTACTGTTTTTGCCTGTTTAAGTTGTTTTGTAGTTAGAATCTTGAAAAACGCATAACATAAAAGTAGTAGATCTTTTTCTTGGCTTCAATAATATGTTACCAACTATTTTATACAAGTAATAGACTCGACCATGCTTAATACTAGTTTGACTTTCATGCCTTCTCATGAATTAACCTCGACTGTTACTTTGACTAATGATTGATCATGCGTTCCTAGTTGGAACTAGAAGAGTGGCTAGTCATCTTATTGAATTGAATGAGACATGTTCATATTAACATGAACTATTGCAATTGACTAGCCGATCCCGAACATTGGCATATGGATACGTGCAGACTTCAAATGATTTTCTACAGAAGCAGCATGTGTAATTTACAGTCAAGGCATGATTATTCCGTGGCTAGGTCTGATTGTTGCATTACGCTATGTAAGACCTACAACCTAACCGCACGGGCATCGTTGTAGAGTTGTGCATATCGTACTTTGTATGAAAGTACTCATTCTGAATGACCATGATCCACGGCATAGGATTTCAATCAACATAGGGACTATTAAGTTAAATAAAATAATGATTGCATGGAGAGAGAATGGATTCCCGAGTTCTTACATGGCAGCCATCCTGGGGCAATTGGTGTCCCAACATGCCGGCTGGTTCCCACAGATACTGTAAATCTGCCACATGAGCAGGGAACGGTATCTGTTTGTATTATTTATTGTATATTAATGATGGACGTCCCGCTGGGACTCGTCTAATTCATGATTGGCGTAATTGATTTTGGATAGACTAGCCTTGCTTGTACATAGTAAGAACTGAGGAATCCTGATTGTATTTTTCAAAACAATTTGGAACTTATAGTAGCAAGCCATAGTAGTTGTATGGCCGTTTAAATTGATTTCTTTGTGTACTGTACCTACTCTGTTAACTACTGAGATGATCAGAATGTCAGGACATGACGGGTCAACTTTTGTCCTTGTTTGGTTGGAAAGTTGGTTTGAAGTGTCGGGATGTTGTATGAATCCCAGTAGCAAGCAGAGACTTATTATTATATTCTTAACTCTTATCACTGGTTTTAATTCTCATGTCGTGCTCCCTTGTGGTACTTGCTATTATAGGTCTAACCTCTCTGGTTTTGCATGGCCAGATTTAGAGCCAGTCCCCGAGGACTCAGCTTACTTCTACCTTCAAGATGGTCAATACTAAAGGGATGATCGCAGGAGGACACGAGTGGGTTTCTTGCTTCCCTGCTCGTTTTGCTACTTACTTTATATTTTACCGATTGGCACCAAAATGTTAGTCGGATTGTCTTGCACTTGCTTTTGCATAATTATAACTAAGTCAGACTGTAGCTGATAACAATTGTGTATACCTTGCTATATCATCTGGCTATGTTTTGTAAAGCCAGATCTCAAGAATATTTTGACTGAACGTTTGGGATGCTTTACTGCTTTATCTTACATGTTCTCTATTATTGCTTCTTGTCTGAATGATTGAGACAATAGATATTGTGTAACCCTAGTGAGAATTTCATATAGTATGCACCCCCTCGTCTTTTAGACAGCATTGATCATATTATACAATATTCATCTACCCGTAATACGTAGCTGGCTGAGTCACTCCCCCGCTCTCCGGTATTCTGGTTCTGGGGCGTGACAAGGTTATAGTGGTGGCCTATGCAGGTCTGATTTCAGACTTGTAGGGTATTTTAATTTATAGGATGTCTCAATCACATATATTTCTTCTTGATCTAATAATTCGTTACTCTCGACTCGAGCTTGACATTTCGGTATCCTTTGACTTCATTTGATCTTTCCTGTCCGATCGTTTGGTTGTTCTCTTATCCCTTTTCTTAGGGGTACCTCGTCCGCATCTGTCAGAGCTGGACAGCAACAACAAGGACAACAAGGGTAGTATGAACAACCTGATCATGTTGGTCAGCAACAAGGGCCGGTGCTACCTCAAGAGACCATCTAAGAAGAGTTGATAGTAGAACAAACAACTGGACCGCAGTATCCGAATGTTCCAACACCACCAACAGTTCTACCTACCCCTATGGAAGTAGACACACCAACCCTTCTGGAGATCATAAGGAGGATGAGGGCTACGCAGCAACATCAGATGTTGGTCCAGCAGCGCATGCACACTCAGCTACAAGAGCAGAATGTGTTGCTTAACCAAGGATTATAAACGGCTTTGGGAAGAGGAGTGAGGACTGATTCAGGAGCGTCAACCAAATTTTGCAAGTACAACCCCTATCATTTCGAAGGTACGAAAGATGCCATTTCAGCAGATGTTTGGCTTAAAGATATTGAGGTTATTCTGACAGCAGCTAAGGTACCAGCAGAAGAACGTGTGGATCAAGTGAAGTTGTTACTTCAGGACCTCGTACGTGATTGGTGGAAATCAGAAGAAGTGGGCATCAGACGTCCTATAGCTTAGGATGATTTTACTGTGAGATTTAAGATGAAGTACTATGAAGTTGTGGTGTAGTTTGAGCTACAGCAGAAATTTATCAACCTCAAGCAGGCTGGCAAGACAGTAGATGCTTATGCAGCAGAGTTTTGCAGATTGAGTAGGTTTGCCCCAGAGATGGTAGCAACGGAGAGCCAGAGGGCTATGAGATTTCAGCAAGGGTTCCATCTTGAACTCTTACAATTAATAGAGGGGCACAACTACCAGACCTTTGATGAGGTGTTGACGGCAACCCGAAGGCATGAGATCACTATCCAGAGGATCACAGCAAGGACTGGAGGTCAGAAGAGATCTCATAATCAGATTGAATGAGAAGGGGGAGTAGCGCCCCGAATAACAACACCATCTCCTGGCGTTTGCATTCACGATGTGGCAATACGAGGGCCAGTACCCCCAGCAAGATAGCAGCAGCAGCAGCAGAGGAAGAACCAGCAACCCCCAATGGGCTGTACTTATTGCGGGAAGGCAGGGCACACTAGAGGTGTGTATCGGGCATTAAACGGATAGTGTTTGATATGTGGAAGTCCAGATCATCGAGTTTTCACCTGTCCTATAAATTTGAGGTCAGGAGGACCAGTACAACAGTATTCGGCTCTGCCAGCACCAGGGGCAGGCCAGTATCAAAGACCAGTGACAGCGGTGAGACCATTGGCACAATGCCCCATGATAAAACAGGCTCAGATGTTTCGACAGCAGGGACCGCCGATGCAGCAGCAACAACAAAGACCACCCCAGCATCACCAAGGCAGGGGCCAGCAGCAACACCAGGCTAGGCCGCAGCATAGTAACCAACAAGGAGGCCGAGGGCAGGCATTCAATCTGTCCTAGAAAGAGGCATTAGCATCGGGAGATGTTGTGGCAGGTAACATTCTCGTCGCCTCATATCCCGTAGTAGCATTGTTTGATTCGGGAGCATCACACTCATTTATATCTGCACAATTTATGACACGACTAGGAATAGAAATTAAGGCATTTCCAGGGAGGTTGAATATACTCACTGGTAATGGGCTCGTAGGAGTTAGTAGGATTATTCTAGCGTGTAGAGTTGTAGTTTGTGGGCATTCCTTACCCGCCAGGTTAATAGAATTTCCTGTCAGAAATTTTGATGTTATCTTAGGCATGGACTGGCTGAAAGACAGTCATGCAAAAATAGATTGTCGTAGAGGGAGTGTATCTTTTTATATTCCAGACATGAAGCGGTTTACCTTACTCAGATCAGTGGCAACTCAACAAGAAGAAGGAGTAGTGATGGCAATGGAAGAAGTTCGAGTTCCGAAGGTAGTAGAAGAGTTTCTAGATATATTTCCCGAATAACTTCCAGGTCTACCCCCGGTTAGAGATATTGAGTTCAGTATAGAATTGGTACCTGAAACTAAACCGATATCAGATCGAGTTTACAGAATGGCAGATTCAGAGCAGGCCAAGGTATATCAACACATAAAGGAACTAAAGGCGAAGAAGTTCATTCGAGTTAGCGAATCACCATGGGCAGCACCAGTGGTACTTATAGGAAAGAAGGACGGGTCATCGAGATTGTGCATTGACTACAGAAAGCTCAACGCAGCAACAGTAAAGAACAAGTATCCACTACCAAGGATCGACGACTTGTTTGATCAGTTGAGCAGAGCAAGGGTTTTCTCCAAGATAGATCTTCGATTAGGGTATCATCAAGTGAGAGTTCGAAAAGAGAATATTCCCAAGTGGCATTCAGGTCTAAGTACGGGAACTACGAATTCTTAGTAATGCCGTTTGGTTTGACCAATGCTCCAGCAATATTTATGGATTTGATGAATCGCATCATTATGCCGTACTTAGACTAATTTGTCATTGTGTTTTTCGACGACATTCTCGTATACTCAGCTAGTGAAGAAGAGCATGAAGATCACCTCAGGAAAGTGTTACAGGTTCTGAGAGAGAACCAGTTGTATGCCAAGCTCAGCAAGTGTGAGTTTTGGACGGATCACATTTCATTTTTGGGACATATCATATCAGGGGCTGGAGTAGCAGTGGATCCCAAGATGGTAGAAGCAGTAGAGAGTTGGCCAACACCCAAGACCGTAGCAGATGTGTATAGTTTCTTGGGATTGGCAGGATATTACAGGAGGTTTGTATCAGACTTTGCAAGACTCTAAGCACCCATGACCTGTTTGACACGAAAGAATGTGCCATTTGTCTGGTCGGCAGAGTGTCAGGCATCATTTGAGAATTTGAAGCAGAAGTTGATTACGGTACCTATTCTTATATTATCGGTTGGACCCGGAGGATTCACTGTATATTGTGATGCGTCAGAGAAAGGACTTGGGTGCGTCCTCATGCAACATGGAAAGGTGATAGCGTATGCATCTAGGCAACTTCGGGACCACGAGAAAAATTATCCAACTCATGACTTGGAGTTGGCTGCAGTGGTATTTGTTTTGAAGCTATGGAGGTATTACTTGTATGGTAATCGAGTGGACATGTACACAGACCACAAGAGTCTGAAGTACATCTTTACTCAGAAGGAACTGAACATGAGACAGAGAAGATGGTTAGAATTGATCAAGGATTATGACGTGGAGCTTCAGTATCATCCAGACAAGGCTAATGTGGTAGCAGACACTCTCAGCAGGAGAGGCGGTGCATTTATGTTGACAACACAAAAGTACATTTTAGAAGACCTTCAGGAGATGGGCATCGAGGTTATATTTTCTAGTAATATAGGAATTCTGACAAGTCTACGAGTTCAATCCGACTTGGTAGACAGGATCAAGGCAGCTCAGGCACGGGATCCAAGGATTCAGAAGCTTAGGACAGAATATGAGTCGGGACTCAGAAAGGAGATGGAGATTCACGAAGATGGTACACTTAGATTTGGATCACGTCTATGTGTTCCTAGTGGAGATATTCGACAGGAGGTTATGACAGAAGCCCACAGTTCTCAGTATTCTATACATCCCGGAGGGACCAAAATGTACAAAGATATCAATCAGTACTTCTGGTGGAACAGAATAAAGAGAGAGATAGCTAGATTCGTTTCTTGTTGCTTGATATGTCAGCAAGTGAAGGCAGAACAACAGAGGCCAGCTGGGTTATTACAACCGCTTCCTATCCCGGAATGGAAATGGGAACATATCACAATGGACTTTGTGACCGGTTTACCGAGATCACCAAGTGGTAAGGATGCTATTTGGGTGATAGTGGATCGGCTTACTAAAGTGGCACATTTTCTTCCTTTTAGAGTAGGGCAATTCACGGAGAAGTTGGCAGAATTGTATATGCAGCAAATAGTCAGGCAGCATGGGGTCCTGTCAGTATTGTATCAGATAGAGATATCCGTTTTACATCATATTTCTGAAAGAGTTTACATCATAGTCTGGGTACCAAGTTAAGATTTAGTATGGCTTACCATCCACAGACGGACGGGCAATCAGAAAGAACAATTCAGACTTTAGAAGATATGTTACGAGCCTGCACCCTAGATTTTGGAGGATCTTGGGAGAGTCACCTGCACTTAGTTGAATTTTCGTACAACAACAGTTACCAGACCAGTATCCAGATGGCGCCATTTGAAGCACTATACGGCAAGAAGTACAGGTCGCCACTTGCATGGGATGATATTGGAGAGAGAAAGATGTTAGGCCCAGAGATGATTGTTCAGACGGTTGAAGTGGTTAAAGGGATTAGGAAGCGACTTTGAGTTGCACAAGATCGGCATCGTCATTGGGCACCCCAGCATCGTAGGCCGCTAGAATTTTCTGTTGGGACCACGTATTCTTACGAATCTCACCTACTCGTGGAGTCATTAGGTTTGGCGTTCGCGGGAAGTTAAGTCCGCGATACGTAGGCCCATTTGCTATCTTTGATAAGATAGGCGATGTTGCTTATCATTTATCCCTTCCACCTTTGTTACGAGAGGTGCATGATGTATTTCATGTATCTCAGTTACGTAGGTATGTATCGGACCCAAGCCATATCCTCGATCATTCTGAACTGGTTATTGGTACCAGCCTGTCCTACGAGGAACAGCCGGTGTCCATTTTGGACCGAAGGGAGAAGATACTCAAGAACCGAATAATTAGCCTTGTCCGTGTTGCTTGGGGACATCACTCCTTAGGAGAGTCAACGTGGGAACGTGAGGATGATATCCGATCACGGTATCCGCACCTATTTGACTCACAAGGTATATCTCTTTCCGTGTGCCTTGATTATCCTGATTCCTCATGCTTATCACCCTATGAGTAGAAATTGCTTGATGTCATAGATTGATAAACATAGATATATTACTTACTATTGGTATTGTAAAATGATTGCTTGCTAGCTAAAATTGTTGTACTTGAATTAGTTTAGCTCTGATGTTTCTATCCTGCTTGGATTTAAAATTTCGAGGACGAAATTTTTCTAAGGAGGGTAGAGATGTCCCTCCCCGTTCCCAGAATACGTATTTTAATACGTGCACTGCTTGAATGTATTTATTTAATATTTATCATGAATTTATTCTGTATTTAATTCCTTTAATTTTGTGCTAATTATTTTTGCTATATTTTATTTTCTACTTAGCTTTGCTTCTGGCTCGGCTTGGGTTGGTTTATTTTCGGATTTGGGTGGTTCAACATGAACCCGACCAACCCATCATCATCTTTATTTAAAGCTTCAATCCTTTCTCTCTCTTCATTACTTCTTCTTCCTCATTTACTCTTCTTCTTCCTCCATTACTTTTCCACCCACACGTTTGAAGAGGCAAGTACATCTTGCACACCATAAGGGATTTCATGCATCCCTATTTATTTTTAATCCATGTTGTTTATCTTCTCTTCCTCTACAAGTTTAGGTCTCGAAGTTCTTGATTTCCATGGATGGTTGGGTGTAGATCTAAGTTTTAAGTTTTATTTTTTGTATGGATTTTGTGGTTTTGATCTATCAAACTTTGTTATTTTCGAAAATAAGTGGTTCCATGTTGTAGAGAATTCAATTCTATCAAAGTTTAACTTTTGAAAAGTTAGATTTTGACTTGTTTTGAGGAAGTTATGGCCATAGCAAGTTTTCAGAACTTTTATGGCTGAACTTGCTGTTTGGGGACGATGACCCCCATGCGCCCGGGAGGCAATGCGCCGAGAGACCATGCGCCATGAAGTTCCGACAACGCATCCCTTGACTCCGAGTGTGTCATGCGCGTAGGTTCCTTATGCGCATGTACTGAAGACGCAACGTGAGTTTCCCATGCACGGATGTGCAGGAATTCCCATGTGCGGATGTGCATGAATTCCCATGCGCGGATTATGCAGGAATTTTCATGCGCGGATGTGTAGGAATTTCCATGCCCAGATGTGCAGGAATTCCCATGCACGGATTGTGCAGGAATTTTCATGCGCGGATGTACAGGAATTCCCATACGCGGATTGTGCAGGAATTCCCATGCACGAATTGTGCATGAATTCCCATACACGGATTGTGCATGAATTTCCATGCGCAGATTGTGCAGGAATTCCCACGCACAGATTGTGCAAGAATTCCCTTGCGTGGATTGTGCAGGAATCCCATGCGCCGGGATTGCTCTATTTTACTGTTTTTGCCTGTTTAAGTTGTTTTGTAGCTAGAATCTTGAAAAACGCATAACATAAAAGTGGTAGATCTTTTCCTCGGCTTCAAGGACATGTTACCAACTATTTTATGCAAGTTATAGACTCAACCATGCTTAATACTAGTTTGACTTTTATGCCTTGTCATGAATTGACCTCGACAGTTACTTTGACTAATGATTGATCATGCGTTCCTAGTTGGAACTAGAAGACTGGCTATTCGTCTTATTGAATTGAATGAGAAACGTTTATATTAACATGAACTATTGCAATCGACTAGCCGATCATGAATATTGGCATATAGACACGTGCAGACTTTAACTGATTTTCTACAGAAGCAGTATGTGTACTTTACAGTCAAGGCATGATTATTTCGTGGCTAGGTCTGATTGTTGTATTACGCTAGGCAAGACCTACAACTTAACCGTACGGGCATCGTTGTAGAGTTGTGCATATCATACTTTGTACGAAAGTACTCATTCTGAATGATCATGATCCACGGCATGGGATTTCAATCAACATAGGGACTATTAAGTTAAATAAAATAACGATTGAATGGAGAGAGAATAGATTCCCGAGTTCTTACATGGCAGCCATCCTGGGACAATTGGTGCACCAACATGCCGGCTGGTTCCCACAGATACTGCAAATCTGCCACACGAACAGGGAGCGGTATCGGCCTATATTATTTATTATATATTAATGACGGGTGTCCCGCTGGGACTCGTCTAATTCATGATTGGCACAATTGATTATTGGATAGACTAGCCTTGCTTGCACATAGTAAGAACTGAGGAATCCTGATTGCATTTTCCAAGACAATTTGGAACTTATAGTAGCAAGCCGTATTAGTTCCATGGCCGTTTAAATTGATTTGTTTGTGTACTGTACCTACTCTGTTAACTACTGAGATGATTAGAATGTCAGGATATGACGGGTCAACTTCTGTCCTTGTTTGGTTGGGAAGTTGGTTTGAAGTGTCGGGATATTGTGTGAATCCCAGTAGCAAGCAGGGACTTATTATTATATTCTTAACTCTTATCACTGGTTTTAATTCTCATGTCGTGCTCCCTTGTGGTACTTGCTATTAGAGGTCTAACCTCTCTGGTTTTGCATGGCCAGATTTAGAGCCAGTCCCCGAGGACTCAGCTTACTTCTATCTTCAAGATGGTCAATACTAGAGAGTTGATCGCAGGAGGACACGAGTGGGTTCCTTGCTTCCCTGCTCGTTTTGCTACTTACTTTATATTTTGTCGATTGGCACCGACATGTTAGTCGGATTGTCTTGCACTTGCTTTTGCATAATTGTAACTAAGTCAGACTGCAGTTGATAACAATTGTATATACTTTGCTATACCATCTGGCTATGTTTTATAAAGCCAGATCTCAAGAACATTTTGACTGAGCATTTGGGATATCTTACTGCTTTATCTTACATGTTCTCTATTATTGCTTCTTGTCTGAATGATTGAGACAATAGATGTTGTGTAACCCTAGTGAAAATTTCATATAGTATGCACCCCCTCGTCTTTTAGACAACATTGATCGTATTATACGGTATTCATCTACCCGTAATACATAGCTGGCTGAGTCACTCCTCCGCTCTCCAGTATTCTGGGTCTGGGGCATGACAACAACTGTACTTAGATTTCTCTCTTCTCGAGCTAGACTACCATTGCAAGAGAGTCACGTGAGAGTAAAAAATCTCCTAAATATTGATGTTTATATGAGTGATTGACCAGTTACAGTAACATACATGCTGTAGTTTCTATCAAGAAAGGAGAGATTGAAGGCAATAACATATAGAGTTATATTTCGGGAGAAAAACTCTTGTAAACTCTTTGTTCACAAAGCAAGCTTTAGAGAATACAGAACAAGTATCGAATTCATAACCTACTTCGCAAGAGAAGTATCTCTATAGCTCTTGAAGACGGATTGATCTGACATAGAATATTAAGATACTTCTATTGTGAAGTAGGTTATGAACTCGATATTTGTTGTGTATTCTCTATAGCTTGCTTTGTGAACAAAGAGTTTACAAGAGTTCTTCTCTCGAAAAATAGCTATATATGTTATTGCTTTCAATCTCTCCTTTCCTGATGGAAAATACAGCATGTATGTTACTGTAACTGGCCAATCACTCTCGTAAACGTCAATATTTAGGAGATTTTTTACTCTCTCATGACTCTCTTGCAATGGTATTCTAGCTCGAGAAGAGAGAAATCCAAGTACAATTATTACTAAACCTTCTACCATACTAATCCGATACGGCCGATACATATCCGATACGGCCGATACCTATCGGATATGGCCGATACCGAGTCGATAAGGCAAATACGAATCCTAGCCATACGGCCGATACATATCGGATATGACGATACCAATTCGCTATGGACAATACAAATTTAATATGGCCTATACCAAAACTATAGACCGATACTAATCTGATACAATCGATACTAATCGGAAAAGAGATCCCCAACGTCGGTAATCAGTATCGGGTATCGGTCGTTATCGAATCGGGACATGCCAAACTGATACAATACTATAAAGGTATAATATATCATATGACTAATATATAGTAATGTTCTTCAACGATATATTTCATATGCTTAATTACTAAGTGTGGGGACGGATAGCTCAGAACACAACCCAAAATTCATTCTAGCATACATTAGTGTGAATCGTCTATGTTCTATACATATAGTGTAGTATATGCTCTTATCGTATCTAGTATCTGAAGAATGTAACAGAATAAAGATGAACTCACATAATGTAATACTGAGACATCATCTACTACTATATAAGATATAGTGATAGGTTGTCATATCATCATTGCCGAGGGATGAGGGTCGGAGGATAGTCAATTTTATCTACGGCTACATAGTTTCTGCCTCGCCAGTCGAATAGCTGCAGGACTATGTCCTGATCACCATGTCATACCGTAGATTAATACAAATAGAGCTGGAACTGGAGCCAAAATACAGAATCCAAAATACAAAATATAGAATCCAATCCCTGGGTTCACCGAAAATACAAAAACAAAGATTGACACACAGTACTAATTCATATCTGTTTTAAGTGTGAGAACGGATGGCTCAAACACGACCCAAAATTCATTCTAGCATACATTAGTGTGTCATCTATGTTCTGTACATATGGTGTAGTATATGTTCTTATCAAATCTAGTATCTGAAGGATATAACAGAATCAAGATGAACCCACATAATGTAATACTAAGACATCATCTACTACTAAAAGATATAGTGATAGGTTGTCGTATCATCATTGCCGAGGGAAATGGGTTGGATTGTCGTATCTAGAATAATACCAATCCAACCCATTTTATGAATAAAATGTTACCAATTAACCAACCAACAAAACTACTTGTTACAAATATCGGCACTATAGGTGCTTTCGAATCGGAGTATCAGATTTTTCCATGTCGAAAAACAAATAATTATTACTAAATTATCAGATTTTTCGGCACTATCGGTGTTCCTGACCAAGCCTCCCTTCCCCCGCACCCCTTGCCCCCTACACCACCCCTAACCCTAACCCGAACCCTATCCCTATCCCTATCCCTAACCCCTCCCCCACCAACCCCCATCACTCCCCTGCTCCCCTCCCCCACCAACCACCCTTAACCCTAACCCGAACCCTAACCCTAACCCTTCCCTCCCCCCAGCCCCCCTCCTCACCCACAGCCGCCCTTAACCCCTTCCCGCCCCTTCCCCCCACACCTACCCACCCTAACCCGAACCCTAACCCTCCCCTCCCCCCAGCCCCTACATCACCCCCAGCCGCCCTCACCCCCCTGCCCCACCCCACCAGCCACCCCCCACTCACCACCCAACCACCCACATCCCCCCTGTCCCTCACCCTCCATCGGACCATTCCTCACCCCCCAACCACCCGCTCCCCCTGCCCCTCTCCCCGAGCCACCCACACCCCTAACCAAATAGAGGGGGGGAGTCACGTACCGGAGAGGGAGGAGAGTCGCCGGAGAGAGTAAGAGTCGCCGAAGAGAGTGAGAGTCGCCGGAGAGAGTGAGAGCGCCGGAGAGAGTGAGAGCGCTGGAGGAGGGAAGGAGAGAGAGTGAGAGAGTAAAATGGGAGGAAATGAATCGTTGGAAGGGAATTTAATTAGAATTTAGTGACGTTCATTTTAATGTTACTAAATTAGTCGCTATTAGCGATGTCATAGCGACGTTTCGCGACGACTAGCTCATGTAACTAATATACGTCGTTGTTACGTCGCTATTTTCGTCGCTAGTAGTGACTATTAGCGACGTTTCACTTAAACGTCACTAATGTGCAAAATTTAGCGACGTTATAAGAATGTCGCTAAATTTATGTCGCTAATGGAGTAGATTTTAGTAGTGGATATCATGCAACAGGTAGTGTGACAAGGTAGTGTGTATGAGTACACAGAGTTCAAATATGTGTTCAGTTTATGTTTGTAAGAGATTTATAATGGCTTCCAATTTGTAGCAATTACACCAAAGCAAGCAATTTGTCACACAATTTTTTTACAATTAGTAACGATTTTTACCGTTACAAGATAGTAACAGTTATAACTGTGACTATAAAAAAAACATTACAAAAATTCTAGTTCTATAATTTTTTATTTTTTATATTATTTGTCACAGTTAAAACTGTGACCAAGTTATAGCTTAAATCATATGCAAAACATGTGCCAAGTGAAAAGTGTTACAAAGCGCCAAAAGGAAAAAAAATTCTCCAAAATTTTCCTGCACTACTCTTCTGGATGCATGTCCCTTTTCTTCTCTCCTGCGAGTGCTTCCCCAAAAATTTCCCTCTTTTCGCTGCCGAACGCTTCCCTTCTTTCCTATTACGAAGGTATGATCTCTCCTTCTCTCTCACAACCTCTTATGATTTTGTTTTTCTTAGGATTTTAGTTCTTAGGGTTTTGATTTTCTTAGGGTTTTGGGTTTCCTTCTCTCATAATCTGAAGATTTTGAGTGCCTTTGAAGCAAGGAAGGTAATTCCCTCATACTCTCTCTCTCTCTCTCTCTCCTTGATTTTTTGGATTTTGATAATTTTTGGGTTTTGTTAATTGTATGTTAATTTCAAACAAATGAGCAAGTATTTTTGTGTTTGATGTATGTCGATTTGTATGGTAATTCCTTCATACTCTCTCTCATGCATTGTAATTCTGTGTTTGATGGTAAAATATTTCAGAAGTTTGTATGGTAAAATATTTCAGAAGTTTGATCTTGTCTACTACTACTACATTGTTGTTGTTGTTGTTGTTTGTATTTCTATATTACATAGAATGTTGATGTATGTCGATTTGTATGGATCTATTCGGATTCGGATCCACAACATACCTTGAAATGGTGATGTATGTCGATTTGTACAACTACTGTACTTGATAACCTGTATCTTCTTATCTTTTAGCATATGGTTCTGTTTTGGGTGTGTCAATCCAGTTTGAAAAGCTGAATTTTAATATCAACCAGTTTCTGTGTTTGATAGTCTTCAGTTGTGTCTCTAAGATTTTTTCTTTAAACCCCAATCCTACTTGAAATGGTAATGTCAATTCAGAGATCACAAACAGTAGTCATAGAAGCACAATTTTATTTATGATAACTATGTGCATGCAATATATTTCACATTTGGTTAGAAAATATGAAAATGGTAGACTTTAGTGAAGACACTTTAACATTGGAAACTTTTATTCACTTGTTTGGAGTGGTGCTTTGGTGGCCTTATGGGGGGACCTTGCCCCGTTCCATAACTCTAGAAAGATATCTAGGATAACCCCCCCCCCCAATGAGGGGTTGCTTTTCCTTCCAGATTTCCTGTGGAAGGTTACAGGTTTTTAATGGCAGGATGTCACCTTAAAATGGGGCAGGGAACTGTTGACTAATGAAAAATAGCTGGAATGAAACTGAAGTTGGACCGAGGGGACAGGGGGAGGAATGTGGTGTTGGACCAAACAGACAAAACTTTATTTCCCATAGCATGTAAAGGACTATTGGTAACCTGAGTACAATGAATTTGTAAATTTAGAAATTTTCTAAGCCAAATATCACATTCCTAAACTATCTGCGTTGTATACGGTGAATTTACAAATTCCCCATATACGACGCAGTGTGCACAAAGTCTTATGTGTTGAGAGTTGTTTGTTTTATTCTACCATGAATGATTCAGTAAGAGCCTAGAAAGATAACTAGGACTACCAGAATTCAACGCTTTAGCGACGGCATGTTAGCGACGGATTAAGTCCATCGCTAGTAGTAGGGGTGCAACTCGGGCGGGCTAAACCCGAACCCGATCGGATAAACCCGTTAATGGGTTGGATTAGGGTTGAAGATATTCGAGTTCGGGCTTGGGCTCGGGTTAAAATATTTGAACCCGATCAAAAATTGGGTTGGGCTTGGGTTCATGTGTTGGGTAACCCGAAGAACCCCAAATCCGACATACATATAATTTATATATATATTGTTTCATACTACTTAAATAAAAAGTTTAAACTATAATTTTTTTTCACTCGAACTCTTCAATTCCTTGTCCTAAATCTCATTTCAGTTTTATTTTGTAATGATTGAGGCTTGATTGCTATTTCATTATGCATTTAATATTACTCTTGTTTAAAATTATTTTAAATATCATATTAAAGTCCGATGAACCCGATGGACCTGACCCAACCCGAGCACAACCCGATCCTCCGGGTTTGGTCTTGGGTTTCATATGTTGAACCCGAAGTCGGGTCAGGCTTGGGCTTGGGCTAGGCTTATAATTTATCGGGTTGGGCTCGGGTTGACCTCAAACCCGACCCAACCCGCCCGAGTTGCACCCCTAGCTAGTAGCGACGGACTCCCGACTATATACTAACGGTTTACCGTCTAATCACAGGCAATTTTTTTAATTTTAAGGGTAAAAAGTTGTCGTACACCCGTCGGTACGGCGTCGGCAAAGTAGCGACGGACAATGTATCCGTCGCTAGGTAGTCACTCCTTAGTCAATATTTGCGTGGGAAAATGTTAAAAATATTACGGGAAATTGGGCGACTACGTAGCGACGGATAGTCCGTCGCCCAGCTGATGAGTTTTAGCGACAGAACCTGCAGCAGTCGCTACGTAGTCACTCAGCTGGCGGGAAAATACAATAAAATTCGTAGGAAATTTACGACTACTTAGTGACGGATATATCCGTCTACAGTCCGTCGCTAAATTGCCAGCCCTAACTTAAATTGAACCGACGGGGGAAGGGGATTACATTCGAACTCTCTCTCTCTCTCTTTCTCTTTCTCTCTCTCTCTCTCTCCTGGAGCTCTCTCTCTCTCTTTTCGAGGTTGTGGGCGGTGGAGGAGGGACAGGGGGTACGGAGGTAGCCGACGGTGGGGTGGGGGCAGAGGAGAGCCGTGGTGGGGGGAAGGTGGTCGGCTGTGGTGGGAGGCCGCAGGGGTGGGGGGGCGGAGGTAGCCGGTGGTTGGAGGGAGGGGAGCCGTGGTGGGGGAGGTGGTCGGCTGTGGTGGGAGGCCGCGGGGGGGGGGGGGAGAGGCGGATGGAGGCCGCGTGGGTGGCGGGGGGGGAGGAGGTGCGGATGGAGGCCGCGGGGGTGGGGGGTGGGCTGGAGGGGGCCCGGAGGAGGGGGAGGCCGCCGGGGGGGCGGGGTGTGGGGGGACGGGTAGTGTAGGGGATGGAGGTGGTGGGAGTGGGGCTCGCGGGGGGGGAGGGGTAGTGCAGGGGATGGGGGTCGGGGTGGCGGGGAGGCTGCGGGGGGGGGGGGGAGGGGTGGGTGGCGGGGTCGGGGGTGCCGGGGTCGACGGTGGTAGGAGTGGGGGTCGCGGGGGCGGGAAGGGTGGTGTATCGGATTGGGGCCGAGGGTGGGAGTTGGGGTCGACGGCGGTGGGGGTCGGAACACACACACACATATATATAATTGTCACACACACACACACACACACACACACACACACACACACACACACACACACACAGATATATATATATATTTTATATTCTAACTTTATATATATATATATATATATATATATATATATATATATATATATATATAGAGGGCTCCAAGTACAGACCGCGGGATTTCCTCTTCAACAATCCAACCTCCTGACAGAGAGCACCAGGGACCCCATCATCATCCCACCAGAGAATTCGATCCTAGACTCTGCCGGAGCATCGGTCAGACAACAACCAGCCTCGAAGGAGCAACCGGATAATGAACCCCCTCCCTCAGCTGAGGCAGGACCTTCCACCTCGTATAAGGCCAAATCCAACAACGGACCCACCGACGCCACTATCCAAACCAGATTCGCTGCCAAGGGGAACAAAAAACCTCCCCCCAAAAAACTCCATTAATGCTTAACATCCTATCCTGGAATGTCCGCGGCTTGGCGATCAAACTAACGCTTAGGAGATTAATAAATCTGCGAAAAATCTACAAGATCGACATCCTCATTATTATCGAACCCAAAATCCCCCCAAAAGACTAAAGTCTATTCAACTACAACTTGGCTTTCCCATGGCCACAGCTGGCAGACACGACATTTGGATCATCGGATCGAAGGACGCCAAACTTGGACTTATCTAGGACTCCCGACAGGCCCTCACCTGTTGGCTTGATCACCCAAGACTTCCTAAGCGAGCTATCCTTTCTGCGATCCACGGCAGCTGCGATGTTACGAAGAGGAAACATCTCTGGAACGACCTCCTAGACATCCGTCACCTTCACACCAATTCCCCTTGGCTTTGCATCGGGGACTTTAGTACGATCACCTGCAGAGTAGAGTAACTGGAGGTCGCCCCACACCCGTCCCGGCCATGCTTAATTTCAACAACTTCTTCTTCAACGCCCACTTGACCTCTCTCCAGTTCACAGGCAATGCCTTCACCTGGTGCAACATGCAGGATGGTGACCGTCGACAACCCTCCAGGCTTGACAGGGCCCTCATGAATGCCCTCTGGCATGACATGGGGATCTCCACCAACCAGTCCCACCTTAATTCCACAGAATCAGACCACAACCCCCTGTTAGTTTAGATCAAAAACAAGACCACTTCACCCAAAAATAATTTCCAATTCCTCGACTTCTGGATCGGGCACCCCCAGTTTCTGGACATAGTCGCGGAAGCATGGAGCCGCGAGGACTCCTCCAACCCCCTTATCCGGGTGAGTAACAAGCTTAAGGCCACCAGGAAAGCCCTGTCTGCTTGGAGTAAGCTCGCCTACGGGGACATCTTTCAAGCCGTCCGAGTAGCCGAGGACAACATCACCCGCGCCGAAGCCCTGGTGGTCATGGATCGCTCGTTAGAGGCTAGAAGAGCCCTCAACCTCACCAAGGCTATGCTTAAATTCAGAATCTATGTGGAGACCGATTTCTGAAAGCAGAAAGCGAGGTTAAAATGGGACAACGAGGGGGACAAAAACTCGAATTACTTTCACGCCTGCGTTAATGGGCGCAGACAGAAGCTCTCGATTCATAGGACCACCGATGACAATGGGAACATCATTACCGACCATAAGAGAATCCAAGAGGCGGCTACAGAATTTTACTCCAATCTTTTTTCCAAAGATACAGTACACAAAGATAGGTCATTCCTGGATCAAATCCACCTCCTCATTAATGACACAGACAACGCCCAGTTGATCCACCCTCCCTCAGACCAGGAAGTTAAAGATGCAGTATGGGCCCTGAACGAGCACCGTACGCCAGGCCCGGATGGGTTCTCGGGAATATTCTTCCGTACTAGCTGGGATATCATCAAGCAAGACATTACCGAAGCGGCAATCGCCTTCTTTGTAGGAGCTATGTATCCCAAAGCCATCTCGAGCGCCAACCTGATCCTAATCCCGAAAAAAGACAACCCGGAGACTTTTCGCGACTATCGCCCCATTAGTCTCTGTAACTTCACCAAAAAGATCATATCCAAGGTCATTGCTACCAGAATGGCTGGCCTTCTTTCCAAGATCATCTCGGAGGAACAAAGCGGGTTCGTTCGCGGGAGAAATATCCAGGACAATATCATGCTGGCCCAAGAGTTAATAACCTGCATGAAATTTCCAGTGAGGGGAGGCAACATTGCCGTTAAAACCGACATAGAGAAAGCTTATGACAGACTGGATTGGCAATTTATGATTTGGGTTTTCAGAGCTTTCGGATTCTCGAAAACCTGGACCAATATCGTTTGGAGATCTATCAGCAACTCGTGGTTTTCTACGATCATAAACGGCCATGCAGAGGGATTTTTCAAATCACACCGTGGGGTGAGACAGAGCGACCCACTATCCTCCACTGTCTTCATCATTGCTGCCTTCGCCTTGAGTAGGAACCTAAATAAGATGATCAACACCCCCAACTTCCAGCACTATCACACATCCAGTGGATACCCTATCATCACCCACCTGGCCTTCACAGACGACTTACTTATCTTCTCATCCGGAGATAAAGGATCAGTACAGGTGGTTTACAACACCCTTATGAGGTACTCCAGATACTCCGGCCAGAAAATCAACCACTCCAAGAGCGTTATCTACGCCAACCACAACACCAACATGGAGCACGCCAACAAACTCTCCGAGTTAACATCCTTTACGATTTCTAAGCCCCCGTTCACCTATCTCGGATGGCCTTTAGTATATGGGAAGTCCAACGCCAACATAATCCAGGACTTGACCACCAGAATCAGGAAGAAACTGGAAGGGTGGCATAATGCCACTTTATCCCCGGGTGGCAAGATGATCCTTATCAATCACGTGCTTTTCTCCATCCCCATCCACACCCTGGCCGCGTATTCGCGTCCATTAAGGTTCTTTCCTCGATAAAACAGATCTTCTGTAATTTCTTCTAGGGGTATAGCAACGGCCAGGATAAGCATCACTGGGCCAGCTGGGATTCTATGGCTCTTCCGACCGATGAGGGGGGTCTGGGTTTTACCAAACTCACTCACATTGTTAAAGAATTCTCGATGAAACTGTGGTGGAACCTTCGCACGAGCAACAACTTATGGAGTAGGTTCATGAAAGCTAGATACTTCAAGCACATCCACCCCTCGATGGCTATTTCCAACTGCAGATCCTCAGCGGCATGGCGACGCATCCTTAGCGGCCGCGACCTTGCCAAACCCGCGATGAGACTCCAACTGGGAACAGGCGATTCGAACCCATTCCTTGAGAGATGGGTTGGTGACAGCATGATCCCGAGTCTCACCGAGACCCCGGAAGACTGTTGGATCAGAGACCTGTGGGACCCCACCACCGACGACTGGCGCTGGGCCCAGATAAGTGAGTGGTCCGATATCGATGCGGCGGATAGCATCTGTGAGCACGGTTTATGCATCAGCAGCGATACGGATGAGTTAAGATGGACCCTCGAGGCGTCCGGGGCATTCTCAGTGAGGTCGGCGAGAACCGCTATCCGGGACACCGGTCAGCCGTATCTTCCTATAGCTCACTACTGGCATTCCTGCATCCCCAAGAAGTGGTCCTTCCTATTGTGGAGAGTCCTCAGTAAGAGAATGCCGACAGACGACATCCTCAACACCATCGGGATTAGCTTAGCATCAACTTGCTCCTGTTGCTCCGATCGCCAAACGGAGACTATTAATCACATATTCCGACAGGGAGAGCTGTCGAACAGGATGTGGACTACCCTTAACCAGCTATTCTGTATAGAGCATGGCGACGGACGCTTCCACGATCTTCTGGCATCATGGGGTTCCGCTTCTCACGGCTACCAGATCGTCGCAGCGGCTGCCACTTGGGTCATATGGAAAAATTGCAACAAAGCGAGACACGAAGGTCACCAATACTCAGCGAACCAGCTATTTCGGGAAATAGCCCGACAATGCAGTAAGCAGAGCACCCTGTGTTCCCACAGTCCGCGAGCATTTTGGTCGGTGCTACCCCGGTAGCCCCAGGCGATTGATTCACCCTCCGTCCTCTTTCTTTTTGTGGTATACCTGTATAGGCTTCGGCATTTTGTGCCTTGAATACGGTTTATCTGCGGTCTTTGGGCCGTTTTTAATAAATTGAGGGAGTTTTCCAAATATATATATATATATATATATATATATATATAGAGAGAGAGAGAGAGAGGAGTATATATAAACTTTAGACCGAAACCAAAACCGAATAATAAAATTTAGTATATTCAAAATCGAAACCGAACCAAAATCGAAACAGAATTTTTTAAAACTAAAACCGAAATCGAAATCGAAACCGAACCGAATTTATATATTCAAAACCAAAACCAAAACCAAAATCAAAACCGAATAATCAAAACCGAAACCAAAACCAAAACCAAAACCAAAACCAAAACCAAAACCAAAACCAAAATCGAAACCAAAACCAAAACTGAAACAAAAACCAAAACCAAAACCAAAACCAAAACCAAAACCAAAATTTAGTTGGTGGAGCGAGCCAGAATCCTTTGACGGATATCGGTATCGGTATCGGTATCGGACTATTTCATTGAGTATCGGTATCGGTATCGGTATCGAACTAATTATGTTTAGTTTGTCTTACGATACAGATTTTTACATCCAATTTACAATGGATCGTTACTTTATTGATCGTACATAGATGTACCAACGGGTCAACCTCCTCGATCGTAGATACTTATAAGTATTGACCGTATCAGTCGGTATTGGTCTTAGCGAATTGGTATCGTCATATCCGATATGTATCGACCGTATAGCTAGGATTCGTATTGGCCTTATCGATTAAGTATCGGCCATATCCGATAGGTATCGGCGTACCGGATTAGTATGGGCAGTATCAGATTAGTATGGTGGAAGGTTTAGTAACAACTGTACTTGGATTTCTTACTTCTCGAGCTAGATTACCAATGCAAGAGAGTCACGGGAGCGTAAACAATCTCCTAAATATTGATTTTTACGGGAGTGATTGTCCAGTCACTCTCTCGAGCTATGTTACTGTAACTGGCCAATCACTCTCGTAAATATCAATATTTAAGAGATTTTTTACGCTCTCGTGACTCTCTTGCAATGGTATTCTAGCTCGAAAAGAGAGAAATCCAAGTACAGTTATTACTAAACCTTCCACAATACTAATCTGATATGGTCGATACTAATCCGACATGGCCGATACCTATCGGATACGTCTATTGTGAATCGATAAGGCTAATACGAATCCTAGCTATACGGCCGATACATGTACATATCGGATAGGACGATACCAATTTGCTAAGGCCAATACCAATCTGATACGGCCTATACCAAACCGATAGATCGATACTAATCTGATACGGTCGATACTAAGTACATCCGGCCTATACCAGCGGATCCGCCAGTTACTGCACGGTAGGCCCCGGAGTACCCCCGGACTCAGTTACATCCGGTTATTGGTGAGTACATGATTACATAATAATTATGTTTGTCTTACGATACAAATTTTCACATCTAATCTGCGATGGATTGTTACTTCTTTGATCGTACATGGATGTACAAACGACAACACGAGAGCAGAATAGGTGTGAGTGACAATTTTCAGGCAAGCGTGGAAGAGTTTCTTAAGTATGCCATGAGCAAAGCTCAGTACATGGATGGTAATAAAATCAAGTGTCCATATGGTAATTGTCGCAATAGACGTTACAAAGAAGTGCTGACTGTGAGAGATCATTTAACCTATAAGGGTTTCATACGTGATTATTACATGTGGTCATCGCAAGGTGAACTATGTACAGAAAGACAGGTTGCGAATGCTGCTACTTATGCTTTTGATAAAAATATTGCAACGGATTTTGTCATGGACGACGGATGCACTGTTGATTATGGAGACCTACAGAATTGTGCACGAGATATGGTGGACGATACGACAGGACCTATTTTTGATCCGGAGGATCCTAATTCCAAGGCGTAGGAGTTCTATGATATGTTTTAGGATGCAGATACTCCTCTACATCCTGATTGTGAGACTCATTCCGTACTGTCAGTGACGATGCGGTTGTTGAACATAAAGTCCAATTTTAACTTGCCATAAGCTTGCTATGATCGGATTACACAGCTAGCGACAGAGATCTTACCGAAGGAATCAAAAGAGCTCCCAAAAAACTTCTACAAGTCAAAGATGATGGTTCAACAACTGGAACTGGGGTACGAGAAAATAGATTGTTGTTGCATCGGATGCATGTTGTACTACAAGAAGAAGGAGGACATAGAAAGTTGCAGCTTCTGTAATACGGATCGTTACAAGCCAGTAAAGGAAAAAAGAAAGTCAACTAGAAAACGACGTCCTTACAAGTATATGCATTACTTGTCGATCACGAAGCGCTTGCAGAGGATGTATATGTCTCTGAATACATGTGAACACGTGACATGGCACAACGAAGAACGCACAAAGGACGATGGAGAATTGTCACATCCTTCGGACGGAGAGGCATGGAAATATTTTGATTTGTGTCATCCAGATTTTGCTGTAGAGCTTAGAAATGTACGTCTGGCGCTATGTTCTGATGGCTTCGCCCCTTTGGGGCAGTCGGGATCTCAATACTCGTGCTGGCCGGTCATTGTTACCCCTTACAATCTGCCACTATGGATGTGTATGAGACTCCTTATATGTTCTTGACAGCTATCATACCGGGTCCTAAAAATTGGACAAAAAATATCGATATATATTTACAGCCATTGGTAGATGAGCTGAAATAGCTGTGGAAGATCGGCGTCGCGACCTATGATATTTCCAAGAAATAGAACTTTCATATGAGAGCTTCACTGATGTGGACAATAAATAATTTTACAACATACGGTATGCTGTCAGGATGGAGTACTCATGGCACCATGTCTTGTCTGATATGCATGAAAAATAGTAAGGCGTTCCTCCTTAAGCATGGAGGAAAAACTTCTTTCTTTGATTGTCACCGTCAATTTCTGCCCGCGAGTCATCCTTGGAGAAAGAACAAGGACGTGTTCAGAGCTGGAAAACAAGAATTTTCTCATCCGCCACCCAGATTATCGTGATACGATATTTGGGAAGATATAAAGGACTTGTCCTCCGTAATTGAAGATCCATCGAACAATCGTGTCGAGGGGTTCGTACAAAGCCATAACTGGACCAAACAGAGTATCTTCTGGGACTTGCCTTATTGGAAAGATAATCTTATAAGGCATAATATTAATTTCATGCATATCGAAAGAATGTGTTCGATAATGTCTTCAATACCGTTATGGATATTAAAGGAAAGACGAAAAAAAAATCCAAAAGTAAGACAAGACATTGCCGAGATATGCAAGCGTCCTTATCTGAACTTGATACAAAGGGGAGCTGGTGGACAATTAAGTAAGCCGGTAGCACAATACACATTGAGCAATGAAGATAGATTAATAATCTGCAAGTAGATATCTACTTTAAGATTTCCTGACGGCTATGTGTCGAATTTGTCTAGATGCGTTGATCTCAATGAATGCAAGATAACGGGAATGAAGAATCACGATTGCCACGTATTTATGGAAAGATTACTGTCCATTGCTTTGAGAGAGTTGTTGCCTTCTTCTGTATGGGTTCCGTTGGCCGAGCTATCTACATTCTTCAGGAATATTTGTTCAACTAAGTTGACGGTGCAACACATGGTTGAACTTGAGGAGAAGATTATCTTAACAATTTGTAAGTTAGAGAAAATATTTCCTCTGGGGTTCTTCGTCAGCATGGAGCATCTACCGATTCAACTAGCATACGAAGTCCGTATCGGTGCATCTGTTCATTATCGATGGATGTACCCATTTGAAAGGTACATAAAAATCGATATAATTTAAGTTGCATTTCATTGTTAATTATCAAGATAATTTGTCTCTCTAGATACCTACACCATCCAAAGAAGAAAGTTAGCAACAAAGCTCATATAGAGGCTTCGATATGCGAAGCATATCTTATCGAAGAGGTATCAAACTTCTACTCCATTTATTTTGATAATCATGTTAAAAAAATCGAAATAGACCTCAAAGGAATGACGAGAATGTTGAGGATGGAGGTATATTCAATGTAAGGGGCAAGCCTATTGGGGCTAGTAAGAAACGGTGGTTGACTGACGACGAGTATGATGCCGCTCACCGATATATCTTGTTAAATTGTGACATACAAGAAGTGAGAGATTTGGAGAAGTAAGTGACTACAATTATACTCGATATAATCTCTAATTTGGTGAAGTAACTGACTACACTTAATCTTATTCTCTCTAATAGTGTATTTAGAGATGACTTCAAAATGAGGACACTCGATATTACCGATGAAAAACTTCAAAGAGAGGTTGATTGTACCTTTCTGTCCTGGTTTCACAAATACGTAAATAACTGAGATAATAATTTATGCGGCTACCATTAAAATATATGCATCTGAAATATATAAACTATCAATATTTGTTTACAGGTTTTATTGCCTGAAATAACACTCACAAATGAGAGTATTCGTTATTTGGCATTGGGACCGAAGAAGCATGCAAAGACTTGGCCAGGCTATGTCGTTAATGGCTTCAAGTTTAAGGCAACTCAGAATGCTATAAATGTCGAATATGTCAATGACGGCTTCAGTACCAAGGATTCTGGTATTTGTATAAGAGGTACCATCTATGACGACGAGCCGGACTTTGACTATTATGGAGTTCTTCAGGATATTATAGATTTACAATATAGTGCCCTATATGTTATGCATATTGTGATGTTCAAATGTGAGTGGTTCATTACGACACCAAATATCGGTTGAAGAATCAATAAACAATTTGGATTCATCGATATAAATCATCGCAGGAGGTACAGAGGGTCCGACACGTTTGCGATAGCAAGTCAGGCTGTTCAAGTCTACTATACAAGCTACCCAAGGTGTCGTAAAGATTGATTTGACTGGTGGAAAGTATGCAAGATTAAATCTAGAAATACATTCAAAGTTGGAGACCCAGCATACCAAGAGGACTACATCGAAAAGTCCCAATACTTGGTACAACAGTCGGATACCATGGATGATGAAAATATTGTTAAGAAAAATAGAGGGGAGGAAGAGGTTGATACACAAGACTTAGCTATTAACCAGGGGAGAAAGAGGCATCTTGTCCCAAATATTAAGGATGAGGAAGAAGAAGAAGAAGAAGAAGAAGAAGAAGAAGAACTTGATGAGAATGAGGATACAGATGAAGTCGACGATGAGGTTGAGGATGAAGATGAAGATGAGGATGACGATGAGGACGAGGATGAGGACGAGGACAAAGATGATGACGATGATTAGATTAAATATCAGTATATATTAAAAAGACTTTCAATTATGTGATTTAAGTTTGACCTCATAAAAGAACTTATAACTTAGTAAATTCAGTTTAAACTTCTACATATTCTTGTTTCAGATGTCACTCCTAGTTCTTTTCTTCGCGGCATCACTCATCGCCCTGCTGATGGCTAGCACTCGTCGTCGTGGTGCTGGTCGTAGTGGTGGTGGACGTTGTCGTGGTGGTGGTCGTGGTCGCCTTCAGCCTTCCCGGGAGGCGACGCCCGCTAGCGATCCCAAGCCGGAGAGTACCCCGGGCACAGACTCATCTCGCCGTCGATCTTCCACGGGGCTATCGATACCTTCGTCGAGGGTGTCTCCATCCGCTAGCGGATCTGTTCCGCCAACGGATCCACCAGCGGTACCACCAGTTACTGCATAGTGGGCCCCGGAGTTCCCCCGGATTCAGTTACACCCAGTTACTGGCGAGTACATGCGCGGAGCCGCGGATCCTCTGAGGCCATCAGAGAGGTCGATGGGCGAGTTCCGACGAGAGCTATGGCCCGTGGGTGAAGCTTAAGTAAATTTAAGTTAATTTAATAAATTTGTTTTATTTATTCAAGTTAATAATCCAGTCGTTGCTTCTTTGTAGGTTTTTTCCATGGGATGCTGCCTGGCTTCTAGGGCAGATTATCAGGGCTAACTACCATGGCCCCTACCTCAATTTTTCTGAGGTGCCCCTAGACTTGCAGTACCGCTGGCTCGACGAGATGAGGGTATATATATATATATATATATATATATATATATATATATATATATATATATATATATATATATATATATATATATATATATATATATATATATATATATATCTTGTGATTAATTATTATTTACTCTTTAATCAACTATTTTTTTAATAATATATATATATATATATATATATATATATATATATATATATATATTGTTATATATATATATATATATATATATATATATAACAATATATATATATATATATATATATATATATATATATATATATATATATATATATATATATATATATATCTTGTGATTAATTATTATTTACTCTTTAATCAACTATTTTTTTAATATCGTGATAATTGAATTTGTATGTCAGTGGACCTTCTGGTGGCCCTCCATCGCGAGGAGGCGATCCGCAGGACCTATAGAAGCGCCGCCGGGAAGAAGATCCGGGATGCAGTTTATGACCTTCGAACAGCACATTCTAAGAAAGAGTGGATCCGACAGGACTACTATGAGCAGCTCTTGGAGAAGATGGATGCTCCTGCCTTTAAGCAGAAATCGAAAAAAGCGAAAGCAAATCGACGGGCCGCAGGGCTACATACGGGGGGATCAAAGACCCACGCAGGACGCTTGCAGAATTGGTGAGATACCGCAAATTTATTCCACTATCTAATTCGGTACTATTAATATACTTAATTAATTAAATTCTATGAATATTTTGTATACAGTCCCAACGGGCATTGAAGTAGAAAAAAGATACTGACTCAGTCACCATGTACGATGTATCCCAACATACCCACAAGAGGCGGAAGGACGGGAGCTTCGTCGACGAGAGGGCCAAGGAGACAGATGTAAGTACTTAGGTTTATGAGACTTATGTTAGAATTATAAGTATTCAAACTATAACTTAGGTAAACTTAGGATTTAGACTATAACTTAGGTAAACTTAGGATTCAGACTATAACATAGGAAAACATAGGATTTAGATTATAACTTAGGTAAACTTATAGTATAAACACATTCATTTGATAGGCTATGTATCGTAAGGCTCTTAGTCGGGTTCAGCCATCTGCTCCCGAGGATGTTGGCGAAACGACGCCCGTCGGGACGCCCTCTTCTACAGCCGTTCGCTACGACGACATGTTCGTAGATATCGTCGATGGCTTTAAGAAAGGGCGCCTGTACAAGTCGGCACCCTGGCGCCATTGCACGTGACGATTCTGAGGTTTCCACCTAGCCCGCCTCCTCCTACGGCCCCGGCAGACGATGATGTGAGATCCCAGCTTGCGCATCTGAACGAGGCAGTGTCGGACTTGCGGGCGCAGTTGTCTACGGACTTTCTGCGTCCTTCTACTGTTTTCGGTCCGTCTGCCCCCGATCCGCTTACTGGTGCTGCCGGTCCTTCTTCCGTCGGACATCTCTCTTTTGACCCTACTGCTCCTATCATACCGCCTCCTACTGTGACGGCCCTTCTCAACCTGATGTCGCCAGAGCAGCTACGCTAACTTCCAGACATTGTCTTAGAGGGATTGCCGCCACACCTGGTGGAAGTGTACATGCGTCGGGAGTAGCAGGGAGTACCAGCACCATCGAATGATCCAACTCCTCGTTGATGTTTGTATTCAAAGATTTTGAAAACTATTTAAATATTGAATATTTGTTTGGATAATTTGAAATATTGGATAATATTGACTGTTTTAAATAATTGTTGCATTATTTATGTTGGTTTGTGTTGATAGATGTTTGGATTATTTGTGTTATTTATGTTGCATTATTTATATTGGATAATTTGTTGCATTATTTATATTGGATAATTTGTGTTATTTATGTTGGAGGATGTTGTGTGAATAGGGAATGCTCTATTTTATGCAAAAAAATTCAAAAAATTCCCAGTTAGTGATGGTCCCGTGACTACCAACCGACGAAATATTCGTCGCTAATTGGGACTATTCTAAGTTAGCGACGGATGGCGACTACTCACCGACGGAATATCCATCGCTAACTGGGACTATTCCAAGTTAGCGACGGATGGCGACAACTCATCGACAGATTGTCCGTCGGCAAGGTTCTGGAAATATGAAAAAAATCATAGAATGGGATCGACGGATATTCCGTCGGCAGACCGTCGCTATTAGTCGGTAAAAGTTTGGCGACGGATAATCCGTCACCAAATCCGCGACTGGTCGACGACGGAGTAGCGACAAATCCCGACAGAAGAGTGGCGGAATATCCGTCGCTACGGTTCTGGAAATATGAAATATTCACAGAATCGGATCGACGGATGTACTGCCGCTATTCCGTCGAACAGTAGCGACTACCAGCGACGAGTTAGCGACGGATATTGCGTATCAGACACTTTCTGATACGCGTTTATTGACAATTTAGCGACGGATTAGCGACGGATATTGCGTATCAGATACTCTCTTATATGCAATTATCGACCATTTTGGCGACGGATACGGCCGTCGCTAAAGCGATGTGTCATTAACTTTCTGATACGCGCTTTGACGAAAATCCGTCGGTAATTCGTAGCGAGATGTACGAGTATGGTTGTCAAAAATCCGTCGCGAAATCGTCGCTAGATGACAAATTGGCGACGGATTGTTTTTAGCGACGAGGCTTTTCCCGACGGATGTTTTTGCCTAAAATCCGTCGGCCATCCGTCGGTATTGCCATTTACCGACGGCAGGGTAACGGATACGGCTGTCTCTAAAGCGATGAATTTTGGTAGTGTAGGATAACCTGAACTGTTCATAAAGATCTATGTTTGAAATATTTTACTTGGTCATCAAGATCACGGATGAAACTATTGTCACTAGCAGACACAAAGCATGTGACTTGTCAATTCCATTAAAAATTTCTCATACAAAGAGCAAAATATTTCAGGATTTTGAAAAAGGAAGAGCATAGTATCTTCTTTAATTTCTTCTCCCTTTTGATTGTTTTTCTTTTTTTTTATTGATAGGGAGCATATGATAGGGAGCAAAATATTCCAGGATTTTAAAAAAGGAAGAGCATGGTATCTTCTTTAATTTCTTCTCCCTTTTGAAAAAAGGAAGACACAAAGCATGTGTTGTTGTCCATGGGGTACTATGATTCATGATTATAATTTTGTTGATCACCTTTGTTTATATCCTTTGCCTTCATTAAATTGTTATCTTATATAAACAAATGAAGCCAATATAATGACTTACAAAGTAACTTGAAAAGAAATCAAGAAAAGAAATCAATATTTTCTTTTCCCTTCTTCTCTTTTTCTATCCTTTTTGTGTGCGTTATTTCTTAGCTATTTGTATAATGATATAAATTCTTACTAATATTCATCTTCTTCGTTTATTAGGTTTGTTGTTTGAGAGGATATATTTTTTTCTTCCTATCTTGTCACGGTCGATTTCAAAAGGGTGGATTAAACATCCACGTAGAAATGATGTCGAGTACGAACAAGGGGTTCAATTTTTTATGGATTTTGCAATAAAACACTTACCCCCTGGGGTTACAACATGTAGTTGCGCTTGTAAAATATGCAAAAATGAAAAAAAAAGCTTTATTTGAAGTAGTTAGAAGGCATTTGATCGACAATGGTATGCTTCCGACATACGATGAATGGTCTCTTCATGGAGAGAAGTCGGACATGGATATGACAGCAGGTTATGAAGAACAATTTATTGAAGAAGATCAAATCCATGATGAAGTTCTAAGCAAAGATACTAATGTCAATGAGGGTACGCTGGAGAACCTTGTTGATGATGCTTATGGTGTACACAATGAAGCTCCTGGGGGTGAAGGTAGTGGTGCAAATAATTCTCAAGCAAATGTAGTGCCCGAAAATTCTTCTGCTCCTTATTTTGATCATGTGATAAGTATTGTGAATATAAGAGAATTTCTAGTGAGAAATTATATCCCGGTTGTGAAGATGAATACACAAGTCTATATGTAATTATAGAGTTGCATAACTTAAAGAAGAAGTACAATTGGTCGGGAAATAGTATGACATAATTGTTAAAGTGTTTGACTCAATGGCTCCCTAAGGGGAACACACTCCCTCAAAAGTATCCTGCAATGAAGCAAATGATGAGAGATTTAGGAATGAAGGCAAAGTGCATCCATGCATGCAAGAATAATTGCATGTTGTATTAGAAGGAGTATGCAAATGCGACTGAGTGCCCTTAATGTCAGACGTCCCGGTTCAAAGTTAAGGAGAAAACGAAGCCAGAAAATGTTGGAAGGGAATCAAAAGAACCAAGAAAAAGTTTTGAGGCACTTTTTTTGCTTCCAAGATTAAAGAGGTTGTACGCAATACCTTAGATTGCCAAAAAAATGAGTAGTAAAAGGAAGTAGAGCCTTCGTGGCACTTAATGCGACATCCTTACGATTCAGCTGAATGGAGAACACTTAAATGTAGGTGGCCAAAGTTTGGTGATGAGGGACAAAATGTTTGGCTTGGTATAGTGACTGATGGATTCAACCCACATGGTGTTCTATCTAATAATTACAGTTGTTGGCCTTTTTACGTTATACCATAAAATATGCCTCCTTCATTATGCATGAAATCACAGTTTTAGATGATGTGCTTATTAATTCCTAGGCCTAAAGCACCAAGTCAAGATATTGATATTTTCTTGCAGCCTCTTGTAGATGAGTTGAAACAACTTTAAGAAGGAGTATCGGCATTTAACATAGATCGAGGGATGATTTTTACTTTGAGAGCCATATTGTTATGGGGGATCCATGATTTTTTGGCATTTGGAAATTTATCAGGTTGTGTAACACATGGTTACAAAGCATGCCCTATTTGCGGCACTGAGACGGAGTTTGAGAGGATTGGTGGGAAGAATGTGTACACAAAGTACAGAAGATTTTTGAAGGATGATCATCCATTCAGAGCAGTCAAATGTGGATGGTATAAGACTGAAGAGCACAGACAACCTCCGCAACGTTTGCATGGATCGACCCTTTTGCAAAGGCTTGACCGCATCCACTATATACCTGGTAAGTTAGTAAAAGGTTATGGCAAAAAGAGAATGGCACTCGAGGGCGATGGTGGTGGTGATGATGGTGGTGGTGGTGGTGGTGGTGATGATGATATCGATTATAATGGTAGTGAAAGACGAGCATGATATAAAAAGTCCATTCTTTTTAATTTAGAATATTGGCAATCTCATAAAGTACGACATACTATTGATTTGATGCATACTGAGAAGAATGTTGCTGAACATTTAATAAATATGCTATTTGATAAATAAAAAAGGGCAACGAGATTCGGGTTATGCCTTAGATAATTCCCAGAAGAAACAATTTTTCCAAGTCCTAAAAGGCTTAAAGCTCCCATCAGGATTTGCATCTAACCTGAGCAACCTTTTAAGTCTTCAACCACTAAGTTTGCATGTAAAGAAGTCACATGACTACCACGTCATGGTACAATATTTGTTGCCAATTATGCTTCAACATGCATTTCTAAATAGACGCGACCAAAAAAGAGCTATTATGCAAGTATGCCTATACTTTAATATATTATGCTCAAAGATCCTAGATCGAAAGTATGTCCAAGCTGCAAAATATATGATCGTCGAGGTGTTATGTGTATTGGAGCATTATTTTTCAGCCTACTTTTTTGACATAAGTATTTACCTAATGGTTCATCTTGCTGACCAAACTCTACTTTGTGGACCAACGAGATATATTTGGATGTATCCATTTGAAAGGTGAGATGATTATTTTCTTGTAATGTTGTTATTTATTGAGTTAGATGGAAACTAACAATTTTAACTATTTTATCAGGTACAAGGTCTATGAAGGAGTGCAAAGACATTCCTAGCAACAAGCGTTATGTTGAAGGGTCGATTGTCGAAACTTATCTTATTTCGGAGTCTGTCAGATATGTTATTGAGTACATGCCAAATCCACGTGACTGCAATCATAGTTCTACTCAGGCCTCTTTTCTAGTTGAAAATGGTGACGATGTGTACGAGCGCTCTATTATTGAGGGTAAAACAATTAAGTTAACCGGGGTACAATGGAGACAAATTTGAAGATGGATAGTTTTTAGATTAGAAATACCAAAACTAGCAGAGTACTACAGGTATCGCTCATCTTTGGAATAAAGAATTGTCAAAAAATTATATCTTTTATTTATATTTAATTTATTTTAAATTATTTCCAGTCTGTTTTGCTCGCCTCTGGAAACTACTTTTCGTGGTAATACCAAAGAGGCAGAAGTAGTTATACAATCTAGATTCATTGACTGGTTACACAAAAAGTTGTGTATCAAATATATATATATATATATATATATATATATATATATATATATATATATATATATATATATATATACATGCAAGACGGCCCCGAAGACAATATTCTGGCCTAGACCGTACTCTGGTCAACAATCGTTGGTCCGACAAGGAGCTCATTTCTAATCTCTCTCACCTCAACACCACCGAATCGGACCACTCCCCTCTCCTAATCGAGATCAGCAGCAACACTAGCACCATCAAGAAACCTTTCCGATTCTTAGACTTCTGGAGCCATCACCCTCAATTCTGGAACATCGCGGCCGACGCCTGGAATTCGACGAGCAACCCTGACCCCTTCGTCTATGCGACAGTCAGACTTAAAGCCACCATGAGCGCCTTATCGGCCTGGAGCAAACTAGCGTTTGGCAATATTTTCCAAGCTGTCAAGATGACGGAAGACGACGTTACCCGCACTGAGATCCTGTTCGCCACGAACAGATCCTCGGCGACCCGGGCCGCACTCAACCTCACCAAAGCGCTCCTCAAGTCCCGGCTGAAGGTCGAATCGAAATTTTGGAATCAGAAAGCCAGATTGACCTGGGACGTCGAGGGTGACAGGAATTCTGCCTTCTTCCACGCTTGTGTCAGAGGTCGCCGTCATTAGCTTAATCTTCACCAAATCTTCGACGACAACGGTATCTTACTCAGAAACCAGCGAAGCATCCACATGGCCGTCGTCGATTTCTACATCATACTTTTCTCCAAATATGTCATCGTTAAGGATGACAACTTCTTGGCTGCAGTCCCCAACCTGATCGACGATCTCGAGAACACGCAGCTCAGGACCCCTCTCTCCGCGAAGGAAGTTAAGACCGCTTTCTGGGCCCTCGACGAGCACATCGCTCTGGGACCTGACGACTTCTCCGACGTCTTCTTTCGATCTTGCTGGGACATCATCGCATCAAACTATCTTGAGGCCACGGTTGCATTCTTCCAAGGCGCGCGCTACCCCAAGTCTATCTATCGTGCCAATCTCATCCTTATCCCAAAAAAGACAACCCAGAGACCTTCAAAGACTTCAGACCCATCAGCTTATGCACCTTTACCAATAAAATCATCTCCAAGATCATTACTTCCCGCATGTCCTCTCTTCTCCCCAAGATTATCTCCGAAGAGCAAAGCGGCTTTGTCCCAAGGTGGAACATTATTGATAACATCCTTCTCGCTCAGGAAATGATAACTTGTATGAAATTCCCAGCAATGGGGGAACATCGCCATCAAACTCGATATAGAAAAGGCCTACGACTGTCTAGACTGGCAATTCATGATTTGGGTGCTCAGAGCATTCGAGTTTTCCGAGAGTTGGATTGACGTCATCTTTCGATCTGTTAGCAACTCTTGGTTTTCCACTGTCATCAACGGGAAACCCGATAATTTCTTCAAATCCAGCTGTGGGGCCGTCAGGGAGACCCTCTATCCTCCACCATCTTCATCATCGCAGCCGAAGTGCTCAGCAGAAACCATAATAACATGGCTAACACCCCCAGATTCCACCAGTTTTATACCACCATCGACTGCCCTATTATCACTCATCTGGCTTATGCTGACGACATGCTCATCTTCTCCTCCGGTGACATCGGGTCGGTAAAGGTCGTCAGCAGTACTCTGTAGAAATATACTAGATGCTCCGGACAAGGAGCAACACCGAGAAGAGTGTTATCTACACCCATCACAAGGCCGACAGGAATCACTCGGCTACGCTCGCCAACCTGACCTCCTTCTCTATTGCTTACCCTCCATTTTCCTACCTGGGATTCCTGCTGGTTTATGGCAGATCCAATTTGGGCATCTTCGATGGGCTAGTGAACAAAATCAAGAAGACAGTCGCGGGTTGGCATAATGGGACCCACTCCCGGGAGGTAAGATGATCCTCATCAAGCACGTCCTCTCTTCCATCCCCATCTACACCCTGGCCGTCTGCTCCCTCCTAACAAGGTTTTAACCTCACTGGAGTCCCTCTTTGCCAACTTTTTTTGGTGTCATCTCGACGGTAAAGACAAGCACCATTGGGCCTGCTGGGACTCCATGGCCAAACCAATCGACGCAGGCGGGCTTGGTTTCGGTCGATTAGTGAACATCTTCGACGCCTGCTCCATGAAGTTGTGGTGGAAGCTACGCCCGGATAACTCCACCTGGACCAGATTTATGACAGCCAGATACTTTCAGAATTCCCACCCTACTGCCGCCATCGCCAACAATCGCTCCTCCGCATCCTGGCGGCATATCCTTCGTGGCCGACGCCTCGCTGAACGTTTAATCCACCTGCAGCTTGGTAATGGCAACTCGTCGCTGGGTCACGAACGTTGGCTCGAGAATGATGTCCTCCAGCGATCCCCGACCGCCCCTCCTGATTGTACGATTTACGACTTAAGGAACAACGAATCCGGCTAGATATCGAACCGAGCCAGAGATTGGCTGGGCATGGAGGCGACGGCCGTCCTGGCCACCGCTGAGATTCGGATCAGTGAGACCCTGGATGCCCTGCGGTGGTCTCCCTCGTCTGGAGGCACCTTCACGATGGCATCGGCCAGGATCGTAGTGAAAGGCAACGGCGTACCAGCCCCGCTGACCTCTCCGTTCTGGCACTCCTATATCCCCAACAAATGGTCTATTCTCATCTGGAGAGCTCACCGCAGGATGCTACCCACCGACGATTCTCTTACCTCCATCGGCTTCAGTCTGGCTTCTAAATGCCATTGTTGCACCAAGCACCAATCAGAAACTGCCGAACACATCCTTCCGGGAACCTCGCTACTCAGTTGTGGGCCAGCCTTGTAGCACCCAGTTTCCCAAATGAGGGTAATTTTGAAATTTTATGTTTATAATTATTTTAATAATGATATTTAATTCATGATATGATTTTTGGTGATTTTAAATTATTTTAAAATTATTTAAATCAATGACTTGTGGTTTTGACGTTTTGCTAGTGAAATCCTAGAGACTGTTTGACCTAGACCCTAACCATGTGATTATAATATTTTAATGTTATTTTTGGACTAAGAATATTTTTGCATTTGACCTCTTTGAATTATTTTGATATTATTTTATTATTTATGATATTATTTTGGGGTTATTTGAGTCGGGTTCGAATTTTAACTCAATCCGACTTGAAACGGGGACCCGGGGGTAGTTTGACTCTAGTGGGACCCACACACTAGTTAGGCATGGCCCACATGATATTAATTTTAGTCCACATGATAGAAATATTTTAGTTAGAGGTTAGACTAATTATTATGGATAAGGTTAGTGTGATTAGAGACTTTAGAATGACTAATTTAGCCCCAACCAATTAGCCCTTTCCTAATACTCATAGAATAGGTTAGTGGGGGCATTTTGGACCTTACCATAATAGGACAAATAGCCCCATATGGCCAGCCACTTTGGGAGAGGATAGGCTCAAGTTCATTTCATTATTCTCATCCACACTCTCTCTCTCTTGTTCTTCCCCAAATTCCTAGAGAGCAATCCCTAGCAATTTCTTCACCAAATCCTTCCATTTTGCCACCAAATCTTCTTCTTTCCTTCTCCATTCTAGCCAAGAAGGAAGCTACCCAAGTTTGGGAGGATTCGGAGCTCGTTCGTGTCCTTTTGGAATCTCTACGTGTCGGTGTCGCTCCGGGAAGGCTTTTCTTCGATTCGATCTACCGAGAGGTATAAATTCCTTCTCCTTTTTATTTTCTCATGCATATAGGTCTATTTTGAACCCATAGGAATGACTCCCATGGTTGTATCTCCATTTGTGTCCATTTCGTGTCCATTTGGAGGTCATAGGAGTGTCCGTTGTGTTGTGGTTGTGTTCATGTAGGAAAATCCCAAATTTGGACACACTATGTGTTGTTGTTATGTATGAATGAATTATTACATGTTTAATCTCATATTTTTGTATTGGAGATGTGTTCTATAGTGTCTCATATATATATATATTAGTGTAGAGAGTGAGTTCTTGATATATTATGTTATATATTTGTGTTCTTTTGTCTCAAACTACCCAAATCCGTCATGATTTTTATCCACGTTTTTAATTTCAGCCCTAACTTAGAAATGTCATAACTTCTAGCTCAAAGTTCGGTTTAATCTTCCATTTTTTTTAAAAGAAGCATATTGAAGTTAGCTTTCCAAAAACATGTATTAATAGGCCTAATTCTTTCTGTAACTTTCTGGAGAATTATTTGAGTGTCAGTTGTACGAAAGACAAACGCGTTCTCAGTGTTTTTACGATTTCGGGAGTTTCCGGAAATGAAAACGCGATCCGTTTAAAGTTTCGGAAAGCTAACACATAGATCTATAACATACTTTAATCCAAGATTTTAATTCATGCTGAGATGGTACAGTATTGATTATTAGTAGGAGTTACTATTCGGCATATGTATTTTGTGCACCCATGTGTGTAATATAATGTTCTATTTGATTTTAACTCATGTTAATGTATATACATTATGTAATTAAATAGAGAATACATGCATAAGTAAATGGTTAAATAAATGATGTATAAGGTGTAAGTATCCTATCTAATGTAAGCATGTATAAGTATGGCTTATAATGAATATGCAGGTTCCATAGTATGTAATGTATGGTGCATATAGTAGTGCAAGAGAATAAATGAATGATGAATGAATGCAAGCATGAATAAAATGTAATAATAGATGTAATGTATGCAATATACAAGTTAATGAGATATAATGTTCTATGTTAACACAAATCCTATATTACCTCATGTACCCCTTACACTATGTTGACACTATCACACTTGACACTTTGTTCACTTACACTTTGATACTCTTTGATATGTATACACTATGTATGCCCATTTAACCCTCACTTGCCCCTTTGCCATGTTCACATACACATACATAGCCTCTTAAATAAGTATTTATGAATACAGTTAACTTAGCTATGTATGTATATTATATATATGTTAGGATATTGTGTTGTAATATATAAGTTTATATAACCATTTGAAATGCCATAATTATAGACCTAATGTTGAATACCAATATATGCATGTGTATATATGTGTAGACATATATAGCTTAAAGTAATAGATTACCTAGTGTATATCCAATGTGAATTCTTGCCTATTTGAGTATTGAATAATTGCATACTATATAGAGTTGGGTGTATATTGGCTTGTATAGCCTTGTATTGATGTGTGCTTGCTAGAATAGTCTTGGTTAGGCCTAGTAAGACTTGCTGGGTTACGATATGACCTAGTTTAACCTAGTTTGACTAGTGCAGTTGACCAGAGTTGACCAAGGGTTGACTTTGGCCTAGTTTGACCTAGATTCATGTAGATTGCATTGTAGTGCTTTATATTACCCTTCTGGACATGTTGTGACCTGTGCTGTTCTAATTCGGAGCCAGACACCTCTCCTCGGACAGTATCTTTACCTTGGACATTCAGATATCAGGCGAGTACATTCTTTGATCATTTCATATCCTGCTTAGAATTATTTCCTGCAGTAGATTACTTTACTTGTACTGTCACGATGGTCACACGGATTGGTACTATATGGATCCTTTCTTGAGATGTTATCCTTAGGGAGCATCGGATACTCTATGTTCTGTGCGTTTCACTTACATGGCGTATCACTATGCTTCTTGGTTCATTCGATTACTTGTGACATGTACCCTCATGATCACAGAGTCTCTTGAATCTTACACTGTTGGGTTACCCCCAGAATCCCCATTTATGGGACTACTGTGTATCACCTTCGGGGTCTATCACCTTCGGGGTCTATCACCTTCGGGGGCTGTTACATAGCATCATATAACATAACCTGGCTGGATCCTTGTGTATTGATTGGGGGTACGGGGGAGTAGAAGTGGACATGTGAATAATACACCAGTAGTATCTTCATTGAATCATTCCGTAGTGTCTTCACATAATCATCCCAAGCTATTTACATGTTCATATTGTACTCTGACTCACTGGTCACTGCTAGTTCTCTATGTATAGTAGATATTTCTATTACAGTTCTCTCTCTGTTTACATACTACTTTCTTTCAGTACCTGTATCTTACTTTACTGCATGATTATATTTTCTAACCTGCTATGATCTGTTGAGATGTACTGTACTCGCTCCAGTCCTGACTGGACCCGTTGATAAATTTTACAGATAGCTTGGACGTTGCCTGCTAGCCTAGAGGAGACAGTAGAGGTTGCATAGATAGCTAGGGTTTTTGCTTATAGTTTATTTTCAGTCATCTTGAGTTGTATTTATGGATTACTGTATTTGGGTTTTGAGATGTATTCTGGGTTTTTGTATCTTAGACACTTAGACTTCTATCTCCTGTATTTCTTTTAGATTTTATGTTTTATCTATCCTTATCATGCTCTACCTTAGATGTGATTGAGATTGTATCTGCTATATCACCCCCATTTGGGGAGTATAAACTGTTTAGTCTTATACTGTTAGATGCATTGAGACCTAGGACAGCGTTCTACCGCTGACACTGCGGCGTAGGCTGGGCATTGTTACGTTCTCGTACCCTAACTCTAGGGCGCGGGTCGTGACACGTTTTTAGTGGTGGCCCATGCAGGTCGAGACTAAAAGTGTAGTGGTATTCGAACTAGAGTACCACTACAGCCTGCAGTAGGAATAGAATATATTTTAAAGGTACTCAATCACAGTTAGGAACCCTTGAGAGATTCCTGGGACGACCCTTGAGAATCTTATTTTAACGTCGATTTGAAAACTCTCTTTTTTTTTCCTTGATTTGATTTATTTTTACTTTTTTGTTGTTAAATTTGATTTTAATGGATTATTGTTGAATTTGAGTTTGTATTTATTAATTTTGATGGATGATTGTCGAATTTTGAATTTTGATGATAGCTGTTGCATTCGAGTTTGTATTTTGATGGATTTTGTTCATTTTTGAATTTTGATGTTCGTTGATAAATTTGATTTTTGGGTATTCGTTGTTGATTTAATTTAATTTTTGGCAAGATGAAATTATATGGGCTAGGTCATCTATGTTATGGAATATAGTCTTCTATAGTCACATTAGCCAGCATGGTGAGGACATATAGTCTGACTCTGGATATATTTCTCGGGTGTGGGAATTTAAGATTTTTCCAGCCAAGCTAGCGGCACCGCGAAAATGTTAAATACCATGATTCTAGAGATATGTGCATAAGTCAAGGGCTCTGTGATTATCGTAGCCTTGCTTACTAGTATGACGAGGATTTAGAGTACCATGATTTTGGATAGACGCATATGATTATCGGATTGCACCTTAAATATTTTTTAACATATTTTCTCTACTTTTGTTCAGTCATTCAAAAAAAAGGAATTATTATTTGTTTGTTTTGTCTAGTTTCCTATTATTTAACTCAGGAGTAAGTTTAGTTGGTTTTATAAACCTTGTGTAATTTCTTGCTATGAGTTTTTCATAATACAATGAATCGATGATTTTGCTAGACTTTATCTTGAATTTGATCTTTTAACTCTGGATTTCAAAATGGTTCTTTCTTTAAACAGATAAGCAGAACAGATTTTATCGTTATTTCTTCTTGCTATTATTCTTGTATTAAATAATAATGATAATACAACTGTCTCGATTTCGTCAATTACCTACTTTACAATTTTGGTTGGAATTTAAATGATGGTCCTGATGTAGAAATTGATTTTATTTGGGACATGAGAATATAGATATTGCAGACACTTTGTCTGATACATATGCATGCTACGCTTGATTTCCAACCTATCTAAATAAATATTAATATGTTGTTGATGTTAATTTCCAACCCCAATATTCCTGGTTTTCTGTTTTTCCCAGTTTAAAGTCGTAATTCAAATATAGGTTACATGTTGTTAGTTTTGTTTACATAACTGCACATGTATGATATCTGCAGGGTTTCAATTTTTAGAGAAATTGGTTAAGTTATGTTAAATTGTCCAATCTGAGAATGCATGCATATTAACCCTTAATGTTGAATTCCAAATGTTAGTTCAAATTGTTGTTCCATTTTTATGAAATATTTAGAGCTGTGTACATTGTTGTAAGTAGGAATATAAATTTAGGTTTCATATTCTTACATGTTAGTTTGTGATAAATATTGAGTTGGTTTTAATGTTCAAATTTCTCCAAAATCCTGAAAACTAGTTACATGTTAACATTTTTACATTGATTTCAAATGTTAGTTCAATTTCAGATTTAATATGTAATATTGAACTGTATGCGTAGATAAATGAATTGGTAATATGTTAGGGTTTCATTTTTATCATGATAGGATGTATTGGGAGCATTGAGATTAGTTGTGATGTCAAAACCCTAAAATTTTGAAATTGCATTATGTTAATATTACACTGGTTAAATGTTAGCTTATTTTCAGATTTTTTTTTTATTATGTAAATGCTGAACTAAAACTGGATTTAACCTTTCAATACTAAGCTATAACCCTGTACAAGGACACACACACACTCTAACATAGTATATACTGTCATTTAACCTAACCCTTCCCCTCTATGTTATGATTATATATCTAGATAGATATATATAGAGCTTAGGCATACATGTTATAATATATAAATACATAACTAAGTCTCTACCTTTTTATATATATATATATATATGGTTAGCCATGCAAGTTGTGATTAAATAGATTGTATATTATAGATTGTTAACCCATATGCCATGATTAGTGTAACTTGATAGTTATTGTTTGAAATCCAAATCCTCATATACACTTTCATGTATATTCACGTACACACACACCTACTATCTAACCATATGAACACGTCCCCATACACACAATGCTAGCTTTTTCCTCTCTAACGCTCTCTCTATATATATATTGTGATTGGATTTCAATGCAAGTGATTTTCAATTCCTTAATTTTTGAATTTGATTTTATGTACCTTTTTTTAGATAATTGGTAGTTGCCTTTATTTTATTTTGATATTGACCAATTTTTATATAGGATGGTAGACAGCCCTACAACCTTGATGATTGTTGTTCCCTTACCTTCCCAATTAAGACACCCTAGATTGTTTGTGTGTTGATACCATAGTACTGTTTTGACCTAGAATGACCAGTGCACCTATGTGAGAATTCCAACTTCTACGGTATGCCCTGACCTTGTATATTATTCCTTTAAATTGCATGATTTAGATAAATAAAATTTAGACCTTGATTGTTGGGAAATAGGGACGTCATCCCATTAGTATCAGTTGTAGATATATATAGGTTAGTCCTGGATGTGGGGATGTGTGTCTATAAACATATAGCTTATGAGATTTATGAGAGATTATAGTATCAGCCTTGATAGGATGTACTAGTCTTTTGGTGAGTATAAATGTGTTATGAGAGATAGGGGTCTATATGTCTTAGTAATGCATCGTTCCTATGGTAATAGAATGTATTAATAGATGGTTAATAGGAAGATAATAGTTTGAGCATACCTATAGCCTATGATCAGTTCCCTTTCATCCTTAGTTAAGACCACTTTAAAATAGGTCCAGTCCCTTGGATATAGGTTCCAGTCCATATTTTATTGAAGTTCCATTACCGTCGTACAGCAGAGCAGTATTGGAGGTATTCCTAGATTGACACTTTTTAGATGTCCGTTTATTATTCCAGTGTTAGGAAGTGTTACCTTAGATATTGGGTAGGTTAGAGGCTCTAGAAGGAGTACTATCGATCTTAAATTTCGAGGACGAAATTTTTCTCAGGTGGGTAGAGTTGTAGCACCCAGTTTCCCAAATGAGGGTAATTTTGAAATTTCATGTTTATAATTATTTTAATAATGATATTTAATTCATGATATAATTTTTGATGATTTTAAATCATTTTAAAATTATTTAAATCAATGACTTGTGGTTTTGACGTTTTGCTAGTGAAATCCTAGAGACTGTTTGACCTAGAGCCTAACCATGTGATTATGATATTTTAATGTCATTTTTGGCCTAAGGATATTTTTACATTTGACCTCTTTGAATTATTTTGATATTATTTTATTATTTATGATATTATTTTGGGGTTATTTGAGTCGAGTTCGAATTTCAACTCAATCCGACTTGGAACGGGGACCCGGGGGTAGTTTAACTCTAGTGGGACCCACACACTAGTTAGGCATGGCCCGCATGATATTAATTTTAGTCCATATGATAGAAATATTTTAGTTAGAGGTTAGACTAATTATTATGGATAAGGTTAGTGTGATTAGAGACTTTAGAATGACTAATTTAGCCCCAACCAATTAGCCATTTTCTAATACTCATAGAATAGGTTAGTAGGGACATTTTGGACCTTACCATAATAGGACAAATAGCCCCATATGGCCAGCCACTTTGGGAGAGGATAGGCTCAAGTTCATTTCATTATTCTCATCCACACTCTCTCTCTTATTCTTCCCCAAATTCCTAGAGAGCAATCCCTAGCAATTTCTCCACCAAATCCTTCCATTTCGCCACCAAATCTTCTTCTTTCCTTCTCCATTCTAGCCAAGGAGGAAGCTATCCAAGTTTGGGAGGATTCAGAGCTCGTTCGTGTCCTTTTGGAATCTCTACGTGTCGGTGTCGCTCCGGGAAGGCTTTTCTTCGATTCGATCTACCGGGAGGTATAAATCCCTTCTCCTTTTCATTTTCTCATGCATATAGGTCTATTTTTAACCCATAGGAATGACCCCCATGGTTGTATCTCTATTTGTGTCTATTTCGTGTCCATTTGGAGGTCATAGGAGTGTCCTTTGTGTTGTGGTTGTGTTCATGTGGGAAAATCCCAAATTTGGACACACTATGTGTTGTTGTTATGTATGAATGAATTATTACATGTTTAATCTCATATTTTTGTATTGGAGATGTGTTCTATAGTGTCTCATATATATATATATATATATATATATATATATATATATATATATATATATATATATATATATATATATATTACTGTAGAGAGTGAGTTCTTGATATATTATGTTATATATTTGTGTTCTTTTGTCTCAAACTACCTAAATCCGTCATGATTTTTATCCACGTTTTTAATTTCAGCCCTAACTTAGAAATATCATAACTTCTAGCTCAAAGCTCGGTTTAATCTCCCATTTTTTTAAAAGAAGCATATTGAAGTTAGCTTTCCAAAAACATGTATTAATAGGCCTAATTCTTTCTGTAACTTTCTGGAGAATTATTTGAGTGTCAGCTGTACGAAAGACAAATGCGTTCTCGATGTTTTCGCGATTTCGGGAGTTCTCGGAAACGAAAACGCGATCCGTTTGAAGTTTCGGAAAGCTAACACATAGATCTATAACATACTTTAATCCTAGATTTTAATTCATGCTGAGATGGTAAAGTATTGATTATTAGTAGGAGTTACTATTCGGCATATGCATTTTGTGCACCCTTGTGTGTAATATAATGTTCTATTTGATTTTAACCCATGTTAATGTATATACATTATGTAATTAAATAGAGAATGCAAGCATGAGTAAATGGTTAAATAAATGATGTATAAGGTGTAAGTATCCTATCTAATGTGAACATGTATAAGTATGGCTTGTAATGAATATGCAGGTTCCATAGTATGTAATGTATGGTGCATATAGTAGTGCAAGAGAATAAATGAATGAATGCAAGCATGAATGAAATATAATAATAGATGTAATGTATGCAATATACAATTTAATAAAATATAATATTCTATGTTAACACAAATCCTATATTACCTCATGTACCCCTTACACTATGTTGACACTATCACACTTGACACTTTGTTCACTTATACTTTGATACTCTTTGATATGTATACACTATGTATGCCCATTTAACCCTCACTTGCCCCTTTGTCATGTTCACATACACACACATAGCCTCTTAAATAAGTATTTATGAATACAGTTAACTTAGCTATGTATGTATATTATATATATGTTAGCATATTGTGTTGTAATATATAAGTTTATATAACCATTTGAAATGCCATGATTATAGACCTAATGTTGAATACCAATATATGCATGTGTATATATGTGTAGACATATATAGCTTAAAGTAATAGATTACCTAGTGTATATCCAATGTGAATTCTTGCCTATTTGAGTATTGAATAATTGCATGCTATATAGAGTTGGGAGTATATTGGCTTGTATAGCCTTGTATTGATGTGTGCTTGTTAGGATAGTCTTGGTTAGGCCTAGTAAGACTTGCTGGGTTAGGACATGACCTAGTTTGACCTAGTTTGACTAGTGCAGTTGACCAGAGTTGACCAAGGGTTGACTTTGGCCTAGTTTGACCTAGATTCATGTAGATTGCATTGTAGTGCTTTATATTACCCTTCTGGACATGTTGTGACCTGTGCTGTTCTAATTAGGAGCCAGACACCTCTTCTCGGACAGTATCTTTACCTTGGACATTCAGATATCAGGCGAGTACATTCTCTGATCATTTCATATCCTGTTTAGAATTATTTCCTGCAGTAGATTACTTTACTTGTACTGTCACGATGGTCACACGGATTGGTACTATATGGATCCTTTCTTGAGATGTTATCCTTAGGGAGCATCGGGTACTCTATGTTCTGTGCGTTTCACTTACATGGCGTATCACTATGCTTCTTGGTTCATTCGATTACTTGTGACATGTACCCTCATGATCACAGAGTCTCTTGAATCTTACACTGTTGGGTTACCCCCAGAATCCCCATTTATGGGACTACTATGTATCACCTTCGGGATCTATCACCTTCGGGGTCTATCACCTTCGGGGGCTGTTACATAGCATCATATAACATAACATGGCTGGATCCTTGTGTATTGATTGGGGGTACGGGGGAGTAGAAGTGGACATGTGAATAATACACCAGTAGTATCTTCATTGAATCATTCCGTAGTGTCTTCACAGAATCATCCCAGGCCATTTACATGTTCATATTGTACTCTGACTCACTAGTCACTGCTAGTTCTCTATGTATAGTAGATATTTCTATTACAGTTCTCTCTCTGTTTACATACTGCTTTCTTTCAGTACCTGTATCTTACTTTACTGTATGATTATATTTTCTAACCTGCTATGATCTGTTGAGATGTACTGTACTCGCTCCAGTCCTGACTGGACCCGTTGATAAATTTTACAGATAGCTTGGAGGTTGCCTGCTAGCCTAGAGGAGACAGTAAAGGTTGCATAGATAGCTAGGGTTTTTGCTTATAGTTTATTTTCAGTCATCTTGAGTTGTATTTATGGATTACTGTATTTGGGTTTTGAGATGTATTCTGGGTTTTTGTATCTTAGACACTTAGACTTCTATCTCCTGTATTTCTTTTGAATTTTATGTTTTATCTATCCTTATCATGCTCTACCTTAGATGTGATTGAGATTGTATCTGCTATGTCACCCCCATTCGGGGAGTATAAACTGTTTAGTTTTATACTGTTAGATGCATTGAGACCTAGGACAGCGTTCTACTGCCGACACTGCGGCGTAGGCTGGGCGTTGTTACGTTCTCGTGCCCTAACTCTAGGGCGCGGGTCGTGACAAGCCTTTCGCTCTGCTACGACAAGGCTCACCGGGATGGGGGCTTCCACGATCTCTTTGCCAGCTGGGGCAGCTCTCACGGATATCAGATCGTCGCGGCCGCCGGAATTTGGGTTCTCTGGAAAAACTAGAACAAGTATAGGTATGAAGGGCGCCAATGCAACTCCGTACAGCTACACAGGGAAGTCCTAAGGCAAATACACAAAGTCAGCAGGCGCTGCACACACTCCTCGGTCCACTTCTCGGCGGCGCCGCCCCTCCTGTTGCCCCGGGCCTCCTAGTTTTTCGTCCCTCGGGTTTTTTTACTTTTGCTGTCTTTTCGCGCTTGACGTGCTTACTTGTATAGGCTTTGGCATTTTATGCCTGATACATCAATAAAGTTCCTCTTTCTCCAAAAAAATATATCATTTTACTTGATGTAGTGCTAATTAATTATGTTTACTTTATTGCTTTACTAGTTAATTGAAGAAGAATGTCTGAAAGAGATCTCTGTCGATATATTAGCAGACCAAGTCAAGAAGCCAAAACATATCTTAAGTATAGGGTCAATAGCTATATCTTCTCTCCCCATAGTTACGATGATAAAGTTGCAACATAAGATAGCGGTGTTTGCATGGATGCAATCACCACATTTAGGGCAAGTTTAAAAGACAAGAACCTTACAGATGATGATATACATGGTATAGGATCATCAAAGAGATCATAGAAGTTGACTATTATGAATTTCACCATGTTGTGTTCTATTGTGAGTGGGTCAATGTTGGAGATAAGACCAATGGCTGTAAGTAATGTCCAGACTCTAATTTATTGACGGTGAATTTAAAAATATTGAACAGCACTGATGGGGAGTATGATGAGCCAGCAATTCTTTCATTTGAAGCAAGTCAGGTTTTTTTATGTAACAGACATTCAAAATCTAGATTGGTCGATTGTTATTCATTCTTCAAAGCGAATGACTAATGAGGTGGATGGGCTGATTGTACCAGAAAATTTTCAATCTTGTCTTGTGGAGCAACCTCACTTGGCACCGCTACTAAAATGTGTTGGAAAGAAATGAATGCTTGTAACGCCCCAGAACCAGATTACTGGAGAGCGGGGGCGTACATAGCCAGCTATGTATATTGAAGTGCAACCCACCTCGCTATATAGTCACGGCTGTCTAGATACATGAGAGTTTAACTACAAGCCAACAGTCTTCTATGGTCATGAACCAGCCTATTGTCTCAATCTCAAGCAAGCAATAATAGTTACAAGATGTCAGAGCACCAAATATATAATAGCAAGGCATCCCATACATTACATATTGGAGATCATGAAGATAGTCGTACAAAATGTCAAGACTAGCAAGAGTTCAGTCATATATGATCAACCCTAGGATCTGTCAATCATGTTATAGCCCGTAGGCAGACAGTAAATAAAGGTGCAATACGAGCTAACACGTGCTCGACGGCTAAACGCTTCAAAAGAATAATTTTTACAATAAAGTGGGAGGACAAAAAAAAACCCACTCGTTGCCAGGGTTACGACTGGTGGTCACCATCTGGCTGGAAGACAGGTGGATCCTCTGGTGCTACTCCGATATCTGGCCACACAAAACCAGCTGGGTCAGACCCAGAAAGAGCAAGTGCCACAAAGGAGGCTTCACTTAGGAACTAAAACCAGCATATCATAATAGAATTAGAGGTAAAAATAAAGAACTTATAATAATAGAGATAACAACATTAAACTGAGTATGAGGAAACCATTCAAGTAGCCAGGTCACAACCCTTAAACCAAACAAGGACCGGGGTTGCAGTCCTTCACCTGAATAGTAACCCGTCTCAAATACTATTGGTACAGTGAAGACAATAAATGATGAAAGGACACAAAACTGCTCCGGGAGCCAGGTTACAACCCTTAAACCAAATAAGGACCGGAGTTGTAACCCTTCGCCTGAACAAAACAGGACCTTCGATCTTTATTGCTAAGGCCAGTATAAATAATCATGGTATTAAGGTAAGGTAAAACATGACGAACATGACATGGGGTTGCAATAAGACAATAAACGAAGAGAGGACACAGAACTGCTCCGGGAGCCAGGTTACAACCCTTAAACCAAACAAGGATCGGGGTTGTAACCCTTCGCCTGAACAGAACTGGACCCCCGATCGTTATCGTTAAGACAAGCATCAATAATCATGTCATATCACAATCTTGCACAGGATCAGGATAAGACTAAGCTGGAATAAACTTCATCCAATCAATCACGGCCAATCAAGAGTACAGCTTGATACTTTTAACTAGCTAGGGTTATCACAGGCCTAGTTATTAGCAAGATGCAATGAGATTATCCCAACAGCCACAAGCCCTGTAGACCATCCGGTTATCCAAGTCGAATGTTCGTTTATGAAGAATGCAACACGTGACTGTGTGCTGGAAATGTGCCCTACTCGTCGATAGGCTACAAGTCCACTTAATGTGCCCAGATAACAGGATTGCCTGTAGCTGGGAATCTCTTCATGTCTACTGAATTATTCTAGTTTATTAGCCTTAGTCAATTACTGTAGGTATCCCTGACCGTGGTACTCAGGGATCCCTATCCTAGACATGATGCAAGACAGTACTGGTTTATTTGTACAAACGTAATCGCCCACGGTGTCCAGGTCATTCAATTCTGTCATGACATGCTAGCCGTCGCAACAGCATTCGAGATATATATCATGTCAAATTCACTGTCAAGAGTGTGCCACGACTGGCCACTATCATGTTATGTTATTTGTCAAAAGTGCACCACAACTAGTCACCATTATGTCATGGAACATATTTAAAATTAACATTTAACCTGGTATAAGCGTATACGCAATAACTAAATATAAACAGGGTGCAAGAGTTGTGGAGAAATCATGCGGCTCAGGGGAGACGGGCATAACTTCCACATACGAACTCAAAATGAGGTGCTCCAGAGATATTCGGAAAGGCAAGACAAAGATCTAAAACTTTCATGTTTTAAGTTTTTCGAAATTCTGGCTAGAAAATAGCTCACTTGGCAAAAATAGTCATTATGTGCACTTTTTATGCCAAAAATTTAATTCTGCGTAAAATACGAAAAAGGGAGGGTTCCAGCGTAAAATTTTACATTTTGGATACTATCCAGGTAAAATACGCAAATTCAGAATTTCCTGCGTAAAATCTTACATTCTGGATGCTATCCAGCGTAAAATACGCAATATCAGGGTTCCCTACGTAAAATATCAGGGTTCCCTGCATAAAATCTTATATTCTTGATGCTATCCAGCGTAAAATACGCAATATCAGGGTTCCCTGCATAAAATCTTACATTCTGGATGCTATCCAGCATAAAATACCCAAATTCAGGGTTTCCTGCGTAAAATCTTACATTCTGGATGATATTCAGTGTAAAATACGCAATATCAGGGTTCCCTGCGTAAAATTTTACTCAGCCGACTTGAAAAATTCAGAAAAATTATTTTGGCCATAAAAACTTCATTTTAACTCGAAATGAGGTGAATCAAAAACCAAATTCATACGAAATTTCATGCTCTTGCTCATGGAACTATTAGTTTTTGAAAATAACCAGTTTTAGTAGATCAAAACCAAGAAAACTCCATGAACTCATGAAACCCCAAAGTTATAATGTAGATCTAGAAGAATCTATCCATAAAAATAAAAAACTCCAAGTTCTAAAAAGGCTTATAATTATATAAAGAAGGGAATGGAACAATAAAACTTGAGATCCATCATGAAGCAAGTTGCACTTGCCTAGGGCTCTTGGGTATAGGTGGAGAGGAGTAAATGAAGAAGAAGAAGAATTATTAAAGTGATAATGAGGAGAGAGAAGAGAGTGGAATTAATAAATGGAGATGGTGGTGGTAGGTAAGGGTTCTCTCCTTAGTTCATGATGAACCAATAAGCAACCCAAGCCGAACCAAGCCAACCCAAACAAGCCAAACCAAGCCAGGAGACATGTAATACAAGTCAGATACGTACACGTATCCCAAAATACGTAATACGAACTATGGTCATCACAACTCTAGCCACCTTAAAAGAATTTCGTCCTCGAAATTTAATCAAGAGGCTAGAGATGCAAGGACAAGCTATACTAATCACATGCAAGCTATACTAGTCTAGCAATCAAGTAATTATTCATGCAAGCAAGGAATCGAAGGCATGGGGCATAAGAAGAATATTATACCTCACGAGTTAAACAGGTCGGGATATCGTGATCGGATATCATCCTCACGCTCCCACATTGTTTCACCCAAAGAGTGATGACCCCAAGCAACTCGGACTAACTTGATAGTCTTGTTCTTGAGTATCTTCTCTCTCCGGTCCAATATGGACACGGGCCTTTCCTCATACGAAAGGTTGGTACCAACAGCCATTTCTGAATGATCCAGGATATGGCTCGGGTCTGGGATATACCGTCGTAGTTGGGATACATAGAACACGTCATGCATCTCACTCAGAGACGGCAGAAGAGCGAGATTATAGGACACATCTCCTACTCGCTCCAGGATATCGAACGGCCCTATATACCTAGGACTAAGCTTTTCTCGTACGCCGAAACGAATGACGCCACGGTTATGCGAGATCCTAACAAATATATGGTCGTCGACAGAAAATTCAAGGGGACGCCAATAAGAATCGGCCCAATGGCGTTGACGATCTTATGCAACGCGAAGATGATCTCTGACTCTCCTGACCACCTCAACTGTCTGAGTGATCAACTCGGGACCAAGCATCTGCCTTTTTCCAATATTGTCCTATGCTAGTGGGGATCTGCACTTTCTACCATAGAGTGCCTCGAACGGTGCCATCTGGATGCTAGCTTGGAAACTGTTGTTGTACGAGAACTCCACAAGGTGCAGGTGATCTTCCCACGAACCGCCGAAGTCAAGCATACAAGATCTCAACATATCCTCAAGAGTCTGGATCGTGCGTTCCGACTGACCAACTGTCTGCGGGTGATAAGCTGAGCTGAACTGGAGGTGAGTTCCCAAACTCTCTTGCAGACTACGCCAAAAGTGCGACGTGAATCTCGAATCTCTGTCCGAGGTGATACTGACCGCACTTCGTGAAGTCTGACTATCTGCCTGAGGTATATCTCTACTAGCTGAGTCGTCGACTGACCAACTCTGAATGGGAGAAAGTGAGCCACCTTCGTGATCCTGTCAACTATAACCCAAATAGCATCTCTACGAGTCGGGGATCGAGGGAATCCAGTCACGAAATCCATGGTTATATGCTCCCACTTCCATTCTGGGATCGGCAAGGGCTGAAGAAGTCCAGCTGGCCTCTGATGTTCAGCCTTGACTTGTTGGCAAACCAAACACCAAGAGACAAACTGAGCTATCTCCCTCTTCATGCCATTCCACCAAAAGTGCTGACGGATATCTCGGTACAGCTTCGTACCGCCGGGATGAATCGAATACTGAGAACTGTGAGCTTCGGTCATGACTTCATGTCTGATATCTCCACTGGGTACACAAAGACGCTTACCATGTCAAAGTGTACCGTCTTCATGAATGCATAATTATGTTCTTCATCCTGCTACACATTTTGTCCTAAGCTGCTGGAGTTTAGAATCTGATGACTGAACTATCTTGATTCTCTCAACTATACTGGACTGAAGTTGCATGCTGGCCATCAATGCCACACTGGTAGAAAAGACAACTTCTATATCCATCTTCTGAAGATCTGCTAACAATTCTGGTTGCGCTGTCAGAAAATAGACTCTGGCTCTCCTGCTCAATGCATCTGCAACAACATTGGCTTTTCCAGGATGATACTGCACGTTGATATCATAATCTACAAGCAGCTCTATCCATCTTCTCTGACGTATGTTAAGATCCTTCTGAGTGAACACATACTTCAGGCTCTTGTGGTCGGTGAAAATTTCTACCCTATCTCCATACAAGTAGTGTCTCCAAAGCTTTAGCACAAACACCACGGCTGCCAGCTCCAAGTCGTTGGTTGAGTAATTTTTCTCATGATCACGAAGTTGTCGTGACGCAAAAGCTATTACCTTCCCATGTTGCATCAAAATACATCCTAAACCTCGGCCTGAAGCATCACAATATACTGAGAATCCTCCGGTCCCATCTGGAAGTGTGAGAATGGGTGCCGTCATCAAGCCTCGCTTCAACTTCTCAAAAGAATCCTGACATTCTGCTATCCAAGCAAACTGCACATCCTTGCGGGTTAACTGCGTCAACGGCGCTGAAATCCAGGCAAAGTCTAAAACAAATTGCCGATAGTAGCCGGCCAATCCAAGAAAACTACGAACTTCTGTAACTGTGCTAGGAACTGGCCACGTCTCAATAGCCACGATCTTCTGGGGATCCACTTCTACTCCTCCTCTGGTGATGATATGACCCAAGTATGAAATGCGATCAAGCCAGAACTCACATTTACTAAACTTGGCATACAACTGGTGCTCTCGGAGAATCTGAAGGACAACTCTGAGATGCTGCTCATGCTCCGCTTCACTCTTGCTATAGACCAGGATGTCGTCTATGAACACAATCACGAACTGATCCAAATAAGGCATAAAGATGCGATTCATGAGGTCCATGAATACAGCCGGCGCATTGGTTGCTCCAAATGGCATAATAAGAAACTTCCAATGCCTATATTTAGATCTGAATGCCGTCTTCAGGATGTCCTGTTCTCTGACTCTGATCTGGTGGTACCCTGTGTAGAAGCATAGAATTTTACAACCAGAAATCCTATACGCCAAACACTACATGCGCTAGGGAGCTCAGACAAAATACTTGACACAGCAAAACAAAAGTATAGACATTGAAAGAGGATTTTTATTTGTATATAAAAGTCTATTACATGTCTAGAAAAGGCTGTACAAAGGAGAACTTCTAAAAAAGAAAAGACCCTAAGTATACAGCCAGGAGCAGCAGTCATCATGCGCTCTTGAATAGGCGCATCTCACCATGCGCTCTCAGTAGGCTCATCCCACCATGCGCTCTCAGCCGGGCGCATCCTTTTAGCAGCTCAGTTATGTGCATCCTCAGTTATGTGCCACCCTTCTAGCCAGGCGCATCATGAAGTGTCAGCATATGCGCCATCCAATGCTTCGACTAATGAAGCATTTATTGAACAGAACGAGGGCGACAATCAACCCTCTTGCTGGAGGAAGAGCTCCCCAAACCGAGGAAGAGAAGAGCACCGTAAATTAACCTGTGGCCAAGGGAGGCTTCGAAAGAGCCTCCAAAGACAAAGGAAGACCGCAATCGAAACCGCGGCTAAAGGAGCAGCTTTCAACACAACCAGAATGGGCAACACCCACTCTGACAAAAGAAAGAGCCCCCAAAGTCGCAGCACCGTAATTCCGATCTGCGGCTCTTCCAGTATAACAAAGACAAGGCTCGAGCATCCCGATCTTTGGATGCAACAGGCACCTTCCGCCTGCCTCAGAAGCCTCGACTCCGACTTTTGGATGTAACAGTCACCTTCAAGTGCATCAATGAAGACATTGCATCGCATCTTCACCCTCGGGAGCATCTCGTCAACAGAATGTTCTCGAGTAAACAAATTTATTTCGGGAGGACGTGAGAGAACGAGAAGCAAACCCTCTCTATGCCACTATTTATAGGCCGGACAAATAAAACCCATGTGCCAAGTGGCTGGCTCTCCGAATCCCGTTCAATGAATTTACGTTAAATGGATGAACCTGATGCTTCGAATTCAGCTAAGTCAAAAACAGCTATTTAAAGCACTCGAAGAACGTAACAGTCACACCAAAAGACGCGTCAAGCGGTGCGAATGTGCCGGACAGACCGTGCATCACACAGACGCATCCCTCAGTACCAATCGCTTCACAAGCATGCGCCCCCATACGGCCCTATGCGCCTAGTGGAACGCCGATCGATGTGCCCACTCAACAACCTATCACCTATCAATGAACATTAAATGCTGAAGTCTGACAAAGTTGGCAGCACGTCCCCCGAAGACTACAGTTGACAGCTTTTTCAGAAAATGAAACGTCGTCGACATCAGCATCATCATTACTTCCCTCCGACGGTTACAACCACGTGGCCGTCTAACCATCTCGTATGTGCCTCTGCAGCCATGCGCCTAAAGCTCTGCACGCGCCTCAAAAGCTATGAGCCTCAGACTTTTCTCTGATCCCTAAAGATAGAAGTAAAGTCACTGCTGAAGCCTCGCATGCGCCTCAAAAGCCATGCGCCCCGAATGGTTCGTGACTCCCGAAGGTTACGAGCCAAAGTCTCCTCATGCGCCCAATCCCAGGCGCATCCTACCAGATTATTCTCCACCAAATCCGAGATCTCTGAGCCATGGGCCTACGACACGTGTCCTTTGACTCGATTCACCCAAGATCTCAGCAACAGAAAGATTCTTCCCTTGCTACGTGCCAGCCCACAACAGCAGCATGAAGAATTCAACTCCTCAATCAGGGCGCATCGTCCATGCGCCTCCATCAGCAATCACCACGTGGCGTCCCCGCGTCCAGGCGTATCCTACATATGCGCGCATGAGCAGCCAGCCTGCAGACTATAAATAGGGGGATCATTTCCTTCTTCCATATACGAACATACATAGACAGACAGAGACATCGCACAACTACCGAGGCAGATACAGACACTCAACATCTTCTTCCTCTCCGCAAGCTCCAGCACCCAAAGCAACTCAGACCTTCAGAGAACCGATAACCGTTGTCAGATCGTCAACGGAGTCAACGTATTACCACTCGCTCCATCGGTATAAGGGACCCAGATAAACAAAAGTGTACTCCTAGGACTACGTCTAAGTCCTATATTATAATACTGTTCTGTTTGTATTAAAATTACATCAAAAGATTTTAATGGCAAACAAGCTGGCGACTCTGCTGGGGACCTCTTTCTCCTCCACCGAGAAAGCTGTGTCGCAATCCGACGACGTGAATGTGGGCTCCTCCCACAAGATGCTGGTCGTACGCCTCAATCAACAGGCGTATGAGGAGTTCATTTCTGAAGGCAGTACGAGTCCTTCGAAGCGGTTGCCGAAGCCGAAGAAGACTCGCCAAATCTGGGTACGCAAGGTCGACGCCTCTGGCACCACCACCGAAGGGGATACGCCGATCCAGCCTTCCCTTCCTGCTGACGTCCTCAGCAACCAAGATGCGCCCACCGGTGCAGCGCATCTCTCGAGGAAACGTGCGGCTGACCACATTCCCCAGCCAGCTCCCTCTCAGGCGAGGAAGATGCGTCGACGGAGCAGGGGCACAGCTAATGCCCCTACGCATCACCTCCGATGCGCCACAGAAGGTCTCTGTCTTTGACAGACTCACTCGCTGTAGTGGCAAAAAAAATTTAGATTCTGAGTACTACGTGCCCCAGCGGCCTAGTACGAAGAAGTCCAAGGCAGCACGGGCCATGCACCCCGAATGTGCTATGCCAGCGGCAAGCCAGAAGCATGCGCTCACAATCATGTGCGCTGCTAATGGTAAGCTGTATAAGGTTGACTCAGGTGCTTCTGTGCCAGAAACGAGCCGACCTTCAAAGTCCTTGTCTCACTTGGGCGCGTCTGTTGCGTTCGCAACCAAGTCGAGCGAGGCAAACCCAGTGGTCTTGAACTCCCGCGCCTTCTCTGGTTGTGCGTCTGAGGTTCGTTCAAGTCACTTTAAATGTTGTTCCCCCATTACTGATCTGAGCGCCTGTTTGGTGTTGGATCAGGGGGCGCACCATTCACTTGACCACCCCGGCGCTTGGCCTTGCCATGCGCCTGAAGGGGGTACAAAGGTGGCACTCTCCTCCAATGACCTGCGTAACGTGATCACTCACAAACATCGGTCAGGAGAGTCGACTGACAAGCACGATGCACCCCTCACAGAGCACACTTGTGCTGTAGTCACCATCAACTGCTGTTGCAAGGCAGCAGTCCCACCAAGACAGTCGGTGTTCCAGCGGCTGCAATCATCGACACCCCTCCGACGTCGCCTCGGGAAGAAGGTGTCAACAAAAGAGGAGCCAGAACTAAAGGTTGCTTCATGCAATGTAATCTCTAACTTCTCGTCAGTCCGAAAGGCGACTGGCAATTCCTCGTCTAAGAGCCAGCCGAGGAAAACTAAGACAACCGCCTCGTCCTCCGGAGTGTTCGAAGGCACTCGGGGGAGGAAAAAGATCTGGGAGGAAGCTGGGGGTAGTCAAGCCCTTGTTGATCCTCCTTCCGAAGACGAAGGTGTCCTCCAAAGCACAGTTGGGGTGGATCTTCATCCTCGAGGCGAAGTCAGCCTTCCGGACGTAGCTGGGGGTCGTCTAGTCCCTGTGTATCTACATCTTGAAGACGAAGAAGTCCTTCAAGACAGGACTGGGGGTAATCAGGCCCTTACGGATACTTCTCCCGAAGACGAGGGTGTCCTTCAAAACATAGCTGGGGGTAGTCTAGCCCCTGCAGTTCTGAGTCTCGAAGACGGAGAAGTCCTCCAGAACATAGCTGGGGGTAGCCAAGACAAAGCTCCAGGAGCAACAACTCCTTTACAGGAGAGTGAGGCCGAAAGCGAAGCCTCAACCGAGCCATCCGACTCCAGCCGCGTCATGACAGTCTACATGACTGGGGGTGACACTGAGTCGGATGCGCCACCAGCAGACCTCGTCCAGCGCATGGATACCCTGAAGGGAGGACTCAAAACCCTCTCTGCCTCCATGCAAATACTGACTCAAGCAGTATTTGAGATACGGTCGGCTTTGGCCAGGGCACCGTCTACTGGTCCTGACCCAGGGACAATGGAGAATCAAGTGTACCCCTTCAACGGGTATTCTTGGATACGGATCGTCGTGAAGTACCTCGGACGTCGGAGCCATCAAATGCTCAACTCCAGGCGGTACCACCTTTCCCAACTTCCAGCTCCACGGAAGACGTGGTGGAGATGATCAGGGACTTGCGCGAGCGCTTTGAGCCCAAGAATAGACAAGAGGAGCGCCAAAAGATGGGCATCCCCCAACCTTATTCCCTCGAATGAAACAAAGTGGTTTATCCTCCTAAATATAAACCACAAACATTGTCACGACCCACACCCTAGAATAAGGGCACGAGACGTGGGTACGTCCAGCCTACGCCGCAGTGTCGGTGGTAGAACGCTGTCCTAGGTCACAACATCTAACAATTGAAGGTAATAACAGTTATACTCCCCGAATGGGGGTGACATAACAGAAATATAACTCAATCACAGCTAAGGTAGAACATGAAAGGAAGATAGATAGATAATAAAAGATGTAAGATCCAAAATCCACAAGAATACAAATAGAGAGAAGCTAAGTGTCTATGATAAACTCCACAACATCCAGACATAATACAGATCCCAAATGTATATACAACTCAACTCCAAATAGTATGAAATAAGATAAACTAACTATGGAGCAACAGTCTCTACTACTAAAGGATCCGACTGGAAGTCCGGATCGCAAGTGTCCTCTAAGGCTGTCCCATAGTAAGTGTCTAAGAAGGCCTCCTCCTCGTCCTCTGTAAAATTTTCAACAGGTCCAGTCAGGACGGGAACGAGCACATATATCTCAAACAGTTCATAGCAGGTTAGGAGTATAAAACGTGCAATAGAGTAAAATACAGGAAGTGCTGAAAAGGAAGTACGAGTAAACAGGAGATATTTTGTAACTGAAAGTAAATACATGATAGTAGAGACTGTAAGTGGCTACGTGATTTAGAGTACAATATGGTTATGTAAACGGCTTAGGGGAACATGAATACAACTAAGGAGGCACATGAATATAGCTTCTGGGGATAGTGTTCACATAACCAATTCTACTCACCCCGCCCCAATCAATAAACAATGATCCATTCAAGTTATGTTATAGGCACATGAATACAGCTAAGATACGTGAACTCATGTAATGAGTAGTACATGAGGCACATGATAAAGCACATGAAAGCACATGAGAACATGTAATAACATGAACTAGTACGAGTACAAGGAGTACCTGATGCATATGATAAAGTACATGAACATGAAATACCTGATGCACCCGTAGAGGGATAACATCTCAGGAAAGGATCCATATAGTATTAATCCGTGAAGATACGTGTCAGCATCATGTAGAGTAATCTAGAGCAAGAATATAGTCCAGACAGGTATGAAAAGATCAGAGAATGTACTCGCCTGCTAACTTAATGTCCAAGATGAAAGTGCTGTCCGAGGAGTGGCATCTGGCTCCTATTTTGAACAGTACAAGTCACAACAAGTCCAGAATAGTAATAAAATGCACTACAATGCGTTCTACATGAATCTAGGTTAATCTAGACCAAAGTCAACTCTTGGTCAACTCTGGTCAACCCTAGTAGTCAAACTAGGTTAACCAAGTCAAACCTAAGTCAAACTAGTCTAACTAGTCTATTCTAGGTCTAACAAGCCATTCTAGGTTCTAACAAGACTAATCTAGGCTTACCAGGCAATATCATGCCCTAACAACCAAACCATAACATATCTACACAAGTCACTCTATAAGCCTAACTATAATACACCCAATGATATATATTATAATCTAATATAGGATACACACATTAATATATAAATACACATATTGACAAGACTATATAATGTAACTTAGAAATACATAACCTATAGGCCACTATACACATATCAACCATACACTATATCATATATATACATTAGCACACACATATATATATAGGAACATATATATCATATATATATTTTTTTTCATATATATATATATATAATATGTTTTTTTTCATATATATATATATATATATATATATATATATATATATATATATATATATATATATATATATATATATATGAAAAAATATAAAATATATATATATATATATATATATATATATATATATATATATATATGTCTCAATTCATATATATGTATACATATGAAAAGAGAGTGGGGGACACATGATATCAAGTGTGTGTGTGTGTGTGAAAGAGAGTGAGAGGGTTAACTGTCAAGAGGACAGTGTGGCATGGCTTGAGGGAAAAATCAGTAAACAATGTTTAAAGAGGAACAGTGGCAGTTCCATATCCCAGATTCAAAGGGAAAAAAATCAGCATCTTAAATTGAAACTCAGTTACAGGGATGAAGAACTAATCTCAGTTCAATTGAATGAGGAAAACTCAGGAAAATAGGAAAAACCTATTGCTAAACTGTGAAACATAACAATGACTAATTTCCTGTTTTTAGAGATCAATCTCAGTCCACAGGCAATAGTAAATACAAAAGGGAAATCAGAATTCTCAGGTTTTTAATTAAGGAAGCAATCTCAGATAATGAAACCATTTCAGTTTTCAGTGCAATGGTGTGGTAACAGGAAAAATCAATTTAGGAAATGGGAATGTTCCATTCAGTACAATGAACACTCATCCTCAGATTATAAAGTATTACAGTATTCAAGAAATAACTCATCTCAATATGAAACAGGGAAATACATTTGTGAATGGGAAATCAGGAATCACATTTCAGTTTAATATGAAGCAGAATCTCAGGTTCAGTTTTAACCAATACCTAACATCCCATTCTCAGATAATTCGACAAATCTCAAGTTTTTAACAGTTTAATGAAACATCTAATTAAAACTTCAGGAAAGTAGGAATTAATATCAGTTTAAGGGAACTAATGCTATGGCAAAAAGGAAAGGAAACCAGTTCATCTATTCCAAAACAGTGACCCCCAGTTCTCAGTTTAACAGATTCCGAACACCACACATTAACCAAAATCCCATTCTTAACTCAAAAACCAATTTGAATCGAAATACTGTATTAACCTAAGCTAACAATCATGTGGGGATATCCAACAGTGAAAAACATGAAGTAACAATGAATTAAATGGTTAGGAAAAAACTAAAAATATATGTATCAGGACAGGTATCATAAAATATGAAACAACCCCAATTCGAACCAATTATTCCATCAAAACTTATTCTATTATGAAAACCTAAGATAACATAGATTATATAGCATAATTAGGATCAATTCATCAATTAATAACACAATTAAAACATTAAAAATCGAATTAAATACAAAGAACCACACTCAGTGCACTGAACGCACTGTGCACGCACAGTGCACACGTAAATACGTGTCCGACACGACATGAGAGCTCGAACCACTTGGGGAACCCCGTGTCAGTCATGGACATGACACGTGTGTCAATTTTCGTGGGCCAAAATGCCGTGTCCAGCTCAGAATCTAGCCCGAGTAGCAGGGCAAGGAACTGCCAGCGTGCGCGTGTATGCGACCGCATGTCCACGTGTCCGTGCGACTCGACACGATGCTAAATCATGCTCAATACAGTAAAAATGCATAAGCAAGGTCTAATACTATTTTTCTATTCAAACACAACTCCAAAATTCAACTGAAATGCCTTTTGAGGCATTTCGTCGAACACATTCCTATACACGCTGATACGTGTTCGATACGGACACGTAATGGGCTCAAATTCTAGGGTTTGCTAATCCTACTGTTAGGTTAGGGCTAGGGCATCCTAGAAATGCAAATAAACAATAATTTCATGTCGTAAAATAGATTATACCTATTGATGTGCAAAGCTCACAAAAACCCCAAATGGAATGGTTTCTCAATCCACCAAAACTTCTCCAAATTGATTCCTTCCTGAAAATACTCAATACCAACAGCAAGTAGACTAATATTAGGTCCTAATGCAATTGGTTTGGAGAAAAAATGAATTAAAATGGATTTTCCAGGGATTAGGGAAGATGGAGACTCACCTCTTCTCAAACTTGGAAAATAAATCTAAGTGGAGGCTAGCCCTAATTTCTAGGAGCATTAAATAGGGGAGAGGACCTAATGTGGCCGGCCAAGTGGCTGTTGGACTAGGGTTTGGGTTCCAATTGGTTGGGTTGGGCCTTAAAGGCTTTAAGTCATATAATGACTTGTGAAATCACAAGCCATTCCTTAATCAAATAAATTCCTAATCCCTCCTAATAAATTCTAATGAATTAAAAGCCACTAACTTAGGTCAAGCTAGGGTTACATAACCTAACCAAGTGGTCATGACCTAGGTTAGTCTCCTAGACAACACTAGTCAAAGCCTAGAATAACACCAAATCAATTATACTAAAAATCATTTAAAATTCTAATAAATATATTTAATAATAATAATTCCCAAAATAATTCCAAAATTTAAAAAATTTCCAAAATATCCTCAAGCTAGAAAAGTGGTAGTGACAAATCTACCCCCCTTAAAATAATTTCGTCCTCGAAATTAAAGGCAAAACATAACTGCTGAGAAGGATAGAAAAGTATACCTCAAGGTCCAAAAAAATAGGGGTACCGCTCGCACATCTCATCCTCCCGCTCCCAGGTAGACTCTCCTGGAGAATGATGCCTCCATGCGACGCGTACCAAGGGTATCACCTGGTTCCTCAATACCTTCTCTCGGCGATCCAGAATCTCTACAGGCTGCTCTGGATAGCTAAAAGTAGGTCCAACCTCAATCTTCGAATGATCGAGCACATGGCTAGGGTCAGCCACGTACCGTCTCAACTGTGATACTTGAAATACGTTGTGAACTCCCACTAGTGTAGGTGGCAAGTCTAGCCTGTATGCCACGTCACCGACCCTTCCGCTGATAACGAAAGGGCCAATGAAGCGCGGGCTAAGCTTCCCACCTCCACCAAAACGTATCGTACCACGAGTCCGAGATATCCACAAAAAAACCATGTCTCCAACCTAATCACATGCAAGGTCTCAAGTTACTAAAAATCACACACGATCAATCAAATAAAACACAAAAATATAACCTACTTCTAATCCTATCTCTAAATCTGTACCTCAAACTCCAACGGCCTCCGGTGGCTATCGGCCCAGTGCCGATGTCTGTCCTGTGACATGCGAAGTCTGTCCCTGATGAGCTTCACCTTCTCGGCTGCGTCAATAACTATCTCTGGTCCCAGTAAAGCTCGCTCTCCAACATCATCCCAAGATAAGGGTGTACGACACCTACGCCCGTACAGAGCCTCAAACGGTGACATCTCAATGCTGGCCTGATAACTGTTATTGTAAGCAAACTCCACCAAATGTAGATGATCCGCCCAGAAACCTCCAAAATCCAGGATGCACGTCTGTAGCATATCCTCAAGTATCTGAATAGTCCTCTCTGACTGTCCGTCCGTCTGGGGGTGGTATACAGTACTAAACTTGAGCTGAGTGCCCAAAATAGTTTGCAGACTCCTCCAGAAATGGAAAGTAAAGCGACTATCCCGATCTGAGACTATGCTGACGGGAACTCCGTGAATCCTGACTATCTGCCTCATATACAACTCAGCAAGCCTCTCTGTAGACGTACCTACCTTGAATGGCAAGAAGTGGGCCGATTTGGTCAACCTGTCAACGATGACCCAAATCGCATCTTTTCCTTCTGGTGTACGTGACAACCCAGATACAAAATCCATGGTGATATGTTTCCACTTCCACTCTGGAATGGGCAACGACTGCAATAATCCTTCGGACCTCTGCCTCTCTGCCTTGACCTGCTGACAGATCAAGCATCTAACTACGAAGTGGGACACCTCCTATTTTATCCCGTACCACCAGACATGCTCTCGCAGGTCCCTGTACATCTTGTTGGCACTAGGATGTATAGAGTACTGCGATCTGTGAGCCTCCTGCATGATCTGCTCTCTGAGCTCCCTGCTAGGCATACATAACCGGGAACCGTGCCTCAGGACACCATCCTCTGCAAGTGAAAACTCGCCATCCTCCAATCCTACACTGATCTGCTCTCGGATACACCGCAGAGCCACATCCTCGAACTGTGTCATCTTGATCCTGTCTATCAAGTCCGACTGTATCTGTAGGTGTAACACCCAGTTTTCCAAATAAGGGTAATTTTGAAATTTTGTAATTTTTATCTTTTAATAATGATATTTTAAATCATGATGTAATTTTGGTAATTTTAAATCATTTTAAAACTATTTTAAATCATGACTTATGATTTTGGTGTTTTGATAGTGTAACACTAGAGACAGCTTAACCTAGAGCCTAGCCATGTGATTAGGGTATTTCATTTATTATTTCCAGTTCGAGGGTACTTTTGTCATTTTGGATTTAATTGAATTTAATAAATATTATTTGGATTTTAATGTATTATCAAGAATGGTGTGACTAAAATATTATTTAATTGATTGCCATGTTTTGTGATTAGCCTAACTTGGTTTGGACCTAACCTAGATTAGTCACAGCTAGTCTTAGCTAACCATGGTTAGTGATAGTTAGTATTATTTAGATTTATTATAATTAATATGATTTTTAGTGATTTTTAGTGATTTTTAGTATAATTGATTTTGGCCCTATAGTTGACTTTGACTAGTGTTGACTAGAAGACTAACCTAGAGGTTAACCTAGGTTAAGACCACTTGGTTAGGTTAAGTAACCTTGGTTTGACCTAAGTTAGTGAGGTTTAAGTCATTGAAACTTGTTTAGAGAGATTTGGAGTTGATTAGGCTAGAATGGCTTATGACTTCATAAGTCATGACTAATGACTTAAGCCTTAAAGCTCATAGGCCCACACCATGTAGCTAACCCTAATTCTAATCAGCCCATGGCTAGTCATTATAGTCTCCCCCATCCTATTTAATACCCCTCAAACTTAGGGCTAGCCTCCATTAGGATTTTTGCCAAGTTTTAGAAAGAGGTAAGCCCCCATCTTCAATAAATCATAGTAAATCAATTTTAAATCCTTTTTCCCCCAAACTAATTGCGTTTGGTTCTAAATTTGCTCCTCTTACTGTTGGTATCAAGCAATCTCAGCTTGGGAGCATTTGGAGGAGTTTGGCCATCAAGAGGAGCACCCTTCATTGAAGCTTTTTGAAGGATTTGATACACATAGGTATATTCCAATCCCCTCCATAGAATTCTGAAATTCTTGCATATTTAGGGAGCCCTAGACCTAACCTAACTGTAGGAATAGGAATCCCCAAAATTTGTGTCCATTTCGTGTCCTTTTTGGACACGTATCAGTGTCATATTGGATGTGTTTGTTGAAATGCCCCAATGGGCATTTCGTGTGATTTTTGAGATTTTGTTTGAATAGGGAATTAGATTTGGGTCTCGCTTACATATTTCTGGAGTTTTTGTCGAGTCTTAGTGTCGTGTCGAGTCGTGTCGGGCACGCGAACACGCGGTCGCGCGCGCGCGTGCACAGGCACTGTGCATGCCCTGCACTTCGGGGGACACAGCGCCTAGGATACGATACTTCGACATGTAAGACTCGATGTGTAACACGGGGCCGACACTGACACGGGGCTCCCCAAGTTTCAGAGCCCCACGTGTCGTGTCGGACACGCACGAACGCGTGCACCATTTTTGTACTGTGCAGTTTTTTGTTGAAAACGTGCATGACGTGTGACTCATGTCGCGTGCACGTGACGTGGACACGTGACAGGGTGTCCTATCCCTATCCCTAGTCTAGGTCGACCCTTGGACACAACCACGTGGGTTGTGTCGCTTTGTTCGTGTGCAAAGACATCGTGAACACGTGCACGAGGATTGTGCACACTGTGTCCTGTGTTTTACTGTTTTTGGTTTTATGTTGAATGGACACGTTTGTGTCCAATTTTGTGGACACAAACATATCACATAGCACGAGTGCAATGTGTTCTCACTTTACCAACCACTGTATTTGGGTTTTAATTCATTTTCATAGTTTAATTCTCCATTTCCCAATTTAATTCTGATACACATATTCTGTCCAATTTTTACAGTTCTTCCAGATTTAAATCCAATTTTGTCATCATTTTTGACCTAGTTTAAACTGTTAAATTCATGGTTTTAACCTCTAACTTGTTCACCTAGTTGATTTCTAAATGTATGTTGAAATTTAGATTGTTTGGATGAGGATTTGGTTCAAAACCTGAGATTTAAATATGGGGACTGTTATTTGTTTTTTATGTGTGATTCATGAGTTGGTTGGACTGTTTAATCAATGTTTAAATCTGAGATTGTTTTGTAGAACATATTAAAACTATTTTTGGGTTCCTGTTTTACTGAGATTGAGGGGACTGTTAACTGAGTTAGGGACTGTAAACTGATTTTGGTTTTCTGTAACTATTTGGGTTCATGTTGGACTGAGATTTGAATGGGATAGTTCACTAATATTCCTCACTGATTTCTCACTGATTTCCTTTGTTTCATACTATTTTTCATGCATCACACTCACACACACCCTAGTGTCCAAGCCCACACTCCTTGACACACCTGTCATACACTCTTCACTCATGTATCACCACACTCCTTGACACTAGCATACATACATGGCATATGACACTCACTCACATGTCTCCTCTACACACAAATAATATATGACACCCACTTGAACACTCTATATCTCACACTCTCTCATGATACACACACACACATACACTTGGACACATGTATATGTGTCCCCCTCTCTATACATATGTATATATATATATATGTATTGGGATATATAGGTATAGGTATATTATATATAATGTGTGTCCTATCACATATTATACAAATATGGTTGTGTGATATACATATTAGCCTATAGGGTATATTCTAAGTTATATTATTTAAATGGATCTATGAGTGTATTCCTATAAAGATTATATTAAAATAGTGATGTGTGTATTGCTTAGATATAGATAATATCTTGTGTTTATGATTTATGATTGGTCTTAGGCATGGTATTGCCTTAGCCTATGGCCTAGTCTCTTAGCCTATGGCCTATGGATGTGTTTGCTTAGCTAGTGAGCCTTGATTAGACCTGTGTACTCTTGTTTGACTTAGAATAGCCTCGTTAGCCTAGTATAGACTAGTTTGACTTAGGTTTGACTTGGTTGACCTAGTTTGACTTCTAGGGTTGATCAGAGTTGACCAAGAGTTGACTTTGGTCTAGATTGACCTAGATTCATGTAGAACGTATTGTAGTGCCTATTATTACCATTCTGGACTTGTTGTGACTTGTGATGTTCTAATAGGAGCCAGACACTACTCCTCGGACAGTACATTCATCTTGGACACCCAGATAGCAGGCGAGTACATTCTCTGATCATTTCATATCTTGTTTAGGATTATATTCCTGCTTTAGATTACTTTACATGATGCTGACACGTTGAAAACACGGATTAGTACTATATGGATCTGGTTGTGCGATGTTATCCCCTTAGCGGATACATCGGGTATTCGTATTCGTGTACTTTATCGGGAACATCGTGTACTCTTTGTATTTGTTACATTCGCGTACGAAACGTGTAAATCGTGTATAATCATGTATTCACATGACCTTCGTGTACAATAACATAACGTAGCTGGATCCTTGTGTATTGATTGGGACGGGGGAGTAGAAGTGGTTATGTATTCAATCCAGTAGATTACTCGTGTACAAACCTCTGTAGATTACTCGTGTACAACATCGTGTCGTCTACATAACCATCTTGTGCTCTGAATCACTAGCACTGTTAGTTCTCTATATATTGTAGCTATTTACTTACAGTCTCTCTTTTTATCATATTATTCTTCAGATCCTGTATCTTACTCTCTAACTTGTTTATATTTTCTAACCGGTTATGATTTTGTTGAGATGTACTGTACTCGCTCCTGTCCTGACTGGACCTGTTGAAAATTTTATAATGAATGAGGAGGCTCTGGTGTCTATCCCTCTTGGTGCAGCATTAGACATCACTAGTGACTTGGACCTGCTAGCAGTTGATGATACTTCCCTAGATTAGCATGTTTTTATCTTTCTGGATTCGGTATTGAGTTTCTGAGATATTATTTGGATATGTACTTTTAGACACTTAGAACTCTGGGTTGTATCTCTATGTTTTCATTTCTGGATATTTATCTATCTTTCCTTTCATGTTCTACCTTAGATGTGGTTGAGTTATATTCTATTATGTCACCCCCATTCGGGGAGTATAACTGTATATTACCCTTATCTGTTAGATGTTATGACCTAGGACAGCGTTCTACCGCCGACACTGCGGCGTAGGCTGGGCGTTGTTACGTCCTCGTACCCTCACAGTGGGTGCGGGTCGTGACACGTTTTTAGTGGTGGCCCATGTAGGTCGAGTTTATATAGTGGTATTCGAACTAGAGTATCACTACAGCCTGCAGTAGGATTAGGATATTTTTGAGGGTACTCAATCACAGTTAGGATTCCTTGAAAGATTCCTGGGACGACCCTTGAGAATCTTATTAAACTTCAAAATGAATTATTTCCTTATTTTGTTGCTCTCACTCCTTGATTATTGAATTTGATTTTGTTGGATCGTTGTTGATTTTGATTTTCCTATCGAGATGAATTTTAAGGCCTGAGTTACGATATTTTCTGATAACACATATTGACGGGAATACAGGGATGGTAAAACGTCTATATGATTATGGAACCTGTAGTTATCGCAGCCATATTAGCTAGCGTGGTGGAAACATGGAGACCTGGCTTCGGATGTACGTATCTTGGTTATGAGATTTGGAATTTCTCGCAGCTATACTAGTCGGCATAGCGAGATTTCCAGACGACATGATTGTAGAGGTGCATACCCTAGTTATGGAATCTATCGTTATTCGCAGCCTTGCTTACTGGCATAGCGAGGACTCTGAGTAACATGATTTTGGACAGACGCATATGATTATCAGATTGTATCTTGAGAAGGTTTTTAAATATATCATCTCTATCGTACCATTCTGTTGTATAAATTGTACCCCATTATCAAATAACTTAGGAGTAGGAGTATGAGTAGGAGCAGCTTAGCTATTATTATAACCTTGTGTAACTTCTTGCTATAAATTATTCCTAATATAATGAATCGATGATTTTGCTAGACCTTAACTTGGATTGATATTATAGCTCTGGTTTCAAAATGGTTCCTTCTTTTAAACGATTAAGCAGAATGGATTTTATCATTATTTCCTTCTTGCCATTATTTCTTGAATTACCTTAAATATATATAGTGGACACAGATACTTGCCTGACACGTATACATACTACACATGTTACCAACCTATCTAAATGCATGTTAATATGATTAATATTAAGTTCTCAAAATCCTAGTATTTTAATATAGTGCAGTATCAGTGACTAGTTCAATGTTTCTCCATATTAAATTCATAATTTAAATTTAAATATCATGTTATTAGTTTTGCTTACATCACTACACATGTATGTTACATACGGGGTTTCATTTCTTAAAGAAATTGGTTGAGTTTTGTGTTGAATTGTCAAATCTGAGACCGTGTACATAGTAAACCCTTAACCTTGGATTCTAAGTATTTAGTTCAAAATACAGTTTTAAATTGTAATGTTTTGAGCCGTATACATGGTTGTGTGCAGGTATATAATGTTAGGTTCATACTCTTACATGTTAGGTTGTGGTTATGGTAAACATTGAGTTGGTTTTGATGTTCGAATTTCTCCAAATTTGAAAACTGAATACATGTTAACATTTTTACATTGCCTTCAAATGTGTAGTTCAATTTCAGATCTAATATGTAATGTTGAGCTAAACTGAAAGATGGAACCCCTTATTTCAAGTTTTAACCCATGTACACTTGACACTCTACACTATTGTTCACAACTGCCATGTAAACCTAACCCTTCATCTCTATGTTATGTTCATATAGCCATATAGATACTTACATATACGGTTAGCCATACATGTTATGAGTAAATAGCTTGTGCCTTGTAGATTGCTTAACTAATATGCCATGAATAATGTAACTTGATAGCTATAGTTGAGACCCAAATCCTCCTATAACACCTTCATGTATATGTCACACAAACCACATGACCCTTACAAAATGCTAGCTTTTTCCTCTCTAACAGTCTCTCCTTCTATATATATTGTGATTGGATTCGATGCTATTGACTTTCGTTCCTTAAACTTGTGGTTCTGGTTTTCTTAAAATAATACCTCTTTATAGATGATTAGTAGTTAACTTATTTTTTTATTTTGAAAAATTACCGGTTTTCAGATAGGATGGTAGACTGCTGTACAACCTTAATGATTGTTGTATTTTTATCCTTTCCAGTATGGCACCCATGACCCGAGCCTGTCGCCTGAGAGCAGCTGCAGCTACTGATAGTGTGCTTCCACCTCCTATTGCTCAGGAGGTAGTGACCCCTCAGGCTGACCCAAGGGTAGTGGCACCTCCCGCCATCGAGGAGGTGTTAGCATCCTCACCAGAGAGTTTCTCTCCACCACCTGTTACTCAGGAGAGAGTGGCAGTCTCTTCTGAGACCAAGAGTCCTTTCCCGTCTCCTCCTCTGCCTCCAGGAGTAGTACCCCATACCATACCCTCGACATATTTGTTTTCTGACGGAGCTCAGATATCTAGACTTCTCCGGATGTGTTGGAGACACAGAGAGTTCAGGCTGAGATCCTGAAGGAGCAGGGCCGCGGGATCCAACTGTTGTGGGATTTGGTATATTCAGGAGGAGAGCCTAGTTCTAAGAGGACGAGGAGCAGTGTATACCCAGAGCCCCGTGAGCACCCAGACTATCAGCCTAAACCAGCCTACCCAGTCCGGACTCCTGTTCAGCAGAGGCCAGCTGAGAGAGTGCCTACCTGCACCTTCTGTAAGAAGCTTGGACATGTATGGGACATCTGTAGGAAGAGAAGAGGGGTGTGCCTGTTGTGTGGGTCGGCTGCACACAGGCTGCGAGACTACCCTGCTGCACTTATCCCAGCCAAGACTCCGCCTTCGGAAGGAAGTTCCAGCCACCATACCTAGTTGGAGGTGAGTCTTTGACCTATATCTTAGCCAGTCTTTGAAATTGATGCACCCTACCATATTGTTGTATGTTTTGATACCCTATGATTGTTTTGGTCTAGTGTGACTAGTATACCTAGATGAGACTTTCATTACCACCGTATGCCATGATCATGTATGCCGTCCTTTCAAATTTTATGATTGATTAAGTTTTGAGACTTTGATTGTGGGGGTTGACCTGGAAGGGGTAGGAACATTTTAATTTCGAGGACAAAATTTTTCTAAGAGGGGTAGGATTGTAACACCCAGTTTTCCAAATAAGGGTAATTTTGAAATTTTGTAATTTTTATCTTTTAATAATAATATTTTAAATTATGATGTAATTTTTGGTAATTTTAAATCATTTTAAAACTATTTTAAATTATGACTTATGATTTTGGTGTTTTGATAGTGTAACAGTAGAGACAGCTTAACCTAGAGCCTAGCCATGTGATTAGGGCGATTCATTTATTATTTCCAGTTCGAGGGTACTTTTGTCATTTTGAATTTAATTGAATTTAATAAATATTATTTGGATTTTAATGTATTATTAAGAATGGTGTGATTAAAATATTATTTAATTGATTGCCATGTTTTGTGATTAGCCTAACTTGGTTTGGACCAAACCTAGATTAGTCACAGCTAGTCTTAGCTAACCATAGTTAGTGATAGTTAGTATTATTTAGATTTATTATAATTAATATGATTTTTAGTAATTTTTAGTGATTTTTAGTATAATTGATTTTGGCCCTATAGTTGACTTTGACTAGTGTTGACTAGAAGACTAACCTAGAGGTTAACCTAGGTTAAGACCACTTGGTTAGGTTAAGCAACCTTGGTTTGACCTAAGTTAGTGAGGTTTAAGTCATTGAAACTTGTTTGGAGAGATTTGGAGTTGATTAGGCTAAAATGGCTTATGACTTCATAAGTCATGACTAATGACTTAAGCCTTAAAGTCCATAGGCCCACACCATGTAGCTAACCCTAATTCTAATCAGCCCATGGCTGGTCATTATAGTCTCCCCCACCCTATTTAATACCCCTCAAAGTTATGGCTAGCCTCCATTAGGATTTTTGCCAAGTTTTAGAAAGAGGTAAGCCCCCATCTTCAATAAATCATAGTAAATCCATTTTAAATCCTTTTTCTCCCAAACCAATTGCATTGGGTACTAATTTTGCTTCTCTTACTGTTGGTATCAAGCAATCTCAGCTTGGGAGGAGTTTGGCCATCAAGAGGAGCACCCTTCTTTGAAGCTTTTTGAAGGATTTGATACACATAGGTATATTCCAATCCCCTCCATAGAATTCTGAAATTCTTGCATATTTAGGGAGCCCTAGACCTAACCTAACTGTAGGAATAGGAATCCCCAAAATTTGTGTCCATTTCGTGTCCTTTTTGGACACGTATCAGTGTCGTATTGAATGTGTTTGTTGAAATGCCCTAATAGGCATTTCGTGTGATTTTTGAGAGTTTGTTTGAATAGGGAATTAGATTTGGGTCTCGCTTACACATTTCTGGAGTTTTTGTCGAGTCTTAGTGTCGTGTCGAGTAGTGTCGGGCACGCGAACACGCGGTCGCGCGTGCACGGGCACTGTGCATGCCCTGCACTTCGGGGGACACAGTGCCGAGGATACGACACTTCGACACGTGAGACTCGACGTGTAGCACGGGGCCAACACTGACACAGGGCTCCCTAAGTTTCATAGCCCAACGTGTCGTGTCGGACACGCACGAACGCTTGCACCATTTTTGCGCTGTGTAATTTTCTGTTAAAAACGTGCACTGACACGCATATCTCATGTCGCGTACACGCGACATGGACACATGACAGGATGTCCTATCCCTAGCCCTAGTCTAGGTCGACCCTTGGACACAACCACGTAGGTTGTGTCGCTTTGTATCGTGTGCACAGACACCATGAACACGTGCACGAGGATTGTGCACACTGTGTCCTGTGTTTTACTATTTTTGGTTTTATGTTGAATGGACACGTTTGTGTCTACTTTTGTGGACACAAACACATCACATAGCACGAGTACAATGTGTTCTCACTTTACCAACCACTGTATTTGGGTTTTAATTCATTTTCATAGTTCAATTCTCCATTTCCCAATTTAATTCTGATACACACATTCTGTCCAATTTTTACAGTTCTTCCAGATTTCAAAATCCGATTTTGTCATCATTTTTGACCTAGTTTAAACGGTTAAATTCATGGTTTTTAACCTTTATCTTGTTCACCTAGTTGATTTCTAAATGTATGTTGAAATTTAGATTGTTTGGATGAGGATTTGGTTCAAAACCTGAGATTTAAATGTGGGGACTGTTATTTGGTTTTTTTTGTGTGATTCATGAGTTGGTTGGACTGTTTAATCAATGTTTAAATCTGAGATTGTTTTGTAGAACATATTAAAACTATTTTTGGGTTCCTATTTTACTGAGATTGAGGGGACTGTTAACTGAGTTAAGGACTGTAAACTGATTTTGGTTTTCTGTAACTGTTTGGGTTCATGTTGGACTGAGATTTGAATGGGATAGTTAACTAATATTCCTCACTGATTTCTCACTGATTTCTTTTGTTTCATACTGTTTTTCATGCATCACACTCACACACACACCCTAGTGTCTAAGCCCACACTCCTTGACACACCTGTTACACACTCTTCACTCATGTATCACCACACTCCTTGACACTAGCACACACACATGGCATATGACACTCACTCACATGTCTCCTCTACACACACATGATACATGACACCCACTTGAACACTCTATATCTCACACTCTCTCATGATACACACACACATACACTTGGACACATGTATATGTGTCCCCCTCTCTATACATATGTATATATATATGTATTGGAATATATAGGAATAGGTATATTATATATAATGTGTGTCCTATCACATATTATACAAATATGGTTGTGTGATATACATATTAGCCTATAGGGTATATTCTAAGTTATAATATTTAAATGGATCTATGAGTGTATTCCTATAAAGATTATATTAATATAGTGATGTGTGTATTGCTTAGATATAGATAATATCTTGTGTTTATGATTTATGATTGGTCTTAGGCATGGTATTGCCTTAGCCTATGGCCTAGTCTCTTAGCCTATGGCCTATGGTTGTGTTTGCTTAGCTAGTAAGCCTTGATTAGACCTGTGTACTCTTGTTAGACTTAGAATAGCCTTCTTAGCCTAGTATAGACTAGTTTGACTTAGGTTTGACTTGGTTGACCTAGTTTGACTTCTAGGGTTGACCAGAGTTGACCAAGAGTTGACTTTGGTCTAGATTGACCTAGATTCATGTAGAACGTATTGTAGTGCCTATTATTACCATTCTGGACTTGTTGTGACTTGTGATGTTCTAATAGAAGCCAGACATCACTCGTCGGACAGTACATTCATCTTGGACACCCAGATAGCAGGCGAGTATATTCTCTGATCATTTTATATCTTGTTTAGGATTATATTCCTGCTTTAGATTACTTTACATGATGCTGACACGTTGGAAACACAGATTAGTACTATATGGATCTGGTTGTGCGATGTTATCCCCTTAGCGGATACATCGGGTATTCGTGTTCATGTACTTTATCGGGAACATCGTGTACTCTTTGTATTTATTACATTCATGTACGAAACGTGTGAATCGTGTATAATCATGTATTCACATGACCTTCGTGTACAATAATATAACGTAGCTGGATCCTTGTGTATTGATTGGGGCGGGGGAGTAGAAGTGGTTATGTATTCAATCCAGTAGATTACTCGTGTACAAACCTCTGTAGATTACTCGTGTACAACATCGTGCCGTCTACATAACCATCTTGTGCTCTGAATCACTAGCACTGTTAGTCCTCTATATATTGTAGCTATTTACTTACAGTCTCTCTTTTTATCATATTATTCTTCAGATCCTGTATCTTACTCTTTAGCATGTTTATATTTCCTAACCGATTATGATTTTGTTGAGATGTACTGTACTCGCTCCTGTCCTGACTAGACTTGTTGAAAATTTTACAGTAAATGAGGAGGCTCTGGTGTCTATCCCTCTTGGTGCAGCATTAGACATCACTAGTGACTTGGACCTGCTAGCAGTTGATGATACTTTCCTAGATTAGGATGTTTTTATCTTTCTGGATTCTGTATTGAGTTTCTGAGATATTATTTGGATATGTACTTTTAGACAATTAGAACTCTGGGTTGTATCTCTGTGTTTTAATTTCTGGATATTTATCTATCTTTCCTTTCATGTTCTAACTTAGATGTGGTTGAGTAATATTCTGTTATGCCACCCCCATTCGGGGAGTATTACTGTATATTACCCTTATTTGTTAGATGTTATGACCTAGGACAGCGTTCTACCGCCGACACTGCGGCATAGGCTGGGCGTTGTTACGTCCTCGTACCCTCACAGTGGGTGCGGGTCGTGACAGTAGGCCCCATAACTGCATCTGTACCCCTGGCACAATCATATCAATCCCAAGGCTCTCCAAGTCTGCAAGTAAGTGCCGATCCATAGTCAAACACATGGATGTCGAATACCTACTCAAGGCATCGGCAACCACGTTGGCCTTTCCTGGGTGATACTGAAGTGAGATGTCAAAGTCCTTCATCAACTCTAGCCATCTGCGCTGTCTCATATTGAGCTCTTTCTGTGTAAACACATACTTCAGGCTCTTGTGATCTGTGAAAATCTCCACCCTCTCGCCATACAGATAGTGCTTCCACAACTTTAAAGCAAAAAATCACCGCTGCCAGCTCCATGTCATGGGTAGGGTAGTTCTTCTCATGGGAACGTAATTACCTGGAAGCATAGGCAATCACCTTTCCATGCTGCTGTAAGACACAACCCAGCCCCTTCCCTGAAGCATCACTATAAATAGTGAATCCACCTGATCCTGAAGGCAATATCAGAATCGGAGCTGTCGTAAGCCGCTCCTTCAATCATCAAAAGCTGTCTGACACTCCTCTGACCAAACATACTCAGTATCCTTCCGGGTCAACCGTGTCAACGGCTCTGCAACCCGGGAGAAATCCTGCACAAATCTCCTATAATATCCTGCCAGCCTCAGGAAACTCCTTATCTCTGCCACTGAAGTCGCCGCTGTCTAAGCCTCAACTGCTACAATCTTCTTGGGGTCAACTGAGATACCATCTCCAGTCACCCACATGCCCCAAGAAGTCCACCCGGTCCAAGAAAAACTCACACTTGGAGAGTTTCCCATAAAGCTGCTCCCTCCTGAGAGTCTCCAGCACTATCCGTAGATGCTCCTCGTGCTCCTCCTCTGTCTTGGAATATACCAAGATATCATCAATAAACACCACCACGAACTTGTCTAAGTACTGGTGGAACACCTTGTTCATTAGATTCATAAACACTGCTGGTGCATTGGTTAGCCCAAACGGCATAACCAAAACTCAAACTACCCGTACCGCATCCTGAAAATGTTCTTGGAAATATCCTCCCTCTTCACCTTCACCTGGTGATATCCTGACCTCAAATCAATCTTCGAGAACACCCGAGCTCCGCTCAACTGATCAAAGAGATCATCGATCCGCGGCAGTGGGTATCTGTTCTTGATCGTCAGTTTTTTAAGTGCCCTGTAGTCGATACACATCCGTACCGACCCATCCTTCTTGGGTACAAAGAGTACCGGTGCACCCCAAGGTGAAAAACTAGATCGGATGAACCCCTTGTCCTGCAGCTCATCCACCTGCTTCTTCAGCTCCACTAGTTCACTGTTGTTCACTCGATAGACATGCTGGAAAATTGGTTCTCCGCCGGAAACCAAGTCTATCGAGAACTCTATATCTCTGTTCGGTGGAAGCCCTGGCAACTCCTCTAGAAATACGTCCATAAACTCTGCGATCAAGGGATACGGAGCCACCTGCTCCTCAACTGAAGCTCCACAGAAGACTCCGCCGTCCTGCTCTGCCTGCCGCCGGGTGTACTCAAACTCTAGCTCTCCTGGCGCCCCGAACAAAACTCTACCCCCTCGGCAATCAATGCGGGCGTGGTGTCTACTCAGCCAGTCCATACCTAATACAATGTCGTAGTTCGGTAATGGCAGGACGAGTAAACACACTCCCAACTCTCGGCCTCCCAATATGACGCTCCGCCCTCTGCAAACATCACTCACAAGGATGACCCCACCCCCGGTCGTGATCTTATAGGTCCTAGGCAATGGTTCAGAAACCAAACTGTGTCTACTAGCATACGATACTGACACAAAGCTGTGGTGTAATGCCTGTGGTTCGTATTACGTATTTTTGGAATATGTGTACGTATTTATTCTTGTATTGCATGATTTTCTTGCTTAATTTCCTCCCTGGGCTTGGTTTATTCTTGGTTTGGGTTGGCTTGGTTCGGTTTGGGATTGCTCTTGGTTCATCATGAACCAAGGGGTGAACCCCCTACCTACCACCACCACTCATATTTATTAGCTATTCTTCTTCTCTCTCTTCATTAATCTCTTCTTCCTTCTCCATTAAACCCACCACCAACCAAGAACACCCCTTAGGCAAGTGCAACTTGCTTCCACAAGAGAGCCCATTTTTATTGTTCCATTAGCTTCTCCTCATGTTTCTAAGACACATTAGAACTTGTCATTTTCCACTTTGAGGCTTTAATTTTTGTAGATCTAGAAATTAGTTATTTTTAGATTTTGGTGGTTTTGATCTATCAAACTTCCTTGTTTTCAAGTTTTCATGGTTCCATGTTGTAGAGAATTTTATTCTACCCAATTTTGACCTTTGAAAAGTTGGATTTGGACTTATTTTGACCAAGTTATGGACTTTTGAAGCTTTGGGTTCAAACCATGGAGTTTTTGCTGATTTGGAGAAGACAGTGAGCAGTACACGAGCTTTTTAGCTTACACCACTGAGTTGCGTACGCTCTTTAGCGCAGCGCAGTCCGACTCATACGCTGCCTTTTGGAAGCGTATGTCTTGCATACGCTGCCTTGGCCAGGAGTCGTATGGACCTCATACGCTGTCTTGATAAGGAGTCGTATAGACCTCATACGCTGCCTTGATGAGGAGTCGTATGGACCTCATACGCTGCCTTGAAGAGGAGTCGTATGGAGTACATACGCTGCCTTTTGGAAGCGTATGTCTTACGTACGCTGACTTGAGCGTAGCCTGGCTTGAGCGTAGCCTGGCTTGAGCGTACGCTGACTTGAGCGTAGCCTGGCTTGAGCGTAGCCTGGCTTGAGCGTACGCTGACTTGAGCGTAGCCTGGCTTGAGCGTAACCTGACTTGAGCGTACGCTGACTTGAGCGTAGCCTGGCCTGAGCGTAGCCTGGCTTGAGCGTAGCCTGGCCTAAGCGTAGCCTGACTTGAGCGTAGCCTGACCTGAGCGTAGCCTGATTACCCTGGATCTTCTATAGCCCTGTATATTGATATTTTATTAGATATTTAACGTCTATTTTATATTCTTACGCCTATTGTCCTGAACTTGATAATCACAAATTTACTTGATATGTTTGGAATTGATAATTGAGCATGACGTGATAGTGACCCATAGTGGTGCACTCCTGACATAATAACCTGACATTACCTGATAGTGGCCCGTCGTGGCACACTCCTGACAAGTACACTTGGCATGATAACCTGACATGATTATCTCGAATAGCTGTTGCGACGGCTACCTGACATGACATGACCTGTATAATTAATCTGGACACCGTGGGCGATTGTGTTTGTATAAATAAACCAGTCCTGTCTTGCATCATGTCTAGGACAGGGACTCCTGAGTACCACGGTCAGGAGTACCTACTAAAATGGACTAAGGCTAATAACTAGATTAATACATTAGTCATGACGAGATTTCCCAGCTACAGGCAATCCCGTTACCTGGGCACGCCTTGGGATCTGTAGCCTGCCGTCGAGTAGGGCATATTTCCAGCACACTGTCATGTGTTGCACCCTTCAAGCTACCTAAGGGTACATTCGTTTCCTGGACGATGTACCCACCTGAATTCAACTCTAATCTTTTAACCCGGGTAACCTGGATGGTCTGCAGGGCTTGTGGTTGTAGAGTAATCTCACTGCATCTTGTTAGTAATTAAGCTTGTGACAACCCTAATTAGTTAAAGTATCAAGCCGTAATTCTTGCTTGGCCGTGAAGTGATTGGACGGAGTCTAACCAGTCTAGTCCTGCCCTGATCCTGTTCCAGATTATTGAATGACCAGAATGCTTGTATTTATTTTACCGATAAATGGTGAGAATTCTAAGTTCTGTTCAGACGAAGGGCTACAACCCCGGTCCTTGTTTGGTTTACGGGTTGTAACCTGGTTATCTGAATAGTTCCATGGTTATCTCGTCATATATCATCCTGGTGTATTTTCTTTATTTCCAGTTCTTACTTTTATTTATATCGTGTGCTGATTGCTGGTTTTGGTTCTTAAGTGAAGCCTCCTTTGTGGCACTTGCTCTTTCTGGGGTCTGACCCAGCTGGTTTTGTGTGACCAGATTTTGGAGCAGCTCCAGAGGATCTACCGACCTTCCAGACAGATGGTGGCCACTAGACGGAATCCTGGCAACGAGTGGGTTATTTTTGGCTTCGCACTCTATTATAAAAAATATTCTTTTGAGGCGTTTAGCCGACGAGCACCTGTTTAGCTCGGTTGTACTTACTTACTGTCTGCCTGCGGGCTGTGACATGATTAACAGATCCTAGGGTTGATCATGTATGACTAAACTCTTGCTAGTCCTGACATTTTGTAATGACTAGTTTCATGATCAACTGAATATATAATGTTTGGGGCGCCTTACTATTGTATATTTAATGATCATACATCTTGTGACTTTTACTTACTTGCTTGTGATTGAGACACTAGGCTTGTTCATGACCTTAAGAAACTGTTGGCTTGTAGATAAACCCTCATGTATCTAGACAGCCGTGACCGTATAGCGAGATGGATTCTATTTCATATACGTAGCTGGCTATGTCTGCCCCCGCTCTCCAGTATTCTAGTTCTGGGGCGTAACATGGTTTAAGTGGTGGCCCATGCAGGTCTTGTAAATCAAGATATATGAGGGTTTACCGAATAGATGTCTCAACCAGTATTCGCCTTTGATCTCTGCTCGTATCTTCTGAATCCCTGGATTCTTGTCCTGATCATATGCTTGTATCGTTGATCTGTCCTGGTCCTTCCTTATTGTTCCCTATATCATCTTCTTCAGCGGCATTGTTCGTGGTCCTACCGACCAGCAAGGCGGAGCACCTCCCGCGGACCAGCAGCAACCTGGAGATCAAGCCCAGCATTCCGGAGTAGCCTCCAGAGTCGTGCCTTCTGGCGGAGAGCCACCAGTCCAGCCAGTTCAACCTGTAGAACATGATGAAGGCACTTTGGTAGGACTCGTCAGGACCTTGATAGCTTCCCAAGACCGGTGTGGAGATGCCTTACACCAGGCAGTGACGGATGCTTTGACTCGGGGTGGTCATCAGGGTAACAGCGCGGCCAACAGCTTCAAGCGCTTGAACCCTCCATTCTTCGACGGTAGTGAAGATGCTATCGCAGCGGATGCGTGGCTTCAGGATACCGAGGTGATTCTTGAAGCAGCCAGGACCCTAGAGAACGAGAAGGTGGCCGTTGTGCGCCTGCAGTTGTTAGATCTTGCCCGCAGCTGGTGGGCAGCGCAGGCCGTTGGATTAGCAGCACCAATTGCTTGGGCAGTATTCAGAAAGAGATTCCAGACCAAGTATTTCGATGCCGTGGCTCGGTATGATCTGCAGACGAGGTTTACCAATCTGAAGCAGATGGGCAGGACGGTCGACGGATATGCGACCGAGTTTTCCAGACCCAGTCGGTTTGCTCCCACTTTGGTGGCAACCGAGTATGATAGAGCCCAGCGGTTCCAGCAGGGACTTCACCTGGAGATCTTGTTGGCAGTTGAGCAGTTTGAGCATCAGACTTTTGATGCAGTCTTGAGAGCAGCCCGGAGGCATGAGTATACCTCCCAGAGGATTGTGGATAGGGCCGGAGGACGGAAAAGATCTCACGGCCAGATGAATCAGTCTTCAGCACCGGCCCCGGCAGCCAGGGCTTTGACTATTGGAGCTCCGAGGCGAGCGACCTCAGTAACGTCGGTTCAGCATTCAACTCCGACGTACCCTCAGCAGCAGAAGCAGAAGCAATCTTCCGCAGTAGGTTGTTCTCATTGTGGGAAGCCAGGCCATATGGTGGCAGAATGTCGCAGGGCACAGGGATTGTGTCTGGCTTGTGGAGCACCAGACCATAGGGTTGGATCCTGTCCGAATAGGGGTGGTTCATCATCGTCCAACCTTTCTAGCTCTTCGGTGAGAGGACCAGCTCCGGTCCAGCAGCAGCAGTATCCATTGTCGAGGCCCTTGCCGCCTTGGACCCAAGTGTTCCAGCAGCAGAACCCCCAGCAGTATGCACAAGTCCAAGCCCAGAGTCAGAGCAGGCAGCGAGGATTTCAGCAGAGGGGACCAGCACCCCGAGGGCACGGTCAGGCTATGGTGATGACCGTGGAGGAAGGATTGGCACCAGGGGAGGTAGTGGCAGATACTATTCTCGTCAACTCCTTTCCAGCTTCAGCTTTATTTGATTCTGGTGCATCGTATTCATTTATGTCTGCACGATTTGCGACACGGATAGGACTGGAGCCCGAGTCATTATCAGTAAGGCTCAATATACTTAATGGTAACGGACTTGTGGGTGTAGATAGAGTATTTTCCTCGTGTCGGATCGTAGTTAGCGGTAGAGAATTCCTCGCTAGATTGGTAGAGTTCCCGATGGTCGATTATGATGTGGTCCTAGGGATGGATTAGTTGAGGAACCAGTATGCTAGGATAGACTGCCACATTAGCAGGGTTGTTTTTAGCATTCCAGGTGAGCCGGAGTTTTCTTTCTTCCGAGGCGAAGTTGAGTCATCTCCTCCAGTATTGCGAATGGCAGTAGCAGCAGTTCAGTTGCCCAGGATAGTCGAGGAGTTTCCAGATGTTTTCCCAGAAGAACTTCCAGGTATGTCTCCGGAGCGGGAGATCGAGTTCACTATAGACTTGATTCCCGGGACAGCCCTAGTGTCAGAGAGAGTCTATAGGATGGCGCCGTCAGAGTTGGAGATATTGTACAAGATGATTGAAGAACTCAGAACCAAGGGATTCATTCGTGCTAGTGGATCGCCTTGGGGAGCCCCGATGCTTCTTGTGAAAAAGAAGGATGGTACGTCCAGGTTATGTATTGATTATCGTACCTTGAACTCAGTGGCAATCAAGAACAGATACCCTCTTCCGAGGATAGATGACTTGTTTGATCAACTCAAGGGGGCTTCAGTATTCTCGAAGATTAATTTGCGCTCAGGTTATCATCAGATCAGAGTCAGAGAGCAGGACATCCCGAAGACAGCTTTTAGATCGAGATATGGGCATTGGGAATTCCTTGTTATGCCTTTTGGAGCAACCAATGCGCCGGCAGTATTCATGGACCTCATGAATCGCATCTTCATGCCTTACTTAGATCAGTTTGTGATTGTGTTCTTGGATGACATTCTGGTCTACAGCAAGAGTGAGGCGGAGCATGAGCAGCTTCTTCGTATAGTTCTTCAGATCCTCATAGAGCACCAGTTATATGCCAAGTTCAGTAAATGCGAGTTCTGGCTCGATCGCATTTCGTACTTGGGTCATATCATCACTCGCGGAGGAGTAGAAGTGGATCCCCAGAAGATTGTGGCTATTGAGTCATGGCCAGTGCCCAGCACAGTTGCAGAGGTTCGTAGTTTTTTTGGATTGGCCGGCTACTACCGGCAGTTTGTTTCGGATTTTGCTCGAATTTCAGCGCCATTGACGCAGTTGACCCGCAAGGATGCGCAGTTTGCTTGGACAGCGGAGTATCAGAGTTCTTTTGAGCAGTTGAAGCGAGGCCTGATAACAGCTCCTATTCTCACGCTTCCAGATGGGACCGGAGGATTCTCAGTGTACTGTGATGCTTCAGGCAGAGGTTTAGGATGTGTTCTGATGCAGCATGGAAAGGTAATAGCTTATGCGTCACGATAACTTCGTGATCATGAGAGGAATTACCCAACCCATGACTTGGAGCTGGCAGCAGTGGTGTTTGCACTTAAGTTGTGGAGGCACTACTTGTATGGAGACAGGGTGGAGATTTTTACCGACCACAAGAGCCTGAAGTATGTTTTCACCCAGAAGGATCTTAACATGCGTCAGAGAAGGTGGCTGGAGCTTCTTGTGGATTATGATGTCAACCTGCAGTATCATCCTGGGAAGGCCAATGTTGTTGCGGATGCATTGAACAGGAGAGCCGGAGTTTATTTTCTAACAGCGCAACCAGAGCTGTTAGCAGATCTTCAGAAGATGGGTATTGAAGTTGTTCTCCCTTCCAGTGTGGCCTTGATGGCCAGTATGCAAGTTCAGTCCACTATAGTCGAGAGGATCCGGATGGCGCAGTCGGTAGATTCCAAGCTTCAGCGACTCAGAGCAGAGTGTGAGGCAGGATGAAGACCAGAGTTATGCATTCATGAAGACGGCACACTTCGACATGGTAAGCATCTTTGTGTACCCAGCGGAGATATCCGGCAGGAGATCATGTCAGAAGCGCACAGTTCGCAGTATTCCATCCATCCCGGCAGTACGAAGATGTACCGTGATATCCGGCAGCATTTCTGGTGGAATGGCATGAAGCGGGAGATAGCTCGGTTTGTCTCTCGGTGTTTGGTTTGCCAACAAGTTAAAGCCGAACATCAGAGACCGGCTGGACTTCTTCAGCCCTTACCGATTCCAGAATGGAAGTGGGAGCATGTGACCATGGATTTTGTGACTGGACTACCCAGATCCCCAGCTGGTAGAGATGCTATCTGGATTATAGTTGATCGGCTCACGAAAGTTGCTCACTTTCTTCCATTCAGAGTTGGTCAGTCGACGGCTCAGTTAGCAGGGATGTACCTCAGACAGATTGTCAGATTGTACGGTGTGCCAGTCAGTATCACCTCGGACCGAGATTCAAAATTTACGTCGCACTTTTGGCGTAGCTTGTAAGAGAGTTTGGGAACTCATTTCCAGTTCAGTTCGGCATATCACCCGCAGACATATGGCCAGTCGGAGCGCACGATCCAGACTCTTAAAGACATGTTGCGGTCTTGCACACTTGACTTCGATGGTTCATAGGAAGATCACTTGCACCTGGTGGCATTCTCGTACAACAACAGTTTCTAGGCCAGTATCCAGATGGCACCTTTCGAGACACTGTATGGTAGGAAGTGCAGATCCCCGCTAGCCTAGGATGATGTTGAAGAGAGACAGATGCTCGGTCCAGAAATAATTGCCCAGACAGTTGAAGTGGTCAGGCGAGTCAAAGATCATTTTTGAGTTGCCCAAGATCGTCAGCGCCATTGGGCCAATTCTCATCGGCGTCCTCTCGAGTTTTCGGTCGGCGATCATGTATTCCTGAGGATTTTGCCTAACCGTGGCGTCATTCGTTTCGGCGTACGGAGCAAGCTTAGTCCTAGGTATATAGGACCGTTTGACATTCTGGAGCGAGTAGGAGATGTATCCTATCGTCTCGCTCTTCCACCGTCGCTAAGCGAGGTGCATGACGTGTTCCATGTATCCCAATTATGATGGTATATCCCAGACCCGAGCCACATCCTGGATCATTCGGAATTGGTTGTTGGTACCAACCTTTCGTATGAGGAGAGGCCCGTATCTATATTGGACCAGAGAGAGAAGATCCTCAAGAACAAGACTATCAAGTTAGTCCGAGTTGCTTGGGGTCATCACTCTTTGGGGGAGTCAACGTGGGAGCGTGAGGATGATATCCGATCGCGATATCCCGACTTGTTTGACTCATGAGGTATAATATCTTTCTTATGCCTCATGCCTTCGATTCCTTGCTTGAATGAGTGATTGTCTGCCTAGTTATAGCTTGCATGTGATTAATGTAACTTGTCATTGCTCCTCTAGCCTCTTGATTAAATTCTGAGGACGGAATTCTTTTAAGGTGGGTAGAGTTGTAATGCCTGTGGTTCGTATTACGTATTTCTGGAATACGTGTATGTATTTATTCTTGTATTGTATGATTTCCTTGCTTAATTTTCTCCCTGGGCTTGGTTTATTCTTGGTTTGGGTTGGCTTGGTTCGGTTTGGGATTGCTCTTGGTTCATCATGAACCAAGGGGTGAACCCCCTAACTACCACCACCAGTCATATTTGTTACCTATTCTTCTTCTCTCTCTTCATTAATCTCTTCTTCCTTCTTCATTAAACCCACCACCAACCAAGAACATCCCTTAGGCAAGTGCAACTTGCTTCCACAAGAAAGCCCATTTTTATTGTTCTATTAGCTTCTCCTCATGTTTCTAAGACACATTAGAACTTGTTATTTTCCATTTTGAGGCTTTAATTTTTGTAGATCTAGAAATTAGTTATTTTTGGATTTTCGTGGTTTTGATCTATCAAACTTCCTTGTTTTTAAGTTTTGATGGTTCCATGTTGTAGAGAATTTTATTCTACCCAATTTTGACCTTTGAAAAGTTGGATTTGGACTTATTTTGACCAAGTTATGGACTTTTAAAACTTTAGGTTCAAACCATGGAGTTCTTGCTGATTTGGAGAAGTCAGTGAGCAGTGCGCGAGCTTTTTAGCTTACGCCACTGAGTTGCGCACGCTCTTTAGCGCAGCACAGTCCGACTCATACGCTGCCTTTTGGAAGCGTATGTCTTTCATACGCTGCCTTGGCAAGGAGTCGTATGGACCTCATACGCTGCCTTGATGAGGAGTCGTATGGACCTCATACGCTGCCTTGAAGAGGAGTCGTATGGAGTACATACGCCCCTTTTGGAAGCATATGTCTTGCTTACGCTGACTTGAGCGTAGCCTGGCTTGAGCTTAGCCTGGCTTGAGCGTACGCTGACTTGAGCGTAGCCTGGCTTGAGCGTAGCCTGGCTTGAGCATACGCTGACTTGAGCGTAGCCTGGCTTGAGTGTACGCTGACTTGAGCGTAGCCTGGCTTGAGCGTAGCCTGGCTTGAGCGTAGCCTGACTTGAGCGTAGCCTGGCCTGAGCGTAGCCTGACCTGAGCGTAGCCTGGCCTGAGCGTAGCCTGACTTGAGCGTAGCCTGACCTGAGCGTAGCCTGATTACCCTGGATCTTCTATAGCCTGTATATTGATATTTTATTAGATATTTAACGTCCATTTTATATTCTTACCCCTTTTGTCCTGAACTTGATAATCACAAATTTACTTGATATGTTTGGAATTGATAATTGAGCATGACGTGATAGTGATCCGTAGTGGTGCACTCCTGACATAATAACCTGACATGACCTGATAGTGGCCCGTCGTGGCACACTCCTGACAAGTACACTTGGCATGATAACCTGACATGATTATCTCGAATAGCTGTTGCGACGGCTACCTGACATGACATGACCTGTATAATTAATCTGGACACCGTAGGCGATTGTGTTTGTATAAATAAACCAGTCCTGTCTTGCATCATGTCTAGGACAGGGACTCCTGAGTACCACGGTCAGGAGTACCTACTAAAATGGACTAAGGCTAATAACTAGATTAATACATTAGTCATGACGAGATTTCCCAGCTACAGGCAATCCCGTTACCTGGGCACGCCTTGGGATCTGTAACCTGCCGTCGAGTAGGGCACATTTCCAGCACACTGTCATGTGTTGCACCCTTCAAGCTACCTAAGGGTACATTCGTTTCCTGGACGATGTACCCACCTGAATTCAACTCTAATCTTTTAACCTGGGTAACCTGGATGGTCTGCAGGGCTTGTGGCTGTGGAGTAATCTCACTGCATCTTGTTAGTAATTAGGCTTGTGACAACCCTAGTTAGTTAAAGTATCAAGCCGTAATTCTTGCTTGGCCGTGAAGTGATTGGACGGAGTCAAACCAGTCTAGTCCTGCCCTGATCCTGTTCCAGATTATTGAATGACCAGAATGCTTGTATTTATTTTACCGATAAATAGTGAGAATTCCAAGTTCTGTTCAGACGAAGGGCTACAACCCCGGTCCTTGTTTGGTTTACGGGTTGTAACCTGGTTATCTGAATAGTTCCATGGTTATCTCGTCATATATCATCCTGGTGTATTTTTTTTATTTCCAGTTCTTACTTTTATTTATATCTTGTGCTGATTGCTGGTTTTGGTTCTTAAGTGAAGCCTCCTTTGTGGCACTTGCTCTTTCTGGGGTCTGATCCAGCTGGTTTTGTGTGGCCAAATTTCGGAGCAGCTCTAGAGGATCTACCGACCTTCCAGACAGATGGTGGCCACTAGACGGAACCCTGGCAACGAGTGGGTTATTTTTGGCTCTCCCACTCTTTTATAAAAATATTCTTTTGAGGCGTTTAGCCGACGAGCATCTGTTTAGCTCGGTTGCACTTACTTACTTTCTGCCTACGGGATGTGACATGATTAACAGATCCTAGGGTTGATCATGTATGACTAAACTCTTGCTAGTCCTGACATTTTGTAACGACTAGCTTCATGATCAACTGAATATGTAATGTTTGGGACGCCTTACTATTGTATATTTAATGATCATACATCTTGTGACTTCTACTTACTTGCTTGTGATTGAGACACTAGGCTTGTTCATGACCTTAAGAAATTGTTGGCTTGTAGATAAACCCTCGTGTATCTAGACAGCCGTGACCGTATAGCGAGATGGATTCCATTTTATATACGTAGCTGGCTATGTCTGCCCCCGCTCTCCAGTATTCTGGTTCTGGGGTGTGACATGTGGGAAGCCCCGGAATCAAAGAGTGCAAATGCTGGAAGGGAATCTAGGAGAACCGAACCTGCTATCATCTCTCCTATGGCCTCGGCATCCTCAGCTACCATGGCGAAATCTCGCCCCTGCTGTCCACCTCGTGCCTGCTGCTGGTACTGCTGGAACCTCTGCTGCTGGGTCTGCAGTGGCCCCCTCTGCTGGCCTGCTGGAGCCTTGGCTACACCTCCCTGAGCTCCTCGCCCAAAAGCCCCAGGGCAATCCCGCAACTAGTGATCTCCCGCACCACAAAGAAGGCACTTGCCTAGCTTCTTCTGCACTCATGGATCATGTGCCCCGGCTTCTTGCAGAAGGCACAAATGACTACATGCTGCTGACAGGGTGCCTGCTGCTGATGCCTCTGCTGCTGCTGTACCTGCTGAAAAGGTGCACGACCCTGCTGCTGATACTGCTGAGCTAGCCTCTGCTGCTGATACTGCTGCTGGAAGTGAGGCCTCTTGGCCTGCCCCTGACTGCTGCTGCCACCCTGGAAGTCACGACCCCTCTTCTGCTTCTGTCACGCCCCAGAACCAGAATACTGGAGAGCGGGGGTAGACATAGCCAGCTACGTATATTGAAATGGATTCCATCTCGCTATACGGTCACGGCTGTCTAGGATACATGAGGGTTTATCTACAAGATAACAGTCTCTTAAGGTCATGAACAAGCCTAGTGTCTCAATCATAAGCAAGTAAGTAAGAGTCACAAGATGTATGATCATTAAATATACAATAATAAGGCGTCCCAAATATTACATATTCAGTTGATCATGAAGCTAGTCGTTACAAAATGTTAGGACTAGCAAGAGTTTAGTCATACATGATCAACCCTAGGATTTGTCAATCATGTTACAGCCCGTAGGCAGACAGTAAGTAAGTGCAATCGAGCTAAACAGGTGCTCGTCGGCTAAACGCCTCAAAAGAATATTTTTACACTAGAGCGGGAGAGCCAAAAAATAACCCACTCGTTGCCAGGGTTCCGTCTAGTGGCCACCATCTGGCTGGGAAGTCGGTAGATCCTCTGGAGCTGCTCCGAAATCTGGCCAAACAAAACCAGCTGGGTCAGACCCCAGAAAGAGCAAGTGCCACAAAAGAGGCTTCACTTAAGAACTAAAACCAGCAATCAGCACAGGAATATAAATATAAATAAAATAAGGACTGGAATAAAAGGAAACATATCAGGATGATATACGACGAGATAACCATGGAACTATTCAGATAGCCAGGTTACAACCCGTAAACCAAACAAGGACCGGGGTTGTAACCCTTCGTCTGAACGGAGCTTGGTTTCTCACCATTTATCGGTAAAATAAATACAAGCATTCTGGTCATTCAATAGTCTGGAACAGGGTCAGGGCAAGACTAGACTGGTTAGACTCCATCCAATCACTTCACGGCCAAGCAAGAACTACGGCTTGATACTTTAACTAACTAGGGTTGTCATAAGCCTAATTACTAACAAGATGCAGTGAGATTATTCCACAGCCACAAGCCCTGTAGACCATCCAGGTCACCCAGGTCGAGAGATTAGGGTTGAATTCAGGTGGGTACATCATCCAGGAAACGCATGTACCCTTAAGCAGTTTGAAGGGTGCAACACATGACAGTGTGCTGGAAATGTGCCCTACTCGACGGCAGGCTACAGATCCCAAGCGCGCCCAGGTAACGGGATTGCCTGTAGCTGGAAAATCTCTTCATGACTAATGTATTAATCTAGTTGTTAACCTTAGTCCATTTTAGTAGGTACTCCTGACCGTGGTACTCAGGAGTTCCCTCCTAGACATGATGCAAGACAGGACTGGATTATTTATACAAGCACAATCGCCCACGGTGTCCAGATTATTTATACAGGTTATGTCATGTCAGGTAGCCGTCGCAACAGCTTATCAAGATATAACATGTCAGGTTATCAGGTCAAGTATACTAGTCAGGAGTGCGCCACGACGGGCCACTATCAGGTCATGTCAGGTCATTATGTCAGGAGTGCACCACTACGGGTCACTATCGTGTCATGCTCAGGTATTATTTCCAAACATATTAAACAAATCCATGATTATCAAGTTCATGACAAAAGGTAATCAGGCTACGCTTAAGCCAGGCTACGCTCAGGCTAGCGTACGCTCAGGTCTGCGTACCAAAGGATCCATACACTTCCAATGGGAAGCGTACGCAAGGGTCAACGTACACAAGGGCACGCTCAAGCTACAGGTCAGCGTACGCTCAAGCTAGCGTACGCTCAAGACTGCGTACGCTCGAGCTAGCGTACGAAAGGGGCCAGCGTACGCCTTGCTCGCTTAAGCTAGCGTACCAAGGCACGCGTACGCTCAAGCTAGCGTACGCTCAAGACATGCTGCCAACAGGCAGCGTATCAAGGCTAGCGTACGCTCGCTAAAGAGCAGCGTACACAAGTCAGCGTACGCTCACTAAACAGCAACGTACTCAAGTCAGCGTACGCTCGCTAAAGAGCAGCGTACACAAGTCAGCGTACGCTCGCTAAAGAGCAGCGTACACAAGTCAGCGTACGCTCGCTAAAGAGCAGCGTACAGCTCAGTGGCGTAAGCTAAAAAGCTAGCTCACTGTTCACTGTCTTCTCCAAATGGCAAGAACAGCAAGAACTCTAAAGTTGAATCTAAGCTTCAATTGTCCAAATCTTGGTCAAAACAAGTTCGAATCCAACTTTCCAAAGGTCAAAATTGGGTAGAATGAAATTCTCTAAAACATGGAACCATCAAAACTTGAAAACAAGCAAGTTTGATAGATCAAAACACCAAAAATCCGAAAATAGCAAAACTCTAGATCTACAAGAATTAAAGCCTCAAAATGGAAAATGACAAGTTCTAATGTGGTTTAGAATCATGAGGAGAAGCTAATGAAACCATCAAAAGGAGTTCTCTTGTGGAAGCAAGTTGCACTTGCCTATGGTGTTCTTGGTTGGTGGAGAAGAGTAATGGTGGGGGAAGGAGAAGTAAATGAGAATTATGGAGGAGAGAGAAGGTTGGTGGGGATAATAAAGAGGGGGGTTGTGGTGGAAATGAAGGAGAAGCATAGGCTAAGGTGTTCCACCCTTGGCCCATGATGAACCAAGCATTGGGCCGGCCGAACCAAGCCAACCCAAACCGAGAGTTAAACCAAGCCGAGAGCTAAACAAGGAATAATACAAGAAAAGACACGTACACGTATTTCCAAAATACGTAATACTAACCACAGGCATTACAGCTTCAGCACTAGGTCGTCTTCCGCCGCCATTGCCCCAGAAAATATCTCAGCAAAAGTAGTGTTCCGGTCGCTCTTAGTCAGCGACCGAACCTTTCTAATCAAGCCCCGGCGAAACTTCCTCGCCTTCGTCTTCTCAGACAAATCATCTATGAACCGGGCCAATCTGCAGAACTCCCCGGCATACTCAGCTACCGTCTGGTTTTCCTGGACCAGACCCTCGAACTGTGCCTCGATACCTCCCAAGGCCACATCAGGAAAGAAATGCTCCTTAAACTGTTCCTTGAACTGGGCCCAAGTCTGGCCCTCAACTCCTACCCTGGGATCTGTCTGATACCACGCACGGGCCAAATCTTGCATCTGGCTGCCCGTCGCCTCGATCTGGAGTCGATCTGGTATCTCTGCCAGTCGGAAGATCTCCCCAATGTGCTCTATCCAGTCGTCTGCAACATGGATGCCCTCTGTGCCGAATAACTCCCGAGGGTGCATCTTCTGGAAGTCCTGAATGTCCTTCTCCCTCCGACGGGGCTGCTGCTGGGCTCCCTGAGCTGTAATCATCTCAACTGTAGTGCGAACCAGCTGGTGTACCTCATCGATCCCCTGCCTGAAATCTGCAGTCTGCCTCGTCTGCTGCTGCTGGTGGGACTCAAGAATCCTCTCCACGAAGGAGAAGAGATGTGCAGCGTCTACCATCCCCGTAGGCGGAGGCTGCTACGGTGGAAGGATCTCAGGAATCACAACCGGCCTCCTGACTGGTAGAGGTGCTCCTCCAAAAGTGGCAGAAACACCGACTCCTGAGGGCTGTACTGGCCTTGTGGCACCGGAAGCTGGCTGCTGCTGAGGTCGAGAGGTGCTAGACCCCTCTTCAGCGTCTCACAGTCCAGGGCGATGTGATCGCGTCTCAACCATCCTGGAGACACAGATCAAACAAGAAACAATTACTGAGAATGAATCGAAATATCAAAGGAGGACAGTTAAAATTTCTAAGGATGACAATAAGCAGCAAAATAGATATACGGAATCTGATAAGGAGTTTTTTCTAGTGTAATTGAGTACCTTCAAAAAAATATACTAATTTCTACTGCAGGCTGCAGTGATATTCTAGTTCGAATACCACAATATTTCCAACCTAGACCTGCATGGGCCACCACTAAAAACGTGTCACGACCCGCACCCTAGAATAAGGGCACGAGACGTGGGTACGTCCAGCCTACGCCGCAGTGTCGACGGTAGAACGCTGTCCTAGGTCACAACATCTAACAGTTAAAAAGTAATAATAGTTATACTCCCCGAATGGGGGTGACATAACAGAAATATAACTCAATCACAGCTAAGGTAAAACATGAAAGGAAGATAGATAGATAATAAAAGATGCAAGATCCAAAATCCACAATAATACAAATAGAGAGAAGCTAAGTGTCTATGATAAACTCCACAACATTCAGACATAATACAGATCCCAAATGTATATACAACTCAACTCCAAATACTATGAAATAAGATAAACTAACTATGGAGCAACAGTCGCTACTGCTAAGGGATCCGACTGGAAGTCCGGATCGCAAGTGTCCTCTAAGGCTGTCCCATAGTAAGTGTCTAAACAGGCCTCCTCCTCGTCCTCTGTAAAATTTTTAACAGGTCCAGTCAGGACGGGAACGAGCACATATCTCTCAAACAGTTCATAGCAGGTTAGGAGTATAAAACATGCAATAGAGTAAAATACAGGAAGTACTGAAAAGGAAGTACGAGTAAACATGAGATATTTTGTAACTGAAAGTTAATACATAATAGTAGAGATTGTAAGTGGCTACGTGATTTAGAGTACAATATGGTTATGTAAACGGCCTAGGGGCAAATGAATACAACTAAGGAGGCACATAAATACAGCTACTGGGGATAGTGTTCGCATAACCAATTCTACTCACCCCGCCCCAATCAATACACAAGGATCCATTTAAGTTACGTTATAGGCACATGAATACAGCTAAGATACGTGAACTCATGTAATGAGTAGTACATGAGGCACATGATAAAGCACATGAAAGTACATAAGAACATGTAATAACATGAACTAGTACGATTACAAGGAGTACCTGATGCACATAATAAAGTACATGAACATGAAATACCCGATGCGCCCGTAGAGGGATAATATCTCAGGAAAGGATCCATATAGTATTAATCCGTGAAGATACGTGTCAGCATCATGTAGAGTAATCTAGAGCAAGAATATAGTCCAGACAGGTATGAAAAGATCAGAGAATGTACTCGCCTGCTAACTTAATGTCCAAGATGAAAGTACTGTCCGAGGAGTGGTATCTGGCTCCTATTTAGAACAGTACAAGTCACAACAAGTCCAGAATAGTAATAAAATGTACTACAATACGTTCTACATGAATCTAGGTCAATCTAGACCAAAGTCAACTCTTGTCAACTCTGGTCAACCCTAGTAGTCAAATTAGGTTAACCAAGTCAAACCTAAGTCAAACTAGTCTAACTAGTCTATTCTAGGTCTAACAAGCCATTCTAGATTCTAACAAGACTAATCTAGGCTTACCAGGCAATATCATGCCCTAACAACCAAACCATAACATATCTACACAAGTCACTCTATAAGCCTAACTATAATACACCCAATGATATATATTATAATCTAATATAGGATACACACATTAATATATAAATACACATATTGATAAGGCTATATAATGTAACTTAGAAATACATAACCTATAGGCCACTATACACATATCAACCATACACTATATCATATATACATTAGCCACACACGTATATATAGGAACATATATATATATATATATATATATATATATATATATATATATATATATATATATATATGTCTCAATTCATATATATGTATACATATGAAAAGAGAGATGGGGACACATGATATCAAGTGTGTGTGTGTGTGTGAAAGAGGGTGAGAGGGTGAACTGTCAAGAGGACAGTGTGGCATGGCTTGAGGGAAAAATCAGTAAACAATGTTTAAAGAGGAACAGTGGCAGTTCCATATCCCAGATTCAAAGGGAAAAAAAATCAGCATCTTAAATTGAAACTCAGTTACAGGGATAAAGAACTAATCTCAGTTCAATTGAATGAGGAAAACTCAGGAAAACAGGAAAAACCTATTGCTAAACAGTGAAACATAACAATGACTAATTTCCAGTTTTTAGAGAACAATCTCAGTCCACAGGCAATAGTAAATACAAAAGGGAAATCAGAATTCTCGGGTTTTTAATTAAGGAAGCAATCTCAGATAATGAAACCATTTCATTTTTCAGTGCAATGGTGTGGAAACAGGAAAAATCAATTTAGGAAACGGAAATGTTCCATTCAGTGCAATGAACACTCATCCTCAGGTTATAAGGTATTATAGTATTCAAGAAATAACTCATCTCAATATGAAACAGGGAAATACATTTGTAAATGGGAAATCAGGAATCACATTTCAGTTTAATATGAAGAAGAATCTCAGGTTCAGTTTTAACCAATACCTAACATCCCATTCTCAGATAATTCAACAAATCTCAGGTTTTTAACAGTTTAATGAAACATCTAATTAAAACTTCAGGAAAGTAGGAATTAATCTCAGTTTAAGGGAACTAATGCTATGGCAAAAAGAAAAGGAAACCAGTTCATCTATTCCAAAACAGTGACCCCCAGTTCTCGGTTTAATAGATTTCGAACACCACACATTAACCAAAATCCCATTCTTAACTCAAAAACCAATTTGAATCGAAATACTGTATTAACCTAAGCTAACAATCATGTGGGGATATCCAACAATGAAAAACATAAAATAACAATGAATTAAATGGTTAGGGAAAAGCTGAAAATACATGTATCAGGACAGGTATCATAAAATATGAAACAACCCCAATTCGAAACAATTATTCCATCCAAACTTATTCTATTATGAAAACCTAAGATAACATAGATTATATAGCATAATTAGTATCAATTTATCAATTAATAACACAATTAAAACATTAAAAATCAAATTAAATACAAAGAACCACACTCAGTGCATTGAACGCACTGTGCATGCACAGTGCACACGTAAATACGTGTTCGACACTACACGAGAGCTCGAACCACTTGGGGAACCCCGTGTCAGTTATGGACACGACACGTGTGTCAATTTTCGTGGGCCAAAATGCCGTGTGCAGCTCAAAATCTAGCCCGAGTAGCAGGGCAAGGAACTGCCAGCGTGCGCGTGTGTGCGACCGCGTGTCCGCATGTCCGTACGACTCGATACGATGATAAATCATGCTCAGTGCAGTGAAAATGCATAAACGAGGTCTAATACTATTTTTTAATTCAAACACAACTCTAAAATTCAACCGAAATACCCTTTGAGGCATTTCGTTGAACACATTCATATACACGCTGATACGTGTCCGATATGGACACGTAATGGGCTCAAATTCTAGGGTTTGCTAATCCTACTATTAGGTTAGGGATAGGGCATCCTAGCAATGCAAATAAATAGTAATTTCATGGAGTAAAATAGATTATACCTATTGATGTGCAAAGCTCACAAAAAACCCAAATGGAATGGTTCCTCAATCCACCAAAACTTCTCCAAATTGATTCCTTCCTGAAAATACTCAATACCAACAGCAAGTAGACTAATATTAGGTCCTAATGCAATTGGTTTGGAGGAAAAACAAATTAAAATGGATTTTCTAGGGATTAGGGAAGATGGAGACTCACCTCTTCTCAAACTTGGAAAATAAATCTAAGTGGAGGCTAGCCCTAATTTCTATGAGCAATAAATAGGGGGGAGGACCTAATGTGGCCGGCCAAGTGGCTGTTGGACTAGGGTTTGGGTTCCAATTGGTTGGGTTGGGCCTTAAAGGCTTTAAGTCATATAATGACTTGTGAAATCACAAGCCATTCCTTAATCAAATAAATTCCTAATCCCCCCTAATAAATTCTAATGAATTAAAAGCCACTAACTTAGGTCAAGCTAGGGTTACATAACCTAACCAAGTGGTCATGACCTAGGTTAGTCTCTAGGTTAGTCTCCTAGTCAACACTAGTCAAAGCTTAGAATAACACCAAATCAATTATACTAAAAATCATTTAAAATTCTAATAAATATATTTAATAATAATTATTCCCAAAATAATTCTAAAATTTAAAAAAATTTCAAAATACCCTCAAGCTAGAAAAGTGGTAGTGACAAATATTGACGCCATACGACGGGAAGGACTCTCCGCGTCGCTATCTGACGTACTTCCAGTCCCAAACATGACATCTTTCGAAGGAGGACGCGCTACTCACCAGCATATTTGTCAGGGCACTGAAAGGAGTGGCGTACGACTGGTACTGCAGCCTCTCCGACAATTCCATATCTTCCTTCGATGACTTGACACGCCTTTTCCTCGACCGTTTCTATGACGGCGGGAAGGACATGACAATGGCGTCCCTTATAGAGATACGCCAGAAGGAGAAGGAAACAGTTCGAGTATTCATCGAACGCTTCCGACAGGCCTGCTTCAGACTGCCCCCGGGCATGCCAGAACATGCACTCCTCTCCTCCTGCAGCATGAACATGCTGCCTGCAGTCAAACTCTGGCTCAACTCTACTCCTTCTCCCGACTGGAGTTCCTTGATCATCGAAGCAGAAGCAGCAGAAAAGAAGGCATCCAATGCTCGCCTTCTGGGAGTTAGTTTTCCTGCCTTTGAGGACAAGGGGAAACGGCCTGCAGCCAACAACCCCGGACGAGAGACGAAGGAGAAACATGCATTGACTATCAATGCCTCAAAAGGTGCATCAGCACCCACTCAAAAGCCTCCGCTTGCACCAAGGCCAAAGGAGGTTTATTCCTTCAACGATGAAGACACCCTGCAACTCTTCGAGATACTGAAACAGGGTGACAAGATCAAATTGCCGGACCCAAAGTGTTCCGACGAGGTTGGAAAAGTGGACAATCCGAGGTACTGTCACTACCATCGGTTTGTCGGACACCCAACCAAGGACTGCTACGTCCTCAAAAACTACATCCAGCGCATGATCAATGCGGATGTTATCTCCGTCAACTACGAGAAGAAGACGGTTTCGGCCAACATGGTGTCACTCCAGTTCGGCACCTTGCTGCCAACTACAACACAAGACGGCGTCGTCCCCATCCCTAAGGCGACAATGGAGGTAGTTAACTTACCACCTACTCGTGACAACGTGAGTGGGCTCACCCCGCTCACCACATCTCAGGGAGGGATCTTATGGGTTCACCCTGATCTCGTCTCTGAGGTTACTCAACTGGAGGTACGCTCTGCCTCCAAAACCAAAGGCAGGAAGATCAAGTCTTGCAGTATGGTCTCTTCCTCCGCAGAAGAGGCTCTTCCTATACAGACGCGTTCACAACAAAACGCCCAACCCGACGAAGCTGCCGTCGAGGTGGTGCCTCCTTGCACCGTCCCTGCTACCGAAGAAGGGGGTCCGTCCAAGCCACCAGCAGCTAATAAGCAAAAGCATGTAGAGGCCCGTTTCGACAAGCCTCTGCGAAAGGAGAATGCTTCGGGGCTAGCCAAGCCCCACAACTTTGACATACTGGCACAACTTGCCAGTACGCATGCCCGCCTATCTCTGTTTGAGCTTCTTCGCCTTTCCAAGGACACTCGTGAAGCTCTTTGTGAAGCCCTGAAGGATGCTGAGTCCTTTATCAGTCAGGTCAAGCAACCTGAAGATCTCCCGACTATATTGCGCACTGTCATTGTGCGGATGAGCTTATCCCCAATATAACCTTCACCCAATAAGACATGCTGCTCAAGCACAACCGACACAACAGGCCGCTGTATTATACAGGTTATATCGGTTCTGTCAAAGTGAAGCGGATTCAGATCGATCCGGGGTCTTCCCTCAGCATCATTCCGAAGATGCTGCTCTCGATACTGGAGATCCCAATATACCATCTGGCGCCCTCCAACACCACAATCAGTAGCTTCAATGCCAGCAAGAGTGAGCCAGTGGGCAAAATACGGCTGAAGTGCCATATTGGTAACCTCAGAACTGAGGTCACTTGCTATGTCGTGGACGCCGATGTCAACTACAACCTCCTGCTGGGTCGTCCGTGGCTACATTAGTACATGGTGGTGCCATCCACACTCTACTAATGTATGAAATACATGTCCACCAATGACGAGGAGGAAGCCAATGATGCTGACGATGAAGCAGAAACGGCAGCAGAGCTCGACATGGAGCCAGAGACGATTCCTGTCGCTCCTCTAAAAATTCGACTCAAAGGAAAGCCGCCTCAGACGTTGCCTCCCATGAGCATCAAGCTACTTGGAAAAGCACCAACTGCTCCTGGTAGAACACCGATTGAAGCTCCCTTGAAGATACGGCTCAAGGGAAAGCCGCCTCAAACATCGGCTCCCCTTGTGGCAAAACTACAGGGGAAGGCACCAATTGCTGAAGGCGCAGTTGAGGCACCCCTGAAGGTGCGTCTTAAGGGCAAGCCGTCGCAACTATCTGTCTCATCCAAGATGCCGGAGAAGGCCCACATAGCCCTCTCGGACCCCGGGATCAAAGCTGTGTTGGACTCTCCCGATCCAATCCCAGTACTTACAGATGAAGAGCTAGGGGAATATATCTCTGCTGACGTAGATGTACCCTCTCTGGACAATGTAATCCTATGGGATAAAATCTCGTGTTTCATCAATAATAGAGTGTCTTTTAATTATTCTAGTCTTCCACATTGGAATGCCATGTATACATTAGATAACGCTCTATGGTCGTTGCAAACACAAATAACGACCGTCCATCATGTAAATCGAGTAGTCCCGTCCCAAGGGGCCTATTTTGTAGTCCCGCCGCGGAGTCGGGACGAAGAATCCATCATCTTCGGCAAAGTTGAGCGTCATCAAGACCTCCCGCCACTCGAGCCAGAACCAGATATCGGCAGAATACAAGTCTATCGGTACACGGACAAGGCAAAGTACCTCATCCAAAAGATGGGTTACAACCTAAAAAGCAACAAAGGCCTGAACTACGGCAAGGGTCGACGTCTTCCTCTCCGGCTTCCAACACCTAAAGGAAAGCCGCAGGACTACTATCATCGAACTCGACGGGGGGTAGGCTATGTCACGCCACCATCAACTCCAGAGAGTTCGGAGATAGAAAAAGTAGAACATTCTCACTCGTCCGAAGCATTAACTTGGGATTCCGATGCCAATATCGACTCAGTCTTCAAGAGAGTGTTATCAGCCAACATGACATTTGCACAATCTCAAGAAGATGAAGGCGAAGACCAAATGCCAGAATTCTTCGAAGAAGAACTCTTGGCTCAACGCCTAGGAGAACAGTGGGAGTCTCGTTTTGAATTACGTGAACCCCCTACCGAAGACGAGGTCGAGCAGACCGACCTTGGGGATGGATCTTCTTCTAGACCCATCTTCATCAGCAAAAGCCTAAAAGGAGAAGATCGAGAATCTTTAATCCAGCTGGCTAAAGAATATATCGATGTCTTCCCTTAGAGCTACGAAGATATGCCGGGACTTGATCCTCAAATCGCGATGCATAGGCTCAACATCTTACCGGATGCCAAGCCTATCAAACAACAACAGCGATGCTTTCGTCCTGACATCATGAACGCTATCGATCAGGAGGTGGACAAACTCTTGACCAGCAGCTTCATCCGTGAAGAACAACACCCGGACTGGGTAGCCAACGTTGTCCCTGTCACCAAGAAGAATGGAAAGATACGAGTTTGTATCGACTTCAGGGATCTCAACACTGCTTGCCCGAAGGACGAGTTTCCGCTTCCAATCACCGACGTGATGATCGACAACACATGTGGCTTCGAACGCATGTCTTTCATGGACGGGTATTCGGGCTACAATAAGATCAAGATGTTCTCCGATGACGCAAAACACACATCATTCAGGACTCCGAAGGGGGTTTTCTGCTACACAGTGATGCCCTTCGACTTGAAGAACGCTGGTGCCACATACCAACGAGCTATGAGCAACATTTTTCGTCAGCATCTTCGCAAGACAGTCGAATGCTATGTTGACGACATCACAGTCAAGAGCCGTCTCAAAGGAGATCACCTACGAGACCTGAAGACAGTCTTCGATCTCATGCGAGCGCATCAACTCAAGATGAACCCCGCTAAATCCTTCCTAGGGGTTTCTAGCGGAAAGTTCTTGGGCTTCATTATCACGGCGAAAGGCATTCATGTCGATCCCGAGAAGACCAAAGCCATCCTTGACATGGACCCTCCGAAGAACCTCCGAGAACTTCGAGGCCTGCAGGGGCGTCTGGCATACATCCGGAGGTTTATAGCAAACCTTTCCAAAAAATGTCAACCTTTCACCCAGCTCATGAAGAAGGGAGTCTCTTACGTCTGGTCAGAGAAATGCCAAAAAGCTTTCGATGACATCAAGGCTTACTTGATGAGCCCGCCAGTCCTGGTGGCACCCGTCGCCGGCAAACCATTTCTCCTCTACGTCCGTGCCATGGATCATTCCCTCGATGCTCTGCTTGCTCAGAACAGCGACACAGGCTATGAGCAAGCTATCTACTACCTCAGTAGAACACTGATCGGGGCCGAACACCGGTACAACCCCGTTGAAAAGGAGTGCTTGGTATTAGTATTTTCCATCCAGAAGACTCGCCATTATGTCTTGGGCCAGACGATTCATGTCATCTTCCGAGTCAATCCACTCAGAGTTCTCATGACGAAGCCAGGGTCATTAAATTCCTGGCTAGCTACGTGGGCGATCCTGCTAACACCATACAACATGGTGTTCGTTCCACAAAAAGCCGTCAAGGGTCAGGCTCTGGCCGACTTTTTAGCTGCACACCCCATCCCGGAGTCCTCCAGACTCTATGAAGACATCCCAGATGAGGTCCAAGAAACAAACGTCACCGAAGAAAGCTCCGTCTGGCGGGTGTTCTTCGATGGTACGTCAAAAACTGGCCCCAAAGGCCAAATTATCACAAGTGTGGGGGTAGTCTTGGTCTCTCCCGATCAGCTGGTCATCCAGCGCACCTACTCCCTTTCGAAGTCGTGCTCCAACAATATTGTCGAGTACAACGCTCTCATCATGGGACTCCAGCTGGCGCAACAGCTGGGGGTAGATTATCTGGAAGCCTACGGCGACTCAAAACTCGTCGTTAACCAGGTCAGAGGGTAATAGGAAGTTCGCCATGAAGATCTGGTTCCTTATCATGAAGTTGCATTGAACATTATTTCAACCTTCACCAAGTTCTTCATCGAACATGTACCTCGTTTACAAAATCTGGAGGCTGACGCTCTGGCTGGCCTCGCAACCTCATTAGCAGCACCCCTCGGGACTCAACACTACGTCACGGTAGTTGGTCGAGACTTGGTCTGTCCTAAAAACAACTTGTGCTCACAAGTGGCCCATGCCATGTCAACAAGTGCTGGTGTTAATGTCCGAGACTGGAGGTTCCCGTTCATCGACTTCGCTGTCTACGGAATTCTCCCAGAAGATCCAAAAGAAGCCGTCTCAGTCAGGAGGCGCTCCCTTCGATTCTACTACGATACAGCTACTAAAATGCTGTACCGAAGATCCTACGATGGACTTCTCCTGCGATGTCTATCCAACGAAGAAGCAGCCGAAGCCCTTCGAGAAGCTCACGATGGAACCTACGGAGCCCATCAACCTAGCCCTAAGTTGCAGGATCGACTGCGATGCATGGGCTACTACTGGCCAACCATGGCCGCTGACGCTGTTGACTATGCTAAAAAGTGCCATGCGTGCCAGCTTCACGCATACTTCATCCATACACCGTCAGAACCACTACATCCTACAGTCGCCTCTTGTCCCTTCGAAGCTTGGGGCATGGACATTGTAGGACCGATCACCCCTCCTTCATCGAGGGGACACCGCTTTATCCTAACCATCACCGACTACTTCTCCAAATGGGCAGAAGCAGTTCCACTGGAGGAAGTGAAGAGCTCTAGGGTGATCAGCTTCATCAAGCACCATGTCATCTACCATTTCGGGGTACCCCGGAGGATTATCCATGATAACGGTCCTCAGTTCATCAGCCATGTTTTCAGCAGATTCTGTGACAAGAATCGCATTCAAAACGTGGCCTCAACCGCCTACAATCCGGCAGCAAACGGATTAGCCGAGGCATTCAACAAGACTATCGTCAGGCTACTCAAAAAGATCGTGTCATCCAATAAACATGACTGGGACGAAAAGCTCGGCGAATGCCTTTGGGCCTACCGTACAACGGTACGGATCCCGACAGGAAATACACCATTCTTCCTGGTCTACGGGAGCGAAGCGGTACTACCTCTCGAGATCCAGATACCGTCCCTCCGCGTAGCAATCACAAACCAACTCACAGAAGAGGACAATCAACGTCGTCGTCTGCAAGAACTGGAGGCACTTGACAAAAAGTGTCTCCTAGCTCAACAACGCATTGAACTCTACCAAGCCCGTATATCACAGGCTTTCAACAAGAAGGTCAAGCAAAGGACTTTCCAAGTAGGCGACCTGGTTCTGGCAGTCAGGAGGCCAATGGTGTTAACTCACAAGACACCAGGAAAGTTCGAGCCCAAGTGGGAAGGACCTTTCATCATAGAGACGGTATACTCAAACGGTGCTTACCGTCTCACTAAACCCAATGGGGACTTGTTCATGATGTCCATCAATGGCAAGTTCCTAAAGAAGTACTACTCTTGACATCTTTCAGACATATACTTCCACAAAGGATCAGTGGACCCAATCATCAGGGCTCACATACAATTTCCTTTCACAAAATCATATGCTTCCGGAATCCAGCTGTTCCGTGGCATCCTCCAGTAGAAGGACAACCACGTCCACATTACCTCTGAGTTGTTCCCCTACGCCCTACAAAGTGGAATCTTACACTCCGTAAGACTACGCTACCCATCATGTTTACCACGTCCACATTACCTCTGAGTAAACATCCCGTACAGACAACCCCTGCATTGCCGTACATTGATCGCAGAACTTCTACGTCCATATTACCTCTGAGTAGTTCCGCGTATTCCCCAGAGTCATTCCTACCATGTCCATAATACCTCTGAGTAGGAAGATTCTATCATTTGAATCCCATATTTGCCACGTCCACATCACCTCTGAGCAAACATGTCGGTTCTCTCGAACTTATTATCTGTACCTAAAAACTAAGGTGCGCAAAAGATAATAGGTCCACACAAATCATCAAGTTCATGACAGCAAAAATGAACACACCACAAAAAACTTTGTATTCTTTATTTTCAAAAAAAGAGTAAAGGATTACAACCCCCCAGCAAGAGTTGCAAATACACAAAAAAGAAGAGACTACGATCCCTAAACGTCCCCGGGGTTGCCCGAAAGCTCTTCAATCCGACGCCTCAAGTCTGTCGCTCGAGTCTCCACAGTCGTCAGGACCCGGCGTTCAGCTTCTTGACGCATCGCTTCTATGGCCTCAGGAGAAGTGCCATCCTCACGCTTCTCATCCAACTGTTGCCACTGCTGAGCCAGGCTAGTGGGTGAAAGCTGTTTCCTCCTTTTTAAAGGCTACATGTTCAGCCTGGGCACGCTCAGCATCTAATAGGAGTCGGACCTACTGGTCCTCAAGGCGATAAATCTGGGCATCAACCTTCGCGATACTAGCGTCCAACGCAGTTCGTAACTCCACCTTCTTCTGCGTGGACTGAGACAACCGCTCCACTGCAGCTTCAGTCTCAGCCATTTTGCGTTCCCAGACACCCACATTGGCCAGATAAGAGGACTCAATCTCAGCAATCAGCTTCTCCTTTTCTACGTCTATCAGGACGGAAAGATCATTCCGCTGGATACGCTGAAACTCGGAAAGCAGGTGATCCAGCTCAGTCACCGAGGCCTCCAGAATCTCGGCCATATGATCATGGCCCTGGTGGAGACATATCAGACCGATGTGTGGAAGCGCCATAGATTTTGCCATCGCAAAACTCCCATTGGTGTTCATCACTGTCGACACACCCTTCTGCAACATCTTGTACACTGCCTCAACGATGAATTTCACGTACTCATCTGCATCTGCCAACACTTGTGGTGTCATGGCAGGAGTTGGAGGAGCTGCCCTAGATGGCAGACATGAAGAAGACCTGCCGATCTCAATCTGCGAGGTTTGAACGTCGACCTCAGCAGACTCTCCCGCACCAGGAACTTGAATTCCTCTACCAGCGCCAGATGCCAAGAGAGCAGAAGAAGTTGGGTGGGGCGTCGATATCGTCCTCCAAGTCGAAAAAGCAACATAGGGCTCTTGCATCAGCAAGCCCTTGCCCTTTTCCGTCTCAAAGGGACTATCAGCATCCGGAATTGCCTCCTCCACCACTGAGGCGTGATCTGTAACTAGCGTGGAGCCTTCCTTTGGCAAGCTAACTGGATCAGCTCTCGTTTCTTGGCGGGGCACGTCTTCTGGGGTCGAGGTCGGCAGACGAGTCTCCCCCTCATCATCGAATCCCTCCACGGGAACCAAATCTGTCATCACCTCCCGGTCGGCAGCCTCCTCAGCCTCCATTGCTGAGCCAGGGGTAGGGCTCGACAACGCTACAGCCGACCTCCCCGTATCATGACAAGGAGGGAAATCAACCCTCTCCTCTGTTGCAGTCACGTCTGGTGCCCTCACAACAGACTCACGCATCTCTGGAGGAACGTCTTCCGAAGACGACGAACTCCACTCCACCTCTTCGTCTGGAAGCCCCGTGTCTGCTGGACCCTCAACGTCCAAGGCCCCCACGGCGGCATGCACCATCCCGGAGATTGCTGCAACCTCAGTGTCTCTTCCGACATAGCCTGGAGATACTAAAATCTCTACAGGAACAATATATTCAGGATTCTCCTCCCTTAGAGACATTACCATCAGAGGAATTCACTCATCAGAGGAGCTTGCCACCTCCTTCGGTCTACGGATGCCCGGTTTCGAAACACGGGTCTTCTTCTTCGATGATCCCTACAAGAAGAAAAAACACAGATCACCAAAATGACAAGATGAGCCAGATTGCGGAGGACTCTTTACCTCAGCAGTGACTGATTCTATTGACACAGCCTTGGGAGTCGTCACTTTCCTCGGCCTTTTCGGTACAGACGAACCGGCTTCTGCGTCAGCCCGCCTCTTTCCAGCAGGGGGATCTCTCACTGATACTACAGCAGCAGCCCGATATCCCGCCAGCTCTGGTGGACGATATGACCGAGCCGCCACCAACATGTTCTGAGTAGCCTCTAGCTGAGTTCCAATGATGAAGCTGGTTTCCCTATCATAATCCGGAGGCACAGTATTCATGGTGCAATACAGCTTAACGGCCGAATACAGGATCTGTAGCCGAGGGTTACGAACTGGCGTATTGAAACGAACTCCAGTACACCCAGCATTGTAATATTGCCAACCCCGGGCTCCATCTAGTAAACTCCCAGCAAACCCCAAACTGCTTCTGGGGTTCCGTAAGATCAACTGGGTGTAACCAAACTATAGCATTTGGGTTCCTAGAATTTATTTTCTATTTTGGAGATTTTTTTTTATTTTTATTTTAGTTAAAATCAATTATTTACTAGGATGTTGATTTGGGATCGTAAGATTTTTTCCTAAGACTATAGGTTAGATATAAGGAAATTAGGTTGTATATAGTCTCTGGGGCCCCTAGATAGTCCCTAGATAGTCCCTAGTATATTATCTCACCATTTTAGAATTTTCAGGATTTTATGGAGATTTTTAGAGAATTTTATATATGATTTTATTAAGTTTTTAAGCTTCTAGGATTTACTGTGAGAGCACCCGAGGGTATTTTTGAGGTCAAATAATTTATTTGGGCTCTAGAACCCGTAAAATATTTTCTAGACTTTTTTAGGAATTTTTAGGAATTTTTTGGGATTTATTTGGAATTTTTAGGATTTTTTCTGATTTTTATTTGATTTTCTGTAATTTAAAAATCTATTTTCTATTATATATACACAGTCAGCCGGGGGGGGCCACCCATCAGCCACTGAAAGCGGGAGGGCGGGCCCCACGTGGCAGTTAGAGGGGGCGAGTGCGGCTCGGTCTCCGAGCCACCCACTTAGTCCTAGTCCGAGCCAAGCTCGGAGCCGAGCCAAGCTCAGCTTGGTTTGGACAGTAGGATCATGGAGGGAGTGTTTAGATGGTTGACACGTGTCCTCCTTAGCCGACTTGGCCAGCCACCGACTAACCTATTCCCTTATATATATATTAGTTTATCCGAAACCCTATTTTATTCAGCAGCTTTTTGTGGGAGAGTTCGGGAGAGTTCTTCGACTTCGCGGAGCGATTGCCGTTGATCTAGACGTCCTTTTTGCGCGCCATTTTTTTAGAAGCGTATTGAGGTTAGGTTTCTGAATATATATTTTATTTTCTGAATTTTTGATCTGGAATTTCTGAATAATTATTTGAGTGTCGGTTGTCCAAAAATCAACACGTCGAACGGTTTTCGAGATTCCGAGCGATCTCGAACTCCGTTTTGCGATCCGTTTGAAGTTTTGGAAAGCTGACACCAAGCTCTACAACATATAATTTTTCCAGAAATTCAGAGTTTCATCTAGTATTTTATTTTATTCATAGAAGTCAGATTTGGTCAACGGTTCATCGATTTGATCATAGTTAGCCATAATGGCGATAACTTTTGACCAAATCATGATTTTACGGCACGGTCGATTCCAGTGCACTCATGACGCTGAAATCTATCATGTTGCACACTCAAACTATGAATTCATAATGTTTGACTAGTTAGTCAACAGTATGTCTCGGTTTGCGTGCCACGGGTCCCGAATTTGGATCCGTGACTTTCCTTGGCCAAATATTTTTGTGTAGATTGTTATTTCAGAATTTAATAAGTTAAAATAGGATTTTAGATAATTTATTCTAGGATTAGAATAGTATTATTTGATTTAACCCATTAGCCACTTTCTAGGATTTTTAGAGTGGGAATCGTTGATCTAACTTGTGATTGTTTTTGTGTCGGGGTAGATCGGGCTACGACGTCTTAACTTGTGACTTTATCATCTATCGGAGCAGGCAAGTATCACTGTGACCTATGTTTCCTTTATTTTATACTGCATGTATCTTCGTGTCGTCTTTTCACTATTACTCCCTTATGGTTCATGATTGTCGTTGTTCATGATTACTATTGTGCACGAGAGTTAGAATCGGTTTGATATACATACATATTCATGCCTTACTTATTGTTTCCTATTGTTTACAGTTTATCGTATTGCTAATGTTTATTGTAGTGGACATGTATTGTGAGTGAGTCGGGCGGAGGAATACAACAAGTAAGCATGTGGTCAACGAATTGAATACAGACCCCCTATACATTGATTGCATAATATCAGTCATGCACCACACGTATGACTGACAGATATCCCAAGCCGTCTACATGCTGAAAGTTGGTATTCTAAAACACACAGTACACGTGACTTAATTATTGTTGCTCTATTGTCTATTGTTCTTCTTTCGTCAAGTCTACCTTCTTATGGTCATCATGTCTTAGTGGTATGTCAAGTCTACCTTTATATTATTATCATGTCTCAAAGGTACTTTCTTATCATACAATGTCATGCCTATACTTATCTTCAGTTAAATTTTCTTTTATCTTTTCTTCATGCTTGTATACTACATTGTGTAATGTAGTGTTATGGTGATCTTGCTCCAATCCTGACTGGATAACCATTTTTCAGTTGACAGATTCTTGATGACTATTCTCGATGACTTCTCTCTTGCTTTGGGTTCCTTCGGGTGGAGTTAGAGCTATATTGGAGGCCAACCGTAGATTCTAGCTAAGAGTAGTCACATGTAGCGGATTTGTATCTGTCTACAAATTTGAATGTATCTTAGAATTGTAATTAAAATAATTATTGTGAATGAGCAAAATAGAGATATTTGTTGTATTTGAGATTTATATTGAGCCCAGACAGCGTACTACCGTCGATGCTGCGACGTAGGCTGGACTTGGCCACGTACTCGTATCCCGAAAAGCGGGAGCGGGTCGTGACACAAACTGTCGAGCAAATTGGCTTGGCAGATAGGGCTCCAGATAACACCTACTTTGGTTGCAGTAGACCAAGTGGGAAGGCCGGATACTCTGTAACCATCAAAACCCCCATTTCGGCAGAGTGATCGCATCCTCACCAGAGTCTTCCAAATCTTGGTCGGCCTCAAAATCCTTGAAGATGGGACTGACCTTGACGATCTCCCACCCTTGAAGGTAAGATAAGACTCTCCTGCAGACGGGGACGCCGGTGTGCAACCACTTCCTCTTGTAGAAGCGGCAGATAAAGGCGTCACCTTCAACGTGATTCTCCTCCGGGCCTGGACTAATCACGTTTGGATGATGTAGAATCAACCATCCCATCAGATAATGGAATGGTAGCTCAGCCCGGGGAAAGTTGTCGTTCCTACCTCTCCCATGGATCACATCCTCAGCAAAGGTCCTCAAGCCCCACAACAGGTTACACACCATCGCGGGGAGAAAAGCCAAAGGGCGACCAAAAGCCAATTTCACTGCTGGCAAAATGAGGTTCCGGTGTACCCTCTCCACAGAATCTGATCCGCCCGTGAACACACAATCCCGAAGCCATATCATCAAGTATGCCGTCAACACGGCCTTAGATGACATCTGGTGCACACAGTGCCAGAAGCAGGTATACGCGTTTTTGCCACTCTCATTTGAACGGGGAGCCCTCTCGTCTAGTCGGCTCATTTCGGAAGTTACTTTCGCAGGTTTCAGCCCTTGCGGGGTCATAAACCGGATCTTCGAGGAGTCCGCCAAATCCTGCTTGAAGACGTAATCCCTCCAAGCAGTCACATGAGGTTGAGACTTGCCTTTGTCCCTCCGTTGCATCAGATAATGATGGCTCGCTACCTCTTTGAAAACAGCCATCATCTCCGGGTCCTTCTTTTCCAAGATAAGCATCTCTTCGTTTGACGGGAAATATTTCTCGTACGGTTTCGAGCCCCATGGAAGCCTGGATACCTCGTATATTTCATGGAGAGCCAATCCCAACTCCCCCACTGGAGTAAAGAAAGTGCCAGTTTGGGCATTGAACATTTCCAAGAGCGCAAGGAACATGTGCTTATTGAGATCCACGCCAGCCTGTGTGGCACGGATAGCGGCCGTCATCCCAATTTCTTTAAGCTCAGCCTTGAACTTCGATAACACCCAAAGGGTCAACTCGTCCCACTTCGGCATGTGGTGACACCAACCTTCAACCCTAAACCTACCTTTCGGATACATGACCCTCGATGTTAGCATCCGATTTGCAAAGGTCGAAGCACTGAAGGCAAAGGTGTCATTAGGGACCTCACTATAAAGGCTCCCAGGACGTAAAGTTCGGCAACTGAACAAGGGTCTGGCTCGCGAGGCGGCCAAGGTATCCCTTTGATTCGAAGTAGCATCAATCGAAAGAGTACCCCCCACTGCCCCTCCTTGAGAAGGAGTAAGTCCCCAGGGCATCCTCCTCTTGGAAGCTAAACGGTAGAAGGCCGTCAGGGACAACTGGCGTTCAAGTTGTCGCATATACAGTACCATGCCCTTCGCAGAGAAGAACCAGTTTTCTTTGATCTTCAGCATCTTCGCCTCGGTGGAGATCAGTCGGTCGCCGAACAAAAAGGCAGGTTTTAAGAAGGTCACATCCTCAGACTCAGCAGATTCCAGTTTTCCGCTCTCCATCATACTCTGGAGGAAAACTGGCGACTGATTCTGGATTTGCAGCATTCTCTCAGGAGGTTGATTCAGCAGGATAGCATCCTTCGCGGGGTTGATAACCTCCTCATCAAAATCAACTCCCATTTGACAAAGAGAAGCATCCAGAAGGACTTCATTCAGCAATGGGATAGTTATCAACACTGACACAACAAAAACAAAAGTCAGACAAGAGGCTTTAAGAAGACAAAGTGTGTCAAGCAGCCTGGCGCATCATTAGGGTCTAAACCCGTGCACGTCAGCAGTAAAGCTTCGGCGTATCATCAGGGTGTAAACCCATGCGCGTCAGCAGTGAAGCTTCGGTGCATCATCAGGGTGTAAACCCATGCGCATTAGCAGTTAAACCTCGGCGCATAATCAGGGCCTAAACCCATGCACGTCGGCAGAATAAACCTCGACGCATCATCAGGACAGAGGTCCATGCGCTTCGGCAATAAAGAGTTAGAGCACACCAACTCAGCCGTATGATCCAAAACTCGCCTGAACAAAAAATAATGGAAAAGACGACACCCACCCGTCACCGCAGGCCGAACGTCGGCCGGAGTCACAATGGTGACAGGAGCATCTTCCTCGGCGAACTCCGCACGCTCCTTTCCCTTGCCAGCACCGCCACGATGAGTCTTGGGAGCCATTCCTTCAGGGAAAAAAGTTAGGGTTTTTGAAGAAGAACTCTAAAAGACAAAAGCAAAAGAGAGGAAGAACTCTCTCTCTCTCTTCACCTCACGCCTATTTATAAGCTCAATCGTACGCGTGAACCGAAGAAGTATGACCTCAGCCGCCGCCTCGGGTTCTGCGAGGAGATAACTGTAAATAAATCCAAAAAGATCATCATTAATCTTCTTGGTTATCGAAGCGTTATCATTTGTATTAACTGAGAGGACCATGCGACCCATCACTGATGCGCGGAGTATCCATGCGCCCGAACAGTCATGTATGCCAACCACCATGCTTCTTATTCAAAGTATTCTAAAACTTGACGAAAAAGTTTTGAAAACTTTGAAGGGGGTCTTGTAGAAGCATGGAATTTTACGACCAAAAATCCTATGCACCAAACTCTACATGCGCCAGAGAGCTCAGACAAAATACTTGACACAGCAAAACAAAAGTATAGACATTGAAAGAGGATTTTTATTTGCCTATAAAAGTCTATTACATGTCTAGAAAAGGCTGTTCAAAGGAGAACTTCTAAAAAAAGAAAAGACCCTAAGTCTACAGCTAGGCGCAGCAGTCACCATGCGCTCTTGAACAGGCGCATTTCACCATGCGCTCTCAGTCAGGCGCATCCCACCATGCGCTCTCAGCCGGGCGCATCCTTTCAGCAGCTCAGTTATGTGCATCCTCAGTTATGTGCATCCCTTCATCCTCAGTTATGTGCCACCCTTCCAGCCAGGCGCATCATAAAGTGTCAGCATATGCGCCATCCAATGCTTCGACTAATGAAGCATTTATTGAACAGAACGAGGGCGGCAATCAACCCTCTAGCTGGAGGAAGAGCTCCCCAAACCGAGGAAGAGAAGAGCACCGCAAATCAACCTGTGGCCATGGGAGGCTTCGAAAGAGCCTCCAAAGACCAAGGAAGACCGCAATCGAAACCGCGGCTAAAGGAGCAGCTTTGAACACAACCAGAATGGGCAACACCTACTCTGACAGAAGAAAAAACCCCCAAAGCCGCAGTACCGCAATTCCGATCTGCGGCTCTTCCAGCATAACGGGGACGAGGCTCGAGCATCCCGATCTTTGGATGCAACAGGCACCTTCCGCCTGCCTCAGAAGCCCTCGACTCTGACTTTTGGATGTAACAGTCACCTTCAAGTGCAACAATGAAGACATTGCGTCGCATCTTCACCCTCGGGAGCATCTCGTCAACAGAATATGCTCGAGTAAACAAATTCATTTCGGGAGGACGTGAGAGAACGAGAAGCAAACCCTCTCCATGCCACTATTTATAGGCCGGGCAAATCAAACCCATGCGCCAAGTGGTTGGCTCTTCGAATCCCGTGCAATAAATTTGCATTAAATGGATGAACCTGACGCTTCGAATTCAGCCAAGTCAAAAACAGCTATTTAAGGCACTCGAAGAACGTAACAGTCGTACCAAAAGACGCGTCAAGCGGAGCGAATGCACCGGACAGACCGCGTATCACACAGACGCGCCCCTCAGCACCAAGCGCTTCACAAGCATGCGCCCCCATGCGCCTAGTGGAACGCCGATCGATGTGCCCACTCAACAACCCATCACCTGTCAAAGAACATTAAATGCTGAAGTCTGAGAGAGTTGGCAGCACGTCCCCCGAAGACTGCAGTTGACAGCTTTTTCAGAAAACGAAGCGTCGCCGACGTCAGCATCATCATTACTTCCCTCCGACGGTTACAACCACGTGGCCGCCCAACCATCTCGCATGCGCCTCCACAGCCATGCGTCCAAAGCTCTGCATGCGCCTCAAAAGCTATACGCCTCAGACTTTTCTCTGATCCCTAAAGACAGAAGTAAATTCACTACTGAAGCCTCGGATGCACCTCAAAAGCCATGCGCCCTGAATGGTTCGTCACTCCCAAAGGTTACGAGCCAAAGTCTCCTCATGTGCCCAATCCCAGGCGCATCCTACCAGATCATTCTCTACCAAATCCGAGAACTCCGAGCCATGGGCCTACGACACGTGTACTTTGACTTGATTCACCCAAGATCTCAGCAACAGAAAGATTCTCCCCCTGCTACGTGCCAGCCCACAACAGCAGCATGAAGAATACAACTCCTCAACCAGGACACATCGTCCATGCGCCTCCATCAGCAATCACCATGTGGCATCCCCGCGTCCAGGCGCATCCTACATATGCGCGCATGAGCAGCCAGCCTACAGACTATAAATAGGGGGATCATTTCCTTCTTTCATATATGAATATACATAGACAGACAGAGACATCGCACAACCACCGAGGCAGATACAGACACTCAATGTCTTCTTCTTCTCCGCAAGCTCCAGCACCCAGAGCAACTCAAACCTTCAGAGAACAGATAACCGTCGTCAGATCGTCAACGGAGTCAATATATTACCACTCGCTCCATCGGCACAAGGGCCCAGATAAACAAAAGTGTACTCCTAGGAGTACGTCTATGTCCTACATTGTAACACTGTTCTGTTTGTATTGAAATTAAATCAAAAAATTTAATGGCAAACACCCTGACCGCAAATCTATCTTCGAGAATACTGCTGCTCCTCTGAGTTGATCAAACAAGTCATCTATCCTTGGGAGAGGATATCTATTCTTGATTGTCACTGAGTTCAAGGTATGATAATCTACACATAATCTGGACATACCATCCTTCTTTTTTACAAGAAGCATCGGGGCTCCCCAAGGCGATCCACTAGCACGAATGAATCCATTGGTTCTGAGTTCTTCAATCATTTTGTACAATATCTCCAATTCTGACGGCGCCATCCTGTAGACTCTTTCTGACACAGGTGCGGTCCCGGAGATCAAGTCTATAGTGAACTCGATCTCTCGCTCTAGCAGTATTTCTGGAAGCTCTTCTGGGAAAACATCTGAAAAGTCCTCGATGATCCGGGGTAACTGCACTGCTGCTACTGCCATCCGCAATATGGGAGAAGGTTCAACTTCGCCTCGGGAAAAGGAAAACTCTGGCTCGCCTGGTATGCTAAAAACAACCCTGTCAATATGATAATCTATCCTGGCATACTGGTTCCTCAACCAATCCATCCCTAAGACCACATCATAATCGGCCATCGAAAATTCTATCAACCTAGCGGGAAACTCTTACCGCTAACTACGACCCGACACGAGAAAAACACTCTATCTACTCGCACAAGACCGTTACCAGTAAGTATATTGAGCCTTACTGATAATGACTCGGGCTCCAGTCCTATCCGTGTCGCGAATCGTGCAGACATAAATGAATGTGAGGTACCAGAATCAAATAATACTGAAGCTGGAAAGGTGTTGACGAGAATAGTACCTGCCACTACCTCACCGGGTGCTATTCCTTCCTCTCCTATGGTCAAGGCCAGCACTTGACCATGACCTCTTGGTGCGGGTCCCCTCTGCTGAAAATTTCTCTGCCTGCTCTGAATCAGGGCTTGGGCTTGGGCAAACTGTTACGGTCTCTACTGCTAGAATGCCTGGGCCTGCGTCGGCAATGGCCTCGGAAACGGGTAATGCAGCTGCTGCTACTGCTGGACTGGTGCTGGTCCACTAACTGAAGGACTAGAGAAGGCCGATGAACTCCCCATGTTCGGGCAGTTCCCAATCATGTGGTCCGGGGCACCACAAACCAAGCACAAACCCTGTGCTCTGCGACACTCTGATACCTCATGCCCTAGCTTCCCGCAGTGTGAACATCCCACTACGGAAAACTGCTTCTGCTTCTGCTGCTGAGGGTACGTCGGGGTGGAATGCTGAACCGACGTCACTGAGGCCGCCCACCTCGGAGCTCCAATGGACAAAGCCCTGGCTGCCGGGGCTAGGGCTGACTAATGGTTCATCTGGCTATGGGATTGCTTCCGACCTCCGTTCCTATCCACGATCCTCTGGGAGGTATATTCATGCCTCCGGGCTGCCCTCGGTACTGTATCAAAGGTCTGATGCTCAAACTGCTCCTCCGCCAATAAAATCTCTAGGTGGAGCCCCTGCTGGAGCCGCTGGGCTCTATCGAACTCGATCGCCACCAAGGTGGGAGCAAACCGACTAAGCCTGGAGAACTCGGTCGTATATCCATCGACCGTCCTGTCCATCTGCTTCAGATTGGTGAACCTCGTCTGTAGATCATACCGAGCTACAGCATCAAAATACTTGGTCTGGAATATCTTCCTGAATACTGCCCAGGCAATAGGGGCCACTAATCCAATGGCCTGCACCACCCACCAGCTGCGGGCAAGATCCAATAGCTGTAGGTGCACCATGGCCACCTTCTCGTTCTCTGGAGTCCTGGCTGCTTCTAGAATTACCTCTGTGTCCTGAAGCCATGTATCTGCAGTGATCGCATCTTCACTGTCGTCGAATAAGGGAGGGTTCAAGCGCTTGAAGCTGTTGGCCGCGCTATTACCTTGATGACCTCCTCTGGTCAAAGCGTCTGCCACCGCCTGGTACAAGGCATCTCCTCGACGATCCTGGAAGGCTAATAGTGACCTGATGAGACCCACCAAAGTGCTATCATCAGGCTCTGCAGGCTGGACGGGCTGAACTGGTAGCTCTCCTCTAGTAGGCATGACTCTAGAGGCTACTTCTAAATGTTGGGCTTGATCTCCGGGTTGCTGCTGGTCCATGTGAGGTACTCCGTCTTGCTGATCGGTAGGTCCAGGAACAATGCCGCTGAAGAAGACGATATAGGGAATAATAAGGAAGGACCAGGACAGATCAACGATACAAGCATGTGATCAGGTCAAGATTACAGGAATTCAGAAGATACAAGCAGAGATCAAGGACGAGTGCTGATTGAGACTTCTATTCGGTAAACCCTCACATATCTTGATTTATAAGACCTGCATGGGCCACCACTTAAACATGTAACGCCCCAGAACCAGAATACTGGAGAGCGGGGCGTACATAGCCAGCTACGTATATTAAAGTGCAACCCACCTCGCTATACGGTCACGGCTGTCTAGAAACATGAGGGTTTAACTATAAGCCAACAGTCTCCTATGGTCATGAACCGGCCTATTATCTCAATCTCCAGCAAGCAATAATAGTTACAAGATGTCAGAGCACCAAATATATAATAGCAAGACGTCCCATGCATTACATATTGGATGATCATGAAGCTAGTCGTACAAAATGTCAAGACTAGCAAGAGTTCAGTCATACATGATCAACCCTAGGATCTGTCAATCATGTTACAGCCCGTAGGCGGACAGTAAATAAAGGTGCAATACGAGCTAACACGTGCTCGCCGGCTAAACGCCTCAAAAGAATAATTTTTACAATAAAGTGGGAGGACAAAAAGAAATCCACTCGTTGCCAGGGTTACGCCTGGTGGTCACCATCTGGCTGGAAGACAGGTGGATCCTCTGGTGCTGCTCCGATATCTGGCCACACAAAACCAGCTAGATCATACCCCAGAAAGAGCAAGTGCCACAAAGAAGGCTTCACTTAGAAACTAAAACCAACATATCACAATAGAATTTTAAAGGTAATAAATAAAAAACTGATAATAATAGAGATAACAATAGTAAACTGAGTACGAGGAAACCATTCAAGTAGCCAGGTCACAACTCTTAAACCAAACAAGGACCGGGGTTGCAGCCCTTCACCTGAATAGTAATTCGTCTCAAATACTATTGGTACAGTGAAGACAATAAACGAAAAGAGGACACAGAACTGCTCTGGGAGCTAGGTTACAACCCTTAAACCAAACAAGGATCGGGGTTGTAACCCTTCGCTTGAACAGAACTGGACCCCCGATCTTTATCACAAGGCCAGTATAAATAATCATGATATTAAGGTAAGGTAAAACATGACGAACATGGCATGGGATTGCAATAAGACAATAAACGAAGAGATGACACAGAACTGCTCCGGGAGCCAGGTTACAACCCTTAAACCAAACAAGGACCGGGGTTGTAACCCTTCGCCTGAACAGAACTGGACCCCCGATCGTTATTGTTAAGGTAAGCATCAATAATCATGTCATGTCACAATCTTGCACAGGATCAGGATAAGACTAAGCTGGAATTAACTCCATCCAATCAATCACGACCAATCAAGAGTACGGCTTAATACTTTTAACTAACTAGGGTTATCACAGGCCTAGTTATTAGCAAGATGCAATGAGATTATCCCAACAGCCACAAGCCCTGCAGACAATCCGGTTATCCAGGTCGAATGTCCGTTTATGAAGAATGCAATACGTGACTGTGTGCTGGAAATGTGCCCTACTCGTCGGTAGGCTACAAGTTCACTTAATGCGTCCAGATAATGGGATTGCCTGTAGCTGGGAATCTCTTCATGTCTACTGAATTATTCTAGTTTATTAGCATTAGTCAATTACTGTAGGTATCCCTGACCGTGGTACTCAGGGATCCCTATCCTAGACATGATGTAAGATAGTATTGGTTTATTTGTACAAATGCAATCACCCACGGTGTTCAGGTCATTCAATTCTGTCATGACATGCTAGCTGCTCGCAACAGTATTCGAGATATATATCATGTCAAATTCACTGTCAAGAGTGCGCCACGACGGGCCACTATCATGTCATGTCATTTGTCAAAAGTGTACCACAACTGGTCACCATTATGTTATGGAACATATTTAAAATTAATATTTTACCTGGTATAAGCGTATATGCAATAACTAAATATAAACAGGATGCAAGGGTTGTGGAGGAATCATGTGGCTCAGGGGAGACGGAGAATAACTTCCACATACGAATTCAAAATGAGGTGCTCCAGAGATATTCGGAAAGGCAAGACAAAGATCTAAAACTTTCATATTTTAAGTTTTTCGAAATTTTGGCTAGAAAATAGCTAACTTAGCAAAAACAGTCATTCTGTGCACTTTTTACGCCAAAAATTCAATTCTGCGTAAAATACTCAAAAGGGAGGGTTCCAGCATAAAATTTCACATTCTGGATACTATCCAGCGTAAAATATGCAAATTCAGGGTTCCATGCATAAAATCTTACATTCTGGATGCTATCCAGCGTAAAATACGCAATATCAGGGTTCCCTGCGTAAAATTTTACATTCTGGATGCTATCCAGCGTAAAATATGCAAATTCAGGGTTTCCCTGCGTAAAATCTTACATTCTGGATGCTATCCAGCGTAAAATACGCAATATCAGGGTTCCCTGCGTAAAATTTTACTCAGCCGACTTGAAAAATTCAGAAAACTTGTTTTGGCCATAAAAATTTCATTTTAACTCGGAATGAGGTGAATCAAAAACCAAATTCATACAAAATTTCGTGCTCTTGCTCATGGAACTATTAGTTTTCGAAAATAACAAGTTTTAGTAGATCAAAACCAAGAAAACTCCATGGACTCATAAAACCCCAAAGTTATAATGTAGATCTAGAAGAATCTATCCATAAAAATCAAAAACTCCAATTTTTAAAGAGGCTTATAATTATGTAAAGAAGGGAATGGAAGAATAAAACTTGAGATCCATCATGAAGCAAGTTGCACTTGCCTAGGGCTCTTGGGTGTAGGTGGAGAGGAGTAAATGAAGAAGAAGAATTATTGAAGTGATAATGAGGAGAGAGAAGAGAGTGGAATTAATAAATGGAGATGGTGGTGGTAGGTAAGGGTTCTTCCCTTAGTTCATGATGAACCAATAAGCAACCCAAGCCGAACCAAGCCAACCCAAACAAGCCGAACCAAGTCAGGAGGACATGCAATACGAGTCAGATACGTACATGTATCCCAAAATATGTAATACGAACTATGGTCATCACAATGCTATACTTGAAGATTTTTGCAGGTTCCAGGTTTCTTTGTTTACATTTTAGACATTTTTTAAGACTTGTACTTGATCAATATAGCTAAGTGCATATGTTTGCATACAACCAAGAACTCTGTATCAGTTTTATAGTGTTTGGGTTACTTCCCTATACACTCAGGATACTCATGAATTGTTAGAAAATTATAACCATTTTGGGTTACATTTGGGTTACTTGGCTATATAGTCAGGGATCCTGTATCAGTGTCATAGTGTTTGTGTTACTTGCCTTATTCTTCTTGACCTCTTAAATTCATGTGTGTTTGGTGGTTTCTTTTAACGAGAGCATCACCAATCCTAGTTATAAGTTCTAGATATGGAAATTTGTGTGCAATAGGGTAGGTGTTATTTCTAATATTCGATTCTATTTATTATCATTTTTGGTTTATTGCTTGTTAATATGATTGAAGCATTACTAATTTGATTGTAACAGTTTATTGTCCTTCATGCATTTGAAATCAAGTATTTCATACGTAACATTTGGTGAATTTTTGTAAGTTTATTATGAAATCTGAAATAAGTTTATTGTGAAATCTGATACACTTCAGAATACATTGGACCCCCAAAATAGGTGGTATGTGACTGGCATGACTGTTTTAGGCTAACAGTTATGTAAGGGCAAGCTCAGACCTGACATTTTTTAATTATGATTTCTTGTAAAGCTGCTAATGATTAAATTACTTTGTTCTGTCCTGCATTTTGTGTTTTTGTTCATTTATAACAGGACACATGACTCCTTGATTGGCGTATCCAGCATTAGGGTTTTATCAGCTATAATGGTTTGTTGCATAGATGATAATTATCTCTACTGTGTATTAATGGACAATTTGAAATGATCATCGAATGGAACTTGTCCCCTGGACTTGGACAAAATTAAGCCTGCCATAGAGTGGTTCTTAATGGCCATAGCTAATTTGGTTCTTAATGGCATAGCTGAATTGAAATATGATTTGCTTTCGAGGAGGTTACCTCCATTAATTGGCTTTCGGGATGGTCAAATGCATAATTCTCTTGTTCTTCATCTTCCTATGTCGAGAGTTCATTATCGATTTCTTTTGGTTTAATTTTTTGAGTGCAGAATGTCGTCAAATCCTAGTGGAACACAAGGTGCCTCTTCATCAAAAGTAAAAAATTACTCACTCCATATTGAAGTAAATAGTGTAATTAGAGGTGAAGGCGAGATAAAATGGAGTAGTAAATGTAGGAAATTGATTCGAGCTCACATCCCAATTGGCTACAATAATTGGAGGAGTGTAGATACGGTGTACAAAGTTGCTCTTTGGAAATCATTGATGGTAAATCCCTTTTCTTTCTTTCTATTCTTTACATGCATTTTGAACATTTATCTAATGGCTTTATCGGCTTAAAGAATGCCTTATTCCTTATTGTTATTGTGGTAGGCGAAGTTTGAATTCAATATTGATCCCATCCTCGCTCGACCACTATTGGAACCCAAATTACCATAGTTTTTTAGGACAGTTTAGTATCACCTATGAGGCACAATCAAGGATAAAGAAGGAATATATTTACCGAAACCTCTAGCACTTAGTCAATATCCTGATGATATTGATAAAATCTTGTGGGAGCAGTTTATTGCTTATGAGTATGCTCCAAAGAAGATTAAGCAACACAAGAAAAATGCTAAAAACAAGGCCCAATCTAAAATCACTCACACTCTTGGAAGGAAAAGCTATAACAGAGTATACGAAGAATTGGTGTGTATTTCACTTTTTTTTACTTGTAAATGCTATTGATATTATTATAAGTATCATTAATTTCTATTTGTGCATTAGAGATCGGAAGCATAAAAGAGAGCCCACAAAAACAAGGCTACTGGGAATGTGCTTCCATGTGCATTGGAGAAATATGTTAGTACAAGACTACTTACTTTTGTCTGTCAACATCTTTATTTCCTATACTTCACTGAAAGCATTTTTAAATAGTTTTGAAGTGAAACTTTCTCAGTTGCTTGTGGTGTTTGCTGTATAAACTTAATACATGTGATTTTGCTTTATATCCAATCATAAGAAACTGAACGTTTCCTTTGGCCATTTAAAGTACTATTATCAACTCTCTGCACCATTATTAGTAGTCTATATCCAATTATAAGTATCTAACAGTGCTACTATGCTAAGCGGTTACAGGTCTAGGGACATCAGGTCGAGGGGCGACATCGGGGAGGTGGAGTACAGGTGTAGGAAGGATCTATCTGTTGGAATGTTTGTGCAGTAGGTATCAGTGAATGTTTGTGCAGTAGGTATCAGTGAATGATATGTTGGGCGTCAGCTGCATCTACTACAGATTAGTACAGATAGATGGCAATGCAAGCAGGATTGAGTCTCCTGAAAATTTGATACAGAACTTTGTTTATATTTTAAACTAGGAAATTAAACTTTACTAATGCAAGGTCATTCTTGGAAGTTGAGGCATTACAAGTGATGATGAATGATCATTTGAGAGTCAAATCTTTTAAGCAAATGAGGACAAGAAAACATGAGGCTTATAGAAAAAAATAATAATCAAATATTGCGCCAATATGACGGTTGTAATAACAAAAATCAAGAAATTAGAAATACCTCGAGAGAGTTCGGTTGGCTTATTTTGTTGCTATGCAGAGATTTTGGCTGTTCTATTGACGAACACACATATGGTGGAAGGAGAGTAAGAATTACAAAACTTGTTTTCTCTAATAAGCTAACATCCTTACTACTATAGAAGTAACTTGTTCAAAAAATAGAGAAGAAGAAAAGTAATAAAAATCAAAATGCTGCTTCAAATGTGGAAGAATTTTCAGCTTTAAAACTGGAAACTTGAAGCCATCATATACTCCCTCTCACTGAACTGAAGCCTTATAATTTCCATTGAGTCCAGATCAGAGTGCAGTAGGTATCAGTGAATGTTTGTGCAGTAGGAACCAATGAATGATATGTCCTGGAATTACCTACCTGATAACACCTTTAGGGTATCTGTGAATGATATGCTGCAGATATTCGGCATTAAAGCTTGGTGAAGAGTTAATTACCGGTCAGAGATGCTCATTTAAGACCTAAAATTGACATGGTTGTAGGTATCCTGAAGAATGTTCTCTCTTTTGGGGACCTGAAATTGACAAGGTTGTGGATATCTGAGGGTTAAGTATCTGAGATTAGACATATATGAAGTTTCTATTGCTTGATCAATGGCTATTGGGGTCTTCACCACAAATTGAGACTTTAAACATGGATTGCTATATCAAATTCTTTACTTGGATTCAGTTTTGACATGATATTAGCCATATTGGTTTTTCTGATTCTATTCTGGTAGTTTTATACCTACCTTTTTTTTTGTTAAGTTGTACACTTGTCTACAAGTTGTTCGCTATCATTAATATAGTATGCTTGCTTTTTTTTGGTTAAGTTGTAGACTTATTTTTCATTTGAATTAAAAGAATTGGTTGCAAAAGGAGACTTATGTTTATGTACAGCTTACCTAAGTGTCAAGAGTGATGTTTTTATTTTTATTTTTCATGTTTATGCTTGAATACGCTTGCAAGAACTGTTTTGACTCGATTGACACGAAAATAAGAGCCCATATTATGACTCGATTGATACTTATGTTTTGACTCGATTGACACGAAAAAGAGAGCTCATATTATTTTTCAAGCCTATGGTCTTCTCATGTGAGCTTTTGGCTTTGCTATTTGTGTTCCAGTATTAAAAAAACTAATTTGGTGAGAGATCAGTAACCAGTACCGGTTATGCAATGAGGTAAAGTTAAGTATAGATAATATTTTCCATACATGAATAACATGTGGGATGATGAAACATAAATCAAACATGGGCCACACAAAAGATGCCCATGCATAGCGATACAAATGAAGCAGCATTAGGTTTTAAGGCTTATAAAGGGCTGCAATTTTTTTAAACAGTTTAACCATATAAGTCTATGATTTACTGTGCAATATGCACTGGATACAATAGGCTTCATGTAAGTAGCCACACCTTGTTGGTGCTTTCTTTACATGGAGAGAGCTTGCTCTCAACATGCCTTGTAAATTTTAGTCCCACATCGGAAATGCACCATGAGTTATCTCAACATATATACTTGGGTGTGTTGTTGAGAGATGCACATGGGGTGGTGACCCTAAGGAGGGAATCATGTGGGTGATTTTACAAGGAGGTAAGAATAAGGCTCCAAGGATTAAGCATTAATGCTTTTGTCATTCTCTTGGATTAATTCCATTTGGAGCTAAGCCCCAAAGGGGCTTAGCGACTCGGACTCCGACTCGGACTCGGCCTCATGCGGCTCATGCGGCTCATGCGGCACATACGGCTCATGCGGCACATGCGGCACATGCGGTCCATGCGGCTCATGCGGCTCATGCGGTCCATGCGGTTCATGCGGTCCATGCGGTCCATGCGGCTCATGCGGTCCACGCGGCTCATGCGGTCCATGCGGCCAGGCTGCTGCTGCTGTCGAATGGAGGGATCCGCTGACTGTGCAGATTCAAATCAGTAATGGAAAGGCTGAATCAATGCGATTAAATCAGATCCTATCTTTGTGGGATTTGAATTAATTCAGATCCTATCTTTGTGGGATTTGAATTAATTTCGTAGGATTTGAATTAAATCTCGTTGCTATCTTTTGGGATTTGATTCAATCTTTCCATAACTGAAGAGGCGGCTAGGGTTTCCACCCTCTCTCTATATATACTCTCTTCCGGCCTCCTTTATGACAACTACAAAATTACAAGTCAGAAAAGGAGAAAGAGAGAGAGAGTTGCTGCCGCCATTGCTAGTCCATCCGAGGAGTCTGAACAGAGGTGACTTCGAGCGTTCCACAAGTTCTTCAACTTGCTGGTTCCTGGAAGCAGATCGTGTGGGGCGAATCTTGCTTTGAGCAACGGTTGTTTTGACACCCCAGCATTGTTCTTCTTCTTATCTCTCTCTAGTTTTTGTGTAACTCGTTCTGTCCCAATTGCAACACGTTTGCAAGGAAGAACGAGAGATCTTCTCTTCTTCTTTTTTCCCTCCTTCAGATTGTAATTTGGCTATTTGATTTATTGTACCATCGTAGATCTTGAGTTTGATCACTGCTAAGTTTTGTGTGACATCTCAGATCTCGATTGCATCTGTTTTTCATCTTCGATCAAGCCCGGGACTAACAATCTCAAAGCAAGATCCGTGTAGATAGAAACATTAATGCTTCGCTCCTCCAATCGGACTTCTGCAAGTTGGAAAAGTTCGATGGAGAGCACTATCAAGTCTGGAAGAGAAAGGTTTACCTAACTCTTCAACTGAAAGACGTTGATCATGTTCTGTTAGAGGAAGAACCCTCTGTTCCAGACACTGGATCTACTGCCGCAATCAACGCGGCTACCAAACTCCAGGCCAAGTGGAGAAGGGAAAATAGCATCTGCAGGCTTCTCATCCTGAATGCTATGGAGGGACTCCCTGGCAGAATCCTACTCAAAGAAGGAACTTGTCAGAGACATATGGGAGTCTGTGGAAAATCTGTATGAAGAAGACAAGAACAGGAGCAAATGTTTGTGGTTGAAAAATATCACAAATTGCTCTTTGAGGACGAAAAGTCCATGCTGCCACAGGTGAAGGAATTTCTGAAGCTGCGTCAGAAACTGGAAGACGAAGAGATGCCCCTTCCCGACAAGTTTGTCGTCGGAGGGATCGTCTCAAAACTTTCTGCTGGATGGAGTACCTTCTATGCAAGGATGCACAGAAAGAAGCTAGACATTAGCTTGGGAGATCTACTGTAAGAGATCCATGTTGAGGACGAGATGCGTTCCCAACAGAAGGTGGACACTCTGTCCAAACAGTTGGCTAAAGCCAATCTTGTGCAGACGAGAGATCCAAAGGGGAAGCAGGCGGCTTCTCATCCAAGAAGAAGGACTTCACTAATCTAAAAGTGAAGGGTCCTTCTTTCAAGCAACAGAAGACTAAGTCCCACGTGACTTGTTACAATTGTGGCAAGAAAGGCCACTACAAGAGTGAATGCAGATCTAAGCCTAAACAATCAGAGAAAGGTGAGCCTAATAAGGTTTCATTGGTTTCTAACATTGTTGCTATGATCGGACAGGTCACAACTGTGGGGGTTGACTCTGACTGGTGGATAGACACTGGAGCGACTTGTCATGTCTGTTCAGGCAAGGAATGGTTCGTCACGTACCAGCCGATATCTGAAAAGGTTGTCATGACGAACCAGGCCCAAGCTGAAGTTCTGGGGATCGGGACCGTGGAACTGAAACTCACTTCTGGGAACACTCTGACGCTTCAAGGTGTGAAGCATGTTCCGACGATTGCCAAGAACCTGATCTCTGGGAGCCTGCTCTGCAACGCAGGCTTGAGGATGGACATCAATGCTGGTCAGATGGTGATGTCCAAGAAAGGAACATACTTCGGGAAGGCTTATCAAACCGAAGGAATGTTTAAAATTCATCTTGTTAACCAGTTTGAAGACATTAATGCAGTTGCATTTTCTGATTATTCTCTTGAGTTGTGGCATAATAGACTAAGACATGTTCATTGTAAAAGAATTAACAAAATGTCTAGTCTAGGACTTATCTCCAAATGTGGGGGTAAGGTGGAGAAGTGTGAAGTGTGTGCTCAGACGGATATCACAAGGAAACCCTTTCATCGGGTCAATCGAAGCACAGATCTTCTGGAGTTGGTGCACTCCGATATCTGTGACTTCAAATATTTCTCCACGAAGGCCGGGATGAAGTATTTCATAACCTTCATCGACGACTTCTCAAAATACGCGTTCGTCTACTTGCTCAAGTCTAAAGACGAAGCTTTCAAGAAGTTCAGAGAGTTCAGGGCCGAAGCTGAACGGCAGACTGGACAACAACTCAAGAGGTTAAGGAGTGATCGAGGTGGAGAGTACAGGTCTCATGAATTCGCATCATTCTGTAAAGAACATGGAATTATATGTGAGACTACTGCTCCATACTCTCCTCAATCTAACGGAAGTAGCGGAGAGGAAGAACAGACGTTGACAGAAATGATGAACTCAATGCTGCTAACCGCGGGTCTTCCTAAATGCTACTGGGGAGAAGCTGCATTGACGGCTACTTTTATTCTAAATAGAGTGCCATATGCAACTTCGGACGTAACTCCTCATGAACTCTGGTTCATAGTCAGACCAAACTTGAATGTCATTCGAGTGTGGGGGTGTCTGGCGTATGTGAAGCTCCCAGATCTGAAGATTCAGAAGCTAGGGACAAGGACTACGAAGGCGATCTTCTTGGGGTATGCCGAGAAGAGTGATGCTCAGAGATTTCTTGATATTGAGTCAAATCATATCATCGAATCTCGCGATGCTGATTACTTTGAAGACAAGTTTGCAAAGATAAAAACATTGTTCTTTCGGACATTCCGGAAAATGATGTAGGTGCAAATGAGACTGAAATCTCATATGAGCTAGTAGTCCAAGAAGAAACTGTTGTTGAGGAAACAACTCTTGTATCAGAACTCGCAGAGCCGTCAGCTAAGCGAGCGAGGAGACCGAAAGATTTCGGAGATGACTTTGTCACCTATCATGTGGAAGCAGATCCGCTTACCTATGATGAGGCGATGAAGACCAGAGATGCTATCTTCTGGAAGGAGGCAGTGAATGACGAGTTTGACTCTATCACCTCCAATAACACATGGGTGTTGGTAGATCTACCTGAAGGAGAAAAGCCCATCGGATGTAAATGGATCTTTAAGAAGAAGATGAAGGCAGATGGAACTATTGACAAGTTCAAGGCCAGGCTGGTAGCCAAGGGATTTTCTCAGAAACAGGGGATAGACTACTTTGACACGTACGCTCCAGTAGCCCGGATGACCACCATCAGGATGTTAATCGCTCTAGCAGCTATACATAAGTTGGTGATACATCAGATGGATGTAAAGACCGCATTCCTGAATGGGGAGCTGACCGAAGAGATTTACATGCAACAGCCAGATGGATTTGTCGTCAAAGGTCTTGAAGACAAAGTCTGCAAGTTGGTGAAATTATTGTATGGTTTGAAGCAAGCTCCCAAGATGTGGCATGAAAAGTTTGACAAAGTTATTAGGTCAAACGGCTACAGAGTCAGCGAGACGGACAAATGTGTTTACACAAAGTTCGCTGATGGAAGAGGAGTCATCGTTTGTCTGTACGTGGACGACATGCTAATCCTAGGTACGGATATAGGCTATGTCACAGAGACAAAGAAGTTCCTCTCAACCAAGTTCAGTATGAAGGACTTGGAGGATGCAGATGTCATCTTGGGCATAAAGATCATCCGGACAGACACTGGAGTAGCGCTGTCACAATCTCACTACATTGAGAAGATGCTCACACGCTATGGGTATAAGGATCTTCCAGGGATCGATACGCCATACAGGTGTGATCAGAAGCTGAAGCCAAATCTAAGGGAAAGCGTCAGGCAGCTGGAGTATTCTAGCGTTATCGGAAGTTTGATGTATGCAACCACTGCCACAAGGCCTGACATAGCTTTCGCCGTGGGAATGCTGAGTCGGTTCACAAGCAACCCAGGGGTTGAGCACTGGAAAGCTGTGAAGCGGGGTGATGAGATATCTCAAGAAAACTCAGACATATGTACTGCACTACAACGGGTATCCGACAGTAGTGGAAGGCTTCAGTGATGCTAGCTGGTGTTCAGAGGTGGAAAGCGAGAGATCCACAGGTGGATATGTCTTTTCCTTGGGTGGAGCTGCTATATCGTGGAAGTCGAAGAAGCAGACTATACTCTCTCGTTCCTCCATGGAATCTGAATTCTATGCACTTGAAACTGCAGCAGATGAAGCAGAATGGCTTCGGGAGCTCATGTATGATCTTCCAGTGGTTGGGGCTCAGATACCGGCGATACCGATATACTGTGACAACCAGGCGACTGCGGCGGTGGCATCAAATGACCTCTTCAACGGAAAGAAGAGGACTGTGCGGTTGAAGCCCAGGACAGTACACGATCTTATCAAAAGAGGTATAATTGCAGTAGTTGATGTTCGGAGTCAGGAGAACCTGGCAGATCCGTTCACAAAGGGCCTCAAGCGCCAGTTGGTCGATGACACAGCTTGTAAAATGGGCTTGAAGGCATTCTGATAGTGTGTCTTTGTAATCCTACCATAAAGTTTTATGCTATTAGTTCAAAAAGAAATCTACTAGGCATCTAACTTTTGGTTCAAAGGAGGATCACTGACTGAAAAACTATCAGGTAACAGTGGGTACTTGTTCTCTGGATCATGGAAGGGATACGGACCCATAACCACTGTTGTCTACTATGTATTTTTCTGCGAAAAAAACAGATCCTGTGGAAGGTTGGCTTAAACGCCTTAATGAGTTCTCAGGCAGAGTGAATGCCTGGTGTGCATTACAGGAAGCACGGTAGAGCAGCACTACAAGGAGTGAAACTCCATGCTACAGTAGGGTGACTCTACCATGAGGTTCCCAGGTAGGGGTAATGCCTCGGCTTTGCAAGCCAAGTCACAGCGGCGTAGCACCGCAAATAGGCAGGTAGCCTAATGCTGTATGACATAATTAAAGAGTTGTAGACAGCACTACAAAGGAGAGGATGGCCCCATGTTACAGTGGCACGACACCACGATGAGGTACCCAGGTAGGGGTAAAGCCTCGGCATTGCAAGCCATGTCGTTGCGGCGTAACACCGCAAGGAAGCCTTAGGCTTCATGCTGGGTAGTTTGGCACTACAAAGAGGCTTGTGACCTCATGCTACAGTAGTATGACACTACTATGAGGTTCCCAGGTAGGGGTAATACCTCGGCTTCAGGCCATGTCATAGCGGCGTAGCACCGCAAGGAAGCGCAAGGCTTCATGCCATATCTCTTTAATAAAGAACTCACCTATAGTGTATGGAAAGAGATATCAGGCCGTCTCTTGAGGGTAAACTTGTAGATGCCCAAAATTATATACTGAAACCAGGCTGGCACAGGGCCTTTAATGTGCAGCCAGAAGCACAAGTAACTACACTTTGTGAGTGGGAAGAATTACAATTGTGGTACAGAATTCAAGGCGTAGTCCATTCTTGTATCACATTGTTATTTAACCCATGAGGGAAGATTCAAGTCGTCAGCGACATCTATCCTAATGCAAAATGGACAGTTACTATGGGGAACGCTCAACCCTGGACACATATATATGTTGTGATATGTGGGGGATTGTTGGTGCTTTCTTTACATGGAGAGAGCTTGCTCTCAACATGCCTTGTAAATTTTAGTCCCACATCGGAAATACACCATGAGTTATCTCAACATATATACTTGGGTGTGTTGTTGAGAGATGCACATGGGGTGGTGACCCTAAGGAGGGAATCATGTGGGTGATTTTACAAGGAGGTAAGAATAAGGCTCCAAGGATTAAGCATTAATGCTTTTGTCATTCTCTTGGATTAATTCCATTTGGAGCTAAGCCCCAAAGGGGCTTAGCGACTCGGACTCCGACTCGGACTCGGCCTCATACGGCTCATGCGGCTCATGCGGCTCATGCGGCACATGCGGCACATGCGGCTCATGCGGCACATGCGGCACATACGGTCCATGCAGCTCATGCGGCTCATGCGGCTCATGCGGTCCATGCGGTCCATGCGGCTCATGCGGTCCACGCGGCTCATACGGTCCATGCGGCCAGGCTGCTACTGTTGTCGAATGGAGGGATCCGCTGACTGTGCAGATTCAAATCAGTAATGGAAAGGCTGAATCAATGCGATTAAATCAGATCCTATCTTTGTGGGATTTGAATTAATTCAGATCCTATCTTTGTGGGATTTGAATTAATTTCGTGGGATTTGAATTAAATCTCGTTGCTAACTTTTGGGATTTGATTCAATCTTTCCATAACTGAAGAGGCGGCTAGGGTTTCCACCCTCTCTCTATATATACTCTCTTCCGGCCTCCTTTGTGACAACTACGAAATTACAAGTCAGAAAAGGAGAAAGAGAGAGAGAGTTGCTGCCGCCATTGCTAGTCCATCCGAGGAGTCTGAACAGAGGTGACTTCGAGCGTTCCACAAGTTCTTCAACTTGCTGGTTCCTGGAAGCAGATCGTGTGGGGCGAATCTTGCTTTGAGCAACGGTGTTTTGACACCCTAGCATTGTTCTTCTTCTTATCTCTCTCTAGTTTTTATGTAACTCGTTCTGTCCCAATTGCAATACGTTTGCAAGAAAGAACGAGAGATCTTCTCTTCTTTTTTTTTCCCTCCTTCAGATTGTAATTTGGCTATTTGATTTATTGTACCATCATAGATCTTGAGTTTGATCACTGCTAAGTTTTGTGTGACATCTCAGATCTCGATTGCATCTGTTTTTCATCTTTGATCAAGCCCCGGGACTAACACACCTAACTGTATTAAACACTCTTGCAGCCTCCATAAAAATAAGATGTTCAATTATTTGAATTTCTTAATAACAATGTTTGCCCAAAATTAGTCAACGCAAAGATATTAAGAGAAGCCAAACGCACCCATATAGACAAGGTAATAGGCACACCTTCAATGATAATGCGTTTTGTTAGATAGGAAGCTTGCACTGTAGCTTGTTGCTTTTCAGAGAAAACATTATTCACATAACGCAATACTAGAGATGTCTTCCCAACTCGACCTGTACAGAACAAAGATCTGGCCTCAAATCAATAATGTAAAGGAAAAAGAGAGAGTATAAATAAGAAAAGAAGATATTTATCACTAGCATCAACAATTTCTGGTCTCCCAGTTAAAGGGTAAACCTTGAACTCACAGTCTCGCATACGATTATATAAACATAAATCAATCTATCTGATAGGGATCAAAAGAGAATTTTAGTGAGGACAATTTTGAAGAATGTTTATAGCTATTTATTTGTTTAGGAGAAGATTTTGTCAAATTTGAAACAATATTTATGTAGTAGGTATCAGTGAATGTGTTTACTGCTCTTGATTGTGAAGCAAATAGTCGTATCCATTTGTGCAGTAGGTATCAATGAATGTGTTTACTTTGTACTAGCAGTAAATCCCAAACAGGGAAAAGTAAATGGAAAAGAGAGAAAAAACTATAAATATTGGTCTCACGTTCCAAGTCTTTTATCGGAGTCCAGACACGACCATTGTCTAACACACTAGACATGAGATGGCATTCATGCGCTACTGAAGCTGCAATTTTCAAACTGCACTCACCTCCTTCATAGATTAGTCTTCGATTTCATGGATATGATTCAAACTGGACTAACCTCCTTCATAGATCAGTCTTCAAATTCAAATGGAGTCCAGACATGACCATTTGTGTAGTAGGTATCAGTGAATGTGTTTACTTTGTACTAGTAGTAAATCCCAAACAAGGAAAAGTAAACGGAAAAGGGAGAAGAAAACTATAAATATTGGTCTCACGTTCCAATGTTTGCTTTCGTTCTTTCTAATTTTCAGATTATAAAATAGTGAAATTATATAATACAATATATGATGCATTAGATAAATATCAGTAATCTCCATGTTTGCTTTCATTCTATCTCACTGAACTGACAATTTTAGCAATAGTACTATTTGATTAAATTAAATGGTTTAGAAATGTCTAATTCTGTTGCATGTTGTTTCAAATCAATATGTATATCATATCCAACAGGATCGATATTGTTATACGTAATGCTGATTTTGATTAATTTTATTCTTTACTTTCCTAAACTCTTAACTTTGTCTTATATCTTGTCAAATCACATAATGAAATAGGGGTCGCAGAAAAGAGGCAAAAACTAGTCGCAAACATCAGTGGTGATAGTGTGCCAAGCATAGAAGACTTTAAGAATGACCCTATTGTTGAAGTTTATTGAGTTGATAAAAGGAGCCATTGTCGTGCAGTTAGATCCACATCCTCGACGAAGCAAACAAAAATTGGATAAGCTGCAAAGGCAATAGCCAACAAAAATAGCAACCCAGAAGTTATACAAAGGTTGAACAGTCTTGAGGTATGGTACGGGAAGTGCTCACTTATTTTATACTTCTAACAAGCCCCAAAATCCAACTTTTGGCTCTGGAATTGCCCGTGGCAGCAGGTGCATCTAACAATATGCATATCCCTATAACTCCAAGAAATTTGAACCCTGTTTTGAATAACACTATCAGCCCCGATGAAAATGGTAACAATAGTGGCCATGGTGTCCATGATAAGAATGGTGGACCAACTTCAGGAGGAAAACAAAATGTGGTTTTACTTTGACATGGATGAGAGGACGTAGCTAAGGGATTCCTAGCATCTCACACTATTTGTCATGGAAGGGAAATGCAAGACGATGAGAAAATTGTTTATGTGTCGAAGGTGATAAAACCAGAAGCACCAGTTTATGATGGTCCACAAAATGGAATCTCTTTGCTTTGTGAATTAGTTGATGGACATGTAAGCTTTTGTTGGGGATTCAAACTATTATGCTTAACATTAAAACATGTAAACTTTCGTTGGTAAGATATTGTTAACTTTTCTAGGCATTTAACTATTATGCTTTAGCTATTATGGTTATATATACTTTTGTTGGACAATATGTAAACCACTTTTTGTTGAAATGTTGTTGGAATGTGGTTTTATATTTTATTATTTGCTTACAGGAAAATTACTATAAATTCAGGTTGAATACATGCTTAAGGTTATATAATTATTACAAAGCTCTATCAGATGAAAATTAGAAATAGGGAAAAAAAAACATTTTCGTAACGATATTTTTCGTTACCAATTTACATTTTCGTATCATTTATTTTGTCTCAAAAAAACAACTTTCGTAATGGTTATAACCATTACAAAATTTTCTTTATTAACGACTTTAGCCGCTAGTAAATTAAATTTAGTAACAGTTATATCCGTTACTAAATCCGTAACAAAAATAATATGTTGTAACAGTTATAACCGTTACGAAAACCGTTACTATATTTTGTAACGGCTAATTCGTCATGGTTTTTACCGTTACTAAATTTTTTGGTAACGATAATAACCGTGGGCAATCGTCTATTATGGTGTCTAATTGGATGTAGTACGAGATGGTTGGTAACGATATTTTGTAAGTATCAATGTTGGGTTAACTAAATGCATCCTTTGTTTGTGAATGTCTAATTGGATGTAGCAATAGTTATTTGAAGGACAAGAAGGTTGGTATCCAGTAGAATTAGAATGCAGCAGTGCGTATCAGACACCAAACATAGGAGTAGCAGTAGTTTGAAACTGCAGAGTGTAGAAACAACTGCAGTATTAGCAATGCAAACATGCACAAATGGAGTCTTATGTGTAGGTTCATGTAGTTCTTGGAGAAGGTCTGTGTGCAGGTCATATTGTAGCAGTTGTTGTTACCTATTGCAGTGCTGCAGTGTGAGTGAGTGAGTGTCTAGTAGTGTAAAAAGACTGAGCATATGTGTTTGTAGGTAATATATTGTCATGTGGCATGTGTATCTAGTGAGTAAGGGATGTTCTGCAGAATGCAACATATGTAGATTGGTATTAGAAAACAAGAATAGGAGAGCAGCTGCACTTACCTGTGCAGCATGGAGAATGTGTGCATCTACAATAGGAATCTGTAGGAGGAGAAAATCAGTTTAGGATTGTCATGAACCGCACCCGATGTAAGGGCACGAGGACATGGGTACGTCTAGCCTATGCTGCATCATTGACAGTAGAATGCTGTCTAGATCAACAATTCTAACTAATATATCTCATAAATATGTATCATGACATGTCAATGACATCTCAACTCCAAAAGGAGGACAATATATAACTGCCACTTTCCAACATAGGAGTATTTTGGTAATTTTGTAGGTTGCTTATTTTTTATATATATTATTTTATATTAGTGATTGCCTAGAATTATATTAGTGTCAGTTAATGGCTAGTCAATTAGATTTTACAAGTGTTATTGCAAATTATTATTAGTCATGACTTTAGCAATTATAATTAATTAAGTTTAGTTATCATGAAAGGAATATTACTTTTAGTTGTAGAGATTCCTTTCTTTAGTTAATAGATTCCATTCATGACAAGTAAGAGGGTCAAATTTGATATTTTGACATGACCAAAGCTTTACTATAAGAGATAATTTCTAATTAGGGATTCATCCATTCATTCCATTTCACTCATTAACCTCATTTTTTCCAAAGCTTCTTCTTCCCAAAGAAAATCCAATTCCCTACAAATTTCACTCAATCCACTTCCAATTCCACTCATCCTCACCATCTTGAAGGCTTAGAGCATTAAAGAGCACATAGAGATCCATAGGAGAGGAGCTTGCTAGGAGATCATGTCCAACTTATCCCTTCTATGTCCAAATTCAGAGTTCTCCAAAGGAGGGACACACAAGTTGGGTAAATCTCTATTCTTCACCAATTTATGGTTCGGAACACCCATTGAACCCATAGAAACCTTTGCATAGATGGATTTGACTTTCTAATGATAGATATAGATATTAGAAGCTTTTAATTGGTAGATCTAGGTTTTTATCACGAGTAGTGTTGATTTATATGCTCAATTTGTATTTGTTATGAATTTGTGACCACCAAGTATTCGATATGTGTCCCCAAAAGGATTTTCGGTCCTTTTTGAGTCGAGATTAGGTGTATGTATCCTAATAGGATACATGGTATTGTATCATGGTATCTTATGATATGTACGGTTGGATTTGGGTGTATACATGTGTTCTTTTGACAAAAAATAGCCCAAATTAGTCATAGTATTCATCCTCATTTTTAGCAGCCACAGCAACTTAGAAATGCTATAACTCCTAACTCAGGACTCCAATTAATCTCCTATTTTTTTGGAAAAATCGTATCTAAGTTAGCTTTCAAAATATATATATATATATATTAATAGGCCAAATTTTTTTCTGGAACTTTCTGTAAAATTGTTTGTGTTAGGTGTCCGAAAGACGAACGCATTTCGATATTTTCACGATTTCGGAAGCTTTCGGAAACAAAAATGCGATCTATTTGAAGTTTTGGAAAGCTAATATGAAGGGACACGGCATACTTTAATTCTAGAATTTATTGAAGTGGTCTAACAGGTGCAGTATTAGTTTCAAGTAGAAAACTGACTATACGACATAGGCATTTTGTGTATCCTATGAGCCTATGTAGTATGGATATCAAGTGAGTGTAGGTATCATACGTTGACAAGTAGATGTATGATATAGTATATATATTTTTTTGTTAGGTAATATGTGTTAGTTATTTGTGTGCTAGTGTTGATACAAGTGGTTATTAAGTGAGCCAAGTATAGATAAGTTATGTGTCAAGGTATTAAAGTTTGGGGCAAGGTACTAGTGTGATACTTAGGTACCATGAGGATATTTATATCATGACACTCAAGTATCATGAGTAAGGGTAAGTGAGTATTGGGTTTGAGTAAGGTATCCTATTTGGTATCAAGTATTAGTTGTAGATTTAGCTGAGTAAGTATCTAAGAGGATAAGGCATTGGTCAAGATACTAAGATATTGAGTATTAGAACTAGGTAATGGATAATATTAAGATGTTAAGTGCGAAGAGTAGGGTGAGTATCATGAATGTAAGATAATTGTAGATTATAGTCATGGGCTAGTATTTTGGGGGTTGATATCATATGATACTTAATGTAGTACCATGGTACTACACTACCAAAACAATACACTTTAGCGACGCATAAAAACATCGTTAAAGTGTATATAAATGTCATTATTCAATATTTGCGGCATTTTTAAAAAAATCTTTTATCGCATATTTTGTGGTCGCTAACACAAACAATGTCGTTATTCGTCGCTATTGTGCATACGGTAGCCATGTCAGAACGTCATGAATATTCTAGTGGATAGCGACATTTAGCGACGAGTGTCACGACCCGCACCCGGATATTCTGGCACGAGTACGTGGGCTATGCCCAGCCTACGCTGTAGTATCGACGGTAGAACACTGTCAAGTACAAATCAAAATATCTCAACAATTATATAATCCACTAGATCAACCTGTACTCAGACACATACAGCTAGGAAAGATATCAAAAACTCTAAATCATCTAGAATATATAAATGAATCTTACAAATCAAAAAATATATCGGAGAAATATCCGATGAACAACATATTAATCTAGATAAACAATATGGACTAGCGCTCTCCAGAAGTCAACCCATGATCAAAGGAACATCAAGATCTGTCATCGAGAAGTCCAAGGTGCAGGACATAACATTACCTAAAAATAGTTATCTGGTCAGGATTGGAGTGAGCACACCACTAACAGCAGTTGCCAATAAATGATAAGGACTTTGTAACAGTAAATAGAGAGAATATACGAGAATAAGTAAAGTGTACATGAAAGTAGCATAGCAAGGGTAAAGCTGTAAACTAGGGAAAGAGTAAGTAAAACTGGTTATATCATGTACAAGAGTGAAGAATCATACTATCTATGTGAGTGAGTACTAGCTTTAATAAGTGACCGACATGGAAACTTGCACGAGAATATGGCCTAACTAGTCATACGTGCAGCGCATGACTAATACTCATGGGAAAAACAATATCAAGCACGGAAAAGGTATGGTTACATGTCTATACTACTACTCTCCGTCCCCGACTGATACAGTGGATCCAACCATGACACATTATGACACGAATTCTCTGAGAAGGTCGTAAGCCTTTACATAAATCGTGTCTATATAAAACACATGAACAAGGACAAGACTTGCATAAGAGATACCAAGATATACAAAGAATAACATCTCATGACCGGATCCAGACAATACCAATCCATGTGACCAACGTATCAAGAAATTAATGATATCTACGCTAAATACATGAAACATGGAAAATGCCTTAAACAGAAAATTATTCGAGAATGTACTCGCCTCAATTTAGTTGGAGTCGACGTGCACGATACGAACGTAACGGAATAGGTACCGAAGCTATGCTCCACAAGATGGTTCCAAATAAAGACACAGGCAGTTCTATTGGGTCCATAATAGTCCAAATAACCCAATTTGGTATGTAGAAGTCTAGGTTCAGAGTTGGCACGAATATCAAAATATGAGAGAAGTCCATGATCATAAAATAGAAAACTACTAAATTAGTCACGGCTTATGATTAAGGGAAAATGCATGACTAAATACTCATAACTAAAAGTATTTATAATATTTTTGGGACTATATCTTATTAGTCAAAATATTTTGAAGTAAATACTTTGGAAATATTGTAAATATTTTTAGGCTAAAAGCCTTTATCAGAAATTACTAATTTATTAGGAAAAGCTATATACTATCTTAGGTTTCATACTACCTTTGAAATAGAAACTTGACTTTAAACAATAATATTTTGTTTCAAAACATTTTTCAGAAATTTTTTATTATATATATATTTTTGAAAACCCCAAAAATCATTTAGTACCAAACTCCAGTTTTATCAAATATGATTTTAGGCTAAACTTGTAATAATATCTTAGACATATTATCAAATATTTTATATAATTCTCAAATAATTAATACTATTTATAATACCAAAGAATATATATTTATATACATTTTAAACAAATATATTAACATACATATATATAAAGATACAATATATATACACTTGAATACATGGATATATTATAGCCCAGCCCAAGCAATGCCCAAGAGTCTAAATTAAAATCCTAAAGAAAAAAATCCCCAACCCATATAACATTTAACAAAATTCATAAGAAGAAAATATTACTAACAGGCTCAAGCCCTAACTAAAAGCACACAACACCATTTAATAATGTTCAAAATCAAATTTAAACCAACCCTAATCCTTAACAATAATAATAATGCTATTAAGAATTAGTAAGTAGTAGTAATAATAATAATTACAAAATTAACAATTAATTAAAGATCAATCAAGAGAAAGGTGTTCTTTGTTGTCTCTCATTCCCAAATTCTTTCAGAGAGAGTGGGAGAAGAGAGGGAGACCAGTAGTGATAGGGCTCACCGAGCGGGGGTCGCCCGATACGGCGGAGTGTCGGTACGTGCAGCGTCGAGGTTGTCGCCGAGGCTGAGATGACGCAGAGGCCGGCGGAGCACGAGATCGACGGAGGATCTAGGGCTAGCTCGGACAGAGTAGTCGAATCTGGGGTGGCGTGCCACTGGGGTCGCCGGAGAGGCTCGGGATCAGGCTACGGATGGTGATCTGGTTGATGGTGGTTGTAGGAGCGTAAAAAGTGCTTCATGGACTTAGTCAAAAAAGTTGAGAATTTTACGCGTGCTACTCTTTACGCTAGCTACTTTACGCTGGAGCTATTTATTGAACTTTACGCTGGAGCTATTGATTGAACTTTACGCTAGGGACAGACTGACAGGCCGTATTTAATGCCAAATATTTGATCTGATAGAATAATTTTGCTGATAGCTATGCAGCACAGAAGTCGAGAAGATTGGATTTACACCAAAACGAATACTCGTCGTATAGTGTGCAGATGAGGCTATTTTACGCTCAATAAAATTACTTTTTTTACGCACGATAGTTATTCGAGCTTTTACGCTCAAAGCTATTGTGGGCGTAAAGTCTATTTGGGATACTTTTTACGCTCAAGGCTATTTTTCTAGCCACTTTACGCTGGAAAATTTATTTTGGGCTATTTTACGCCCAGTTTGCCACTTTACGCTAGGAGTGTGTTTTGGGTCATTTTTACGCCCGATCTTTACTGACCACTTAAGAACGTGGTTTGCCCACGTGGCTTTTATGTCACACTTCTCGAGGAACGTGTATATGTGCTCTCCCCATTTTATTGAAGTAGTAGGACATGTGTCACTATGCGTAGAGATCAAACTCTACGTGGGACACGTGTCAACGTGCGTAGAGGATGGAGTTGCATCGTGGATGACAGTTGCTAGCGTAAAGACCCGATTTTGCTGCTTTTTATGCACAAAGGGTTAAGTCTATAAATAGACTTATTTTTCTTATAGACATCATCAAGAGATCAACAGAGAGACAGGAGAGAATATTCTTAGAAAACTCGTACTTCCAGAGCGATATTCCCAGAAGCATTTTTTTAACTTTTTCTCAAGAACAGGGTGAAGCAAAGTAAGAAAGCATTCGACTGTGCCATCAGTGCCGTTGTTCGATACCTTTTTGGTGACTTAGTTTTTTTGATTGTTCGTCTTCTTTAAGCAGTTTTCTTCATCATCATCGTATGGTCCAAGGAACAAAGTGATCGCTCTCAGATCAGACTTCTATAGTAATACTTCCCAGAACAATTTATACTTTCTGTACTTTTTCTAGTTTTCTTTCAAAAGCCAATTTTTAGGCATTTTGTTAAGTGAAATAAAATGGCGACTCTGCTGGGGACGACCTTCTCCTCTGACGAAAAGAAAATTGTTCAATATGATGATGTGTCGGTCGGATCGACAAAGAAGACTCCGGTTGTGCACTTCGACCAGACTGCCTACGAAGAAATGCTCTGAACTGGGGGTAGTACTCGTTGCTCCAATGTTCAGAAATCGCGGAAGGCGCAAAAAGTTTGGATTCCCAAGTCCAAAGCATCCTCGGATCTCCCTGCTGTCTCTGAAGGCAAAGGAATCCTTCCTACTCCTGTGGTAGAGGCTCCCGTCTGTGACGAGGCAGTCTCTACTTTGGTGATACGCCCTGCGCGTAAAAATCCAATGATACGCTCTGAGCGTAAAAATCCAGTTTTACGCTCTGAGCGTAAAAATCAAGTTTTACGCTCTGAGCGTAAAAATCAAGTTTTACGCTCTGAGCGTAAAAATCAAGTTTTACGTTCCGTGCGTAAAACTCAGTCTCCCATCTGTGACGTGGCAGACTCTCATGTTTTATGCCCTATACGTAAAACTCAGTCTCCCGTCTGTGACGTGGCAGACTCTCATATTTTACGCCCTGTGCGTAAAAATCAGTCTCCCGTCTGTGACGTGGTAGACACACAAGCTTTATGCCATGTGCGTAAAAATATGTCTCCCGTCTGTGATGTGGTAGACACACAAAATTTACGCTCCACGCGTAAAGGAAAATCTCCCGTCTGTGACGCAGCAGATACTCATGTTTTGCGTTCTACGCGTAAAGGTAAATCTCCTGTCTGTGACAGTGTAGATAAAATTCACAATGATATCTTTACATCTAAAGCGAATTTACCTGTACGCATGCAGTGTAAAAATATTGTTGGTAAAACTTTGGTTCTTCACCAACAGCCTTCTTACACTGCTTTACGCAAGGTACCAAACCTACAAATTATGCGTAATGATGATGGAGTTCTTTGTGCTCAAAAATCTCAGGATTTATGTACGCAACTCCAAGCGCGTAAAAATGTACAGTTTGGTTCTGCTAATGCAGCTAGTAATCTTCTTTATACACAAGGAACTAAACGTTTTTCTATCCCAAATGTAATAAAGAAGACTACTCCTTCTATTCCTTCTGATTATGCGAATTGCTAGTACAAAAGCATAAAAATAGACAATCTCCTGTGACACTCCCCCAAGAAAATCATCATTGTGAGTGTCACCAGATTGTAATCAAATGTTGCTGTTCGGCTTCTAAGCGGTCAGTTTTTGACCGATTAAGCTATAATGAGCCTCAGCAACAAGTTGATGACTAAGAACATGAGTTGTTATATGTGTCAGTCAACATGGCATCTCATACCAACAGAGGATGACGTCCAAGACGCAACTCGTCCCAGACTCCTGGTCAATAATAGTTCAACAGACTTCTTGATTCCTTTGAAGGAGTATATCAGAATACTCGATCAAGAAGACAAAGACAGTTGCAGACTTCCGATTCAGAAGCTGGGTGTACTCAGTCTTTTGAATCCGAAACTGATAGTGTCGATTCATACCTCTATACAAATCCCTCTGTATCTTCAAGAGAGGTTGAATCCTATGCTATTGAAGATGAACCGGAGACATCATCTGCTAATATAGAACAACGTCTCTCTGCCGTTGAGCAATCACTAAAGGACATGCTTACCATGATGCAAAGCATGCACCAAATAATAATGACTCAGCAAACTGCTCAGCCGACAGTAATACCACCAGTGCAGGTAGCAGCACAAACTCAAGATAGTCAAGGGGTTGATATACCTTTGAATAATCAAGAGCCTGTTGTCAATCAAAATTCTGCATCTCCAGATCCTATCATTCCAGAAGATGTGCCACCTCCGGTGGGGGTTACGGTACATCCAACGACTATTCAATCGAATGTGCTTCCTCAAACTAGTGAAGCTATTCAAGCAGTGCGTGAGCTCAAAGCACAGTTTGAAGTTTTGAAGCACAAGGATTAGCTCCAGAGGTTAGGGATTAAGCAACCTTATCCTCCTTATTGGAATGATGTACCCTTTCCTCCAAAATTCAAGCCACAATCGATGGTATTATTTGATGGAAAGGCTTCTCCTAGTCAGTATATCATCTACTTTGATATTATGACTGTACATCTACAGAAGAATGATGCTCTTCTCACTCGAGTTTTTATCGGGTGTCTAACGGGTTCAGCCTACGATTGGTATCGCAGTCTACCCGACAACAATTGCATTTCATCTTTTGACAAATTCAAAGTAATATTTTCCTTTCGCTTCTATGAAGGAGGTATGGACATGAATATGTCCTCCTTAATAGAAATCAAACAAAAGGAGAAGGAAGATACTCGGACGTTCATTGAACATTTTTGACAGGCAATTTTGAAGATGCCTCCTGGTATGCCAGATTCAGCATTGATTGATACATGTAAAATGAATCTGCGACCATCTATTGCTGTCTTCACGGGTTCCCAATTTACAGACTGGGCCTCGTTTATTATAGCAGCAGTTTCTGCCGAGACCAATGGTAGGTTGGCTCGTGAACACGAGATGATCTTTGTCTCAGAGGACAAAGAAAGAAAGGCTCTTCTGAAAATAATTCCGGCAATCGTAATGGGAAAGGGAAGGAAACTCTTGTGGTTAATCTTTCAAAACCCAAAAATGACGCCGAATAATCAAGAGTCTTCCAAGCCAAAAAAAGAATACTCTTTCGATGACAGTGATATCCCAGGGATATTCCAATGTCTAGTAAAGAGTGGCAAACTCCAGATTCCAGAGCCAAAGAGACATAATGAGGTAAATCTGACCGACAATCCCAAGTATTGTATCTATCACAGATATATAAATCATCCTACCAAGGTTTGTTATGTATTGAAGAAGAAAATCCAGGAGCTGATAAATACTAATGCCATCGCTTTAACTAACGATGAGCATACGGTTACAACCAATATGATTTCTCTTCAATTTGGAGGTTTTCCTCCACAGCAAGTCCCAGATGGAATTGTCCCAATTCCAAAGGCGACAATGAAGATTGTGAATATTCCGTCTACTAGAGAGCAAAATGAAGGACTTTTGTCCCTTACACTGAAAAATTGTGAAATCATATGGGTACACCCTGATTTAGTACCTAAAATGGAAAATGAAGGTAAAACTTTAAATTCCAAGAAGGGTAAAAAAGTCAAAACCTGCAACATGATTTCTCATATTTTAACCCCAGACCATGATGATTTGGATCATTTATGGGGTGGAATTCCTTTGGAGGATAGACTGAGAGGTCTGAACATATGTCCTCCAAGTTTAGCTCCTTCTACTAAACTCAAACTTTTTCATCAGCAGTGGATAGCTATGAATAGTGTGCCCTTATACAGGGCACAACAAGTCTTTACTGCTTATGAAAAAGCTCCTACAGGGATTTTTTTTCTCGTATCCCGAATACTCCTTTTTTGGTGATTACAGAGGCTTCTCTCTCTTCTTTCTCTGTTAATCCATTCATTGAAAGTCCAATGCCCATTCACTTGTACAGTCAACAATCAGTCCATCTCATGAAAAAGATGGGCTATGACTTTCAAAAGGATGAGGGTTTGAACTATGATAAAGGATGCGACTTCCTTTACAAATTTAAAGTCAAAAATCCACTGTTGGATTGGGTTCTGAGCTTCCTCATAAAAATCCTCAAAAGAAGAAGACTAAAGGAAAGAAGACTAAATCCTGCAATATGGTACTTCCTTCTCCTGAGTCTGAGGAAGAAAGCTTTGCTGGTACGAGATCTGGGATAGAGTACCACAAATATTATGAGAGATCTTCTAAAAAAATAGAGGACGTTGTTGAAACAATACCAGCTCAACCATCTCATGTTCCTCCTAAACCATCTGTAGTTGAAAAGGGGAAACAGAAAGCAGTACGCTTTGACGTTCCTTTGAAATCTGCTTCAAATCAAGGAGTGGTGATGAAGCCCTACAAATTTGATATTCTAGCCCAGTTAGCCAATACTCCGACTAGACTCTCTATATTCGAGTTGCTTCGTCTTTCTAAAGAAAGCAGGGAGACTTTGAGTGAAGCCTTGCTACAAGCAGACTCATGCTTAGCTCAACTCAAGACTCCTAACAATATGCCAGTGTCATGTCCACAATGTCATTGTGTGATGGAGGCAATTCCTAACATTACCTTCACACAAGAAGATATGTTGTTGAAGCATAATAAACACGACAGGCCTTTGTGCTACACTAGATATATTGAATCCACTAAAATTGACAGGATTTATATTGATCCTGGGTCTTCTATTAGCATTATTCTTTAGAGTGTGCTAAGACCTTTGAGGATTCCTACTAGTGATTTGACTTACACTAGTACCACAATAGTTGGTTTTAACTCTGGCAAGAGTAAACAACTGGAGAAGATTCGTCTGAAGATTCAGATTGGTGACCTTCGAACTATGGCGACCTTCTATGTTATCAACTCAGACGTATCCTACAACATCCTTCTTGGAAGATCGTGGATACATGATCATAATATTGTGCCTTCAACTCTCCACCAATGCTTCAAGTACGTGGATTTCCAAGGGATTGTGAAGACGGAATTCGCAGATATCAACCCTTTTAAAGGTGTTGAAGCTTATTTTTTGGATTCAATCCTCTACAAACAGGAGCATATGAAGGAGATATCGGATATGGCTGAAGATCAATCACCTGCTGAAGATCAATCTGTCAATGAAGATCCTCCAGAAGAACAACCTTTGAAGATCAAAGTCAAAGGTCGAATCCAACCCCAATCTGTCAATGATCAACCTCTGGCGATCAAGGTCAAAGGAAGAACTCGAGCTTCATCTGTGGAATCAGTGAGTGTTCCTGCCAAAAGCCAAGTTCAACCTCTCATGATCAAAGTTAAGGGACGTACTTCTCGTACGAACGATCCAGAACCACTATTGATCATCAACCTTGGCAAGCCTACGTAGAAGACGGATGACGGTCCGTTAATGATCAATCCGAAGCGTAGTACTCAACTTATAAATGAAGTAAATATTGATCATTTTGTACTTTCCAATATCAATGAAGATTTCCTTTTTGAGTATATGGCTGTCAAATTTATTGAAAGAATGACTTTATCTTCTGATGATCAAAGTCATCAATATAAAGATGACATAAACACAGAAGAAACTTTATACATTGATCATAAGAAAAATTCTTTTCCTTCTCATGTCGATGTAGGACTTTATGCTCAAAGGTTCCTAGCATCTTCTCCTTATCTTCTTCCTATAGCTTCGTCATCACAAGCTTGTGTAATTTTTGGACGTCATGAAGAATCCTATTTTGTGGTTCCGTCTAATAAAAAAATAAGCACCAAATTGTGTTTGGTATGGCTAGAAATATCCCTGTTGCTCAGACAGATGATCTTAGAGATAAAGATAAAGGAAGAATCTGAATTGACAAATATAGTCAACAATCTCTCAAGATTATCCAAAATATGGTATATGATTTGAAGACTATGACGGGTCTTAATCAAGGTAAGGGTAGACGATTACCATTATGTAGTGATCCGTTTTACCAGAAAACTCGTCATGGGTTGGGATATGATCCGTCCCACATGTTTAATGATGATATACAAAAAAAATTCTCTTCTAATTCTTCACAATCCTCAGATTCGAAAGAAATCCAATTCATCGAATCTGATACATTCCACTCCTCATATGCTGGAGGAGACTATTATGATGAATCTGAGTGCGTATTCTCAGTCAACATGGTTCAAACTGATGGTGAATTTGAGCCATTTGAGAATGATCCTTGGGCACAGCAAATGGACACTCGGTGGGAGCTTCGTTTTGAACAGCGATAGCCACCTACGGAGGATAAAATTGTTCAGATTGATGTTGGAGACAGAATTACGTCCAAGCCAATATTCATCAGTAAAAACCTCTCCGAAAATGAAAAGGAAGACTTGATACGATTGATTAAAGAATATATTGATATCTTCGCATGGAGTTATGAGGATATGCCGGGTTTAGATCCTAAAGTTGCTACTCATAAACTCAATATTCTTCCTAATGCCAAGCCTGTAAGACAACAGCAACGGCATTTTCGACCAGACATGATGCATGCAATCGAAGCAGAAGTTAAAAAGTTGATTACATGTGGTTTTGTTCGTGAAGAACAACACCCAGACTGGGTTGCCAACATTGTTTCTGTTATGAAGAAGAACAAAAAAGTCTGAGTTTACATAGATTTTTGGGATCTTAATGCAGCTTATCCAAAGGACGAATTTCCACTTCCGATCACCGATGTCATGATAGACAATACATGCGGTTTTGAACGCATGTCTTTCATGGAAAGATTCTCAGGATACAATCAAATTAAGATGCATCCAGGAGATGAGAAGCATACTGCTTTTCATACACCCTTTGGTGTCTATTGCTATACTATTATACCGTTTGGTCAGAAAAATGCCGGTGCCACGTATCAACGGAAGACAGTTGAATGTTACGTAGATGACATTGTGTCAAATGTCGATCAAAAGATGATCACATTCAAGACTTGAAGACAGTATTTGAGTTGATGCGTCAATATCAACTGAAGATGAACCCCACTAAGTCTTTCTTAGGGGTGTCCAGTGGCAAGATTTTGGGATTTGTCATCACTTCTCAGGGTATCCATATTGATCCTGATAAAATCAAAGCTATTCTTGAAATGTGTCCTCCACGAAATTTAAAAGAACTCTGCGGCTTCCAAGGTCGCATTACTTATATCAGGAGATTTATATCCAACTCTCTGGGAGATGTCAACCTTTCTCCCTTCTATTAAAGAAAGGTGTATCATTTGTTTAGGATGAAGCATGTCAGAAAGCTTTCAATGATATCAAGCAATACCTTACAAATCCACCTGTTTTGGTACCTTCAGTGGTAGGAAGACCATTTTTGCTATATGTTCGAGCCTTAGATCATTCACTTGGTGCTCTTCTTGCACAGAAAAGTTATATGGGTCATGAACAGGCAATTTATTATCTTAGCCGAATGATGGTCGGAGCTGAACACAGGTATACTCCTGTAGAAAAGGAATGTCTGGCCTTGGTTTTTGTTGTTCAAAAAATAAGACATTATGTGTCAGGACGGACTATCCATGTCATCTCCAAAATAAATCCTATTCGGGTATTGATGAGAAAGTCAAGCATTCTTAACTCCAGGTTAGCCACCTGGGCTATGTTGCTTACTTCTTATGATATGGTCTATGTACCGCAAAAATCAGTGAAGGGTCAAGCATTAGCTGATTTCTTAGCAGCTCACCCTATACCTGAAACATCGAAGCTATATGAGAACATTCCAGATGAAGTCGTGGATTGCAACATGACTTTAAAGGATGACATTTGGCAATTATACTTTGATGGAGCATCACGGGTTGGACCTAAAGGCAATATCGTCTCCGGAGTAGGAATCGTTTTGGTTTATCCTGACAAAATGGTCATATATCGTGCTTATTCTCTCAATGAGCCATGCTCCAACAATGTGGCAGAATATAATGCTCTGCTGATTGGTCTCCAAGTAGCAAAGTAATTGGACATCGAGTTCCTGGAAGCTTATGGAGATTCTCAACTGATTGTTAATCAGGTTAGAGGGACATATGAAGTCAGAAATCCTGACCTCATCCCTTATCATCAAGTGGTAATCGAATTGGTCCTTTCATTCAAAGGATTCTTTATCGAATTTGTACCACGTTCTCAGAATTTAGAAGCTGATGCTCTTGCTAGTTTAGCGGCAGGCTTTGCTGTTCCAATTAGAAGACAAAATACTATTACTTTGTTGGATCGAGACTTATTCTGTGTCAAGAATAATCCGTATATTGAACAGAGTTATACTACAGAATCAAGTTCCCAGCAGAGGGATTGGAGAAGTTTATTCATTGATTATGCGATTCATGGGATTTTACCTGAAGATCCGAAAGAAGCCGCATCGATTAAGAGACGATCATTTCGATTCTATTATGATTCTTCTTTACATATGTTATATCGTCGTTCTTATGATGGACTTTTACTACGCTGTCTCTCAGAGAGTGAAGCCAAGCAAATACTCCGCGAAGCTCATGATGGCGTTTGTGGTGCTCATCAACCGGGTCCAAAATTACAGGATCGCATTCGAAGAATGGGGTATTATTGGCCATCCATGATAGCAGATACTGTGGATTATGCCAGACGGTGTAAAGCATGTCAGATTCATGCTGATTTTATTCATCAACCGTCTGAATTCCTATATCCTACAGCAGCTTTTTGGTCCTTCGAAGCTTGGGACATGGATATTATTGGTCCGATTAACCCTCCTTCTGTCAAGGGACATCGGTTTATACTGGCTATAACCGATTACTTTTTTAAATGGGCGGAAGTAGTTCCCCTTGTTGAAGTAAAAATGTCCAATGTGGTTAGCTTCATCAAACACCATGTCATTTATCGCTTTGGGATTCCCCGACGGATAATTCATGACAATGGACCATAATTTGTCAGTCAGGTATTTTATCGGTTATGTGATAAGAATCGGATCCAAAATCTGGCTTCTACGGCTTATAATCCAGCTGCTAATAGTTTGGCCGAAGCCTTCAACAAGACGATCATCAAACTTCTCAAAAAGTTCGTCTCTTCTAATAACCGTGATTGGAATGAGAAACTTGGAGAATATTTATGGGCCTACCGAACGACAGTCCGAACTCCTACTGGTTTTATACTATTTTTACTGGTTTACGGATGTGAGGCTGTTCTTCCACTAGAAATCCAGATTCCATCTCTTAGAATAGCCATTGCTAATGAGCTAACTACAGAGAACAATGATCGCTTACGACTTCAAGAACTTGAAGGATTGGACGAGAAGCGTCTTCAAGCGCAACAGCACATTGAGCTATATCAAGCCGGCATATCTCGAACTTTCAATCGTAAAGTTAAAGAGAGAGTATTCAAAGTCGGTGAGCTAGTTCTAGCTGTTCGATGACCGATGGTGATGACTCATAAGAGCAAAGGGAAATTCCAAACAAAATGGGAAGGCCCTTATGTCATCGAGACAGTTTCTCCAATGGTGCCTATAGGTTGTCTAAACCTAATGCAGATTTGCTCATGATGCCGATCAATGGAAAATTCTTAAAGAAATATTATGTTTTATTTTTTTTCTTTATTCTCCATCTATCAATGTTTGGTTAAGCTGATTTCTTGTCTCATTGGAGAGAATTTTAATCTTTTATCTTACCAGTTGATTAAAAAGTGGGATTTATTATTTATCATGTTTTCATGATCTCTAAATAAGTATTAAGTCTACTTCTTTTCCTATCTATCAATTCCATTTGACCTCTGAATAGATATTAATCTATTTTTCTTTGATTTGTTACGATCTGTCACGTTTATATTACCTCTAATAGTATCGTATACTCTAAACAAAAAATGAGATTTCATTATCTATCATGTCCATATTACCTCTGGATAGATATAATTTATTGAGTTTAGAAAACTTATCGTGTCCATATTTACCTCTGATAAATGTTTTCTATCTCATACATATTGTTTAATTTCAAAATAAATGATAGGATCACAAAATAAATATTTTATTCAGTTCCTGTAAACATTACAGAATGAAAAAAAAATAAAAGATTACAAAAGCTCTTTTCTTTCCTAAGACGGGGCAGAGATATCTTGAAGTAATTTTTGTAGCTTCGCTAGACGCTTGTCACGAGAGCTCAATACTTTCTTGGTAGCTTCAGAGCGTCGAGCTTCGGGAGTACAAATATGAGAAAGTCCAGCAAAAGTAACTATAAGCTTGTCCTTGGCGTCGTCAAGGGTTTTGATGATGGATTCAGCTCCGAAGATCTGTTCTTCCAAAATTGAGCTCTGAGTTAGGTGCTAGTCCCGGGCCATGATCATCTGTTCCCTCTCTGCCTTCAAGCGAGCCAGCTCAGCCTCGACTTCGTGAATTCTATCATTTTGTTGATGAATTCTTACATTCGAAGTTTCATAGGCTTCTCTATGGCTATCCAGCTCGGGCTTTATTCCAGCTAAAAAGGTTTTTTCTTTGGCAACTTTTATGCTATATTCATGGAGGGCTTCATTGAATCTCATCTTCCGAGCGAGGTAGTCGGCAGATAAAGCGTCATACTCTTCTAGGATGAGACTTTCAATGGTTTCACTTGACAACTTTAGATATTCTTTGATGGGCTGTTCAAGTTCCTCCACGATTTTCTCCAACGCTGCTGCTCTTGCCGCATCATTGAACGTGGCGACATTTCTGATGGTAAGAGCGATCGCCGCCTTCAAACTCTCATAATTGAGGCTCTTATTCATGACCATTTTGATTAGAGCCTCCAGAGTCTTGTAAAAGGTTTCAGTATAAATCTCAACTAAGAGATTCATTTCTACACTTGAACTTGGCGTTGTGGAGATGTCTACCAAGTCTCTTTTCTGAAGACTAGGAGCAGATGTTGATGCTTTGATAGCAGGCTGAGATGAAGCCAACTGGTTCCCAGGAGCTTCAGGAATAGTATCTTCAGTATTTGTTACTCCAGCCGTCTTTAAAGCTGAAACTACTAAAGTTTTGGTGGTGGTGATAGGTACGGGTGGAATGATAGTTGTAGCAGCTGACTCTGGTTCTGGCATTATCTCTTAAAAAACTTGTACTGGATCGACAGTAATAGCAGAAGATGCTATTACACCTTCCCCAGCTTCAGTTGGTGATTTGAGTATGCCTTCATCACCTTCCTCAGCTACTGGCTCTGCAGACTCTTCGAGTATCTCAGTTGTAGTAAATTCTTCTATAACTGAGTCTTCATTAAAATCTAGCTCTTCCTCAGCAGCCATTTCATTATCTACAGTAAGTTCTACTATAGTTTCTTCTTTATCTTTGCCCTCAGCAGGAAGAAGTACTTCTGGCTGAGCCTGTACTTCTGGATCTTGTTGTACCTCCATAGAAGGAGGACATTCTTCTTGAGTCTCCTCTTCGGGCTCTCGTAGCACTTCTTCTTCAGCATCTTCTTCTTCTGAAGAAGAAGCCTCCTCCTCAGATTCCTCGTTTTTTTCATAAATATCTTCTTGAGGAGGATGAGGAGCCACAAGCTTTGGAGCAATGATAACACATATAAAAATTAAACAAAATAAGTTAATATACAAAAATCATAGTTTTGTATGAATTTTGTATAAATTATATTTACCTGGAGTATGTATGGGGCGTGCCAAGTACGCGTCATAATCCCCATCCCAGTCTTCATCATCAAAATTGATAGCTGGCTCATCTGATAGGATAAGCACTGAATCAACAATATGTAGTGGGGCCACGTCTTCAGAAACTTGTGCCTTTTGTGGCAAAGTTAAATGAAGTGCTAAGCTGAGACATCCCGGAGATAGGACTACCGCAGGTGCTGCTGGTTGAGATGCTGAAGATCCTTCTCCAGGGTGAACTGAAGAAGATGCAACATGTTGCGGCTCATCCACCTGAGTGTCACTCTTCGGGGTAGAGGCTCTTGATCTGGAAGGTCTTTTTGTGGTAGCCTTCTTCTTCTCTGGGGTTTTCTTTGGAAGAGTGACGGCTACACTTTGTTTCCGTTTACGGGACTTGCCAATAATAATAGGTTCTGCAGCCTTTTTCCCAACTCCCGTAGGGATAACTTCCAGATATTGATCTGGAACGGCAGTGTCGTCAGGAATGTCTGATGGTACCCTGATTGGCTCCTCAACATTCCCTTCCTTAGGCCATCTTAGACTACCTCTCATGTTGTAGCCATGGGCAAAGGAGCGAATAGAAGCATAAAAATGAGTATACGGATGGAGTATACGTAGCTCGGTGGTGCTGGTAGCGGTTGATACTTTGAATTTGGCACCAGTACGGGCAGTACTAAAATATCTCCAACCTCTTGCACAATCAAGCAGTTTCCCATAGTGACAGAAACTGGTAGAGGGATTACCAACATGAAGTTGGTCATACCCAAATTGGCGAGCGAACCTACTGGGTAGATATGGTTCGAACGCACAATTGTCTTCATTTCTGTACATCAGGTAAGAGGGTCTGATGCATTGTAGCCATCTGAAGACTGATGGTGGCAATAAAGTTCATCCTTCAACTTCATCTTCAAATTGAACGCCGAAGCAGTCGGCTGGAACTTGTGGTCGGGTACAGAAAAGTTCCAACCATAAGAATAGTTCAAGACTGTTCGGGTATCTGCCACTTTCGTAGCAGTCCAAGTAGCTTTGCTAAACTTTTGGAGGAAGACCTTCACATCATCTTCCGGGCCTGGTGGCAATAAATTGCAGTTGTGATGCAACAACCAGCCCATCAAGTAAGTGTAGGGCATTTCTACCCCGGGGAATACGTTCCGATGAGGAGCGTTGTTGATTAGCTCCTCACCAAAAGTCCTCAGACCTGCATTTATTCGGCACACCATTGCCGAGAGCAGGTTGATTCTGGTTTTAAACACCAAACGTACCGCTGGCTAAAGCACGTTTCGGTGGATTCTATCAACTGTACCAGTCCCTGGTACAACCCATCTTCTCAACCACAAAAAAAGGAAGCCTGTCAGCAAGGCTTTCCTGGAGATCTTCTGGCTACCGTATCTGAGGAAGCTCAAGGCTTCAGTTCCAGCAAAGAACTCCCCAGTCTTTGTGGACAAATATTTGTTCAGGAATTTGTAGCTGATCATCATATCCTGTATTTTGTCAGCAGGGATTATTGAACTAGTGTTGATAGTTGGAGCTTTGTTCTCCTGGAATCTTTCTTTATCATCTTTGGATATTTTATCCTTATGAAAAAAGAGATATGTCGTCCACTTGTTGATGTATGCTAGATGAGATCCACTCTCATGCATAGTAGTGCAAATCATGTAGTGGCACATCAACTCTTCATATACCTCAACCAATTGAGGATTTTTCTACCGGATATCAGCAAGTTCCCGGTTGGAGGAAACATATTCTTCATATGGAGCTTCCCCCATTGGCAGCTTTGAGATGAATTACATCTCATGGAGTGCGAGACCCATTTCACCTCTTGGGGTCACGAAAGTTCCAGTTGAACTTATATATATATCTCCATCAGGGCCATGAACAAGTTACTGTTCGGTGGTATACCCTGACTAGTGGAAGCCACTGCTTCATACAGGCCGATGTCTTTCAGCTCCGTCTGGAAGTTCCTCATCATCCAAATACTAATTTGAATCCAGTTCTGGTTGAATGGAGTCAACCATCCCGGTAGCCTAGGGTTTGTCTGGGGATACAATACCGTAACCCTTATGAATTTATTGATGAACATCTGGGTTTGCACTGGTTGGATTAAAGCCGAATCTTCACTCGGAGTAAATCCTGGCAAGAGACCAGAGAATGGAACGACACCGCCATTGGAAACGCTGACGTAATATCCCATATCGTTGGCATTATCCCTCTTGAATATAATTCTACCCGACCTTTCGTGGCTGTTGGGAGTCAGATTCCACAGCATCTGTCGGGGATGAGTGGCATGGATGAATGCGGACAAGGGATAATCTCTATCCATATTAGGGAGATACATTGCTCTATCTCCAGACTTGAACACCCAAGACTCCTTCTTAGGGTGTGTTTGTGACTTGCAGTCTATTGCATCCCAAAATAAAAAAAAGCTGGTTTTGCAAATTGTTGACCATCCATTGAAGTCAACAGTTCTCCATTAATCATGGATAGCAGCATTCTATCCCCTTGGGCAGCTATCAACTGTGCTCTCTCTACGGGGTACTCCGGATTCGATTGGGGAAACTCTACATGAGACAGATTCTCCAAATAATTCGAGCCCACCATACCAACTGATGAGCCAAAGACTTCTGCGAGTGGGTGAGCTTGCAAGTCTACTACCAAAAGAAAAAGAAAAATCAAGTTAGTGAAAATCTAATTTGAAATTTTACGCAGATAAATTAGTCTAAGTTTTTACACATAAAGGTAAAAGACTTTGACTATGTAAATTTTACGCTTATTAAAGTTGATAAAAAGTTTTAAAGTGTAAAACATCTTTGTTTTACACAAAGTTTTTTACTTGTGAAATTTTACGCTAGCACATGTTGATGTGAGCGTATTATAAGTTTTATGCTGACATGTGTTGACATGAGCGTATTATAAATTTTATGCTGACATGTGTTGACATGAGCGTATTCTAAAATTTTACGCTAGCACATGTTGATGTGAGCGTATTATGAATTTTATGTTGGTACATGTTGATGTGAGCGTATTCTAAAATTCACGTTGGCATGTATAGACATGAGCGTATTTTAGATTTTCTGCTGGCATGTATAGACATGAGCGTATTTTAGATTTTACGCTGACATGTGTAGACATGAGCGTATTTTAGATTTTACGCTGGCACGTATAGACGTGGGCGTATTTTCTTAATTTTACGCTGACACGTATAAACGTGGGCGTATTTTGTTATTTCAGTTTCTACGCTAACACGTATGACTTGGGCGTAAAATCTGAAGGTTCGGGCGTTCTTCATTTTCTCCGGCGAACTTGTGCCGAGATAAAGTAGGGTTTTACCCTTCATTGCCAAAGCCACGGCGGGGTTGCTCTGTTGGGGCATCGTGGATGATTGGACGGGGGTTTTCGTGCGGTCGGCCGAGGATGAACCGACGGGCTACTTGCCCTTGCTGTCGGCGGCGGACAACTTCTTGGGAGCCATTGGATTGAAAGCAAGAGTTTGAAAGAAGGAAAAAAGTAAGAGAGATCGAGAGTACGGGAGATAAGTAAAGTTTCTTCTCTCTTCAAAGAGCTCTATTTATAGAGAATTTTGATCGGTTCAAATTCTCGATTTTTACGCCGACTGTTGCATATCCCAACTTTTATGTGGATGACCGTTGGATATCCCGAATTCTATGCTGACTGTTGAAATTTTGAATTTTACGCTTCTGTTCAAAGTATTTCAAATTTTGAAAATATTTGAAAACTTTGAAGGGGGTCTTGTAGGTGCGTAAAAAGTGCTTCATGGACTTAGTCAAAGAAGTTGAGAATTTTACGCGTGCTACTCTTTACGCTAGCTACTTTACGCTAGAGCTATTCATTGAACTTTACGCTGGAGCTATTCATTGAACTTTACGCTAGGGACAGACTGACAGGCCGCATTTAATGCCAGAGATTTGATCTGACAGAATAATTTTGCTGACAGCATGCAGCACAGAAGTCAAAAAGATTGGATTTACACTAAAACCAATACTCGTCGTATAGTGTGCAAATGAGGCTATTTTATGCTCAATAAAATTACTTCTTTTACGCACGATAGTTATTCGAGCTTTTACGCTCAAAGCTATTGTGGGCGTAAAGTCTATTTGGGCTACTTTTTACGCTCAAGGCTATTTTTCTAGCCACTTTACGCTGGGAAATTTATTTTGGGCTATTTTACGTCCAGTTTTCCACTTTACGCTAGGAGTGTGTTTTGGGTCATTTTTACGCCCGATCTTTCCTGACCACTTAAGAACGTGGTTTGCCCACGTGTCTTTCATGCCACACTTTTCGAGGAACGTGTATATGTGCTCTCCCTATTTTGTTGAAGTAGTGGGACATGTGTCACTATGCGTAGAGATCAAACTCTACGTGGGACACGTGTCAACGTGCGTAGAGGATGAAGTTGCATCGTGGGTGACAGTTGCTAGCGTAAAGACCCAATTTTGCTGCTTTTTATGCACAAAGGGTTAAGTCTATAAATAGACTTATTTTTTTATAGACATCATCAAGAGATCAACAGAGAGACAGGAGAGGAGATTCTGAGAAAACTCGTACTTTCAGAGTGATATTCTCATAAGCATTTCTTCAACTTTTTTTCAAGAACAGGGTGAAGCAAAGTAAGAAAGCATTCGACTGTGCCATCAGTGCCGTTGTTCGATATCTTTTCGGTGACTTAGTTCTTCCGATTGTTTGTCTTCTTCAAGCAGTTTTTTTCATTATCATCGTATGGTCCAAGGAACAAAGTGATCGCTCTCAGATCAGACTTCCATAGCAATACTTCCCAGAATAATTTGTACTTTCTGTACTTTTTCTAGTTTTCTTTCAAAAGCTAATTTTTAGGCATTTTGTTAAGTGAAACAGTGGTCGAGGCTGGGCTTCGATAAAGGGTTTCGTTGGGGGTGGTCGGGTGATATGGTCGGAAGGGACAGCGGATGACGGTGATGACACTGCTCTGGCCAGATCTGGTGGCCACGCACCGGATCTGAAGGCGACGGGGCTGATGATGGTAAGTGGTAGCGGTGGTGGTGGTGTGGTCTCTTCTCTCTTTTCTTCTTTTTTTTGTTGGTTGTGATGATGTCGATGGAGATGGTGGCACGAGCGGTGATGACGGGGATGCTGGTGGTGATGATGGTGGAGGTAGTGGTTGTGTTGGTGATGGTGGCGTATGTGGTGGTGGCGAGGGCTATGGTGGTGTTTCGGAGAGAAGCCACTGGGTGGTCGTGGCGGAGAACGGGGTGTTCTGGTTGCAGTCGGGTCTGACAGGGAGGTGAAAGAAATGGTGATGGCGTATGGTCGGGGAGACTATGGGATTGGTGGCCCGCAACGACGATAGTGTTCCAGATCTGGTCGGGGTGCATTTGTTGGCCGATCGGGACGGGTCGTCGGCAATAGACAGCGGAAAGTATATACATATATTTGTACATAATATGTATAAACTCATATAAATATATATATATATATATATATATATATATATATATATATATATATATATCGAAAAATAATACGAATAATACATATTAGAAATATTCTTAAAATAGTAAACAAATGTTCATATCATATATTTAGAATTTAAATAACTAATTCTATTTATAACTATATTTATATGTACCAACGGTTACTAATAACCTTATATACACATTTATTTAATAGGCATAACTACAAATATTTTTAGCCCAAAATTCCTAAAGTGCACCAAGTTTTTTTTAGGAGTAAAAATATTTATCATATCTCCAAAAAAAAAAATTAATTTAATAGCCATAACATATTTATGTTATATAACCATCATTTACAAGATTACTTACTAGACCATTAAAAATAAAAATACCAATTATATATATACATCATACATCTACATGGTCGTTTTTTGTCTCACTACATGCCTACATGGGCTTGGGTTGGGTTCGATCAAGTCCGGGCTAAATTAGTACAATCGAGTCTCCTAAAAGTCATAATCTTAATAAATAATGAATTAAATTATCTATAGGGGTTAAGTCACAACTTTGACTGGTTTTCCTAGTTAGAACAAACATATGGCTCGACATTTCCCAATATGGCCAATACACTAGTCAAATCACGCAACTGCATTATCTGTGCCATGATTTCTAGTCATCTTGCACTCCAAATTTTAACCATGACTAAGGCCTTCTATAATAATAATTACTTTAGAAAAATATTTATAAATTCCATAAATCCTTATTAAAGTCAAATAAATAATAAAAATATATGTTTCAAGATTTCGGGAAGACGGATTACAGAAAGACTGAGTTTAAAATCAAACGTTCGGGAAAGCCGAACTCGGGCCAAATTCGGGGTGAATTCGTGATGAATTCTTCTAGTCAAGAATTGGTTTGGTTTTTGGATTTTGAAAGGTAAAGTAGTTAGGATGTAGTTTGGGCTTATTTTTAAAATAAAAAAGGTATTTTGAAAACGTTTCTTGAATAGCCTATTTGTCAGTATGACATGGTTTACAATGTATTTCTTGACTCAATAAAATACAAAGATATTAAAATACATATGCGACGACAAATACAGCTTCAAGTTCCAAAGTCTTGAATGGTAGTAGGTACAGGCTGTCGTTGTTCGTCCAAGTAGCCTTTATATCGAGTCAGGGTTAGATCAATTATTAAAATTTGGTTCGACCACGATCAATGGGCCAATAATTTGTGCCATCAATGGGTAGCCTATTTGTAGATTGGCCTTCACCATTGCTAGTATATAGTGATGTCATTTCTTAAGAAATTTTAGTCCAACATAGAGAAATTTAGCTCTGATACCAATTGTGGGATCGATGGCACCTCTAGAGGGGGTGAATAAAGTGTAGCGGAAGAAATATCCCCAATTAAAAACTAATGCAGGTAAAGGCAAATATAGACATAATTAAATACAATAAGGTAAATAGGAAGAAAGAAGCAATACGCAGACACCGAAATTTTATATTGGTTTTTCTCTTAGAGGACTAGTCCAGCCTCGAGTACTCCTGCTCGATGTTAAATCCAGTATTTAAAATAGAGGTTACACCGCATGTTTTATTCTGAAGGACACGCCAACTTCTTATACCGTCGTTATCTGAAGTCCACGAACAAACTTTAATACTGTCTGAAAAGCTATTATACTCCAAGCTTGTACAACTTGAACACTTCTAATCGAAACATACCGGCGCTTAGCAGAATATGAGTTGTCTTGGAAGTATGAAGATTGAAAAGATCTTTGTAATATGAAGCCTTAGAATGAATAGAGAAGATGAAGAATGAGACAAGTGAATAAAATAAAAAATCTTCTCTATTTATAGGTAATTTTGAACCAGAGTTCAGGAAAAACTCGGTTAGGACAACGTTCAAATTTTTAAACATTTGAGATCCAAAAGACTAGGTATTCATTCTGACCAGAAAAAATTTCAGGTGATCGAGTTCGGGTAGAGCTCGACCAAAGTTGTAAAAATTGTTAGTCGACCGTAGTCGGATCGCGAAGACTAGGAATTAATCAGATTAATCGGGGGACTAGTCAGCCGAGGACTAGTCGTATTAATCGGTTTGAGTTTTTTTAAGTTAATTATATGTGTGTGTGTGTGTGTGCAGTTAAAAAATAATATATATGCAATATATGCTTTATGTCATCAAAGTATTAACTTTAGTACCCAATATATACTTTATGTCATACAAGATGGTATGCATCTTTTCTGAAACTTCTTCTTCTCTTCTTTCTCCTTCTCTGTCGATTGCTTCTAGGTTTTTGAAAGAACTGAATTTCGGATCGAATTTTGATCTTTTTTATCCCTTCTTTTTTTATCCGAGGCCTAGTCGGCTGACTATGCCTGTGTAGCCGCCTGCCTAGGTTCGATTATTGCTTGAGCCTATTTTTTTTACTAGTCCCCTAGTCGAGTCGGTGAAGGCCGGCTACCGACTAGTCGGGGATTAGTCGGCCGACTAGTCGGATTTTTACAATAGTAAGCTCGGCCAGAGTTCGGCTAGGTGGGTTTCAGGGTTTATTTTCACTGCCAAAATTTATCGTTTTAGCGACGGCCACATCCGTCGCTAAACCGACGGTAATTACTATTAGCGACCGATAACCGACGGATTTTGGCCAAAAAATTTCGTCGGCAATCAGCTCGTCGCTAATAACGTTCCGTCGCTAAGTTGTCGTCACATGACTGAATAGCGACGGATTGTCGACGTCACAATACGAAGCATTAGCGACGCATTTCCGACGGACTTTCGTCCATTTCAACTATTAAGTACTGAAATGTGTAGGCAATAGCGACGTAAAATGCCGTCGGTAACCCGTCGTAACAGCGTATCAGATCGTATCATTCCGTCGCTAATCCGTCGGTATTCATCGGCAGCTAACGACGGATTAGCGACGGTATGCTGACGGACTATCCGTCGATCAGGTTCTGGAAATGCTTGGCATTTCCAGCACCATGGTGACGGAAGATTAGTCGCTAATATGTCGTGACCGCGTCGCTACAGCGACGGGTTGCTAACTGATTATCCGTCGCCATGATTCTAAAAATGTCATGTATTTCCAGAACCATGTCGACGGATGTTCCGTCGCTACGCGGTCGCCATATATAGCGACGGATTAGCGGCTGATTGTCAGTCGCCCTGGAGACGGATTGTCGTCGCTATTCCGTCGAAGTTTATACCACCAGAACCTTGCCGACGGATAATCCGTCGACCACCCGTCGCTACCTGGAAACAGTTTAAAAACTCCAAATAGCGACGGCTTATCCGTCGAAAACTCGTCGGTAACTGGGATTATCCGTCGCTAAACGGTCACTAGTCCGTCGCTAACTAAGTTTTTTGGGAAAAAAATTGCAGCACTTTCCCTGTTCACAAATATATGCATAAACCAAACCAATATATAATGCACACCAATTATCCAACAATCACACAGACCAAATATATAATGCACACCAATTATCCAAGAATCACATAGACCAAATATGCACATACGAATTTAATGCACACCAATTATCCAAGAATCACATACCAAACCAAATTAATATAAAATAAATATCAATTATCCTAAAGAGTAACATAATATCCGGTGCTATAAGCCGATTATAGCACAATTAGTTCAAAGCTCTCACAAATAATCCAAATTTTCTTAATACAACATTTTAAGGAGGAGGTCGATTGTCCGTTCCCGTATTCGACCGACGAATATACTCCTCCACAAGGTACGGAGACAAGGCGTCGTAGATAGTGCTCGGAAGTCGACGAAGCTGCTCTGCGGACATGAGATCCAGGAGTGCCGTCACAGCCGTAGGCGGTAGCACAGGGGCTTCAGGGTTGAAAGAAAGATGGCCCACGGAAGACGGACCGACACCTGCAGTCGACGGACCAGTAGAAGACGGACGAGCACCATCAGCAGACGTACCGGCAGCAGCAGACGGACCGGCAGCAGCAGACGCAGGAGGAAAGTGCGTGGCAAATTGCTCCCACAAGGACGACACCGCCTTGTGCAGCTGCGTAAGCTACGACCTAACATCATCGTCTGCCCGGGCCACGGGAGGAGGCGGTGTCGGTGGAAATCTCTGCATCGCCATATGCAATGGCCCTAGGGAGCCGACTCCGTACAGGAACCCTTTCTTAAAGCCGCCGACAGTATCTACGAACAAGTCGTTCCGACTGGCCAAAGAAGAGGGCGTCCGGAAGGGCGTCGTTTCACCGACATCCTCGGTGTCAGTTAACTGAGCCCGACTAAGGGCCTCACGATACGCAGCCTATCAAATGAATGTGTTTATATTATAAGATTTACCTAAGTTGTAATCTAAATCCTATGTTTCACTAAGTTAAGTGTGAATCCTAAGTTTACCTAAGTTATAGTCCGAATACTTTTAATTCTAACGTTAATCTCATAAACATAAGTACTTACATCAGTCTCCTTGGCCCTCTCGTCGACGAAGCTTCCGTCCTTCCGTCTTTTGTGCGTATGCTGGAACACGTCGTGCATGGTGACCGATTCTGGCGCCCTTCCCTCCTTCACCGCCCGTTAGGCCTGCATACGAAATTTTCGTAGAAACTAATTAACTCCTTTAATTAATAATACCTAATTCGATAGTGAAATAAATTTATGGTTGCTCACCAGATCTGCAAGTATCGCTGCGTGAGACCTTGATCCCCCCGTATGAAGGCCCGCGGCAGATCGGTTCACCTTCGCCTTCTCCGATTTCTTCTTGTACGCAGGGTTATCCATCATACCTAAGAGGTCCTCATAATACTCCTGCCGGATCCAATTCGGCCTCGTATGCCCCATTTTTAGGTCATGAATCATATCCCGTATCTTCTTCGAGCATGCGCTTCTGTAGGTCCTGCGGATCCCCTCCTCGTGATGAGGGGGGCCACCAGTACGTTCTCTAACACAGAAAATCAATTATCACGTAATTTACAAAATGGTTGATTAAAGAATCACATAGACTTAACCAAAAAAATATAGATATATACCCTCAACTCGTCGAGCCAGACGTACTGCACGTTTGGGGGCACCGACGTAAAGTTGAGGTAGGGACCGTGGAAGTTAGCCCGGATAATTTCTCCAAGGGCCCTGCCAACATTAAACGGAAAAAACCTACAAAGAAGAAACGACTGGATTAACTTGAATAAATAAAAGAAATTTAATAAATTAACTTAAATTTACTTACGAGGTCCCCGCGGGCCATAGCTCTCGTCGGAACTCGCCTCTCGGCCTCTCTGGTGCCGTCGGAGGATCCGCGGGTCCGCGTATGTACTCCCCAGTAACCGGATGGAACCGAGTATGGGGTACTCCGGGGCCCACTGTGCAGTAACTGGGGCATCCCCTGGTGGATCCGCTACTGGTGGTTCCGATAGCGGATCGGATCCGCTAGCAGATCCGGACTGATGCCTCGATGAAGTGGTCGATCGAGGGCGGGATGCGTCTGTGCCCGGGGTACTCTCCGGGTCGGGCTCGCTCGATGGGGTCACATTCCGGAAACTTTGAATGCGACCACGACCACCAGCACCAGTACGACCACGACCACGACCCGCACCACCACCACCACCACGACCACGGCCAGCCATCATGACCTGTAAATAGAACACATAAACATAATTAACAATATGAAAGTGTAAATGGATATAAAAAACTAAACTAAAATATACATACTACCAGTAGGGAGACGAGTGCCGCCGCGACGAAAAAGACTAGGAGTGCCATCTGCAATAAGTAAATAATCGAATGAAAAAAACATGAATTCACGTAATTGCTTTTATGAGGTCAAACTTAATTCACGTAATTGGAAGTGTTTTTACTATACAACAATATTTAACCTAATCATCGTCTTCGTTCTCATCCTCGGCCTCGTCTTCATCATCATCCTCCTCATCCTCATCCTCATCCTCATCCTTATCTTCAACGTCGATTTCATCTGTATCCTCATCCCCATCAAATTCTTCTTCTTCTTCTTCTTTTTCTTCTTCTTCTCCTGCCTCAAAATTTGGGACAAGATGCCTCTTTCTCCCCTGGTTGACAGCTAAGTCTTGTGTATCAACCTCTTCCTCCCCTCTATTTTTCTCAACAATATCTTCAACATCCATTGTATCTGAGTGTTGTCCCAAGTATTAGGACTTTTCGATCTGGTCCTCTTGGTATGACGGGTCTCCAACGTTGAATGTATTTCTAGATTTAATCTTGCATACTGTCCACCAGTCAAATCGATCTCTACGACGCCTTGGGTAGCTTGTATAGTAGACTTGAACAGCCTGATTTGCTATTGCAAATGTATCGGACCCTCTATACCTCCTGCGATGATTTATATCGACAAATTCAAATTGTTTATCGATTCTCCAACCGATATTTGGTGTCGTATCGAACCACTCACATTTGAACATCACAATATGTATATCATATGGGCCAGTATATTGTAAATCTACAATATCCCGAAGTACTCCATAATAGTCAAAGTCCGGCATCATACTCGTCGTCTGTCAACCACCGTTTAACAAGACATATCGGTGAGCGGCATCATACTCGTCGTCTGTCAACCACCGTCTTTTACTAGCCCCAACAGGCTTGCCCCTTACATTGAATCTTCCTCCATCCTCAACGTTCTCGTCATTCCTTTGAGGTCTATTTCAATTTGTTTTAACATGAGTATCGAAATAAATGGAGCAGAAGTTTGAAACCTCTTCGATAAGATATGCTTCGCATATCGAAGCCTCTATATGAGCTTTGTTGCCAACTTTCTTCTTTAGATGGTGTAGGTATCTAGAGAGACAAATTATCTTGAGAATTAAGAAAGAATTTTAAAATAAATAGAAATTCAGCTTAAATTATATCGATATTTATGTACCTTTCAAATGGGTACATCCATCGATAATGAACAGATGCACCGACACTGGCTTCATATGCTAGATGAATCGGTAGATGTTCCATGCTGTCGAAGAAGCCAGGAGGAAATATTTTCTCCAACTTGTAAATTGTTAAGATAATCTTCTCCTCAAGTTCAACCATGTGTTGCACAGTCAACTTAGTTGAACAAATATCCCTAAAAAATATTGATAGTTCGGCCAACGGAACCCATACAGCAGAAGGCAACAACTCTTTCAAAGCAATGGGCAATAATCTTTCCATAAACACGTGGTAATCATGACTCTTCATTCCCGTTAGCTTGCGTTCATTGAGGTCAACGCATCTAGACAAATTCGACACATAGCCGTCGGGAAATCTTAAAGTAGATACCCACTTGCAGATTATTAATCTATCTTCCTTGCTCAATGTGTATTGTGCTATCGGCTTACTTAATTGTCCAGCAGCTCCCCTTTGTATCAAGTTCAGATAAGGACGCTTGCATATCTCGGCAATGTCTTGTCTTGCTTTTGGATTGTCCTTCGTCTTTCCTTTAATGTCCATGACGGTATTGAAGACATTATCGAACACATTCTTTTCGATATGCATAACATCAAGATTATGCCTTATAAGATTATCTTTCCAATAAGGCAAGTCCCAGAAGATACTCCATTTGGTCCAGTTATGGGTTTGTTCGAACCCATCGACACGATTGTTCGATGGATCTTCCATTACAGTGGGAAAATCCTTTACATCTTCCCAAATATCGTATCCCGATAATCTGGCAGGCGGATGAGAAAATTCTTGTTTTCCAGCTCTGAATGCGTCCTTGTTCTTTCTCCAAGGATGACTCGCGGGCAGAAATTGACGATGACAATCAAAGAAAGAAGTTTTTCCTCCATGCTTAAGGCAGAATGCCTTACTATTTTGCATGCATATCGGACAAGACAGGGTGCCGTGAGTACTCCATCCCGACAGCATACCATATGCGGGAAAATCATTGATTGTCCACATCAGTAAAGCTCTCATCTGAAAGTTCTGTTTCCTGAAAATATCCTACGTCGCGACGCCGATCTCCTACAGCTATTTTAGCTCATCCACCAACGGCTGTAAATATATATCGATATTCTTCGTCGGATTTTTGGGACTCGGTATGATAGCTGTCAAGAACATATAAGGAGTCTTCATACACATCCATGGTGGCAGATTGTAAGGGGTCAGAATGACCAGCCAGCAGGAGTATTGAGATCCCGACTGCCCGAAAGGGGCGAATCCATCAGAACATAGCCCCATGCGTACATTTCTGGGCTCTGCAGCAAAATCTGGATGGCAAAAATCGAAATATTTCCACGTCTCTCCATTCGAAGGATGTGACAATTCTCCATCGTCCTTTGTGCGTTCTTCGTTGTGCCACGTCATGTGTTCTGCTGTATTCTGAGACATATATATCCTCTGCAAGTGCTTCGTGATCGACAAGTAATGCATATACTTGTAAGGACGTCATTTCTAGTTGACTTTCCTTTTCCCCTGACTTCCTTGTAACGATCCGCATTACAGAAGCGACAACTTTCTACATCCTCATTCTCCTTATAGTACAACATGCATCCGTTGCGACAATAATCTATCTTGTCGTACCCCAGTCCCAGTTGTCGGACCATCATCTTCGACTTGTAGAAGTTTTTTGGAAGCTCTTTTGATTCCTTCGGTAACACCTCCTTCATTAGTTGTGTAATCCGATCGTAGCAAGTTTGTGGCAAGTTAAAATCGGACTTTATGTTCAACAACCGCATCGTCACTGACAGTACGGAATGTGGATCACAACCAGGATATAAAGAAGTTTCAGCATCCTGAAACATATCATAGAACTCCTTCGCCTCGGGATTAGGATCCTCCGGATCAAAATTAGGCCCTGTCGCGTCGTACACCATATCTCGTGCAAGGTTCTGCACGTCTCCATAATCAACGGAGCATTCGTCGTCATCGACGACAAAATCCGCTGCAGCATTATCATCAAAAGCATAAGTAGCAGCATTCGCAACCTGTCTTTCGGCATATAGTTCACCTTGCGATGACCACAGGCCGTAATCACGTACGAAACCCTTACAGGTCAAATGATCTCTTACACTCACCACTTCTTCGTAACGTCTATTGCGACAATTACGACATGGACACTTGATTTTGTTACCGTCCATAAACTGAGCTTTGCTCATGGCATACTTAAGAAACACTTCCACGCCTGCCTGAAAATCGTCACTCACACCTATTCTGCTCTCGTGTTGTCGTTTGTACATCCATGTACGATCAACGAAATAACGATCCATCACAGATTAGATGTAAAAATCTGTATAGTAAGACAAACTAAACAGAATTAGTATATAATCATGTAACTAGTGGATCCGCTAGTATTCTAGCTCGAGAAGAGAAAAATATAAATACAGTTGTTACTAATAGTTCGATACCGATAGTGCGATACCGATACCGATACCGATACCGATACCGATAGTACGATACTGATACACAGGCCATAGTTCGATACCGATAGTTCGATACCGATAGTGCGATACCGATACCGATAGTGCGATACCGATACCGATACCGATAGTTCGATACCGATAGCATGGTTTAAAGTATCAGCCGATACCGATCCGATACGGCCGATACCGATACGGTTTGGCATGTTCCGATCCGATACCGACCGATACCAAATATTGGCCGATACCGACTATGGGGGTCTTTGTTCCGGTCAATTCGGCAAAACCAATCGGTAAGGGTGACTACTATTTCATATAATTTCAAAACTACTAAGAAATAACGCTGAAATACTTAAAATTATGCCTAAATATATAAAATATATATTTTTAAATGTAAATAATTTATTAATAATTATTTGTTTTCCGATACCAAAGTCCGATACTCCGATACGAAACCGCCGATACTACCGATATCGCCGATACCAATACTCATAGGAATAGTCCGAAACCGATTCCGATACCGATTGTGAACCTTGACCGATAGCTACCGATACCGATACCGATACCAAACTGAGTCAATCTATCTATTTCTAAATTGCAAGAGTCCACTTCTAGGATATGGGAGCTATATCCTAAATATCTAGTCTAAAATTAACTTGGTTAGGATACTAGAGTGTCCTTATATATTATCTAGCAAGCACTACCTTAGTCTAGTCACACTAGCATTAATTACCTATAATTCCTACCATTTCTACAATCACACATTACACCCCAAGCCGTCCAGCATGCTAATTATAATAGGCACATATATATGTATATCACAGTTAGATGTATAGACCATGAACCCAAACACTGACTTATGCATATGAAGAACTCGCACTGTCCTTGACACAGTGAACATATACACCATGAACCCAAACTCCATATTCACATTTACTAATCCAAACACCACCAAACTAATGGATAACACCCAATATGGATAACACATTATTTAGCCAATATATAAACTCAGATAAATTTGATAAGCAAAGCCCCCCGTCGCCCCCGACCAAAGCCCGCCGCAACAAGCCCACCGCCCAGCCACCGACCAAAGCCCGCCGCCCCAAGCCCGCCGCCCAGCCCCCGACGCCCCCGCCCCAAGCCCGCCGCCCAGGCCCCGCCGCCCCCGCCCCAAGCCTGCAGCCCAGGCCCCGCCGCCCAGGCCCCGACGCCCCCGCCCCAAGCCAGCCGCCCAGCCCCCGACGCCCCCGCCCCAAGCCCGCCGCCCAGGCCCCGACGCCCCCGCCCCAAGCCAGCCGCCCAGCCCCCGACGCCCCCGCCCCAAGCCAGTCGCCCAGCCCCCGACGCCCCCGCCCCAAGCCCGAATGTCCCCAAGCCCGCCGGCCCCGCTGCCCCTACGTCGACACCACGACACAGAGAGAGGATTACCTTCGGAAGAGAGAGAGGAGAGGACGCCGTCGTCGTTCACCGAAGCCGCGCGAGAGAGAGAGAGAGAGACAGAGAGAGAGAGAGGAGAGAGATTGAATTTGGGGGGAATGCCAAAAGTTCCCCCCGTATTTTCATTTAAGTCTGGAACTAAATTGTTGCGACAGAATAGCGACTGCTAATAATCCGTCGCCATGTAGTCGCTATTATTGATTATCCGACTGAATATCCGTCGCTACGTAGTCGAAGATATGTCCCGCCAATTCTCTACACAATTCCCGCCAAATAATCGACTGTGTAGCGACGACGGAAACTCCATCGCTATAACACCGACACTCTAGCGACGGATGTGCGACCTTTCCTCCCCCTAAAATTAAAATAAAAATGGCAAAGGCTTGTAGTCGGTAATCAGTCGCTGAGCGGCCACGAAACCGTCGCTAATACCGACGGAATAATTCCGTCGCTAATAATCCGTCGCTAAATGAGGGTATTTTGGTAGTGTTTGGTTCAGAATGGATTTTCTTATGTAGGTTTGGTTTTGAAAAAGATGGTTTTGTTTTGTGAGGATGATCTTCTAAGTGCCAGTGATATCCAACTCACAAAATAACCTATACTAGAAATGAAAATTACAGAATAAAAGTGCAAAGGTTGCTTGACGAGCTCGGCTGCGATCTTCTATAGTCTTCTTGCTCTTACGTATCAAAGTCGGAGTTTTAAGTCAATTATTGAAATCAGGTTGATCATGACTACATGGGCCAACATTAATATGTGTGCTTATGGAATCGTAGTTGTTAAACAACTATTATTCCTATTTCTCCCTTCCTTCGTAGACCCCCACTTACTTATTTTTCTCCATAATTGGTCTCTCTTTCAGAGATAGTTGACCTTGAACAACCAACCGATTAGCTAGCTAGATGCAACAAACGTCGGATGGCATGTCAACATCCAAAGTAATCTTCTTTTTTATAATGTTCCCGTGATATCTTTGAGGATTTTCTACATAATCTACATTACCTCAATTCTATATTCATATGAAAGAGAGAGAAATTTTGTTTGGTCTCATTGTTGTATGAATACCTCAATCATGTATTCACATGGAAGATATATGAATTTTGATTGGTCTCATTGTTGTATGAATTGAGCAATCCAAATCCTACTTAAAATATGACGGATATATAATTTTGCTATATAGAATACTAGCATATGTGTACGTGCCTTGCACATATTTTAATATTCTTTTAGTTAATTTAGGAAAAGTCTTTAGGAAGATCAAGAGGTAGTCTTCATAATTATTAAGTTGTCCTTATTAAAATTAATGAACCATTTAATTAGTATAGACCTATAAGGGTATTTTTGGAATTCAAAAGTTTCACCATCAAGTTTTCCTATTATATAGTAGAATAGATTCTTTTAGTTAATTTAGAAAAAGTCTTTAGGAAGATCAAGAGGTAGTCTTCATAATTATTAAGTTGTCCTTATTAAAATTAATGAACTATTTAATTAGTATAGACATATAAGGGTATTTTTGGAATTCAAAAGTTTCACCATCAAGTTTTCCTATTATATAGTAGAATAGATTTATCAAAACAATTTGAGATTCTATCACAATCTAATTCATGTGCGGATAGAAATCCATAATTAATTAGGAGTTGACTAAATTAATTTCTAATTGGTTCACAACATAATTAATTTGAGCAATTCAATTAATTCATTAGATTTGACTTTATAAACCAACTATTGATCCAATTAACCAACTTTCTTGGTTGGGTTGACTTTTTCGCTTAAAATTTTAGACTCAACATCAAAAAGATAACAAGATCCAAGTGAATTCGGATCAACAAGACCTTAAAATTGGCCAAATCAAAATATCTTCTAGAATCTATCTTTACAAACTAATATTCACACCTAACGATATCTCATGGATTCCATATTGTGTGTAAAAGCACATAGAACCTTTATACGTGCAATCAACACGTATATCGGAATGTGTAAACCTCCTTGCTCCGAATATTAAATTTTCCTAGATTTTGTGATGAATTTAGATGATAATCAAAATTACATCCCTCATTGAAAATAAATCAATAGTAATGGATATACAATAGACTTAGTAATAAAATAAAGTTGTCGGTATAAAGTTACAATTAAGCCTAAAATATATCTAAGATGTAGTTTACTTTTTAGTAAGGTTTTGATATGATTTAAAGTTTTAATATTAGAAAGTTGAAAAATAGATAATAAATTAATCAACTTATTAATAAACTTATTTTAGGACATTATGGGGTCAACTAGTAATTAATTGGTAGATTAATTAAACACGGAGGAAGAGAGAGACATAAACAATTAAATATACTTAGATCGTTTAATCATGACCATATTTTGTCTTTCTTTATTTATTTTGGCAAAACACCACTTCGCTTTTTTATATAGATAAAATGTAATATTTATTATTAGATAGCATAAGTTATGAGACACTTTTTTTATTTTTTTAAAATTATAATTATGATGTAAAATTACATGTTTTATGTATCTATTAATAATTTATTTATTTCAAATATTATTTATCTTGAAATTTATATTATTATAAAAATGTTATAATTCATAATACATAAATTATTAAAAAAAAAAAAAAGATAATTTTGTGCATCGTACTGTCTATGTCTATGTCTATGGCTTGCCCATATCAAATGACAAATTTTTTAACAATTTTGGGAAAGGAGGCAGACCTATCTTTTGGTTCTGGCCGAAAACGACCTTATTTTTCTAAACCTATTTCTAAAGAAATTGAAAAAAGAGAAGTAAAAGTACATTTGTTTGGAGTTCTAAGAGTTTCCAAAGAAGTAATAAAATGGTTTCTAAAAGTAAAAAAAATCAATATGGGTCATGAAACTAGTTATAAACCTAATAATGAAGGAGTTTGAAAATGCAATAAACTCTATTTTTATTTATGGTGTGTTTGGTTCGACGAAGTGAAACGAAATGAAAATTTTGGAAGCAAAGTATTTGCATACGCGTTGCATATGCACGTTATGCATACACACATATTTCCACTTCCTCTGTTTGGATGTCCTAAAAAATGGAGTTTGAAAGTGAAATATTTTTAGTTCGATTGTCTGGATGGTTGTTGAAACAACCACTACAAAAAAATAGGTTTTTAGCAACGAAAAATTTCGTTACTAAAAGCAACAAAATCGTTGCCAAAACTTTTAGCAACGAAAATTTGCATTTCTCGAACTGTTGTTTTAGGTGCGTCACCTAAAGTATCGGCAATGAAATTCTGAAGTCGTTGCTACATCCATACCCTTTAGCAACATGCCAAAAAATTTGTTGCTACTTTCACAGATTAAAGGTTGTATTTTTTGCAACGCGTGTTTGTCTTTATATATGATGCATTTAGCAACGAAATTATTGCGTTGCCAAATATAATTTTCTATAACACAAAAAATTAATTGTTATATGCTAAATTTAGCAACAACATTAATGTGTTGCCAAAAGTTTCAAAATTCTCAAATATCTCCATATATTTGCAACACACAAAAGTTGTTGCTATATGTTAAATTTAGCAAGAAAATTAGTACATTACCAAAAAAACAAATCTAGAATTCATCATAATATTTGACGACTCATCATCGTTATCAAAGATTTTTTTTTTCCTGCTCATTCATGCGCACGATAGTTGAATCATATATTTAAACAATAATTTAGAATTCCATATGAAACATAAAAAAAATTCAAAATAGAATTTAATTGTTTTACGATCACGTTCACCTCCAAAATTAAATTAAAAAGTTATAACATAACTAAAAGATTCTTGGGCATACATAAAATGAAACATCTCTATAAGCACTTCCAACATTTTTTTTACTCTAATAGAGTATTGTTGCCTCTATAAGCACTTTGCTCCATAAGTATCTGAAACATCTTCTCTATACATGCCATAGCAGCTAGAGATTCCTCTAATCTCTTATTCATCTCCACTCATTTGTGTCAAAACTCTCCCTCATCTCTGTCATCTCAGCCCAAGTCTAGCCTCTGTCTCGAACGTTCAGGATATTGCAGTAGAGCGAGAGGAAGTTGGTGGCCGAGCATACATGTCAAGACCCTGGACATAGCCTGATCGATGATTTAAGACTTTCTCAACAACTTCATCTTGTAGCAATGTTAATCCTTGTGTTCCTGCCTCCTCTTGAACTGCCACCATCTTTTCCTGAAATTACAATATGCACAAAGATAACATAAAAGCAAAGAAAGATTTAGAGATAGATTCAAGGACAATGCATCTAATCTCTAATAGTCAACAAGCTAATGCACAAATCCTTCCAACATGCTAATTCAAATATAACGTGGAAAAAAATAATAGATTTCTCAAAGACCAGATACAGTACACTTGAACATCCTGATATTGTGGTGTAGCAGTTCGGGAAAACTAAACTGCAAGACGTAGTATTCCTGGGAGAATCAGTAGCAGGATATCTGCAGTACCAGGTTCTAGCAGTAGTTAGAGTTAAAACTCTAATTTCTGTGCAGACTTAGGATAGCAGCTCATGTAGGGGTTTGTAAAGGAAGGTAAAACTCTATTTTCTGTGCAGACTTGGGATAGCAGCAGTAGTTAATAGTTATAGAGTTAAAACTCTAATTTTTGGTGCAGCAGTTCCTCCCAGATATACAATATATATCAAGTATCAGAGTATGTAGTGCTTGTGTGTTCCTAGAACAACATGTAAACTCTAGCAACATAATTTCAACCCAATCTTGGGGTGCCATGACAATAGAGGAGTTATGTAGTGCTTGTGTGTTCCTAGAACAACCAAGTAAACTCTAACAGCATAATTCCAACCCAATCTTGGGGTGCAAATGCGAGCAGGCTCCCCTAAAAGGTACTGTAGAACATGGGTATAGCGGTTAACCTGTGTGTGTTTGTGTGTCAAAACTGTAGTAGATAGTAAAATTGGGTTGCAGTACAGATAGTTGACTACTACATAAGACAACAGCAGTTTGGAGACATACAGTTCCTGTGTATAGTAGGGAGGGAAATCTATGTGGTGTAGGGTTAGTATCAAGTATCAGAGTATGGGGGTTGTTTGTGTGAAGGTAAAGAACAGGTATGTGCAAAACCATATGTCTAATATACATTATATATCAAGTATCAGAGTATATCTAATATACGTTATCCGTTCCTTTCCTTTCATTTTGCCTCTCCTATTATCACATCAAAATGAAATATTTTCAAGGCTTACCCACAGCCTCTCATAAAATGAGGCTAGAGACCATTCAAACAAATACTTCTATAACCGAGTAGGGAAGGGAAGTGCGTTCATACCAGCCTAGGAGCGACGAGGGACGACAGGGTTATCGACTTCTCCGACGGGATCTCCGCTTTGGTGCTCCCCATTATCACCAAGCAATCTCCCGAAGGGACGACCTTCACTTTCCCTCTCAGCCATCTTGTTACCGCAGGGGCCGACGCCATGGCCTGTTATTCAACAAGATCGATCACATCGAAACATATACATGCCACTACCGACCTTCCATGTTTTTTTACAACATCTATACTAAATTCTTCATCCATCATTAGAGAATAAACAAAAAATGGAAGTATTAGCTTTATTCTCCAAGCAATCAAATAATACTAGAAGGTATTTCCTTTGCAAAATTATTTTGATCCTCGTTTCTGTGCACATATAAAATGAGAAATAAATTGTCACAGAAAGGTCACAGTAAACACTTCCATAAGCCGTTTCCTTTGGCAACTATATCTAAAATGTGAACCAAGCAAAGATGTGATAAGCTGATAAGTAATTACAGATACAGCTCGAACGGTAATGACAAAGGTGAAGCAGTCATAACCGGTATATTAAATTAAAGCCTTGCTATTAATCATTAGAATTACTTTCCTTGAGATTCCTTCTAAATGGTTTGCTTGAGGACCGACTGACATACTGCTCAAAGAAAGGAATAAAACATCTATGTAAATATTTCAAGTAGTAAACTTTGGATACATACCGCATCTGACATGTCACAGTGTAGCTTGGTTACTGAATCACCCCTGACTAGCTCTTCTGTAAGTCCAAAAGCAATATAAGTTTTGGGGCCCATGTCTGGCTTCAAAACACCCTTTGGGGGCCAAGCTGCAAGATTCAGAACACCCTCCTGAGGGCTTGTGTATTGTGGAAAAGGCAAATAAGTTATGAATTCGGCATTGTGGCAAGGTAGGCGCTTCCCAAAGTCTGTAGCTGGGGGGCCAGTCCTTAAGTTTCAGCAACATATGCCATCCATTATCGTGATATCTTCCCTTGGCATAGTCATTGAAGAATTGGTGTATATTTATGTCAGTCTACATTGAAAATGAAAAGAATAAAACTACGAAATGTGGAAAATTTTCCATATATATCTGTGTAACTTATGCATTGATCAAAAAGCACAAATTGCTGATGAGAAGCTATCATTGACAACTATATAAACTGACAAGAACCAGAAGTTCTATGTGCAGGAAACTAACCCTACAGAAGTCCAAGCAATTAATTGCCTATATTTCAAGATTCTCAGTATCAGCCCTGGTCCTTGAAACTGATGTCTCTCGTAATATGCCCCATATTACCATTGGCTCCCAGCTCAGTCCAGTGGTAAACTCAAGCACATCACGAACAATTACTTGCTCACCTTTAATCCAGTGCTTCTGAAAATGCTCTAACTGCCCTTGCTGAATATCTCTTGCAGCTGGAAAGTATAATAAGTTATCATAAGAATTCTCTCTAGAGCCAGCTTTCCACAGCATTTTCCTACCAGAATCCCCCTGCCTTGATGAACTAGTACATGGGCAACAGGCAGAGTAATCCAGGGGAGAACTAGATTCATAGTCCTTATTAATCTTACTAGCATTAGCTAACAAGTCCCGAAGCCAACTTTCATGAAACAAACACTTTTAATTCTAAAATTGAACCACCACAACCACTAATTTTTTGGGTGGACATAGTGTACTCCCATTACTTTCAGTTTTCCACTTTTTCATAGGTACCAGCTCCTCCCTAAAGACGTCATCGATGCACTGCAAAGAATCCTCCCCATGCATGTATTTCTAACCTCTGTTGAGATACTTCACAACAATTTCCCCACTATCTGCAGGTTGGCATCCATCACGAATATCTTTGCAAAACCGAGGCAAAGGTCATAGGAACAACTAGGACAGCTCCTGTGGAAATCAACAATAGAGGTTCTGCACTTATCACTGCATCAAAAAGTACAATAATATAAGATTCCCCCCAGGGTTTACCAGAAAAAAAATTATTTAGGGAACCACAGAAAATTGACATACCAATACATCCATTCATCTTGATCACAAACAACTCGAGGTAACTCCAATTCACTTGATGACAAGCCTGTTTATGACAGTACGAATAAGCAAAAACAATAAAAGATCAAAAATACACCATATACGCAAACTAAATATGAATTTAGGTGGTTTTGACCTCGAATATCTGCCTCCAATTCCTTCTCTTTTAGTTGATCTTTGCACAGTTCTTGGAGCAGAGGAACCCTCACACAGCCCATTCTTCCTTCAGGGCCTGTTTGGATTAATGAAACTAGGAGGAAGTGTGAAAGTGTTAGATACATCTTTGCATCTCCATAGCATATGCACCCCAAACTGAGTTACCAATAGTGTTAGGTTAGGTACCATTATGTCACACCATTACTTGTCATGGTATTGTTACCTTCATGAGCTATGAAACAACCACGAAAATATAAACCTTGACAAAAACCTACATGTATATCTGAACAAATATGCATGAAGGTATTATCCAAGATAATATGTACGAGCAAAATTCCAGTAAACATATAAACCTGGATAACATGAGCTAGCTTGTTCATGAAAAGAAAGTTCAAATTTACATATAAACCTTGAAAAGAATCTTCAATAGATAACTGTGACATTAACTGATATACATCAACTCATCAAATAATTACACAAGCAAGGCAAGGCCATAGTTACCAGTCCATAGAGAACTGGGCAAACAGCCCCTCAAAGACAACGCCATATGAAGTTATATCCAAACGAATCACCAATCAACAGAGAACTGGGCAATCACCACTCGAAGATAACACTATATATGAGGCAATAGGAAGTTGCTACAACCAACACAAACTCAAAGCAATATCCCATTCTTTAAGAACAACAATGTTACAGCAAGGAAAATGCTGCTACTCTTCGACAAAAACCAACAAACTGATCAAAGAACAGCCCCCAAGAGCAGCTACTTCAACAAAAACAAGAAACTCATCAAAGAACATCCCCCAAGAGGAAATGCTACCTGCTACTTCAAAACAAGCCAACACTCAAAAGAAGGTGACAACTGCACCATGTTTGCATGCATTTTTGAAGTGGTAAAATAATTCACCACTATTATAACATGGACACATTTTAGTATATGGCTTTCTGTGTTCTTAAGACAAATTTAGGACTCCATATACTAATTTTGGTTATATTTTATAGAAACTTCATTGAGATTTCTCTCTTGCACTTGTGATATTTCACTAGTGCAATGGGCATAAAGGTGAAGGCAAAATGTAATATTAACACTACAAGCATCACATTTCGTTATTCATAGTAGTAAATGTTTAACATTGTCAAAGAGAAAGAGAATTGGACTTAAATTTGTCATTTAACTTTACATATAGATTATAACATGATGATAATATGTATAGTTAGTAGTTACTACTGTTCCTTATTTTGATTTCTGTTTGTTCACTCTGAATTCTGTACTGCAGGTGAAGAACATGACACGAACAAAGTGCATGGCAGCAAGGTGTGCATGTTCCTTTCTTTCTATTCAGACTAAATTTGAAGATCTTCAGTTGATATAGCTAGTAAAATGAACTTTTATTTGTGTCAATTGTGTGAGAAACTTTTGTAGCTAGACATATGATTGAGAGGCATGAGGATGATAAACTCAAGATATGACAACAGAGGGCAACAGTCCAACATGTGGTTTTTTGTCACAACTGAAGTTTACAAATTCTTGCAGTCTTAACAAGAGCTACATACCAACCGTGAAGAAGTTTCAGTTAGTGCTTGCAGATTGCACCTCCGAATAAGTTGAGTATAATGCGTTTTAAGTTGTAGATCACACTTAAGTTGGTCTGTGTGTAATACCTGCTCGAGAATTTTTAGAGAAGAAATTTCCCTTTATTACTTAAGTGCACGGCTTGTCCTCTCAATAGGTGATTCAAAATACTTTAGACTACTAGTAGGTTTCATTCTTTAAATATCTATCCAGAAATTTTTGCTTGGAGCTTGACTATAATTGGTCCAGATTCTAGACTGAAGAATATGATATTTATATGGCTGACGTTTTACATGTCAGACACCATGAGAAACGGAGAGGACACCAAATTTTGAAGTGTTTGTGCTTCCCAGCACCACAAATGACAAAAGTAACCTATGGAAGAGGAAAGAGGCAAATGTCTTTTTAATCAAGACTACTTAGTTAAGATACCTTGTGTATATATATTTTCTACATGGTACATTTTAATACAATGGTTGTCATGGGATATTTTGGATTTCATGAAAACAACTTATAGAGCTAGTCTTTATGAGAAACATTGAAAGCCAGTTGTTTGGCTAATTTACAGTATTAAATGAAGCAACACCTTTTTAAATCTATTGAAGTTGGATAAATCCAAACCTTGGGTGCAGGTCGTAAGAGAAATGGTTTGAAATGGTTTGTGTAGGTAAACTGTAGATGATATCTAGGAGATGGAATTTATCTATGTGTTTTGGAATTAGATTGAGTACTTGACGAGTTTATTGGAATGTGAATGTGTTTAGATCTTGCATACATAAAAGATCTTGTTGCAAACAAATCAAGGGAGATGGAAACTAAAATTGTTACTTATCGAACCAGACACCCTCTTAAGAGGTAGCAAGCGGCCCATGAAAGGACTGCTGCAAAGGACATGTACCCACAAAAGAAGGTCGAGGTATGATCAGTAGGATTGCAACTATCTCATGCTTGATTTCTACTTAGGTGCATGGAACAAAAGAAGGGGACCGAGAAGAGTAGCTATTTTGTCTAGTCGTTTGTAGATCTGTAAACCTTGTAAACCAATGACTGATTTACCCGTACTTAAAAGAGGCATTAGAGTGATTTTGCACTCATAATGTCACACCTGTGGCACATAAGTGCAAGCATTCATAAATATCTTACTTGTGAAAAACCCAAGAGGAAAACTGCATCGGTCTACTGCATACAAGTAATATAAGTTTTTAGTATGTTAACATGGAGAGCATGTTATCAATTCTGCATTAATTTGGGTTGATGATCTAGTATCAACATTTGTGTACATGACATCCAATCTGATTCTGTAATTTACTTTCAGAAAACCAGTTTTCTTCTGGATACATTTTATTCTCCTATACAGGTCTAAAATTCTTCGATAAGACTTCTAAAAACAGTGCTCCTTAAACAAGAATATCAGGTGAAACACTAGTATGTTGAACTAAACAAAACTGGTCTAATATTGGAAACATACTCTTGCTGCGTACAAAAACTCATACTTTTTTTTTCAAATCACTTAGGATGAAGATGACTTGATTATGAAAGCTAATCTAGACCCGCATGGGTTTCTACTGGCTGAACAACCCTTAACATCTTGAAATTCTATCCAACATTGCTATGTAAACATGATCTCTCACTATTGTGCAGAGTTTTCTCGACCTTTCCACTATTGCTACATGCCACATATGATTCCTAAGGAAAACCCTTGTTGCATAACGTTATTTGTATTAGGAGTTGGAGACAAATTAAACCCTAGATTTGTCGAACCTTGAGCGAAGAGGGCGTCGACTTAACAGATACTGTCATGCGGAGAGGCGTCGATGGAAGCGCCGCGACTTAGAGAGGTCGTCGACTCACAGGAGAGTCCGTCGACTGCAAAAACTCGAGTATTCAAAATTTGCAATTAAATTAAAAAGCAAAATTAGGATTTACGAAAGATGGAGTCGACTCACAGGAGAGGCCGTCGACTCACAGGAGAGTCCGTGACTTGGAGAGGCCGTCAACTCACAGGAGAGGCCGTTGATCTCGGGTGATTTTTTCCCACGCTTGGAAGCAGTCACATCCCAAAGGAAAACGAAGAGGATTTTTTTCTTCCAATTTCATAAACGATTTGTCAGTGTTTGGGAACGGAGCTAGGGTTTATGTTGAGAGGGCAAATTTTGTTAAAAGAGGGAAAATTCGTTTTGGGGAAAGTTTTGCTAGGAGGGAAATTTTTTGCCTCCTAAACTAGAAACGGAGAGCGCCAAAAAAAATTATACTGTAGGAAAAAATTTCGGCCAAATAAAATTTCTTTTGAAATATTTCAGCAACGTTATATTACATTGCCATAGATAAAAATATTTTTGCAACTTTTTAATTCGTTCCTAATTTTAGCATGCAGAAATTATAGATGATTTAGCAACGATATTAACGTTGCATATTTTCTTTCTAGACTTTGGCAACGAAATTAGCAATGACTAAAACATGTGTTGTCGAAATTTGTGTTTAGCAACGACAACAATATGCGTTGTAGAAACGATTTAATAGTAACGAAAAATAACGTGTCACGTCCCAGAACCAGAATACTGGAGAGCGGGGGACAGGCACAGCCAGCTACGTACATTGAAGTGCAACCTACCTCGCAATACGGTCACAGCTGTCTAGATGCATGAGGGTTTATCTACAAGCCAACAGTCTTTTATGGTCAAGAACAAGCCTAATGTCTCAATCTCAAGCAAGCAAATAATTATTACAAGATGTTAGATCATCAGACATACAAAGTAAGGCGTCCCAAACATTACAGATGATCATGAAGCTAGTCATACAGAATGCGAGACTATCAAGAGTTAAGTCATACATGATCAACCATAGGATTTGTCAATCATGTTACAGCCTTTAGGCATACATAAATTAAGTTTCAACACGAGCTAACACGTGCTCGACGGCTAAACGCCTCAAAAGAATAAGTTACATTAGAGTGGGAGAGCAAAATAAGAAAATCCACTCGTTGCAACTGTTACGCTTGGTGTTCACCATCTGGCTGAAAGGCAGGTAGATCCTTGGGTATCACTCTGAAATCTGGCCATACAAAACCAGCTGGGTCATGTAGTGCCCCGTCCCGCTCAGTCAATCGGAGGAATCGTAACGCCGACGGCGTTCGGACTTAGCCTTGCAACGGCGACTCGAAGACATCGCTCGGTCGAGACGACCGCTCGCTCAGGTGGGGTAGCTGTAATGACCATTGTTCGTATTACGTATTTTGGCATACGTGTACGTATTTAGACTCGTATTGCATGTCTCCCTGCTTGATTTATTTTGGCATTTCATTGATTGGTTTATCTTGGTTCGGTTCGGATTGTTTGGGCTCGGTCAGTGTTTGGGAAGGGAGCTAGGGTTTATGTTGAGATGGAAAATTTTGTTAAGAGGAAAAATTCATTTTGGGGAAAGTTTTGCTAGGAAGGAAAGTTTTTGCCTCCTAAACTAGAAACAGAGAGCCCCAAAAAAATTATACTGTAGGAAAAAGTTTCGGCCAAATAAATTTTTTTTTGAAATATTTCAGCAACGTTATATTACATTGCCATAGATAAAAATATTTTAGCAACTTTTTAATTCGTTTCTAATTTTAGCATGCATAAATTATAGATGATTTAGCAACGATATTAACGTTGCATATTTTCTTTCTAGACTTTGGCAACGAAATTAGCAACGACTAAAACATGTGTTGTCGAAATTTGTGTTTAGCAACGACAACAATATGCGTTGTAGAAATGATTTAATAATAACGAAAAATAACGTGTCACGTCCCAGAACCAGAATACTGGAAAGCGGAGGACAGACACAGCCAACTACGTACATTGAAGTGCAACTTACCTCGCAATACGGTCACGTCTGTCTAGATGCATGAGGGTTTATCTACAAGTGTCACACCCCATAACCAGAATACTGGAGAGCGGGGGACAGACACAGCCAGCTACGTACATTGAATTGAATCCCAGCTCGTAATACGATCATGGCTGTCTAGATGCATGAGGGTTTACTACAAGCTATCAATCTCTTACGGTCATTAACAAGCCTAGTGTCTCAATCTCAAGCAAGTAAGTAAATGTTACAAGATGTTAGATCATAGACATACAAAGTAAGGCGTCCCAAACATTACACATTCAGATGATCATGAAGCTAGTCATACAAAATGTGAAGAGTAGCAAGAGTTTCAGTTATACATGATCAACCCTAGGATTTGTCAATCATGTTACAGCCCGTAGGCAGACAATAAGTAAAGTTGCAAACGAGCTAACACTTGCTCGGCGGCTAAATGCCTAAAAAGAATATTTTTACAAGGGGTGGGGAAGCAAAATAAGAACCCACTCGTTGCTAGGGTTGCGCCTAGTGGTCACCATCTGGCTGGAAGTCAGGGAGATCCTCGGGAGCTACTCCAAAATTTGGCCATACAAAACCAGCTGGGTCAGACCCCAGAAAGAGCAAGTGCCACAAGGGAGGCTTCACTTAAGAACTAAAACCAGCATATTAGCACATGATACATAAAGGATAACGAAAGACATGAGTTAGAGAAAACAGGGTGATAAACGATAAGATGACGAACGGACTATTCCGGTAACCAAGTTACAACCCGTAAACCAAACAAGGACCGGGGTTGTAACCCTTCACCTGAACAGAACTTAGTCTCTAACCAATTATCGATAAAGTAAAGCATAAACAAGCATGTCCTGAGATAGCCATGTACTGGATCTAGGCATACTAGACAAGATAGGACTCCATCCATCATTCACGGCCAAGCAAAAGTATGGCTTGATACTTTAACTAACTAGGGTTATCACAAGCTTAGTTACTAACAAGATACGTCGAGATGTTCCAACAGCCACAAGCCCTGCAGTCTTAATCCAGGTTATCCGGTCACAAGTTGAGAGAGTTGGATTAGGTGACTTAGAGGTACAACACATGACAGTGTGCTGAAAAT
>JANAVB010027596.1:9989601-10017993 GCA_029216955.1 Iris pallida
GTACTACAATTTATGGGGATCTACTTGACTTTGAATCCTTTAGGAGAGGAGATCGATACTAGAATTGGCTAATCTTGACTAGGAGTATCTTGCATTGTATTACAGTCAAAATCTACTATAGATTGGGAGTATCTTGCATTGTACTATAAGCTATATAGAGGTTAATCGATTGATTGGTAGCCAAATCTAGTATTACATTTCCTCACGACTCGTCGTCCTTAGATGTTCTTCTTGCAGTGTTCTTATCCTCCACACATGTTATTTACTGTCATATTAGTAGGCATGTTTTATGTATCTTGCTAGTCCTCTGAGGACCTGATGATCTCTTCAGGTAGCTGATTGCACGGAGTTAGTTAGCTGAGCATGTGGTAGTTGACTCCATCTGCATGATTCAGGTATTTTTGTTAGTGTTATTGATTTACTATCTTTATCGTGCTTTTATGATATATTCTGCTTATTAGCTTAGCTTTATAGACTCTTATTATTCTTGGAGTCTAATCGAACAATATGCTAATGGACTGCAGACCATGACCCATACTTGTTTATTCTTATTTATTTGATTCTTGTGGATTGAGATACAGTTTAGATTAGACATGATACCCATGATCCTGACAGCTTATACGTACTCGAGTCAGGCTGGAGTCCGCTCGATACGTAGCTGGCTTGCTCACGAGCTCGCATCCGAAAAGAGGGTGTGGGTCGTGACAGAAAGAATAACATGATAAAAAGGAAGACTGTAAATAAATAGATATAGTATATAGAGAACTATCAGTGACTAATGATTCAGAGCACAAGACGGTTATGTAAACGGCACGATGTTGTACACGAGTAATCTACAGAGGTTGTACACGAGTAATCTACAGGATTGAATACATAACCACTTCTACTCCCCCGCCCAATCAATACACAAGGATCTAGCCAAGTTATGTTATTGTACACGAAGGTCATGTGAATACATGATTATACACGATTCACACGTTTCGTACACGAATGTAACGAATACAAGGAGTACACGATGCTCACGATAAAGTACAAGAACACGAATATCCGATGTATCTGCTAAGGGGATAACATCACACAACCAGATCCATATAGTACTAATCCATGTTTCCAACGTGTCAGCATCATGTAAAGTAATCTAAAGCAGGAAATATACTCTTAATGCAGGATATGAAATGATCAGAGAATGTACTCGCATGTATCCTAAGAATCTGAAGGATATCTACTGTCCGAAGAGTGGTGTCTGTGTCACGATCCGCACTCACTAAAAGGGCACGTGACGTGACAACGCCCAGCCCTCACCGGAAAAACGGCGTGGAACGCTATGGATTTCCTAGTCTGACAACAGTTTATATATATAACAAAACCTGTCGAGAATATGGTCAACTCCGAACGGAGGACAAGCAATGAATATATATAAGTGCTCAATCACAACTCTAAGATGATAAGTAAGACTGAAAGATAAAGACAACAAGACGATAAAATATAACCTGTCAAGTCCAAATACAACTAATATACAAGTCCAATCTCTAATACAGTCCAAAAGTAATACAGTCTCAAAAGTAACTGGAGACAAAGTCCAGTACAAAAGACCTACTCTAACTAAACAAGTGGTATAGTCTCGTCAGGCGGAGCTACGCCCTGCGAGACCAAGTCTAGGCCCACTACGTCATCCAGACCGTAGTAGGTACTGCAATCTCCCTCATCGGCATCTGTAATATTTTATCAACAGTCCAGTCAGGATGGAACGAGTACATATATCTCATAACAGATCTCAATATAGAATAAAAGCTATAAGACTGTAAATAGAGCATATACAATAAATCATGGAGTGTACATGTATGTATCATGGCATGGTAAGTGTTTCGATTAACAAAATACCTTAGAGGAATTGGCTTTTGAAAACAAAAAACAAGAAAAAAAGTACGAGAAGTACAAATTTGATTCTGAGAAAGTATTGCTATGGAAGTCTGATTCGTAAACGATTACTTTGTTCCTTGGACCATATGATGATGATGAAGATCACTGCTTGAAGTAGAACAATTTGGAAGAACTAATACACCAGAAAGGTATCGACGCACTTGGGCACTGATGGCGAGGCCGAATGCTTTCCTGCTTTGCTTCACTTTGTTCTGGAAGAAAAGTTGAAGAAGGATGCTCTAGAGAATCAAAATCTCGAAGCTCTGATCTCTGTATTCTCTCCTGTCTCTTCCTCTGTGTGTGTCTGTTGTATGAGAAAAAATGAGTCTATTTATAGACTGGGGCTTTCGTGCGTAAAAGAGTATCAACATCTGTCTTTACGCTAACAACTGCCCTCCATGATCAGAATCATCCTCTGTATGTGCTGACACGTGTTCCATCATTTCAGTAAGAATAGGATACATGTACATACGTTCTTCGAAATAGGTGGCATGAAGACCACGTAGGCATACCACGTTCCAGACTGGCCAAAACGAATCGGGCGTAAAAAGATGAGCGTAAACTAGCTCTGTCATGGGTTTCCAGCGTAAAGCGGTTATCGAATAACCTTGAGCGTAAAATGGCTCAAATAGACTTCATGCACACATTGTTTTTTATGAGCGTAAAGACTCATGTAAAACCCCGTGCGTAAAAGAAACCATTCAGTGAGCGTAAAGTAGCTCGATCTCTATAAACGACAACAATGGTCTTTGTATGAGACAAATTCCATTGAATTCTGTGGTAAATGCCATCATTGATATCTTCATGTCAAAGTCAGCTTTAAATGAGAGATTTGATGGCTTTTGTCCAGCGTAAAAGAGGCTGCTTCAGTCCTTAGCGTAAAATCACCGGTGTAGACCCAAGCGTAAAAAGATCAATCTGCTTAGGCGTAATACAATTAGCCTTGTCTTGGGCGTAAAGAAATTCCCTGCTCTGTTAGGCGTAAAGCGGGCCACTTATGACTGAGATGACTCCCTCATTGAAACACTTTTTACGCTCCTACAAGACCCCCTTCAAAGTTTTCAAATAGTCCTAAAATTTGAAATACTTTGAACAGAAGCGTAAAAGTTGAGATTTGCTGAGCGCAAAATTTGGGATACGCAACAGTCAACCGCGTAAGAGCGGGGATATCCAACAGTCAGCGTAATGTTCAAGAGAGAAAAATAATGTTGGTCAACACTTTAACCGCCACAATAAATTTTCTTCTTCGTAACTTTCAAATGTATCTTCATCTTCCCGAGTGAGCGGTTTCCAATAAGGAATGTGAAGAGTCATTTTAATTTGTATAAATAAGGACAAACTATTTACTCTTAATATTCATCCTCATAGTTGATATGGCGCCAAAGAAAGAGCCAATTGTGGAGGGTGCCTCGGTCGCCAGGCTTAACCTCGAGATAGAGAACGAGCGAGCGCAAAATCTTCTAAAGTGCTTTGGGCTGACCCCAGCAGTCTTCAGTCGTATTGATGGTGGTCCTTCAACTGCATACGAGGGACCGGGTGACGCAGAAGCATTCCTTTGTCTGATGCGTCGCTCTGGGATTCGCAGTATGCGTGAGTTGGGTGCATCCCTTTGTCAACCCAAAGAATAATAATATTCTGTGTACTGCGACTTTTATATGTAGGGATCCGCTTCCATCCTTTATAAATAAAATATTTGATATTTTAACCCCATCTATAAACGTGCATTTGTTTATGCACTTCTGTTGACTGCTTCCGTGATTGTTGATTCCCAAGAAACAAACCAACACGTGGTGTCTATCTTATGGTTACAAGATCCTTTAAATAAGATCTTCTCCCGAAATAGACTCATCTTAATAACTTCTTCAGTCTTTATAAATAGCCGAGAATGTTTCATGTATTCTCGTACTCATCCTCCTGAAGATAGCTTTCTGCGATGTTGTTCTTCAAATAGAGATGGCGGAGCTTTTCAACGTTGTTCCTTTGCATGGCCGATCATTAGGCGTAGATTCAACCATCATTAGAGCCAAACCTTTCGACTCAAATGGCAAGTTCGACCGTAAGTAAATATCTGTCTTCGAATTTCTTGTTTTTGAAAACGGCTATTTTACGAGCGTAAGGCCTTGCTGAAGTACTGGCGTAAAAGCCTTGTTTGAAGCACTGGCGTAAAAGCCGTGCTGAAGCACTGGCGTAAAAAGCCTCGTCATATCACTGGCGTAAAAACCTTCGTGAAGTGCCGGCGTAAAAGCCTTGTTATATCACTGGTGTAAAAGCCTTTGTGAAGCACCAGCGTAAAAGCCTTGCTGAAGCAAATGGCGTGAAAGCCTTTATAAGCACTGGCGTAAAAAGCCTTGTTGAAACACTGGCGTAAAAGCCTTGCCATCTGTCTTTAGTTAGCGTTCGATACGCATTTGATGACACTTCTTCTTCTTTGTTTTCTGCAGAAGCCTGGCTGAAGAGCTTTTTCAGAACTGGCATTGGTGACTTCGACGCTGTGGAGAGCGTTCTTCTGACATAAACATCAGGGAGCTCATGCGCTTTTGACGCGCAAATCAAACAACTCAGAACTCTTCGTGAGATAGAAGGGTCTTCCTCTGTTGGTAGGAAGAGCCTTTATACACGGAGAGTTGGACGGTGGAGTCAACTCTACCCCGAGGGATCGGGTAGTAGAGTTCCTTTCACGGCAGAACTAGGAATCGTATCCCAATGCTGGATACGTTCCTATCTCCTTTGAGGTGCTGCCCCTAATCCACCAGTTGTATTGGCAGCAACACGCCTTCGGGCTGCCCTACTATGGGGTTCTCCTCTCGTCTGAGAGATAAGACCAGAGTTTGTTTCCTGCTGTTCCGGTTACCACTGGGGCTCAGACAGTCAGGAACTGCCACCAACAACGAACCCGACGGAGAAGGTCCGACGGAGAAGATCCAAAGAAGAAGATAGATCTCCATTAGGTTATTGTTGTGGTATAGAATGAAAATCCAAAATTTGTAATAGATTTCCATTATAAAGAAAAGTCTAAGAAATGTAATAGACTTTTATGATAGTATGGGAATGAAATGATGATTCTTCTATGATCAATGATTTGTATCTATCTGGATGTAATATGGACATGATAGATAAATAAAAATCTTATTTTCTGTTTTAGAGTATATGATGCTATCAGATGTAATATGGACATAATAGCATATATGAACTCAAAAGAAAATTCGATTAATATCTATGCAGAGGTCGAAAGTAGAAGTGATAGATAGGGAAAAAGGAAGTAGGTTTAATATTTATTCAGAGGTCATGGAAATATGATAAATAGCAAATCCCACCTTCTAATCAATCGATAAAATAGAAGATATATCTCTTTCCCAGAGACAAGAAATCAGCTTAACCAAATCTTGTGGCTGGGGGCTAAGGAGACAGATGTTGTGAGCGTAAATGTTAAGGCGGTGGATGAATCAGCGTGTTTCTTGGAAACAGAAAGGACGATTCAAGTTCCATGATTAAATGGATGAACCTAGTAATATGAACGAATGGGTCTTTTCGGAAATGAGAAGTTGTTTTCAATTTCAGAGACCGGTTCATTAATAATCCTTTTCTATAAATAGACGAGAACTCTCTGTAACCTTTCCATTCCCATTTCTGCTCCTCAATTAAGAATGTCTTCTGAGGATGCACAGCAAAAGAATGAAGTCTCTAGGGACATTGAGGACATCACTGAGACCTGCCCCGCTGAGCCAATAGTGACGAGCCCGACTGAAGTAAGCAACAGTTCTTCTACGCCCAAGTCGCCCCAGGACATTCTTGCTTTCCTAGTAGAGCCCGGGAAAACTCCTGAAGAAGAAGCATTGAGGATGGCTGTCTGCCAATTTTTCATGGGTTCAGGAAACGATGCCTTCTCTGCATTGGCTGACTATGTATTCAATAAGGAAGGGAGTGGCCCTCGTCCTTAATCTTTTATTTTGAACAAAAATAATAAAAGAAGTTTTATTTTTGTCCTGTCTCCTTTTTTTTCTTTTTATACATAGTATTTCTTGAGAAATTTGCCATTGATCGGCAGCATGAGTAGATCTCCATTGGGTTTTGATAACCGGTAAGCACCATTAGAGAACACGGACTCAATTACATACGGGCCTTCCCATTTTGCTTGGAACTTCCCTTTGCTCTTGTGAGTCATCACCATTGGCCTTCGGACAGCCAACACAAGTTCGCCAATTTTGAATACCCTCTCTTTGACTTTACGATTGAAAGTTCGAGATATACGGGCTTGATATAGCTCAATATGCTGTTGTGCTTGAAGACGCTTCTCGTCCAATCCTTCAAGTTCTTGGAGGCGTAAGCGATCATTATTCTCTGTAGTTAGCTCATTAGCAATAATGATTCGGAGAGAAGGGATCTGGATTTCCAATGGGAGGACAGCTTCGCAACCATAAACCAGTGAAAATGGTGTAAAACCAGTAGGAGTCCGGACTGTTGTTCGGTATGCCCATAACATTCTCCAAGCTTCTCATTCCAATCTCTTTTATTATAAGAGACAAACTTTTTGAGAAGTTTGATGATCGTTTGTTGAAGGCTTCAGCTAAGCCATTAGCAGCCGATTATAAGCCGTAGAAGCCAGATTTTGAATTCGGTTCTTGTCACAGAACCGATAAAATGCCTGACTGGCAAACTGTGGTCCATTGTCATGAATTATTTATCGAGGAATCCCGAAACGATAAATGACATGATATTTAATGAAGCTGACTACATTAGATGTCTTTACTTCAACAAGTGAGAACTGCTTCTGCCCACTTTGAAAAGTAATCGGTTATAGCCAGTATAAACCGATGTCCTTTGACAGAAGGGGTTAATAGGACCAATAATGTCCATACCCCAAGCTTCGAAAGGCCAAGAGGCTGCTGTAGGATATAGAAATTCAGAAGGTTGATGAATAAAATCTGCGTGAATCTGGCATGCTTTACATCTTCTGGCATAGTCTACAGCATCTGCTATCATGGAGGGCCAATAATACCCCATTCTTTGAATACGATCTTGCAACTTTGGACCCGGTTGACGGGCACCACAGACACCATCATGAGCCTCACACAATGTTTGTTTGGCTTCACTTTCTGAAAGACAACGCAGCAAGAGTCCGTCATATGAACGCCGATATAGCATATGCAAAGACAGGATCATAATAGAATCGAAATGATCGTCTTTTAATTGATGCAGCTTCTTTAGGATCTTCAGGCAAAATTCCATGAACTGCATAATCAATGAATGGTGTTCTCCAATCTTTCTGCTGGGAAACTTGCCTCTGTAACATAACTTTGTTCGATATGCAGATTATTCTTCATACAGAATAAATCTCGATCTAACAAAGTAATTGTATTTTGCCTTCGGATCGGGACAGCCAAATCTGCAGCTAAGCTGGCAAGAGCATCAGCTTCTACATTCTGAGAATGTGGTACAAATTCAATGAAGAATCCTTTGAATGAAAGGACCAACTCGACTACCACTTGATGATAAGGGATGAGATCAGGATTTCTGACTTCATACGTCCCTCTAACTTGATTGACAATCAATTGTGAATCTCCATAAGCTTCTAGGAATCCGATATCCAATTGTTTTGCTACTTGGAGACCAATCAATAGAGCATTATATTCTGCTACGTTGTTAAAGCACGGCTCATTAAGAGAATAGGCACGGTATATAACCATTTTGTCAGGAGAAACCAGGACAATTCCTACCCCAGAGACAATATTGCCTTTAGGTCCCACTCGTGATGCTCCATCAAAATATAATTGCCATATGTCATTTTTCAAAGCCATGTTGCAATCCACTACTTCGTCTGGAATGTCTTCATATAACTTCGAAATTTCGGGTACAGGATGAGCAGCTAAGAAATCAGCTAATGCTTGGCCCTTTACTGATTTTTGAGGCACATAGATCATGTCATAAGGAGTGAGCAACATCGCCCAGGTAGCTAACCTGGAATTAAGAATGCTCGGTTTCCTCATCAATATCCGAATGGGATTTATTCTGGAGATGACATGAATAGTCTGTCCAGTGACATAGTGCCTTGTCTTTTGGACAGCAAAAACCAAAGCTAGACATTCCTTTTCTACAGGAGTATATCTGTGTTCAGCTCCTACCATCGTTTTGTTCAGATAATATATTGCTTGTTCATGACCCATGTCGCTTTTTTGTGCCAGAAGAGCGCCAAGTGAATGATCCAAGGCTCGAACGTACAGCAAAATGGTCTTCCTATTATCGGAGGTACCAAGACAGGTGGGTTTGTAAGATATTGTTTAATGTCATTGAAGGCATTTTGACATGCTTCGTCCCAGACGAAAGATACTCCTTTCTTTAATAGATGGGAGAAAGGTTGACATCTCCCGGAAAGATTAGATATAAATCTTCTGATATAAGCAATACGGCCCTGGAAGCCACGGAGCTCTTTCAGATTACGAGGAGGACGCATTTCAAGAATTGTTTTAACCTTATCAGGATCAACATGGATACCCTGAGAGGTAATGACAAATCCTAAAAGCTTGCCACTGGAAACCCCTAAGAAAGATTTAGTAGGGTTCATTTTCAATTGATGTTGGCGCATCAATTCAAATACTGTCTTCAAGTCTTGAATGTGATCATTCTTTGATCGACTTTTAACAGCAATGTCATCTACGTAGCATTCAACTATTTTCCGTAGATGTTCTTGAAAAGATATTGTTGACACAAAGTCACAGTCAACCAAATATTGACTACATTGACTAAATAATATCTGTATAAATTCAATACGACACACGACGTCTGCATTCAGTTCAGGACAGACAACGGCTCAGTTTCCGACTCTCAGTGTATTTTCGAGTCTGTACTTTTACATTTTATTGAGTCTAGAAATATGTACTCTGAGTTATGCTGAGCTCTTGGAACTTAGTCTATAAGCCTACCCAAAATCCCAAGCTCCACCAAAACAAAATTGCCCACAAGTCCCACTTAGGACCACTCTGTGCTCTGGAGACAGAGTTCGGGCCGAACTCTGCCTCCACACAGAGTTCGGGCCGAACTCTGCCTCCACACAGAGTTCGGGCCGAACTCTGTCCCCGAAATCAGGAACCCTAATTTTAGGGTTAGCTGGTTGCTAGCTGTCCAACGGCCAAATTTTTGAATTTTCCTACCCGAATTCTGGCCGAATTCTGCCTCTAAAAATACTATAAATAGGGCATGAATTCTCTCATTTCAATTCACTCAATCTTCTCTTCTCTTCTCTCCTACAAGCTCAATAAGCCATACCCTTCCCATCTACTAGCCACAAGCCTCCTAAGTCTCGAGTGCTCAGCATCTCTCAGTTAGGATTCTTGTGCAAGAGTCGAAGAAGTCGCTTGGACAATTCCAAGCAAATCGCCACTGCGATCCTCTGTTAGAAGTTGACGTGCTCTTCTGAAGAAAATGCACGGGTTGTAAACTACTATTTCACAAATAGTGGATTTAATCCTGAGCTAGAGTTCTCAGGCCTGGACTAGTCCTCCACGAGGGAAACCAGGTTAAAATCGTTGTGTTTGCGTTTGCTCTTCTGCTCTTCATTTATTTTCCGTACTTTACTCTGATTATTTATTGTTGGTGAAAGAGTTATTTTTAATTGGCTATTTTTCTATATAAACTCTATTCACCCCCCTCTAGAGTTGCCAAACTGTTCTTCAGATATTGCTCATAGCCCGTTGATATGTGGCACCGGCATTTTTAAGACCAAACGGCATAACCGTATAGCAGAAAACCCCAAGAGGTGTTCGAAAAGATGTATGCTTCTCATCTTCTGGATGCATCTTGATCTGGTTGTATCCTGAGAATCCGTCCATGAAAGACATACGTTCAAAACCGCATGTATTGTCTATCATAACATCAGTAATGGGAAGTAGAAATTCGTCCTTTGGACAAGCTGTATTAAGATCTCGGTAATCTATACAAACTCAGACTTTTTCGTTCTTCTTTATAACAGGAACGATATTGGCCACCCAATCAGGGTGTTGTTCTTCACGAACGAAATCACAAGTGATCAGCTTTTTGACTTCTGTTTCAATTGCATCCATCATATCTGGTCTAAAGCGCCGTTGCTGTTGTTTTACCGGTTTGACATTAGGCAAAATATTAAGTTTATGAGTAGCAACTTTAGGATCTAGTCCTGGCATATCCTCATAACTCCATGCAAAGATGTCAATATAATCTTTGATAAGTTTTGTCAATTCTTCCCTTTCATTTTCAGAAAGATTCTTACTGATGAATATTGGTTTGGGCGTAATTCCATTTCCAACATCGATCTGGATAACCTCATCCTCTGTAGGTGGCTGTCGCTGTTCAAAACGAAGTTCCCATTGAGTATCCATCTGTTGAGCCCAAGGATCATTCTCAAATGGCTCTGATTCATCATCGGTTTGAACCATATTGACTGAGAATATCTGTCTGGATTCATCATATGAGGAATCTATGTTGTCTTTATATTGATGACTTTGATTATCAGAAGATAAAGTCATTTTCTCAATAAACTTGACAGCCATATACTCAAAAAAAATCTTTATTGATATCAAAGAGATGAGCAATATTTACATCATTTGTAGTCTGATTACTATACTTCGGATTAGTCAACGGTGGACCATCATCCGTCTTCTGCTTAGAATTGCCAATATTGACGATCAATGGTGATTCTAGATCATTCGTACCAGAAGTACGCCCTTTGACTTTGATCATAAAAGGTTGAACTTGACTCTTAGCGGGAATTCTTATTGATTCCTCCGGTAAAGTTTGAGTTCTTCCTTTAACCTTGATTATCAAAGGTTGATCATTGACAAGTTGAGATTGGATTCGTCCCTTGACCATGATCTTCAAGGGTTGTTTCTCTGGTGGATCTTCATTAATAGACTGATCCTCAGGTGATGATTCTTCAGCTATGTCTGATATCTCTTTCATATACTCTTGTTTATAAAGCCTTGAATCAGAGAAGTAGGCTTCGACACCCTTGAAAGGATTAATATCAGCAAATTCAGTTTTCACAACTCCTTGGAAATCCACATACTTGAAGCATTGGTGGAGAGTTGAAGGCACAATATTGTGCTCATGAATCTACGGTCTTCCAAGAAGAATATTGTAGGATACATCCGAGTTGATAACATAGAAAGTTACCATGGATCGAAGATCACCAATCTGCATCTGTAACCGAATCTTCCCCAGTGGCTTACTCTTGCCAGAGTTAAAACAATAGTAGTACTAGTGTAAGTCAGTTCACTAGTAGGAATCCTCAAGGGTCTTAGCATACTCTGGAGAATTATGCTAATTGAAGACCCGGGATCAATGTAAATCCTGTCAATTTCAGTGGATCCGATATATCCAGTGTAGTACAGAGGTCAATCATGCTTGTTGCGTTTCAATAGCATATCCTCTTGTGTGAAGATGATGTTGGGAATTGCTTCCATCACGCTATGACATTGTGGACATGACACTGGCATATTATCGGGAGTCTTGAGTTGAGCTAAGCATGAGTCTGCTTGAAGTAAAGCTTCACTCAAGGTCTCTCTGCTTTCTCTGAAGAGGCGAAGTAGTTCAAATATAGACAATCTAGCTGGAGTATTGGCTAACTGAGCTAGAATATCGAATTTGTAAGGCTTCATTGTCACCCCCTGATTGGAAGCAGACTTCAATGGGATATCAAAGCGCACTGCTTTCTGTTTCCCTTTTTCAACCACAGACGGTTTAGCAGGAACAGGAGAAGATTGAGCCGGTAGTGTTTCCACTACATCTTCTGCTTCTTTGGAGGATCCCTCATAGTCTTTATGGTACTCCTTTCCAGATCTTGTACCAGCAAAAGTTTCTTCTTCAGGCTCAGGAGAAGAAAGTACCATATTACAGGATTTAGTCTTTCTTCCTTTAGCCTTCTTCTTGCGAGGATGGTTACGAGAAATTTTAGAACCCAATCCAGCGGTAGAATTCTAATTTTGAATTTATAAAGGAAGACGGATTCCTTTATCATGGTTCAAACCTTCGGCCTTTTGAAAGTCGTAACCCATCTTCTTCGAGAATGACAGATTGCTGACTATACAAATAGATAGGGCAGTGGACTTTGGAACAGGCATTTCAGCACAGGACGAGGAATGAATCTCTGCAACTACCGGAGAATGAAGTACAAATGTCTCTGTAGTTAAGGGAGAAGAAGGATTCGGGAAACGAGGAGAAATCCCTGTTGGAGCCTTTTCATAAGCAGCAAAGACTCGTTGTGCCCGGTATAAAGGAACACTATTCATGGCTAGCCACTACTGATGAGTAAGCTTGAGCTTGGTAGGAGGAGCTAGACTTGGAGGACAGATGTTTAGTCCTTTCAGTCTATCTTCCAGAGGGAGGCCGTTCCATAGATGATCCAGATCATCAGGATCTGGAATAATATGAGAAATCATGTTGCAAGTTTTGACTTTCTTGCCTTTCTTGGATTCTGAAGTTTTACCTTTATTTTCCAGTTCAGGCACTAAGTCAGGATGTACCCACATGATTTTACCATTCTTCAATGTGAGAGGCAGCAATCCTGTATTTTCTTCTCTGGCAGGCGGGATATTCACAATCTTTATCGTCGCCTTCGGAATCGGTATAATTCCATCTGAGACTTGCTGTGGAGGAAAATCCCCAAACTGAAGAGAAACCATATTGGTTGTCACCGTATGGTCATCATTGGTTAAAGCGATGGCGCCACCATTTATCAGCTCTTGGATCTTCTTTTTCAAGACATAGCAAGCACTAGTAGGATGATTAATGTATCTATGATAGATACAATACTTGGGATTGTCAGTCAAATTCACCTCATTAGGCCTTTTTGGCTCTGGAATCTGAAGTTTACCACTTTTGACCAGACATTAGAATATCCCTGGGATATCGCTTTCGTCAAAGGAGTATTCTTCCTTTGGCTTGGAAGATTCTTGATTGCTTGATGTCGTCTTGCTCTTAGAAAGATTGACCATAAGAGTATCTTTTTCTTTCACATTACGATTGTCGGGATTATTGCCAGGATTATTTTTCTTCCCTTATCTTCTGACGCGAAAATCATCCCATGTTCGCGAGCCAACCTACCATTGGTCTCGGCAGAAACCGCTGCTATAATGAACGAAGCCCAATCTGTGAATTGGGAACCCGTGAAGACAACGATGGATGGTCGCAGATTCATCTTGCATGTGTCAATCAACGCTGAATCTGGCATACCAGGAGGCATCTTTAGAGCCTGTCGGAAGCGTTCAATGAATGTCCGAGTATCTTCTTTCTCCTTTTGTTTGATTTCTATCAAGGAGGACATGTTCATGTCCATACCTCCTTCATAGAAGCGGAGAGGAACATTGCTTTGAATTCGTCAAAAGACGAAATAGAGTTATCAGGTAAGCTGCGATACCAGTCGTAAGCTGAACCCGTCAGACATCCGATGAACACTCGGGTGAGAAGAGCATCATTTTTCTGCAAGTGTACAGTCATAATATCAAAGTAATTGATATTGACTGGGAGATGCTTTTCCATCGAACAAAACCATGGATTGTGGCTTGAACTTCGGTGGAAAGGGTACGTCATTCCAATGAGGAGGATAAGGTTGCTTAATCCCTAGCCTCTGGAGTTGATCTTTGTGCCTCAAAATTTCAAACTGTGCTTTAAGTTCACGCACTGCTTGAATGGCTTCACTGGTTTGAGGAAGCACATTTGACTGAGTAGTCGTTGGATGCACCATGACCCCCACTGGAGGTGGTACATCTTCTGGAAGAATGGGATCCGGAGATGCAGAATTTTGATTAGCAGCGGGCTCTTGAATATTCAAAGGTATTTCAGCCCCTTGACTATCTTGAGTTTGTGCTGCTACTGGTGCCGGTGTCACTGCTGTCGGTTGAGCAGTTTGCTGATTCAAAATTATTTGATGCATGTTTTGCACCATGTTAAGCATATCCTTCAGTGATTGTTCAACAGCAGTGAGACGTTGTTCTGTATTAGCAGATGACGTCTCTGGCTCATCTCCAACAGCGTAGGATTCAACCTCTCTTGAAGATACAGAAGGGTTTGTATAGAAGTACGAATCCACGCTATCGGTATCAGACTCAAAAGATTGAGTACCCCCAGCCTCTGAATCAAAAGTCTGCAATTGTCTTCGTCTTCTTGATCGAGTATTCTGATATACTCCTTCAAAGGAATCAAGAAGCCTGTTGAACTGTTGTTGACTTGGAGTTTGGGACGTGTTCCGTCTTGGACGTCGTCCTCTGTTAGTATGAGATGCCATGTTGACTGACACATATGGCGGTTCATGTTCTTGGTCTTCAGCTTGATGTGGAGGTACATTGAAACTCAATCGATCAAAAATTGATCGTCTTGAAGCCGAACAACAACAGTTGATCACAACCTGGTGGTATTCACAAAGATGTTTTTCTTGGGGGAATGTCACCGGAGATTGTCTATTCTTACGCTTTTGCATTAGCAATTCACGTAAGTCAGAAGGAGTGGATGAAGTATTCTTCTTTATTACATTGGGGTGAAAAAACGTTTAGTCCCTTGTGTATAAAGAAGATTACTGGCTGCATTCGCAGAACCAAATTGTACATTTCTACGCGTTTGGAATTGTGTGCGTAAATCTTGAGATTTAGCACGCAGGACTCCATTTTTCTGGCGTGTGATTTGTAAATTTGGTACCTTGCGTAAAGCAGTATAAGAAGGTCGTTGGTGTAGAACGGAAGTTTTACCAACAATATTTTTACGCTGCACACGTTTAGATACATTCACATTCGACATGTGAGCATCTTTGTGAATTTCATCTATACTGTCATAGACAGGAGATTTATCTTTACGCATGGAACGTAAAATCTTGTTATCTGCCACGTTTCCAACAGGAGATTTTGTTTTACGCGAGGAGCATAATTTATTTGGGCCTACCACGTCACCGACGGGAGACTGATTCTTACACCCAGAAGCACAAGCTTTAGAGTCTGCCCCATTACGAACAGGAGTCTCATTCTTATGAACTGAGCGTAAAATTTGGTTCTTACCCACTGAGCGTAAAACTTGATTTTTACGCGGTGGGTGTGAAACCTGGTTATCTTCACCGTTACAAACGGGAGACAAATCGTCACACTTCGAGTGCAACTTTGAAGTAGGGACTGCCTCGTTATGAACGGGAGCCCCTACGACAGGAGTGGGAAGAACCCCCTTGTCAACAGAAGCAGCAGAGAGATCAGAAATCACTTTGGATTTGGGAATCCAAACTTTTCGTGCTTTGCGAGACTTTTGAACATTGGAATGGCGAGAACCACCCCCAGTTCGGAGCATCTCTTCATAGGCAGTCTGGTCGAAGTGTACCACCAGAGTCTTCTTGGTGGAACCGACCGAAACATCATCATATTGAGCAATCGCCTCCTCGTCAGAGGAGAAGGTCGTCCCCAGCAGAGTCGCCATTTTTGTTTCGATTAACAAAATGCCTTGGAGGAATTGGTTTTTGAAAACAAAAACAAGAAGAAAAGTACGAGAAGTACAAATTTGATTCTGGGAAAGTATTGCTATGGAAGTCTGATTCATAAACGATCACTTTGTTCCTTGGACCATATGATGATGAAGATCATTGCTTGAAGTAGAACAATTTGGAAGAACTAATGCACCAGAAAGGTATCGACGCACTTGGGCACTGATGGCGAGGCCGAATGCTTTCCTGCTTTGCTTCACTTTATTCTGGAAGAAAAGTTGAAGAAGGATGCTCTAGAGAATCAAAATCTCGAAGCTCTGATCTCTGTATCTCTCTGTCTCTCCTCTCTGTGTGTGTCTGTTGTATGAGAAAAATGAGTCTATTTATAGACTGGGGCTTTCGTGCGTAAAAGAGTATCAACATCTGTCTTTACGCTAACAACTGCCCTCCACGATCAGAATCATCCTCTGTATGTGCTGACACGTGTCCCATCATTTCAGTAAGAATAGGATACATGTACACACGTTCTTCGAAATAGATGGCATGAAGACCACGTAGGCACACCATGTTCCAGACTGGCCAGAACGAATCGGGCGTAAAAAGATGAGCGTAAACTAGCTCTGTCATGGGTTTCCAGCGTAAAGCGGTTATCGAATAACCTTGAACGTAAAGTGGCTCAAATAGACTTCACGCACACATTATTTTTTATGAGCGTAAAGACTCATGTAAAATCCCGTGCGTAAAAGAAACCATTCAGTGAGCGTAAAGTAGCTCGATCTCTATAAACGACAACAATGGTCTTTGTATGAGACAAATTCCATTGAATTCTGTGGTAAATGCCATCATTGATATCTTCATGTCAAAGTCGGCTTTAAATGCGAGATTTGATGGCTTTTGTCCAGCGTGAAAGAGGCTGCTTCAGTCCTTGGCGTAAAATCACCGGTGTAGACCCAAGCGTAAAAAGATCAATCTGCTTAGGCGTAATACAATTAGCCTTGTCTTGGGCATAAAGAAATTCCCTGCTCTGTTAGGCGTAAAGCGGGCCACTTATGACTGAGATGACTCCCTCATTGAAACACTTTTTACGCTCCTACAGTTGGGAGGTTGGTTCGAAGTGTCGTGATGTTATGTGAATCTTAGTGGAAAGCAGAGATCTATTATTATATCTCTTACTTACTGGTTTAGTCCTTCATATCGTGCTTCCTTGTGGTACTTGCTATTAGAGGTCTAACCTCTCTGGTTTTGCATGGCCAGATTTAGGGCCAGTCCTCGAGGATCCAGCTTACTTCTACCTCCAAGATGGTCAATACTAGGGGAATGATCGCAGGAGGACTCGAGTGGGTTCCTTACTTCACCACTCGTTTTGTTATTTACTTCATACTTAGTCGTTTGGCACCGACATGTTAGTCGGATTGTCTTGCACTTACTTTTGCATAATTGTAATTAAGTCAGACTGCAGCTGATAACAATTGTGTATATGTCACTATACCATCTGGCTATGTTTTGTAAAGCCAGATCTCAAGAACATTTTGACTGAGCGTTTGGGACGCCTTACTGCTTTATCTTACATGTTCTCTATTTTCTGTTTCTTGTTTTGAATGATTGAGACAATAGATGTGAAGTGACCATAGTAAGACTTTCATGTAGTATATACCCCCTCGTCTGGTTAGACAACATTGATCGTATTATACGGTATTCATCTACCCGTAATACGTAGCTGGCTGAGTCATTCCTCCGCTCTCCAGTATTCTGGTTCTGGGGCGTGACACCTATAAATAGGCAGGTACTCCTACAACTTTTTTTTATTAATTCCTCCGCAATTTTCTCTACCACAATGTGCGTGCTCGTGTCGGTGTTCCCTCCATCCTCGTGTCAGCCGTGACGGCCTCGGGTCCGACCTAGGTGACTCTCTTATTCTATTCTTTGTACATGTACAATTTTTTTCCTTGTCGGACACTTCCCCGACACAATAATAAATTTTAATCCTAAACCTAACCCTAACCTCGTCCAGCCCGATCCGCCGCCGTCGCAAGTACGACATCACCCGCCGGAGTTCCCGACATCCACCTTCGCCCCGTCGCCATCATTCGCCACCGGAACTCCCCGGCAACCACCAGGACAGCCACCACCACCTCCTTCTGAACTCCGACCCGCCTCCCGTCCATAACCCGACTTCCTGCCAAAGCCACCCCCGTCTCCACCGTCATCACCAAAACCACCACCGCGCCCCCTGTCGCCGGCGTCCACTCGCCGGAACACAGGAAACCCCAAGCAAGCAAAAATAAAAATAAACAAACAGACACCCCTGCCACCACCGCCTTACCTTCGTCGGAGTCGCGCCCGACCGCCGTCCGTAGCCTTGGCCTCCAGCCGTTCGTCACCGCCCCCATCAGTCCGGCCGACCCCGCTGATTTTCCTCCGCTGTCCATTGACCCCGCCGTGGCCGAGGAACCCTCGCCAGTGCCCGATCTCCCTAGCCGAGCCCCGCCGCCTAACACCACCACCGTTCGCCTCACCGGAACCCTCGTCTGACCGCTCCTCCTCCGCGACCGACCTAGCCGGCGACTCCGAGACTCCCTATCTCCGCTCGCCTTAAAACCCTCCTCCTTGAGCGCAGCGCCGACCAAACCGCCAGCGCCGCCGCCTCCGCGGAATGCTCCTCCGTCGGCCGAGAGCTCCCTCCGCTCACCCTCTCTTCCTGAAACCCCTCCGAGCACTCCGCTCCGCCCCTTCCTCTCACCACCCCGAGATCCGCCTGCCCCTCACGCCGGAGCGCCGTGCCGACCCAGCGTCTTCCATTCCATCACAGCTTCTCTCCGACTTTCCCCCTCTCGATTTTTTTCACAACTCTCTCTCTCCCTCTTGTCTCTGTTGCTTGATTTTGAAGAAAAGCAGCACTTGGGTTTCGTTCCTTTGTTTGTTTTTACGTTTTTTTTTTTTTGCTTTTGTTTTTTTTGGTTAAGTTATTATTCATTATTTGTAAAGTTTTTATTATTATTATTATTATTATTATTATTATTATTATTATTATTATTATTATTATTATCATATTATTATTTATTATATTTACTTTATCAAAATATATTTTGCTATCATTATATAACGTAAGTATCTACCCTAAAATTTGTATAACTATATGATTCTTAGAGTTATATTTGTTTTGTTATTTCTTTATTAAATTATATATAAATATAATTTCTTAAAATTATAATTGTAATACTAGATTTGGCTTTGGATCTATAACTATTTTTCAAAATTAGTTTAGAAGCCCAAATATATATAATTGTTTTTAGGATATGTAAAAAAATAGATTTTTAACCTAAATTCATATATTTTACAAACTTAGAGTTGCCTAAAAAAACCATTTATATATTTTTCGATCATATTTCTCAAAACATATTTTGACTAAATAAAATATATTTAAAGTATTATCGGTATTGATATATATATTTTATTTATCCATTCCTTCTATTATCCTCCTGGCCATGACTAGTCCTATTACTCATATTCCCTCGTCAATTCGAGTCTACCTTGTGTCCACCCTAACCAATTTAACCGTCCTGGACCCGATGGAACTGTCTATGCCACCATAAGAGGTCACCTTGCTTAGTAGTTGCACCAAAGTCGTAGTTCATGCCAGCTTGATCATTGCAGCACACCAGGCGCCCTACCAGGCAAGACACCTTGCCATTCGCTGATTAATTATTTTAGCTCATATTTCATGCATTATTTATTTTCTTTATGCAAAATAAACTGTGATACATGGCATAACTGTTAGAACTTACTTTTCATTTATATTTCCTGCTGTGTATTATTTTCTTACAAATTAAACCTAGATTTAAGGGATCACCATGTGTGTTGCATTCATTGGCCTTGACACGTTGTAACACGAAGTTGTGTGTCGTATGTAGAACACGGAAGTGCGTGATTGGCTGGCCACCAGTACGTACAAGCCGTGCTATAGGAATAACCGCTAATAGAGGTTGCATGCTAGTTTAACTTAGCGGTTATAGAGGTTACTGTTGTGGATACAACAAAGTAGGCATTGGGCGGAGAGGACAATTCCTTAGCGTATGGGCTTCGATGCACTTCCCTTGTGACCCGGACTCTTCGCTGGAGATACGGGGTTGATGATCCATGATTACTGACGGCCACTGACGATTATGCGGAACGTCATGCTCTTACTGATGGGGCCTCTGGTGCCCAAGAGGGGACTATGCCGATCCTATTTAGCCAGGGCCCATGCGTAGGAAGGATTATTCTTAACTACATATCACTTAGAACGGTAGGCTACCTTTATCCGTTAGGTACGAGTACTTTTGGTTTGGGTACTTGTATCTGACCGTGGCTGGGAACAATAACTTGTCGCAGATTAGTTCGTCACATCTTGTCCTTATTTGGTTGTAGGTGTGACTTATTACTTCGATGAGAAGGTATTGAACCTTGTTGGGGTCCGGATACCATATTGGATCCTTAGCATGGAAAGATACGTCACCGTGAATTAGTTTACCATCTCCTGTCATTGTTTGGTTGGGGGGATGGTACGCTCGTTCAGTAGGTGCATATTGGACCATGTTATAAGTTCAATTGACTTATTTATTTAAGCAATATTTATTCAGTTTAAATGGCATGATATTATGTGTCTTGTTACGTCCCTCTGAGAACCTGGTTATCTCTCCAGGTGTGTGCTCTTGTCTTTCGCAGGTGTTCTAGCTCTAGCCGCGATCTTCGCTATTTCTTCGAGGATGATTGCATTTGGATCGTCTTCGCTTCGCTCGCCACTCATTTTATTTTCTATGTACTTTTTTTTTACTTGTTGGTAGTGGATTTGTCTCCGTCCAACATAATGTATCAATATAATTCATTATTTTTATGATGTCTTTTATTCATTTATTTTGTGTGGATGAAATTAGTTATGGTTCTACTGCATTTCATAGCTTATGTATTTATACGAGGCTTCCATATATTGGGGTATACTTCGCATTTCATAGCTTATGTATTTACAACTTTTGCTTGAGATTCTCTCGGAGGTCAAGAACAACGACGGGACGAGAAGAAGTTCGAGGGATATGTTCATTGAAAACATTCAGAACATGATTCTGGTTCTTCAGATGTTTTGTCCCTTGAGTGTATAGGGAAGTACTCACTTCATTAGCATAGGTGTCAGGATTTTTGATCCTGAAAGTTTTGCTTTTGATGCTGGTTCATCTTCGGCATTGGTTGCTTGCGTTTTGTCGAAGTTGATGTAGACCGAGGTCTATTGAGATAATCGCGTAGATCAGCAAATTCACCCCCAGGGGTTTCTGTTTGAGACACCATAATTTTTCTTGCTTTGAGCGGGATATCCAGAGAGTTGGGAGATCTTGGAATTCTGCTACCGGAGTATGCAGAATACCTCTTTGATAGGTACATTTCTCTTTGGCAGGAAGAGAAAAACTCTTGTTTGAGAGAGTCCTTGTATTGATTGGTGCCGAGGCACGTTCGGATTGATCTTCCGAGGTAAAAATTGGGAAAGACTGAGAAAAGACAAAGGACCTTTTCCTTTATTTTCTGAGGAAGGGTTAGCTAATGAGCGTTTCCCTCTGTTGTCTTCCGAGTCGTGGAACGAGAAAGTTTGAGAAAAGACCAACGGGCCTTTTCCTTTGTTCTGAAGAGGAGGAGGACTACTCAGCAGACTACCCCCAGTGGATTGCGCTGGAGCAACAGGGTGCTTGGAAAGAGGAGCAGAGTTTTTTCTCTTGCTGTGAGAAGAAGAGAATTTATCCAAAGGGCTATCCCTCTTAGACTGTGCTGGAACAGTTTGCGCAGAGGTTGAAGTGGCAGTAGGCGCATTGGCTGGTTGCGCATGAGAAGCTTTGACAGATGGCTTTTTGGCCACAGATACTGCAGTTTGCGCAGCAGGAGTCTTGACTTCAGAGTGCTTGAGTTGCACTCTGGTTGATGGAGTGGTGGACTGTCACGACCCGCACCCTAGAGTAAGGGCACGAGACGTGATTACGTCCAGCCTACGCCGCAGTGTCAGCGGTAGAACGCTGTCCTAGGTCTCAACATCTAACAGTTTATCTCTAAACAGTTTATACTCCCCGAACGGGGGTAACATAGTAATAACAACTCAATCACAGCTAAGGAAAAGATAGCACGACATGAAATAGAACTCAAGGAATAAGAAGATGAAATAGTCTAAGATAATCCCAACAATATCCAGAGAAATACAACTCATCTACAGCATGAAAGAATATATACAACTGATCTCCAAATAAAGTCTAACTAACAAGTCTCCAGACTACAAATGATAACAGACTATCTAATCTAGTCTAAACAGTCGGAGGAAAGTCCTCAGCTACTGCTGGATCCTCCTGAGGGTCCAGCTCACAGATGTCATCTAGGGCTGCCCCGTAGTAGGTGTCCAGGCCAGCCTCCTCCTCGTCCTCTGTAATATTTCAACAGGTCCAGTCAGGACAGGAGCGAGCACAGTACATCTCAACAATTCATAGCAGGTTAGAAAATATGAACATGCAGTAAAGTAAGATACAGGTACTGAAAGAAAAGCAGTATGTAAACAGGAAGAGCTGTAATAGAATATCTACTACATAGAGAACTAGCAGTGACTAGTGAGTCAGAGTACAACATGAACATGTAAATGGCCTGGGATGATTCAATGAAGACACTAAGGAATGATTCAATGAAGATACTACTGGTGTATTATTTACATGTCCACTTCTACTCCCCCGTACCCCCAATCAATACACAAGGATCCAGCCAGGTTATGTTATATGATTCCATGCAAGGCCTGCGAAGGGGGATACATGGATGTCCCATAAATGGGGAGTCTGGGGGTTACCCAACTGTGTAGGATTCAAGAGACTCTGTGATCATGAGGGTACATGTCACACGTAATCAAGTGAACCAAGAGCATAGTGATACACCATGTAAGTAAAACGCACTGAACACGTAGTACCCGATGCTCCCTAAGGATAACATCTCAAGAAAGGATCCATATAGTACAAATCCGTGTGACCATCGTGACAGTACAAGTAAAGTAATCTACTGCAGGAAATAATTCTAAGCAAGGTATGAAATGATCAGAGAATGTACTCACCTGTAACTGAGTGTCCGGTATGAAACGTACTGTCCAAGGAGTGGTGTCTGGCTCCTAATCAGAACAGCACAAGTCACAACAAGTCCAGAATATCAAAATGGAGTCCTACTGTACATTCTATATGATTCTAAGTCAATCTAGACCAAAGTCAACTCTTGGTCAACTCTGGTCAACCCTAGAAGTCAAACTAGGTCCACCAAGTCTAATTTAGTCTAAGCTAGGCTAACTAGGTCTAATACTTCTATTCTAGACAACACACCATTCAAGTACTCCTTATACCTAAGCACATACATATTATATATAGATATAATATTATTGAATCTATACTAAGAATACCTAGGCTAATACTATAGGTACATACATATAGGCACAAAACATAGCACACTACCATAGGCATTTATATTTTAGGATGCATACACTAGAGCATAAAGGAAAAATGTGGGGTGTGATAACAAGTGTAACTAGGTGTCAATGAATGTGCATGTGTCATAGACTAATCCTGTGTGCAGGACAGTGAAAGAGATACTATGTGTGTGTATGTTCAAGTTGCAGGAAAATCAGGAAAATGACAATGTGGCAGGAAAATCAAGCAGTGAAAGAAAGGAAAGAGTGTGGGTGCTAGGCTAACAAGTGCAAGAATTACAATGACAGTGAACAAGTGTGTGCAGGAATTTATCCAATAATGTATAAGTGTTCAGCAGGAAAACAAGATCCTGGAATTACTCTACACAGGAAAGCAACCCAATCAGTAAGGAGGTAAACAGTGCACATGTGTCTAGTGTGCAGGAAAACAGTGAAGAAGTGCAGGAATGCCAGTGACAGTAGAAGGGTGTGTGTTATAAATCAAAAGTGTGTGGCTGTGACAGGTTCAAAGAGAAGTGTGTGTGTGTGTGTGTGCTAGCCGGAAATACAGGCTACAACAGTGTGTGCACATGTGTGTCAGTGTTCATAGAAAAACAGTGAAGAGGAAAGGCAAGGTGTGTGAACTGTGCAATGGTGTCAAGTGGCAGGAATAACAAATTGACAGTTATTGAAAATACTGGAGGGAAACCATATTCACATGAAGACTGAGATTCCACTCAGGTTAAAGAATCAATCTGGAACTTAGTTCACAGTTTAGTATCAAGATTAACATATTAGTTGTTAGGAAGAAAAGAGAAAAAGGAAATCAAAATCAGTTAAGAGTGGACAGTGGTGAAACTGGAATTGAGGGTGTGTGTCAATGCCTGTATTTGGTGACAAGAAAGCAGTGAGGGGGAAAGGAAAAATCAGTTATACAAACTTAGGTTCAAATAGAACAGGGAACCCAGTAAAACAGCGTATAACACATAACAAAACCAACCCCTATTCCCAGGTTCTTAACTGCCAACAATATCAAGTTTTGCATTAGGGAAACATGTATAGCTCCTAAGGATAACAAGACAATCAAAACAGGAATTAAATCCAACAGTAACATCATTAGACAACCAGGTTCCATATCAAAACAGTTAGGAAACATAGGATTCTATTGGCAGCTTAACAATTGAATCTATCATGGCCCAAAATATAATTTACACAACTAACAGTCCAAATTAAATGGTAAAGATTAAGCTAACAATTAAATTGATATGTGGGAACAAAATATGATTGAACAATCATAGGAAAAACTGGAAGGGAAATGATTTGCACACAACTGTGGACTGTGTCAATTTGAGTATCAGGGAAAACAGTTCATGCCAAATGGAATCCAATAATCCACATATAACCCAACTAACAACCTGTAAACAAATCTACATACATATACCATATATTAGGATCTAATTTAAACTTTAAATCAGAGATCAACCATTAGAATCGAGTTGAATCAATCAGAACAAAACCCAACTGTGCACACGCACAGGCCTACCCCATGCACACGAGTTTTCGTGTCTGACACGACACCAACTGACACGAGACTTGGAGTGTCGTGTCAGACACTGCCCCGAGCTCCACGTCAAATGACACGTGCCCACGTGTCCTAAATAGCCCACACGAGCCCACGAGCAGCAGGACACTGCTGCCCGCGGCGCACAGGCGTGTCTGCTAGTCTTGTGTGACTCGGACACGACTCAAATCCACCCCAGTCCAACACAAACGTGTAAGCAACAACAAAATGATAATTTCTATTCAAAGGGCATTTCGTCGAACACAATGCCATGCCACTGATACGTGTCCAGAACGGACACAAAAACTCCGACACCAGGAACGAAACTTATCCAAACCCTAGGGAGACCCTTAGGGCTTCCTATTGGTGAAGACCACATAAAGTTTTATGGAAATTTGGAGAAGTTACCTCAATGAGAAGTTTCAATGGAAAAGCCCTTTGTTAGCTCCTCACTTGGTATCCCAAATCCTTCAAATCAATTCCAAACTGGACCAAACATTGATAGAAGCAAGAAAATCATTATTAGAAAACTATTGCAACAAATTTGAGGATTTTAGGACCTATATTGGAATTTTAATGAATTTACTAAGACAAGAACTCTCCTCTTTCTTCTTGGATCTATTTTTCCTAAGGAGGGAGGCTAGCCCTAAAAACTAGGAGGATATTTATAGTGGGAGAATCCCTAGGTTCAGCTAGGGTGGCTGACCACTTGGCTTTGGGTTAGGGTTGAGCTAGGTTTGGCTAGTCCTAACTAGTTTAGTCACAAAATGACTTGTGTAATCACAAGCCATTTATCAACAACTTGATTTCTAAATTCCTAATTCAAGTTCTAATAAATCACTAACCACTAACTTGAGTCACACTAGGTTAGACTAGGGTCCACTTGACCTAACCAAGCCCAACTAACTATGGTTAGTTCCTAGGTTGGTCTACATGAGTCAAAACTAGTCAAAAATCAAACTAGTCCAAATAAATCCAAAATAATCCTAAAATTCCCATAAATTCTAAATAATGCTAATAAATTTTATTTACCCCAAAAATGACAAATTTACCCTCAAACTAGAAATGTGGTAGTGACAAATCTACCCTCCTTAAAAGAATTTTGTCCTCGAAATTGAAAGGCGAAATGCAACTGATGAGAAGGATAGAAAGTATACCTCACGGTCCAAAAAGATAGGGGTATCGCTCGCGCATCTCATCCTCCCCTCCCAGGTAGACTCTCCTGGAGAATGATGCCTCCATGCGACGCGTACCAAAGGTATCACCTGGTTCCTCAGAACCTTCTCCCGTCGATCCAGAATCTCCACTGGCTGCTCTGGATAGCTGAGAGAAGGACCCACCTCAATCTCCGAATGATCGAGCACATGGCTAGGGTCAGCCACGTACCGTCTCAACTGTGATACATGGAATACGTTGTGGACCCCCACAAGTGCAGGCGACAAGTCTAGCCTGTAAGCCACGTCACCGACTCTCCCGCTGATAACGAAAGGGCCGATGAAGCGCGGGCTAAGCTTTCTGCCTCCACCAAAACGTATCGTACCACGAGTCGGAGATATCCTCAAGAAAACCTGGTCTTCGACCTAATCACAAGCAAGATCTCAATTAATAATAATAAACAACATGATCAAATCACAAACAAACAACCTAAACCTAATCCTACTCTAATCTGTACCTCAAACTCCAAGGGCCTCCGGTGGCTATCGGCCCAGTGCCGATGTCTGTCCTGCGCCACGCGAAGTCTGTCCCTGATGAGCTTCACCTTCTTGGCCGCATCCACAATCATCTCTGGCCCCAGCAAAGCTCGCTCACTAACATCATCCCAGGATAAGGGTGTACGGCACCTACGCCCGTACAAAGCCTCGAAAGGTGACATCTCGATGCTGGCCTGGAAACTATTGTTATAGGCAAACTCCACCAAATGAAGATGATCCTCCCAGGAACCTCCAAAGTCCAGAACGCACATCCGCAGCATATCCTCAAGGGTCTGAATAGTCCGCTCTGACTGTCCGTCCGTTTGGGGGTGGTATGCAGTACTAAACTTGAGCTGAGTGCCCAAGCTGGTCTGCAGACTCCTCCAGAAATGGAAAGTAAAACGGCTATCCCGATCTGAGACGATGCTGACCGGAACTCAGTGGATCCTGACTATCTGCCGCATATACATCTCCGCCAGCCTCTCTGTAGACGTACCCACCTTGAATGGCAAGAAGTGGGCCGATTTGGTCAACCTATCCACGATGACCCAAATCGCATCTTTCCCTCGTGGAGTACGCGACAATCCTGATACGAAGTCCATCGTGATATGCTCCCATTTCCACTCGGGAATGGGCAGCGGCTGCAACAATCCACCGGGCCTCTGCCTCTCTGCCTTGACCTGCTGACAGACCAAGCATCTAGCTACGAACTGGGACACCTCCCGCTTCATTCCTGACCACCATACATGCTCCCGCAGATCTCGGTACATCTTGTGGCACCCGGGTGAATAGAGTACTGCGATCTGTGGGCCTCCTGCATAATCTGCTCTCTGAGATCTCCACTAGGTACACATAACCTGGCACCGTGCCTCAGGGCACCATCCTCTACAAGTGAGAACTCAGGATCTCCCACTCCTATACTGATCTGCTCTCTGATACTCTGAAAAGCCACATCCTCGAACTGGGCCGCCTTGATCCTATCCACCAAGTCTGACTGAATCTGCATCCCCATAGCTCATCTACACTCCTGGCACGATCACCTCAATCCCAAGGCTCTCCAAGTCGGCAAGCAAATGTCGATCCATGGTCAAACACATGGCTGTCGGATACCTACTCAAGGCATCGGCAACAACATTGGCCTTCCCTGGATGATACTGCAGTGCAATGTCGAAGTCCTTCATCAACTCCAACCATCTGCATTGTCTCATGTTCAACTCCTTCTGAGTGAACACATACTTTAGGCTCTTGTGATCTGTGAAGATCTCCACCCTCTCCATACAGATAATGCTTCCACAGCTTCAAAGCAAAAATCACTGCTGCCAGCTCCAGGTCGTGGGTAGGGTAGTTCTTCTCGTGGGGACGTAACTGCCTGGAAGCATAGGCAATTACCTTCCCGTGCTGCTGCAACACACAACCCAGCCCCTTCCTGAAGCATCACTATAAATAGTGAATCCACCTGATCCTGAAGGCAACGTCAGAATCGGAGCTGTCGTCAGCCGCTTCTTCAACTCATCAAAACTGTCTGACACTCCTCTAACCATACATACTCAGTATCCTTCCGGGTCAACCGTGTCAACGGCTCTGCAACCCGGAAGAAATCCTGCACAAATCTCCGGTAATATCCGGCCAGCCCCAGGAAGCTCCTGATCTCTGCAACCGGTGTCGGCGCTGCCCATGTCTCAACTGCTACAATCTTCTTGGGGTCAACTGAGATTCCATCTCCAGTCACCACGTGCCACAAGAAATCTACCCGGTCCAAGAAAAACTCACACTTGGAGAGTTTTCCATAAAGCTGCTCCTTCCTGAGAATCTCCAGCACTATCCTCAAATGCTCCTCGTGCTCTTCCTCAGTCTTGGAATAGATCAAGATATCATCTATGAATACCACCACAAACTGATCCAGATACTGATGGAACACCTTGTTCATAAGGTTCATAACACAGCTGGTGCATTGGTTAGCCCAAACGGCATAACCAAAAACTCAAACTGCCCGTACCGCGTCCTGAAAGCGGTCTTGGGAATATCCTCCCCCTTCACCTTCACCTGGTGATATCCCAACCTCAGATCAATCTTGGAAAATACCCGAGCTCCGCTCAACTGGTCAAATAGATCGTCGATCCGCGTAGTGGGTATCTGTTCTTGATCGTGAGGTTGTTGAGTGCCCTATAGTCAATACACATGCGTACTGACCCATCCTTCTTCGGCACAACAACACTGGTACACCCCATAGCGATGAACTCGAGCGGATGAAGACCTTGTCCTGTAGCTCATCCACCTGCTTCTTCAGCTCCACCAGCTCGCTGTTGTTCACCCGATAGACATGCTGAGAAATGGGCTCCGCTCCTGGAACCAGTCTATT
>JANAVB010027596.1:10046535-10205485 GCA_029216955.1 Iris pallida
ATCAGGTTTCTTTGGATCAGGGAGTTAATTTATTGCTTTTGAGTAAGCACTCAAAGATGCTTGCAGTGTCATTCTCGTCAAAAAGAATATTCCCTTTTGGACGAGGTTCCGGCTGTGTCGGAGGTGCAGAAGTAGGATGGATTCGGAGCCACATTGACCAGCCAAAGATTCTTTGTTTTTGTTCACAATTAATGTTCAAAGTCTCTTTTGCTTTGTGATTGTTTTGGCGGTTGCCACCACCTGAATTCTGATGCTCATCTCGATCAGGGTTGACATTTTGTACCCCCAATTGTTTGAACTTGTCGGCACTCCCTTCAGCAGCTTTAGCGTTGACAAAAATGGGCCAATCTTGGAATTGGGTAGACCCCGTCCACATACTGATAATGAAGATTCGCCTTACAAGTATCAATAGTGACAGCAGCTGGAGTCCCAGGAGGCATTTTCAAGGCTTCACGGCAGAACCGTTCGATAAAACTCTCAGCAGTTTCATTATGTTTCTGTTTGATTTTATTGAGAGCTGACATAGTCATATCATTGAATCCTTCGTAAACCGTTCCAGAAAGATTTGTTTGAGACCTGAAAAGGAAGTAATGCAACCATCGGGCAAACTTCTGTACCAGTCATATGCTACGCCGGGGTAAACAACCAACGAATACTCTGGTAAGAAGAGCGTCATTTGGTTGAAGTTGAACAGTCATTACCTCAAAATGATTGATGAATTGACTAGGGAAAGTACTGCCATCGAACAAAGAGATTGTTGGGATTTTGTATTTCGGTGGAAAAGGGACTTCTTTCCATTCAACTGGATAGGGCTGCTTAATCCCCAATCTTTGCAAGTTATCTTTCTCTTTAAATGCTTCGAACTGAGTTCGTAAGAGTTTGACAGCTTCGTTGGCGTCTTCTGGTGACGAAGAAGGAGCAGGTTGAGTTTGAATAGTAGGAGGAGGAACAACATTGTAAGCACTACCCCCAGCTCCTGATTGACTTGGTGTAGTTTGAACTTGTACAGGAGGTATTTGAGTAGGTGCTACCCCCAATCCAGTATTAACAGGCACTGATGATGCTATGATTTCAGGATTTGCAGGTATTACAGTAGATGGTGTAGCATGTTGTGCTACAATGATAGAATGCATACTAGCAACCATTTCAGCCATGGTTTTTAGTTTGTCTTCGAGTGCAGCGATTCGTTGTTCTTGATTTGCAGAAGTTGAAGCATCTGGATTATCAGTGACAACATAAGCTGTTACTTCTCTTGGTACAGTAGAAGACATCGTTTGTTCAAAACTTTCGCTATATGCATCGTAGTCGGAGAAAGAGTCATCTCCTGAATAAGAAACAGGAAGATAACCTGAAGAATCTTGAGGAAGATTCCTTTGATCGATTGTATTTCGGCTTTGAGAACGGGTATGTCGAAATACTCCTTCAGAGGATTCTTGGAGTAAGTCTAAATACCGTTGGCTTGGTTTACGGAGTCTACCGTATTTAGAGCATCTTTTACCCCCAGTGTCTCGGGAAGTCATGTTAACAGAAGCATACAAGACTTCGTCTTCATCTAACATAGGTTCAATTTTAGCAAAAGTCAAACGATCGAAGACAGATCGTTTTGTTGTTTGACAACAACATTGAATAATGACTTTGTGATTGCAGTGATGATCAGATGGTTGCACTGGAGGTGTTGAGACATTGTCCCATTTTTGTCTTAGATGTTCTCGAAGATCAGCAACAGGATGAAGAAAGCTTTGAGGGATCTGTTCTTTGATAACATTCGGAACATGATTTCGATTCTTCAAATGTTTAGTCCCTTGAGTATACAGGGAAGTGCTTACTTCATTGGCATAAGTGTCAGGATTTTTGATCTTGGAGATTTGTTTCTGATGATGTTTGATCTTCGGCATTGGCTGTTTACGTTTCACCGAAGTGGGTCGATTGAGATAAGTTCTGAGATCAGCAAATTCACCCCCAGGGATTTCTGTTTGAGACACTAACAGTTTTCCCTGTCTGGAACGGGAAATTTTGAGAGTTGGGAGGTCCTGGAATTCTGCTATTGGAGTAGGCAGAATACCTCTTTGGTCAGTACAAGTGCTCTTGTTTGAAAGAGTTCTAGTACTGATTGGTGCAAAGGCACATTCATATTGATCTTCTTCAGTAAAGACTGAAAAAGATTGAGAAAAGACCAAAGGGCCTTTTCCTTTGTTTCGTGATGAAGGGTTAGCTAAAGAGCGTTTTCCTCTGTTGTCTTCCAAGTCATGGGACAAGGAAGTTTGAGAAAAGACCAACGGACCTTTCCCTTTGTTTTGAAGAGAAAGAGGAATAGCCAAAGGACTACCCCCAATGGATTGCGCAGGAGCAATAGGGTGTTTGGGAAGATGAGTAGAATCTCTTTCTTTGAGTTTAGCCAAAAGGCTATTACTCTTGGATTGTGCAGGAATACTTTGCGCAGGAGTCCTTGCCACAGAGGGCTTAGATTGCACTCTGGTTGCTGGAATATTATTTTGCGCAGAAAGTTTAGCAGCCAATTGCGCCAGAGGCATAGGGGTTTTATACTTAGCCATGGCAGTATATGAAGTCTTTTGTGCACTGGCCATAGCAGACTGCACAGCAGTGGCAGAGACAGTTTGTGCACTGGATTTGGTAACAGAAGCACTGAACTGCGCAGCAGGCTTGCTGGCAGTTTGCGCAGGAGACTTGCTGGCTATATTGACAGAATGCGCAGCAGTCTTTGAAACCCACTTTGAGTGCACTTTGCTTGCGACAACAGTAGTTGCAGTACGGGGAGTGATCTTAGAATTGATCATGGATTCATAGGCTGTCTGGTTGATTTTCACAACCAGTGTCTTCTGTGTCTTTCCGATAGACGCTACGTCACATTGAGTTATCACTTCCTCGTCGGAGGAGAAAGTCGTCCCCAGTAGAGTCGCCATTTTGTTTGTAAAAACAAAAGTATGAAACTTTATTGATAGCAAACTTTGTAAAAGATTACAATTTGAATTCTGGGAATGGTACAACTTTAGGAATCCAATCTAGATGACGATTGCTTTATCCCTTGGACGATGTGAACTTTGAAGACGAAGCCTCTGAAGTTGAGAACAACTCTGAAATTGAAGGCAGAAAGCCTTGGAAGTCGAAGGCAAAAGCCTCGGAAGAATGCAGCAGCACTTGGGCAAGAACTCCTGAACTCTCTGATTTCTGATCTCTGATCTTGAACTCTTGATCCCCTTGAAATGAAGACTTGAAACTCTATTTATAGAGTTCTGGAAATAACTAACTTTCAGTTATTCTGGACTGCGCATGATGATTTGTGCAGCAATTGGTTTGCGCAGCACTGGACTGCGCAGGCAGTTGCTGGATCATGGGTTAACTGTATGGGACACATGGCATCATTTGATTGAAATGTGCATGATCGTGCATAGACAGTTGCCACATAATGAGCAATTGATGGCATGAATGCCACATGTACTTTATCAGTTATGTTAGTAAAATGTACAACCTGAACTGTGCAGACTTTAGTTTGCGCAGACTCAGACTGCGCAGGAATGGATTGCGCCATCCTGGATTGCGCTGCCAGCTGTCAGCCGCCCTCGAGCACTGTGCGGCGTAATAAACGAACAGTCTCCTCGTTCTCCGTACTGTCAGCTGTCAGGAAGATTTGATTTGATTTAGGTAATGATGACTTCTGCCACGTCAGCCTGCGCAGTTGGGAACATGCACAAACCAACTTGCGTAATTTGATTGCTGCGCAATCTGTTGTCTGCGCAACTCATCAAAATGATGTATATCTTGATTCTTTGACTTTGTTGATTGATGCAACTTGATTTTTTAGGACCTACAGATCTTAGACTATTAACTTCCTTCATCATTACCCTTACTTATATTTTGTCTATCTTATGTTGCTAATTTAGCACCAGTTTTGCAATCTTATCTTTTTCGAGCTTGATCATGACATATTTTATTGGGGGCTGGCACCCACTAACATATTGTCTAATCAGAACATGTGCATGATGATCTGATCAACCTATTGCACTTTGGTTCACTTTTCATATATTATTCTACTTTAAGGAAGACATAGTTAAATTTGCCCTAGAGTCTCATCCACGACAGCTTTGGCAATTCTCTTTTGAATTATTTCCATCGCCTATGAACCACATATTGTACTTAATAGCATCATCTTTGAACTCTTTATTATTTTTGCCTTTCACATATTTCAAAAAGAAAATGTACTGTACTTGATAGATCAACCCAAGGTATCACGTTTAGTTTCCCTATCCAAAGGAGAAAATTGACTTATTTATATATCCTTACATCATCCTTTAAATTCTAATTCTTTTGATCGTGACCAGTCGACCGGGTCATCCTCCTTATCATCCAATGATTGGGGTCTTATTCAGTTGAATTAATTCAATTGTGACATGGATATCAAATCTTGGATACTCGTGCTCAGACTTCAATGGCCTCATTCTCCATCTTGCCCAAACTTCAATTTATCCTGGAATTGATCAACTTAGATCGCGCCGGGACTAAATCTTCTTTTATATATATTATGTTATTGGATTTCAATGCTATTGACACTCGTGCCTTAAATTTTCGATTTTGATCGTCTTTGGAATGGTAACCCTTCATAATTAATTCCTAGTTGTCTTTACCAGTTTCATATAGGATGGTAGACTGTCCTACACCTTAATGATTTGTTGCTTCCTTATCTTTCCAGCAGAACACCCTATATTGCTTGCATGTTGCTACCATGGGACTGTTTTGATCTAATATGACTAGTCCATCTAGATGAGACCTTCAACTGCTATGGTTGACCATGACTCTATATGCTATTCTTCAAATTGTATGAGTTAGAAATTGCTTAGAGACTTTGATTGTGGGTGGTTGACCTAGAAGGAGTACGACCGACTTAAATTTTGAGGACAAAATTTTTTTAGGGGGTAGATTTGTAACCACCACATTTTTAATTTAGGGATATTTTGGTCATTTTGTAATTATTATATTATTTATTAATTTATTGAATTCATGTGATGATATGTGATTTTGTTTGATGTTTGTGTAGTATAAATGGGTTTAACTTAGCCAACATTGACTAAAAGCCTAATAATAATAATTAGAATTAATATGACCTTGTAGGAATTTTTTTAGAATTAATTAGTTATTTTAGAATGTTTTAAATGAATTTTTAGTCATTTTAGCCTTTTTAGCCATTTTGGCCATTTTGTGATTTTCTAGATATTTTGACTTGCATTGTGCTAGCAACTGGTTTACCTTAGTGGGCATTGTATAGGAGCCTAACCATGCCTTAGAATTATTATTTTTATTTTTAGAATTTATTTTAGGCTTGGGTTTATTTTTTAAGGCTTTAATTGATTTTTTAGCCTTTTTCATGCTAGCCTTTTACCTTTTTGACTTGGGCCTAATTTTTTACTTAGGAATGAGTTGGCCCAAGTGAAATCCTAAACCTAAAGACCTATTCCTGGCTGCCCAACAACAGTACCCCCTTCCTCTTCCTTTTATTTGTGAGTTTCAGCCTCCACAAGTGAAACCCTAATAGATCCCCTTCTCCAAAACTCATTTTTTCTTCATTCGGAGTCCGTTTTTTCCCAAACGAACTCCGTTGCACTCATCGAGGAGAGGAGGATCCGGTGGAGCATTTCTAACGAGGAGGTGGAGGCTTTTGCTTGAGGGAAATCGGCCGATACGACAACCGAGGGGCTCCGTTCATTGAGTTTTTGACACTCAATAGGTAAACCCTATTCTACCATAGTAAATCTGGAATTTCTTTCATTTTTGCATCCATATAGGTGCCCTAGACTTGCCCACGAAGTTTGGTTGCGTTTTGACTTCGTTTGATAGCGGTATCGGACACGTATCGGTCTCACGTTGCACGTGTTCGACAAAATGCCACTTAGAATTGAAAAGTATTAATTTTCAATTCTGTTTTCACGAAATTCTTCCTTATATGATTTGTAACAACTTTTGTGAAGACGGATCGGAAATCGACACGATTTCGGCATCCGAACGGACACGGACACGCGTGCACGAGATCCCGTGCATGGTCTCGTGCACGCCCTGCAGTCTGTGCGTCATAACTCGACGCAAAGAGCTCCGTATTATGTGAAATTTTACGAGCACATAGGGTCAACGTCTGCCCATATGCACGTAAAATTTTACTACGTTTCGTCGAGCGAGCGCGGAGAAATCGCGCGTGCACTGGCCGGCTGAACTGTGCACTCGGACTAAAATTTGCCGCTAATACGGCCTTTGTACGCGAACACGGCGCGTCGAGGACCCATACCAGGAGTTGGAACATGTAGCCCTATACCTATACTACCCAGGGACTCGATCCCGAGCCGTGGCATGGCCCGACGCGCGAGCCATGAGCGACGACCCGCGTGCACGAGCACGCACGCACACGCGCGTACGCGCAGGCCACGCGCTGTTGCGCGAGCTCCTGTGTCGCGTCGCTGTGACTTTGTGCCGTGTCGACATGTCCTAGACCTACCCCAAGACCCCTCCAGCTACGTGCACGAGCACGGGGCTTTTCGTTGTGTATGCGGCACTCAATCGAGCGAGAACGCACGCATAAGCACGCGTTGTCACACGGTATCGGGAATTTCCAATACGCGTTCTGTGGACACGACACAGACACGATTTTGAACCCGAGAGTATACGAGCGCATCACGTGGGTCGAGACCAACGTGTATGCCGAGTTTCGCGGGTTCATTTGGTGTATATCTCATTTTGGGTCGTTGTGTGAAAAATAGGTTTTTCTTTAAATTTGATTTTGAGTTTGGGTATGATATTTCCAGTAAATTAGCTTATAAAATCTGAGTTTTTGGTATATATGAGGTTTTGGAATTGTGGGAACCAACTTTTGGATTTGTTTCATAATTTTCTATCATTTATGAGTATATGTGTTTTCTTTGTATATATATATATATATATATATATATATATATATATATATATATATATATATATATATATATATATATGCATTAGAATGATCAATGGGTCAGCGGAGAGCCCCTCGTCTCCCGAGCGGAGCTTCAGCCACGCCGGCATCCCCCCTCTCCTCGCCTCGCCGGCGTTCGCCCCCGCCCCGGCCGGGGTTTGGTGGGTCGGCTGGCCGGTCGGCTTCCCCGGCCCGGCAGCTCCTTTCGGCCTGTTCGTCCCCTCCGGCGGGTCGGGCCCCGCCTGGCCTTCCCCCCTGTGGAGCCACCCGCCCCTCGCCGGCCTTCCGCCGTGTGGCCCGCCGGGGTTCGCCTGGCCCCCCCCATGTGGGCCCCCCATCCCCACCTCGCTGGCCCCCCGCCGCGCGGACCCCTCGTCTCCTCTTCCCCCTTTCCCCCTCTTCCCCGCCGGCGTCGCCGTCGTCCTCGGCCGCAGCGGAGTCGCCGGCCTCGGCGGGCGCATGCAGCGGGAGCTACCCCAACGGGCGCGACCGCCCCACCTCCTACCGCCTCCCCGGCGGCTGCGATGGACGCGACTCCCCCTCCTCCGCCCCCCTCCGCCCCGGTGTGTCCTCCTCTCGCCGCTCCTCTCTCTTGGAAGGCGCCTCCCTCCGCCGCGGCGTCCGTAGCTCCCGCCCCCCCGCGCTTCCCTCCGGATTTGGTTCCTCCTCCCTCTCCGCCGTGCCGCGAGCCCTCTTTTTGGGCGCATGTGGCCGCTCGGCGACAGCCCGTGGACGCAAGCCCGTGCATGTCGTCTCCGGCCGTCGAGGCTTCTCCCTGCGGCGGCCGTCCCGACGCCGGCTCTCCTCCCGCGAGCTCCGAGCTCCCCTCCTGGTCCGCTCCTCCGCCTCCCTATGACCTCCGGAGCTTCCGCCGCGCGCTGGAAGCCCCTCTCCCCCGCCGCGTTTGACCGGCCTCGATCCTCGTCGGCGGCCCTCTCGCAGCCTCCGATGGCGGTCCTCAGACGCCGGTGGACCTCTCTTCCACCCCCCCCTCCCCTCCTCTCACCCCTGCCGGTGCCCCGCTCGCCGGCGCTTCCCCGCCGGCTGGCGTTTCCTATGGACGGTCCCCCCCCCGCCGGCGGCCCATCCGTGTTCTCCTTCGCCGGGTCGGCACTCATCGCCGGCGATGGCCCTTCTCCCGGCCTTCCTGCCGGCTCTCCCGCCCCGGGGGTCGTCCTGGGGGGGGCCGAGACCCCCTCCTCGGGCAGTCCGCCCCCCTCGCGTCCCGTGCCCCCTTGGGCTGTCCCGCCCAAACGCCTCGGGTGGCGTTCCCCCCCCCCCACACGTCTGCATTCAAATTTTGAATGCTTTTTCAAAAAAAAAAAAAAAATCCTGATGGGTTCTCTGTCTGGACCCAACCTAGGGCAGCGCGCCCACACCCCACTCGTGCCTCGCGGTCCACGCCTTGGGCCTTGTGCCCGCTTTGGACAGCGGGTCCAACCCTCTCCCGCCTAGTTTCTCTTCGTTTTTTGAAATTGGTTTTGAATTTCCTGCTGGGTTGCATCCCTGTAGGTTCCCGTAATCTAGGTTTCTTTACTTTTGTTAATCTGCTCTGCAGGACCATTTTGTGTGTTTCGGTCCATGTAACCGCCTGTATTGCTCCTTTGGAGCACCACTTTCTGATTCAATAAAATTTGCTTGTTTAAAAAAAAAAAAAAATATATATATATATATATATATGCATTAGAAAACCCCGTTGAAACACATTGCTAATGTATATATGTTGAGAATGGGTCGAGGGGGATTTAATTACAGATTTGGATTCACTAAAACTATTTCAAAACCTTTGGCTATTCTTCCTTTTGAGCATTGATATATATATATATATATATATATATATATATATATATATATATATATATATATATATAGACACACACACACACACACACACACACACACACACACACACACACACACACACACACACACACACACACATATAGATAGTTTCCTATTTGTTTATATGTATATAATAGTATATTAAATTGAGGTATACCATGGTTATGTTTGGATGTTTTTAATCTCAGAATTTACTCACTCCAGTAAGCTCTAGGGGACACACACACAATCATTTGTTAGAATTAGGGTTTAGTTTGTATTGTAAATTCACATGTGTGTATATATACCTATGTGTGCATAGTTTGTATGCTTGAGAACCCTCTTAGAATAGATCGTAGTTGTGTATATAACTATAGGAGTCCTATGACAGATTTGGATTGTCATTTTGAGCCTACTTTAGTTGAATTGGCCGACAAGTTGACCAAATTGACAAAAGTCAACTTTGGGTCAAACTTGATCCAATTCAACTCAAACGAACTTAGAATGACCTAGAAACTTGTGTATAACCTAAAAATTAGTAAACGGACTAGTTGACCAATGTTTGACCAGAGTTGACCAGGTTTGACCAGAGTTGACCAGGTTTGACCAGAGTTGACCAAGGTTGACTTTGACCTAGAAGGACTTAGAAGCATGTAGAACTGCATTGTAGCCCTTTCTTATAATATGTTAGACCATGTTGTGACTTGTGGTTACTTTAAATAGGTTTATATCACTCCAGTTCGGTTATACATCCTCATCAGCAGCTCGGATTGTCAGGCGAGTACATTCTTTGATAGTTCTTTCATTTACTTGTCAAATTCTATATTTTAGTTGTAGTCAGTTCTATTTGATTCTCGGTTACAAACACGAATTGATATTTTTTGGAATTCATGTATACGACACACATACCTTACTTGTCTAGCCTCTATTACAAGAACTATTACAAGAATCACCTACAACACCTTCATGTTATGGCTAGATTTATTCTCGATTTATGTGTCGTGTTACGGATTCACTCATATTTGTTGGACGGAGAAATACTTGAGTAGACATGTAAACATTCCTAAATACTCGAACCACCTCCCTGTGAATTATACAAGAACGATAGCCGTCCCATACTTGGCCAGTGTGTGATGCGCCGGATTACCCCTAGTCGTTTACATGTCGATCTCAGTATTTAAAAAAAAACACTGAGTATTGTCTAGAATCTTTACTAGAATCATCACAAGAACCATTACAAGAATCACCCTACTTGGATCATTGAATGGAATCACACTTGACATATATTGTACCACTGGACTCATATCACATTATTCTAGTTCAGCTAGCTTTTATTTACAGTCTTCATTGACATGATATTCTGTTTTACCGTTTTTACTTTCCTTGTTCTTTTACTATAGTTTTACATCTTAAACTGTCTCGAATTTCCATGCTTCATCAATTAAATTGTCTATAATTGTTTTTATATTTTTCGTCATTTACTTGGATTTACTTGATGAGATGTATTCGTTCTAGTCCTGATTGGACCCGTTGATAAAATTTTACAAGAAACTTGGAGTTCACAGCTAGCCTAGAGGACACTAGTAGAGCTTGGAGTAGTTGTATAGAGTTTGTGTTTCTTCCTTTCTTGTTTATCATACAGTTGTATTGAGACCTTGAGTTAATTAATGAAATTGTTTTACTTCACTTCTAGTTGCATCTTTCTTGTAGATTTTCTTATCTATTTCATCGTGCTATTTATCTATCCCTAAATTTCTGATTGAGTTTGTATCCTTATGAGATTGTCCTCCATCTTGAGGGTATATCACATTGTGTTAGATAGATTGTGACCTAGAACAGCGTTCTACCGCCGACACTGCGGCGTAGGCTGGACGTACCCATGTTCTCGTGCCCGTAAACCGGGTGCGGGTCGTGACACCAACAGTCTCTTATGGTCAAGAACAAGCCTAGTATCTCAATCTCAAGCAAACAAATAATTGTTATAAGATGTTAGGTCATCAGACATACAAAGTAAGGCGTCCCAAACATTACATATTCATATGATCATGAAGCTAGTCATACAAAATGCGAGACTATCAAGAGTTAAGTCATACATGATCAACCATAGGATTTGTCAATCATGTTACAGCCCTTAGGCAGACATAAATTAAATTTCAACACGAGCTAACACGTGCTCGGCGGCTAAACGCCTCAAAAGAATAAGTTACATTAGAGTGGGAGAGCAAAATAAGAAAAATCCACTCGTTGCCACTGTTACGCCTATGTTTACCATCTGGCTGAAAGGCAGGTAGATCTTCGGGTATCACTCCGAAATCTGGCCATACAAAACCAGCTGGATCAGACCCTAGAAAGAGCAAGTGCCACAAGGGAGGCTCCACTTAGGAACTAAAACCAGCATAAACGGAATAGAAGAACTGATAAAAGAACATCATTAAATAACACAAAAGACGTGCTTTAAAGAACATTCTAGCTTGTATTACGAAAACAAGAGGAGGAATATAATCCCTATGATAATCATGAGATAATTATTTAGGCACGACCAATCAAGTCCTACGGCTTGCTATCATTAGGTAACTAGGCACTACCAAAATAAGTCATATTACCGATGAAATTAGAGACGCCTATGGAAAACGTCGCTAACATGAAGAAAATTAGCGACACATAAGTAAAATATCGCAGGACATCACTGTTAGCGACGTCCCACGACGTCTTTTAAGTAAAAAAATAACGTTGCTGATAAGTCGGTGAACGTCGCTAATTTGGCTAAAAATAGCGACGTGTACCCACGTATATGGTATAACGTCGCTAAGAGCAAAAAATAGTATCATTTACCGACATCTCATAGTGACGTCGCTAAGTTAAAAATATAGGTCATTTGAGTTTTTATTCCCCCCATTATTTCGAAATCCCTCTTCGAAGACCACCGAAACCCCTCCCCCCTCGGCGTTCGAAGACCTCCGGCCCTTTCCCCCTCGACGACCCTCTCCCCTCGGCCCCCGACCCTGCCCCCCGGCTCGGCGACCCTGCTCCCCTCCGTCTCCAGCTTCCTCCGTTTCCAACTCCCCACCGACGACCCCCTCCCCCTCGACGACCCGCTCCTCCCTGACTAGGTAAACCCTAACCCTCTTTCGGACACGACACATTGACACAGGACACGACATTAGTTAATTATGTTGTATGAGTGTGTGTTCAAGTAGGGGAAAGCAAGTGTGTAAAAGTGAGTGAAGAATACAGCAAGTGTGTAGGCTTCCTGTGGCATTAGCATTAGGAAAGGAGGGCAAGGCTTAGTTTGTGCAGGATTATTGGTGTATAGGAGAGAGTAGGAACCTTTGTGCCCCTTAACCATACATAGGGGTACCGTTCTAACAGCAACAATAGATATTACCAACTGCACTAGACAGCAGTTGATGGAGAGGGAGGGGAAATATGGTGACAGCAAATTGCAATAGGCCAACAACAGGTTTAAGGGCTCTACTAGTGTGTTATGCAGGGGCTTGTGGCAGCAACAAATGCTGTTAGAAACAGGGGCACAGGTTGTGCAATAGATGGGTTGTAGTGTGGGGTGAAAGGGTACATAAGTATCTACATAGGTTTAGTTAGGGTAATATGTATAGGTAGAGTATTGTAATGTATATGATAGGTAAGAGAGTGATATTAGGTAATTTTGAGATGGGCACTTGGTTTACCTATATAGGAAAGGTAAGGTATTCCTATAAGTATTAGCTATAGCTATATATATAGTGATGATCGGGATATGCATCTATGTAACATATAGTTACAGTATGAGTATCATTGATATAAAAATGGTGTAAGGATAACCCCATAGGTATAGCCTATAGCAATGCATGCATTTATGGTAAATAGACAATTATAAGACTACATAGGTATAACATCATGGATAGACAACCATGGGTACCATATCCTGTAGGCATATAGGGTATGAATTAAGAGGGTATGTCCATTAATGTTGGGTTATACCTTAGGTAAGTGCCTCTAATAGAGTATCCTAGTATCCTTGGTATAGGGTATTAAGGGTGTTAAGGTTTTAGGCATAGGCTAAATGTAAATATGGGTAAAGGGAATAGTGTGGTATCATGATATGGTACCATAAAGGTATACTTAATATGGGTAATCTAGAGAGTAATGCATGTGTGTAGCATATGGTATGGGTAATCTAGAGAGTATTGTCAACTAAGTTGGTGCTTGAGCTTACTCATGTTTATATTAAATAAGTTCTTATTAAAGTTGTCATCCAAATCATTATTATACTTCAAATGGAGATTTGAGAGCTTCTTGTGATACATTATCGGAGGTCTACACCCTTAGGTCCAAGCCCGAGCTTGCTAAACTTTATACATAAGCCCATGTCCATGTTTGATATGGACACGAATCTACCAAATTTATTGATTAAACACTATGCTAAAGAGACTAGGATTAATATTGGCAAAAATACTGACATATATCATGTCTTCATATTTAAACATTTAATTTGACAATGCAGGACTTTATTTTTTGACATGCTATAAATAGCCTTTAACTCATCTCTTGGATAAAGAGGATAGATACATTCATATGCATGTGTTTCAACTATGTGCTTGTATCTATCTTATAGAATTATCCTCAAATGGATATGGAGCTGAATTACTATCTGCGGAATCGTTCGTGGATGTACAACCGTCATCCTGATGACATGTGCGGTGTGCATGATGAATTCATAGAGGGTGTACAACAGTTCCTGCAGTTTGCTAAGGCGTTCCATCAGTACATGGACGGTACCAAAATTAAGTGTTCGTGTGTGAGATGTCGTAACTTGAAATATCATCCAGAAGTGGAAGTCACATATCATTTATACTCGAAGGATTTCACGCCGAATTACTATCAGTGGAGCGTACACGGAGAACTTGTGTCCTTAGCATCAAAGTATGAGCCTTATGTGGATGTCCACAACCACGCTGCTTACGACGATGGGTTGGTGAACATGGTTTTTGACGCGGCGGGGCCTAGTTTCGATTCGAACAATCATGATGCACCTGAGGAGGCACCGAACCCCGATGCTACAAAGTTCATGGAGTTGCTGGAGAATGCAAGGACTCTATTATATCCTGGTTGTGAGGATCATTCACCGTTGGAGGTAGTTATAAGATTGTTGAGCATCAAGTCCGATTTTAATATGTCGCAAGATTGCTACAACCGACTTATGGAGTTGATTATAAAAATATTGCCTGAGGGTGCTAAGTTGCCTAAAGACTTTAAACGGTCTAAGAGGATGGTGAGATCGCTTTGGATGGGATATGAGAAAATTGATGCATGTCGCAACGGGTGCATGTTGTACTACAAAGACGACAAGGATTTAGATGCCTGTAGATTTTATGGTACTGATCGCTACAAGGGCAGTGGTAGAAGAAAGTCTGTCGGTGAAAGGAAGCCTACCGATTCGATGCACTAATTGTCGTTGACGTCGCGGTTGCAGCGGTTGTTTATGGTGAAGGAAACTACAGAAAACATGAGTTGGCATAAGCGAGAACAGACCGAAGGAGTGTTGGATCACCCATCTGATGGAGAAGCATGGAAGCACTTTGATCGAGAGTATCCAGATTTTGCTTCTGATCCGCGTAATGTCAGATTGGGTCTCTGCTCCGACGGTTTTACCTCATTCGGACTTTCAGGATCCCAGTATTCGTGTTGGCCTGTGATCGTCACTCCGTACAATCTACCGCCTTGGATGTGCATGAAGACTCCGTATATGTTCCTCACCGTTATTATCCCAGGTCCGAACAATCCAAAAAGGAACATCGATGTATATTTACAGCCATTGATTGATGAGTTGAATCAGCTATGGGAAGTAGGTTCCAACACGTACGATGTATCTAGAAAACAAAATTTTTAGATACGGTCAGCACTTATATGGACTATCAACGACTTTTCGGCCTATGGTATGTTATCTGGATGGAGCACGCATGGTCGTCTTTCATGTCCGTATTGCATGGACCGCACTAAGGCTTTCCGTTTGACATACAGAGGCAAACCATTCTTCTTCGATTGTCATCGACAATTTCTGCCGAAGGATCATCCGTACCGGAGGAACATGAATGCTTTTCGTGCTGGCATTGTGGAGAAGGCTAATCCCCCGCCAAGGTGGCCCGGATACACGATATGGAAAGAGATAAAAGATTTACCAAGGGCTATTGAAGAGCCTGCTACGGGCTACAAGTGTGACGGATTTGGTCGCACTCATAACTGGACGAAGAGGAGTATATTCTGGGATCTGCCATATTGGAGCACCAATCTGATTAGACATAACCTTGATGTCATGCATATCGAGAAGAATGTGTTTGACAATATAATTAATACTGTAATGGACGTAAAGGAGAAGACGAAAGATAATCCAAAGGCTAGATTGGACTTGGAAAAAATATGTAGACGTCCTGCATTGCATTTGATAGAGGAGGGGAATGGGAAGTTGAAGCAGCCTAAGGCAATTTTCTCACTAGAGAAGGAGGATAAAGTCAGACTTTGTAGGTGGATTCAAGGTCTAAAATTTTTAGACGGGTATGTTTCAAACTTGAGAAGATGCACCGACCTCAAGGAGAACAAACTGACAGGTATGAAGAGCCATGATTGTCACGTATTCATGGAGAGGTTAATTTCGATTGCATTTCGGGAATTCTTACCCCAGGTTGTTTGGGATCCATTGACCGAGCTTAGCATATTCTTCAGAGATCTTTGTTCTACTAAGTTGCTCGTCGATCGTCTAGAAAAGCAGGAGAACGATATTGCGGTAACACTGTGCAAGCTCGAGAAGGTATTTTCTCTTGGATTCTTCGACTCCATAGAGCATTTACCAATTCATTTTTCCTACGAGGTACGTGTTGGTGGGCCCGTCGATTATTGGTGGATGTACCCGTTTGAGCGGCATTTGAACCACCTAAAGAGGAAGGTGAAAAACAAGGCTCGGATCGAGGGTTCTATTTGTGAAGCCTATATTCTCGAGGAGATTACAAACTTCTGCTCGACGTATTTCAAACCTCATGTTGCTACGAATAGAACGAGGGCTCCGAGAAACGACGACGGATCCTATCAACTCAGGCTCAACTCGTATACTTCACAGCTTATCCGAGACGGGGAGCAACGAAGTCTGACTAGTGGGCAGTATACAAGACTAAAGCTAGAGATACTTTTGATGTTGACGAAAAAGCTTACCAGGAGGACGAGCTACCTCTTATAACCAATATTTTTGATGTGGACTCCACGAAAGTTACGCATTATACGACTAATGTAGAAGATGTAGAATTATCCGAAGAGGAAGACGAAGCCGACGAAGGCGAAGATGAAACTGAAGATGAGGAGGAAAAAGAAGATGAGGTCGAGGAAGACGAACAAGATGAATATTCTGAATATGATTGAGAGAGATGTACTTTCATTTTTTAGATATTTCTTTTAGAATGTACTATCTGGACTTAGATGTTTCTTGTAGAATGTACTATCTGAACTTAGATGTTTCTTGTAGAATATACTATCTGGACTTAGATGTTTCTTGTAAAATGTGTCATCATATGTTGTCTTGGTTATTATCTTGTCGTTGTTGTACTTTTATATTTCTAATGTACTATTATTTGTTGTATCTCATCATATGTTGTTATCAAGTATAACAGGTCGTCGCGAATTGTTCTGCATGTCCCGACATGGGGCACGGGATACTGGTACTGGCAGAGGACAGGGTACTCCTTCGGTACCTCCTACTGGTACCGGCTCTGGATCCTCGTCGCCCAATACTCTTGTGTATCGGACAGTACCTCCGTCTGCCCCGACGCTATGTGGCATATCTTCTGGGACAAGTAGTTCCAGGCCTGAGACTGCTCCGTCGTCTAGCGTTCCTCCTGCTGATACAACGATAGAGACAGATGAGCAGATGGAGGAGGCTGAGCCGACGACCGACCAGTATCAGGCAGATGATGCATGCGCACCTCCGGAGGAGACGATGACGAAGATCTGGGCCGACGGTACAAAGTAAGTATTTTGGTTTATCATTTTTTTCTGTGTTTATCATAAATGAACTTTTCTTATGAATATAATATGTCTGTATAGATATTTTCCCCCGTCGGTACAGAGACGCCTAGGCCACTTCTTGAGGACTAATTATGGTGGTCCTTGGATAAACTACTCTGATGCTCCGGACGAGAGGAAGGCCTACTGGTTTGCGCGCTTCAAGGTTAAAATATATTTGCTTTTAACATGAATCATATAATTTTTACATATTATATATAACTGATAAATATTTGGTTTGTACTCTTCTAGGATATGTTTTTCTATCCACTGCACCGGGCCGAGATGATCGAGGGGATATTTCCTGCCGTCGCTGCTAAGCTGATCCACGACGCTATTAATGATCAGAAGACTCGTGATCGTGCCGGAAAGCCGATCCAAGGTTGGATCAGCCCTGAGCTGTGGACTGTGATGAAGGCTCGATTCGACGAGCCAAGGTACAAGGAAAAGTCTGAGAAGGCCAAGGCGGCTAGGAAGCAGGGGTCAAAGTGGTGCGATGGGTCGATTCCAATGACGGAACATTTCCATCGTTTGGTATATTTTTTTATTTTAGAAATATTATTTTAATGCAAGTCCGATAAATTAGTAAAATGTGATATATTTAATTACAGGTAAGGAGGGGTGATGACGCCAATATGGTGACTGTCTTCCTGGCCACACATCGGAATGGCGGGAAGCTTATTGACGATAGGGCGGAGCAGGCCTATGTAAGTATTACAATTCTATTTATTAATTTTAATACTTCGTGTTAGTTTTGATATAACTTAGTAAATATGTATGCAAATAGATATTCATGTAGTTAGTAATAATATGTACATTAGACATTAGAAGTTATAGAGTATCCATGCTTTCTAGGCCGAGTTTCAACGGCTTAAGGAGCGGGCGGCTGCTAGTGCACATGCTGCGGGAGAGGTCGGTACTTCTTCGCAGCCCGCTCCAGCTCTGTCGGAGGACGAGCTATGGGTGACCGTCGCTGGTGGTCTCAACAGGGGTATGTACTACGGTACGGCATCCTATGGCGCCCTAGTTACGACACAGTCCTCTAGGGCCTCCCATGCTAGTGTGCATGGCCCACAGCCCTCCCAGGAGTCTGCCCGAGTCCAACAGATGGTGGAGTCTGTCCGTGACGAGCTGCTACGACGAATCCAGGAGCAGCACCAGACGGACGATGCTGCGCTCATAGCACGATTGGATAGCTCGACTGCAGCATTATGGAGCTCAGGGATGTGACTGAGAGGACAGAGTGTGGCATCACTGATCTTAGAGTGCCGACAGAGCACAGCGTGACAGATCTGCAGGCATCATAGCTGTCCATGGGCGAGAGGCTGCACGTTGATGCAGGATTCGATGGTTGATAGCAGTACGAGGCTGTTATCTACCATGCATTCCTACCACGAGCGACTAGCATCGTTGGAGCATTATTGTCCTCCGGGTGCGCCTTCATCGTCGTCGACTCCGCCGGCGTCACTACCTCCGAATCCACCAACGTCACTACCTTCTTCATCGGTGACGATTTCACGGGAGGAGTATGAGATGTTCCTAGCCTTGAGGCGCGGCGGTGCCCCTCCTCCAGATCCGCAGTAGTCCGAGTTAAGACTGTTTTACGAGATTGTAGTGTTTTTTTAGTGTTTGTTTATGTTGTTTCAGTATTGGTTGTGGATTATTTGTTTGTGTAGACTTTCATTATTGGTTGTGGATTCATGTGGATATTGGTTGTATATACTTTGGATATTCGTTTACCGACTTTGGATATTTTACTCTTGTAGACTTTTACTCTTGTTTGTGTTGATACATATGTTTATTGTGATGTACCGGTGTTGAGTGTTCCACCGAAGGGGTCGACAAACCCATGAAGAAAATATGCTTCTGTGTATTTATTGTTATTTATTAAACTGCAGGAAGAAAATGTGATTCTGTGGACATTCTGTAATTTTTTTATTTTATTTGCATTTTAGCGACATTTACCGACGTTTAGCTGCATCGCTAAACGTCGCTAAATAACCAGGTATAGCAACGTTTACCGACCCCAGTTTCCCTCTTCTACAGAGTCGATAAACGTCGGTAAAAAGTAGCCTACATCGCTAAATTCACCGACGTTGACCGACGTCTGAGACGTCACCATTTTTCTGACGTGGCGTCGGTGAACGTCGGTCAATTACCGACGTTTATTAACGTCGGTAAGCGTCGGTAATGGCGACGATTACCGACGTTTTGCCTGTCAGCGACATGGTTTTTCGCGACCACCCGAAAACGTCGCTAAAAACGTCGGTAAATACAATTAGCGATGTTTTTTGTCATATTAGCGACGTGTTTTAGCGTCGCTAATATGACTTATTTCTGGTAGTGAGGGTTGTCACAGGTCTAGTTACTAATAGGATGTAATGAGATGTTCCTGCAGTCACAAGCCCTACAGACTATACAGGTTATCCAGGCAGGGTTACAAGAGTTATCAAGATTACTGGTGTACTTTAGTACTTATGATTCAAAAAGTGCAACACATGACAGTGTGCTGGAAATGTGCCCTGCTCGTCGGCAGGCTACAAGTCCACAGGTGTGGCCAGGATAACGGGATCACCTGTAACTGGAAAATCTCTCTATATGAACTACTTGATCAATCTAGTCATTAACCTAGTCCGATTCATTATGAATCCCTGACCGTGGTAACCAGGAATCTATGTCCTAGACATGATGCAAGATGAGATAGGTAGCTTGTATAGGCACAATCAACCATGGAGTCAAGGCAAGAGTTACACTAGCAAGACAGGAACAGCTGTCGCAACAGCAATCAAGATTATACATGTCATGTCAGGTTTACTTGTCATGTCAAGAGTACTTGTCAGGAGTGCGCCTCGACGGGCCACTATCAAGATTATACAAGATGGGTTCATGTTATCATGTTCAAGTCAAGTCAATAATCAGTTCAAATCTCATCAAGCTCAAGTTCTATCGTGCGTAGTATTAACAAGTTATCAAGTCGGGATCGTATTGTCATGTCGAGTTCAGGTCAGGTTCTGGTTATAGTCAAGTACTGTCATGCTCAAGTTACTGGTTCCATGGTGGATAGTAGTCAAGTTGGGTCGTTACAAGATGGGCCAAGTACAGGGTACATGCATATAACAAAATGTTACAAGAGAACAAGCATGTAGATACACTGGTTATTAGGCGTATGACAATTGGCGCGCGTGACGAGAATGGCGTGCGACGCTAGATGGCGCTCGGCCAGAAGCACGGGGTGGCGCATGGCAAGTGGTGCTGGGCCAAGTAGCGCACGACCGAAGAGCGTGATGCTAAAGAGCGCACGACGCTAGGTGGCTCTCGGTCAGAAGCGCGGGGTGGCATGCGGCAAGTGGCGTTGGGCCAATTGTGGCGCGAGACCGAAGAGCGCGGTGCTAAAAAGCCCTCGACCAGAATAGTGAGGCGCTAAGGAGCACGTACGCGCAACGAGATAACACGACGCTAAAGAGCGTGCGCGCACTGTTCATCTTCCCTAACCAGCACAGATGCTTAGTTGAACCCATGAACTTCAAAATGCCATAACTCCTCAAAAAAGAGTCGAAATCAAGCTTTTTAAAGGTCAAAATTGGGTAGAACGAAATTTCTTACAACATGGAGCAACTGGTTTTCGAAAATATCAAGTTTTAATAGATCAAAACCAAAAAAAACTTAAGACTTAGATCTACAAAAATTCGTCCATCAAAACTAAAAATGTCAATTCCTAAAGAAGCTTAGAATCATGCAAGGAAGAGAATGGAACAATAAAACTTGAGATCCATTATGAAACAGGTTGCACTTGCCTAGGGTTGGTGGAGGAGTAAATGAGGAAGAAGATGAAGAAGACGGAGAAGTAATGAGAAATAATGGAGGGGAGAGAGAGAAGCTGGATTATATATCAACTCTTCTCATCTCAAACCCAACCAAAACAAACCAAGCCAAGCCAAGCCGAACCGAACCAAGGGCAAATTAAACCAAGACTAGGCTAAACAAGACAAGTCAAAATACGGGTCACCTGACAAATGTCAGAATTCCGTACATGTATACTAAAAATATATATAACGAAAAATGGGAGTGACATAACGCGTTGCTGAACAAATCGTTGCCTTAGGGGGTGTTTCTTGTAGTGAACTTTTTATAGTTCCTTTGTTTGGATGTTGTAATGAATTGGAATGGTGAAGTGATATGATGACCATGTTTCAAATATGGTGAAATTTTCCCCAAACTTCTATTGTGCATTGCTTTTTATTTCGTATAGATTATAAAATGAAGGCTTTGACATAAATAAAAAAAGTGTTAAAAAATTATAATTTTTATTTTAAGCTAATTATTTGGCATCTAAAATCAAAAATTAGGATATTAAAATTTAGCATATTTGTAATTAGCAAATTGTACACACAAATTGTAAAAAAAAATCATATGTTTCTTTCTCAAACCGAAATATATTCCCAAACTAAATAGACAAAAACAAAGAGAAGATTTCTCAATCGACACATTTAAATTCAATATAGATATTACATATGTACAAATTATTGTACAAAAATGATTATATTAACCAAACCCCATTCTCTCCAAACTTTCTCTCCCACATACACGCTGCTTCGTCTTCTTCTTCTTTTTCTTCTTCTTCTTCTTCTAACTTTTTTTTAGGATTAAGAAGAAAGAAATTATTCTTATCTCTTTCAAACTCTATCTACCCCTCATTCGATTCTCTCTCACGAGTAATTCACATAGCCACAACGAAGGAGGCAACAATGGTGATAGCAAGGAGGATGACAACCATTGGCTGCGACTCCTACGCTCCCACCATCGTAGTGAAGGACACGACCCAAACCCGAACTCTGCCTTCGTCGCGGCTGCCAACAATGACGAAAATGCCTACACCTACGTCAAGGGCCTCCTCGTGCTCACCCTCATCACCAGCTCCAACGCCGACGAGACCCATGGTTCCTGCAAAAAGTACGACAATGTCGACCACCTCACGTTTCAGTTCCACAATTTTTTTAGCATTAAAGTCGTTCAAGTTTCGCAAGGGACTTCATAATTTTCTTTTTGGAAGTAGAACGAAGGATTTGAGGTGAGACATGAAGTGCAAACTTTTTCACTTTCTATTTTTTTAACCAAACACCTGAAGTGAATTTGTTATGCAACAAAGTGTCAACTTCCGTAGTTTCTAGGTAAACGAAATGACCTATTAAACAAGAGGGAATATGAGTGTTAAAGTTAGCCAATTCTTCCATTGCCATCAATAATGATATTGTTATTCCCGAAACAGATCGTTAGATGGAAATCTCGATCTCTTAAAAAGAGTGAGATGGATAAAAGTAACTTAGCAGGCGAAAAAAAGATCACCGCAATTCTGCTGATCGTTCTCAACCGAAGTTGATGGAACAAAATGAATAATCGTTCTCAACCGGAGTTGTTGCAACGAAGATGAATAATCGTTCTCAAATGAAGTTGATGCAACAAAGATGAATATTCGTTATCAACCGGAGTTGATGCAACGACTTTGCTGGGGTGATAAGGATCACCATTGCTCAAAGAAATATTCGCCCTATTGCGATCTGCTCCCAGGAACCAGTAAGTTCGAAAGAACTTCTGAAACGCTCGCTGTCATCTCCTTCACGAACTCAAATAACTCCAAGGGCAGTGGCGGCACCATTCTCTTCGTCTCTTTATTTTAGCGTAAGTCATCAATGAAGGCACGAAGAGAGTATTTATAGAGAAGGGCCGAAACCTTAATGCTAATCCTGACCGTAATTGATTGCGAAATGATATGAGCGAATAATGGAAAGATTTGAATGAATTAAATTCAAATTCCACAAAAATCGGATCTGATCATAACTCAATCTTTCTATAACCGCTCAATCTTCCAATCAGCCACATCATTAGCCGCCTGCACCCTTTAGCCCACTTAGCCCGTCAACCTGCGCGCGTAGTAGGACAGCCGTGCAGCTCCTGCGTGCCCCTGTGCATCCACTGCGTGCCTCTGTGCAGTAGCACGCCGATGCTGACGTGCTAAGTGCAAAGTGCGCTAACAAAGTGCCACTTTGCACCCTTGAGCCCGAGTCCGAGCCCGAGTCGCTAGCTCAATAAGGGAATTATCCCATGAGCATGACAAAAAGTATTAATGCTTCTTTGTTGGTTTAGCCTTCTTTCCACTAGAAAAATGTTCCCACATGGCACCCATGTGTCTCTCCACACTTCATGTGATCTCTCAACACAAGCAAAGCTTTATATAGAGATACCATCCATTTGATTTTTCCAATGTGGGACTATCTTTCTAGTTTCTAAATCAAAACACCAACAACAACAAGTAAAAACACCAACATGTATCAACATTATAAAATTATGCCAAAATGACGAGCACTTGGATTATGATTTACCAATCTAGACTCTTATGAAAAAAAATGAAAAAAAAAATCTTTACATGTAAATCTCACCTTCACTCACTAATTCTTAAAATGAAAAAAGAAAAGAAAAGAAAAGAAAAGAAAAATCTCTAATACATGTAAAACTCACTTTCACTCGCTCATTCTTAATCTTCCCATTGGGCTAGGTTTACGTCCTTATCCAAAAGGCCCAAATTTCTCAGCATCCAAGTTAATATCAGCGGTCCGATCTCACCTCTGTCTCCTCACTGACTCCATAAAAGCCATCCAGAACTAGGGTTTCTTCTAACGCTCCCTGCATACACACTCCACAGCCACTTCAAGTTTTTCTACCTCCTTGATCCAACAATGGCGATCAAGCTGACGAAGGCGCAGAAGAAGGTACAGTACGACAAGAAGCTGTGTAGCCTGCTGGATCAGTACAGCCAGGTGCTGATCGCGCTGGCCGACAACGTGGGGTCGAACCAGCTGCAGAACATCAGGAAGGGGCTGAGGGGGGACTCGGTGGTGCTCATGGGGAAGAACACGCTCATCAGGAGGTGCATCAAGCTGCACGCGGAGAACTCCGGCAACTCCAACTACCTCAACCTCCTCCCCCTGCTAGTGGTAATGCAAAAATAAAAATAAATCCCAACTTTCCTCATTTTATTTATTTTATTGTTTGTATCTCCGTGTCCGTCCGATGTTTCTTTGTTGTTCCCAGAAAGTTTGCATCTTGGTGTTGTTAGCGCTATCAAGTGTCGTGTCTGTATTGGTATCGTACTTGTGTCTGCAAATATAGTTTGTTAGTATTGGAAAATTTGCATCTTGTCTATCAAAATTGGATCTTGTACAACATTCTTTTTGTTTATACTTTTTAGTACCGCTACCATTTTTCGGGCCTACTTAGGAATCATGGATGTTCTATAAACCATTGCCGAATCCATGTTTTTTCTGTTATGGACATATCTACACAGATCTTGAAAATACGCCAGGACACCCCAAAATGAATGCAGTAAGCATTGTTTGTTATTTGCATATTTGTATATATTTTCTTGCTTCATGTTAGCTAATCTGAATTTGGGCATCTACGGTAATTCTTAGTTTTGTGGTAGTGATAAAATATCTGAAGTTTGCATCTTGGTTATTCAAATGGATTTTGTATGATATTATAAGGTTTTCTGTTAGACTGATAAACTTTAATAAGTATGATTTGTATTTAGGCTCTTCACCAACTTGATATTCTCTGTTGTTTGACCATTCCCATTTTTTAATATCGATCCATTGCTAATAGTAATTTAGATGTTACTTTATGCAGTGGAGTGCTTTTGGTATTTCGAGGTGAGGCATTTTGGTTTCATTATCTGCTCATTGTGTGGTTGGCTATTGCTTAATTGTAACACGTTCATCTGGAAAAATAATTTATAATTTGTTACCTGATTGATCAATCAAATTAACTTGGTTGATCCTGTGGATGCCTTAACAGTTTCATATTCTTGTAGTTTCTGAAGTACTTTTCATAGTTTAATTATTATTGGGTTCTTTAAGGGTAGTAGTTTTGATGAAGAAATGGAAATATGCAAGGTATCTGGTTCAAGCCCAGGATGGCCAAGTGGCGCCAGGGGAAAGAAAAAAATAGAAGAAGTATCTGACTCTTTCAAGTATAATCCACCTGGCTCGGGGGGTGGGTATATAACTCAATTGGTAGAGCTTGATTGAAAAATCAATTTGATTTATTTCGTATCCCTCGCACAAGGAGAAAATGGGTCAGATTCTACGTGATCAACCGACTTATGGGACTTGAGGAATGAGAGAAGCGAATAAAAAGAAAACTTGAGAAGTGATGTGCCAACTCCTTCCCGCATCAACTAGGTTTAGTGCTTGGATTCGAGTTTGTGTAATCACCTTCTATCCATAGGACGTGCTTGTTGTATCGATTGACCCATAGAGCTAAGAAGGTGTGCATTGATATGATGCATGTAGACGGATGACCTGAGAACTCTAATGTCTTCGACTCTGATTGCAGTAACGATATTGCATTGAACCATTGATCACGTAGCCTAACAATGCGGAACGAGAGGTGCTCGAAGTCTCACAAGTCCACTATGTGGTGACTGTTAGGTAGGTAATATCTGTTAAGCCCTCTTTTTTTTTGGTATTGCTTAAGAGGGAAGCCTTTCCCACCTAGGCAACCATTCTATAGGGGAAAAATGTCCTAGAAGCTCTGTTTTTGACCTAAAGGCAGGTTGATACCTATATCAAGATTAAATCAATTTTAGGGGAGTTATGTAACTCTTCTAATGAGAGTAGTTTTTCCTCCAAAAGAAAGCAATCGTCCATGCCAGGCCAGTATGCTATTTTCTTCTTAAATTTAGCTTCAATCTCCGAAAAGTAAGCTTGTTTGATCCATCTAGATCCCTATTATAATCATTCTCTATATCTAAATATGGAAGAACAATCTTGTCCCGATATTGTTCTCCGATGATGTCCCCTTGATCCACATGCCCTCAATCTTGATGTTCTACACAACTCGGTTCACTTCTAGCTCGATCAACATAAAAAGAATATGGTTCAACTTTGATCCACATGCTCTCAATCTTTATCTACATGGTTCTTTGCTCTCCCTTTGCCTCTTTTGAATGTCTGAGATGGAGAAGCAAAGATCATAATCTTGATCGAGTACCGTACCACTATCCAAGTAGTGGTAAAATAGAATCATTTTCTTCTAGAGACCTTTTACTTTTTTTCATCATATGAGAGTTGGAATTAATTCATCTTTTACTTACTTTTATTCATGTGGGAAGGAAGAAAGGCCCGTTCAAGCGGGCTAGCATATGTAGGGTGATTCGGAGCTAGCACTTGTGCGGGATGCGTCTTGCGCACTCTACCTACTATATTAGTATTAGTAGTGGTCTTTCTGCACTCTTTACTTTGATTTGTCTTGATACTAGTACTTTCCTGTGCTCGAGGATTTATACAAAACTTCTACATCCCACCCGGATCTCACGTGATGGAGCTGTAGAAGTGAAATCCAAGCTACAAATTTTTTTGATCTATGGACAACACCGTTGTGGTAAATATCGTAATGCCAAAGGAATTGTTACCGCATGAGATAGAGGGGGAGGTCATAAGCGTCTATATCGGAAAATCGATTTTCAATTAAACAGTGAATGATTACCATAATTGAATTTCGATCGACCATAAATCTTTATCAGATGGGCATGCATGTGCTCACACGTGTTCAACTTGAGCAAGACACACTCATGGGTGCAGTAGGCGTGCACTAGTGTGTTCTGTATCCGCACACATTCATGTGCATGTTCTTAACACGCACGTGTGCACAAGTTCTTAAGCCACACACATGCACCTGTTCTATGGCGCGGGTGTGCATATACTTTAGCAGATGGACATGGAACAAGGGCATGCTCTCCCTCCCTCCCTCCCTATATGGATGTATATACATGCATGTATGCATACACACAAGGAGGTTGGTCAATAGTCTGGAAGTCTCGGTTTGTGTTAAACAAACTTTATGGACTAAATGAGCTATCGCCTTGATTTTTAGTATCAGGCTACGTTTGGTTCGCGGAATGAGGGCCTTGGGAAAGGAAAGTCATGCCTTGTGTTTGAATGCTAAAGGAAATGAGTAGGAAAAAATGATTCCCAAGGGAAAAGAAAATAGGGAGGGAAATGGTACCTCCACTCACCCCATGGATTCACTTTCCCACTCCAACGATTCACTTTCCCTCCCAATTTCCCGGGCCTTTTCAAATACCGGAAAGGAAAATTAATGGGAATTGCAATTTCCCAAATGAAAGGAAAGAGCAAAGAATTGATTTCCTTTATCCTTATAATTTTTTTAAACTCCAATGCCTATGAAGTTTGAATGATAATATTCTGATGAAATTTCATTTCGGTTGATTTTTACAATTATATCAGTTGGTTCTATGTTAACTACCGTAGTTATGTATGTTGATTCTGTTTGATTGATTCAGGGAAATGTGGGCTTGATCTTCACCAAGGGTGACCTGAAGGAAGTCAGTGAGGAGGTTGCCAAGTACAAGGTACATTTATGGTGATTACACAATTTTGTTTTTAAATCTAAAACTTGACCAACTTACATGTCAAGTTTGGTTCTACCAGCAACAAATTTTGTTTGTCAGTTATTATTTGGATCCTCTAGGATGTCCTTTCATTCTATATACACTTAACACATTGCATTTTTCATCGTGCAAGGAACTCTATTCTGAATGATTTCCAAGTGCAACTAACTTGTGAGAATCAAGAGTTCTCTCTACGGAGAGTCATTGATCAGTAGAAACGAACTTATTATGTACTATAAAACACGACTTATTCTTGAGACCTCATTTTCATTTTGAAAAATGTTGAATAAAAATTTGAAAACATAATTTTTTTTTTTGAACTTTTCAGTTTATTTTGCCTTGTTTGTCTTCTTGTAATACAAGACATCTAGTTCTTTTGTTTTTGATCCTTCGTGCTTTGCGGAGGGTAACCTTTTCATGTATTTGAACAAGCAAAGGTTCATTGAAAGTATTCTTTTATCTGAATTAATTGTTGAATGTTTGAGTTTAGGAAAAAAGTCACAGCAAACACTTTGTTATTTATAATTACTGGAATGTTTACCTTCATTCATACAATTTTCGTATGCAAATTTAGTAGTCCAATTGATTCCCCTTCATTTTTTTTTACCTCATAGCCTAGGTTCATTGTGGTTGTAAGTTGTAAAATCTTCAGCTGTATCCATATTCAAATATGTTGATACCATTTCAATTCTTCTCATTATCCTTATGATCCCTTTGAACTTTTGGAAAAAAAAAAACATGTGTTTCCTTTTCTGGTGACCTATTCCCTTCCACTATCCCCGCCACTCTCCTATCTCCCCCGTAATGTTGTCCCGTTAGCTAGTTTATTACACCAAACTTTTATATTTAGAAATTATTTTAATCAAAGAGCAATCTTTAAGATGATCATGGTTGTATGCTTAAACTTTGAACCAAGATATCCAATGATGCAGCAATTACTTTGTTTCTAACCAAAGTTCCATCTAACTGGAGGCAGCAATTGAACTGTATATATATATATATATATATATATATATATATATATATATATATATATATATATATATACTAGTCAAAAAAAAAAAAAAAAAAAATATATATATATATATATATATATATATATATATATATATATATATATATATATATATATACTAGTCATAACCCGTGCCCATAGGGCATGGTTCATTTAAGGTATTCCCCCTCAAAATCTTGGACCCCCAATTTTAAACGAACAATAATAATTTTGAGGCCCCCATCAAAATATTAAATCCCAACCACTGCTGGATGTGAATTTTCTTTGGATTCCCAATAAAACCCCACTCTCAATAATGCTCATCCACAACCATTATGAGGCCCCCATCAAAATATTAAATCCCAACCATCAAAATATTAAATCCCCATCTTTGGATTCCCCATAAAACCCCACTCCCAATAATGCTCTTCCCCATAAAACCCCACAACCGTTGATTCACCAAGATTAAATCCCAACCACTCTTTTATCTTGGCACAGTCAGCCCTAGGATTCAAAAACCTTTGTGTTTTGTATAAGAGATATATATAAAGTTTGAGGGCTGTGATTAGAAAGAGAGGCTTGAGTGGATTCTCGGGAAAACCCCTCAATGAGTATCTGATGTGTAATATGAGGAAATGGAGGGACATGGGGAGGAAAATGCCGCCTTTTGTGCATGGTGTATCTTCTTCTTGTTTCCCACGTTCTCTTCATGTCAGTATCTTTGGAGTTTTCCTTCCACGATGACGGATCTATCAATTACACTTGATATGAGCCCCTATGCTATTTTTTTGGGAGCCCTGCTATATATATATATATATATATATATATATATATATATATATATGTTTGAGGGCTGTGATTAGAAAGAGAGAGGCTTGAGTGGTTTCTCGGGAAAACCCCTCAATGACTATCTGATGTGTAATAGGAGGAAAAATGGGACATGGGGAGGAAAATGCCGCCTTTTGTGCATGGTGTATCTTCTTCTTGTTTCCCACGTTCTCTTCATGTCAGTATCTTTGGAGTTTTCCTTCCACGATGACGGATCTATCAATTACACTTGATATGAGCCCCTATGCTATTTTTTGGGAGCCCTGCTATATATATATATATATATATATATATATATATATATAAGTTTGAGGGCTGTGATTAGAAAGAGAGGCTTGAGTGGTTTCTCGGGAAAACCCCTCAATGACTATCTGATGTGTAATAGGAGGAAAAATGGGACATGGGGAGGAAAATGCCGCCTTTGTGCATGGTGTATCTTCTTCTTGTTTCCCACCTTCTCTTCATGTCAGTATCTTTGGAGTTTTCCTTCCACGATGACGGATCTATCAATTACACTTGATATGAGCCCCTATGCTATTTTTTTTGGGGAGCCTTATATATATATATATATATATATATATATATATATATATATATAGCAGTTTGAGGGCTGTGATTAGAAAGAGAGAGGCTTGAGTGGTTTCTCGGGAAAACCCCTCAATGACTATCTGATGTGTAATAGGAGGAAAAATGGGACATGGGGAGGAAAATGCCGCCTTTGTGCATGGTGTATCTTCTTCTTGTTTCCCACCTTCTCTTCATGTCAGTATCTTTGGAGTTTTCCTTCCACGATGACGGATCTATGAATTACACTTGATATGAGCCCCTATGCTATTTTTTTTGGGGAGCCTTATATATATATATATATATATATATATATATATATATATATATATATATATAGCAGTTTGAGGGCTGTGATTAGAAAGAGAGAGGCTTGAGTGGTTTCTCGGGAAACCCCCTCAATGACTATCTGATGTGTAATAGGAGGAAAAATGGAGGACATGGGGAGGAAAATGCCGCCTTTGTGCATGGTGTATCTTCTCCTTGTTTCCAACCCTCTCTTCATGTCAGTAACTTTGGAGTTTTCCTTCCACGATGACGGATCTATCAATTACACTTGATATGAGCCCCTATGCTAATTTTTTGGGAGCCCCTATATATATATATATATATATATATATATATATATATATAGGAAGCGGATCAAAAGCCCCCCTTAGAAAATCCCCTAAAAACCCCCCTCACTCTAATCCGTAATTTAATGTTAATATTAATGTTAATATTAACATTAAATACTAAAATTAACATTAAAATTAATATTAACATTAATATTAACATTAACATTAACATTAATATAAAAAAAAATATAAAAAATTAATATTAACATTAATATTAACATTAACATTAATATTACGAATTAGAGTGAGGGGTTTTTTTAGGGGGTTTTCTAAGGGGGGCTTTTGATCCGCTCCCATACACACACACACACACACACACACACACATACATATATATATATATATATATATATATATATATATATATATATATATATATATTCTTTTTGCCCCTATATATATACTGCAAGTCTTGCAGTCTATCCACTGATTGGTAAAGGGTTTTTTTAACATGTAGATTGCGTTTAACTTCATGATCTCTATATTCCTTCAAGTAGTGTTTTGCCTGTAAGCTTGACTTTTTACTATTTTAGCTCTTCATCTGTCCATGATTCAGGTTGGAGCTCCTGCCCGTGTTGGTCTTGTTGCTCCTATCGATGTCATTGTTCCTCCTGGGAATACTGGGTTGGATCCGTCCCAGACATCTTTCTTTCAGGTAAGTTATTTTCTTGTACACACATACATGGTCACGTACACACACCTGGTTCATCAATGCAATCGCCATGTCTTAACTTCTGTCAACTCTCAGGTGCTCAACATCCCAACTAAGATTAACAAGGGTACTGTTGAAATTATCACCCCGGTTGAGCTTATCAAGAAAGGGGACAAAGTGGGCTCATCTGAGGCTGCCCTCCTTGCTAAGCTTGGCATTCGGCCTTTCTCATATGGTCTAGTTGTTACTTCTGTCTATGATAATGGTTCTGTTTTCAGTCCAGAGGTGCTAGACCTCACCGAGGAGGATCTGATTGAGAAGTTTGCAGTTGGTGTTTCTATGGTCGCTTCACTGTCCTTGGCCCTCTCTTACCCAACTGTAGCTGCTGCACCTCACATGTTCATCAACGGGTACAAGAACGTTCTTGCAGTTGCTCTGGCCACTGAATATAGTTTTCCACAGGCGGAGAAGGTTAAGGAGTATTTGAAGGTTTGTTTTGCCATACTGTGACTATCCAGAAAACTATGTTTTTAATCTACTTTTGTGACTAAATCTAATTTTTGGGTTATTAATTCTTCTTTTAATACAGGATCCTAGCAAGTTTGCAGTTGCTGCTGCCCCTGTGGCTGCTGCTACACCTGCTGCTACACCTGCTGCTGCCAAGGAAGAGAAAAAGGAGGAGCCAGAGGAAGAGTCAGACGAGGATATTGGCTTTAGCTTGTTTGATGATTAGAGTGATGACAAGAACCTTGGGAATTAGTTTTTTCTATGGTCTATAGGATTTTGTTTGAGACAATATTGCTTGTTAGGATTCTTCCATCAAAATTTTTGAATCAACCAAGTTTTAAGACTACTGTTTTGCTTGATGGTCTCCTTCTTTATATCACCTCTTTGTGTTTTTGTGATAATTTACTACATTTTAAGTAATTGTAGAGCATTCCTCACTTCTCACGTACGCTTCCAAGCTGTTTATTTGTTTTTTCTCTTTTGAGTTTTGAGTCTTGGTTCTCAGTTGCACTTTGCTGAGGCTCAAAATAATAATCCTGCAATTCATTACTGAACTTGATAATCTTTTTTCAACTTTATTATGTTGTCAACCAAGTAAAGGTTAAGAATTTCTCGGGGCACCCGTTGAAGTGATACAAGTGATATACACCTGGCAGGTTTGTTGTCCTAATCTGTGTGTTTGCTACTGCATTTACAACTTAGTCAGGGGTTCTCAACCTCTTCAGGAGGCAGGATCTTTGTTTGCATATTTTGGGTGTTCTAAAAGCCATGTTGCTAGGATACTGTTGTGAAATGTAAGCTGGATGCTTGGTCAATCCATGTATGCTTAAGCTTTTTAAGAGTATTCATTTGTAGTGAATGATTGTATTATTTCCCTTCACTAAGAAATGGATTGAGCCTCTAAATTTTATTGGCAACTCTATCCACACCTTTGTTTCAGGATGATTTGTGTACTCGCAATATGCCCCTCTGAATAAACTTGGAGGTGGTTTATTTTGCTGTTAACGTGCTAGTAATTGAAGAATGATCAATTGATTCTTTTTTGTGTGATGTTTCTTTGGATTTTAATCATCAATTGATTTGAACAGCTTGAATTTTCATGGCAGTGTGAGATGTTGCTAGCCAATTTTTAGTAATGTTGTTTTTTTTCGTTGTTCAAGCCTTTGCTAATTGCAGGTTTTTTTTAGATGTCCAACGTTACGCACGGGATCTTTGTGCATGCTGCGTTGCATGCCTTCTGGGTCCACTGTCTCCAACTCTAACCATTTTTATAAATGGAGGAATAATAAGTTTCCGTGACTAGATCCATTGATCTTTTCACCCAGGCCATGATCTTATACCTCTCTCCGATAACCACAAGGATCACTCGAGTTCGGCGCTAATTGCAAGATGGTAGCAATTGTTAATCCCGGGGCACAATTTTTGATGAAAAACTGAGAAAATGAAACAATTGTAAAAACAATGTTTCTATGCAACACTTCAAAGAAGATGCACAACAGAGATCTTAGGAGGATTCTGGATTACTAAAATCTAAAAAGATTTTGTAACATCAGCAAACGATAGTAGAACTTTTAAAAAGAAGGTACAAATCGAATTGCCAGCAGCAGCAGCGAAGTGGATGACAGGCGAAAGATGGAAGAACAGCCTGCTGGGTGAATGATCACCGTTGCTCAAACCTTAATTCGTCCCACACGAACAGCTTCCAGGAACCAGCAAGTTCGACGGAGAACTTTGGAACACTCTGCTTTTCTGACTCTTCGGAAGGTGCACGGACTCCTGCGCTAAGTGGCGCTGGTGCACTGCTTCTCTTCTCTCTCAAACTCTGTGGAAACATGTAAGGAATTGTGCTAAAAAACACTTCTGCCTTATGTGAATTCTGAACGTATATCTCTGAGAGAGAGAGAGAGAGCAGAGAAACTTATATAGCCTCGTTCTGTAACCGCCCAGTTAGCAACATGTTCGGAATGTGGGAAGAAACCGTCCCGAACATGCTGTAACAGCTCAATCGTGCACAGACACGATCTGAGCCAAAGGGCGCACAACGCGCGCCATCTGCGCCACTTGCACAACGTGCGCACAGCCGCTCCAGCGCGTACTAGCTCACTGCGCACACTGCGCGCACCCTGCGCCACACGCGCAACTTGCGCCACTTGCGCACCGCGCGCACCCCGTGCCAACCGTCGCACAACCTGCAGCGCTTACCGTCGCACAACCTGGCAGCGCCAACAGGCGCACCATCTGGCCGCGCGAGATGGCACGCGAACGACTACGCAAAAGGCTCGCGCAACGAGCGCAACTTAAGCGCACTATGCGCCTAGCGGCGATGCTGACGTGCTAAGTGCAAAGTGCGCCAACAAAATACCACATTACGCCTCATGAGCCCATGAGCCCGAGTCCGAGTCCGAGTCGCTAAGCCCCTACGGGACTTAGCTCCAATGGAATAAATTCCAAGAGCAAAAAGCATGAATGCTTCATTGTTGATTTGGCCTTTTTTTCTACCAGAAAATCCCCCCACATGGCACATCCATGTGCACCTCCACACTACTTGTGCATCTCTAAACAAGCCTAGCTTATATATAGAGATACACTTCCTTTGGCCTAGCCGACGTGGGACTAAAATTTTAATGCAAAGGCCAAAAATCCAACAATCCCCTACATATCTCTATATATGGGTTTCAGTGTTCCCCACAGTAACTGCCCATCATGCATTAGGAGAGATGTCGCTGACGACTTGAATCTTCCCGCATGGGTCAAATAACAGACTATAATACAAGAATGGACTAAGCCTTGAATTCTGCACAATAGCTGAAATTTTTCCCACTCACATGTCACGACCTGTACCCAGTGTAAGGGCACGAGAAGTGGGTACGTCCAGCCTATGCCGTAGTGTCGGCGGTAGAACGCTGTCCTAGGTCCAACATCTAACACAATCTAGAATATGCTTCGAACGGAGAACAACATAATAAGTAATCTCAATCACAAACTAAGATGGAAAAGATGATAAGATAATCTCAACAGAGAGTCATAAATATAAATAAGTCTCGGTACAAAACTTCATAAATAATATCTCAATACAATCACAAATGTCTCAAGGACTAGATAATAAGAAAAGTCTAGACTAAGCTAGTGGCAAGTCTTCAGCGACTACTGGATCCTGCAGAGGGTCCAAGTCACCTGTGTCAACTAGGCCTGCTCCATAGTAAGTATTGCAACAATCCTCATCATCTGTAATATTTTCAACAGGTCCAGTCAGGACAGGAACGAATATATATCTCTCATACAGATCATAACATGAAAGGAAATATGAAACAAGCTATAGAATAATAGACATGAACTGCTGCTGTAAAGAAATGAGACTGTAAAAGAGAACATGATATATGGAAATAAATATACATGATATAATAAGAGAACTGAACTAACTACGTGATGTAGAGCACAATCTGGTTATGTAAATTGGGTTAGATTGTACATGACTTAAATCTAGTTTGGAGTTGTACATGATAAGGGTGTAGATCACATAACCAAATAAATACTCTTCCTGTCCCAATCAGTACACATTACACAAGGATCTGTCCAGGTTATGTTATTGCACATGAAAGTAGTGTGTCACATGGATAGCTAGTCCACATGAACACTGGGTTATACATGAAGGCTTACATGATCATGAGTGTACATGAATGTCACATGAGTATACATGAATAAATACAAATACAAAGAGTAGACAATGTACATGATAAAGTATATGAGCACAATATACCCGATGTATCCGAGGGGATAACATCGCATGAAGAGATCCATATAGTACTAATCCGTGATAACATCGTGACAGCAACAAGTAAACTAGTCTATAACAAGTAAATATGTCCAAGCAAGAATGAAACGGTCAGAGAATGTACGCGCCTGGCAATCCAAGCTGCTGATGAGGAAGTGTAACTGAACTGGAGTGATGTAATCCTATTTAAAATAACCATAAGTCATAACATGGTCTAAAATATCATAAGAAAGGTCTACAATACAATTCTACATGATTCTAGGTCCTTCTAGGTCAAAGTCAACCTTGGTCAACTCTGGTCAAACCTGTTCAACTCTGGTCAAACATGGTCAACTATAAGTCAACTAGTCCGTTTACTAATTTTTAGGTCAAGCACAAGTTTCCAAGTCATTCTAAGTTCGTTTGAGTCGATTTGGATCAAGTTTGACCCAAAGTTGACTTTTGTCAACTTGGTCAACTTGTCGGTCGACTCGGCCATTCTAGGCTCATTGGGTCAATCCTAAACTGACTCAATACTCCCTAGGTTACATTCATAAGCAAACATTTACACACACACACACACACACACACACACACACACACACACACACACACACATATATATATATATATTTTTTTTTTTTTACACACACACACACACACACACACACACACACACACACACATATATATATATATATATATATATATATATATATATATATATATATATATATATATATATATATATATATATAACCTTACTTGTGAAAAGAGGTTTGTGTGTCGACAAGGGCTGTTGTGAGGGTTCAAAAATGAGAACAAAAGCTAATTATTTAACTATGAAACTATATATATATATATATATATATATATATATATATATATATATATATATTTAAATAAAGAAATATATATATATATATATATATATATATATATTTCTTTATTTAAATATATATATATATATATATATATATATATATATATATATATATATATATATATATATATATATATATATATATATATATATATATATATATATATATATATATATATAAATCATAAAGTAACTTATACATATATAGTCATATACACAATACACATATAAGGAAAGGAAGTTGGTCACTCGAAGGGGGAATGAAACTCGACTATGAGATTACGTATCTCGACTAACTCACCAATGTATCTATTTATATACATATAGCTATATATATAAAATACACACACACACACACACACACACACACACACACACACACACACACACACACACACACACACACACACACACACACACACACACACACATATATATATATATATATATATTTGAAAAAAGGGGGGATTTTATTGATGTATCAGGCGCAAAATGTTAAAGCCTATACAAGAAGAGCGCCAAGCGCTGGCAAGAGAGAAGGAACAGCTAGGCAAGCTGACAAAACAAAAACAAGAAGACAGAGTCTAATCTAGGGTCTCCCAGAATTTGGGCGTGGAGTGCGAGCAGCGCCTCCGGATCTTAAGGATCTGTCTGATGATTTTCCTGTACAGTTGGGGGGGTGGGAGATGTCGGCCCTCGTAACGGAATTTGTTCCTATTTTTCCACAGGACCCAAATCCCCGCGGCTGCGACGATCTGATGTCCGTGGGAAATGCTCCAGCTGGACAGGAGATCGTTGAATCCCCTATGGGGGAGGGCCTTCCTAAACTTGGAGCTGAGACTAGCCCAAACGTTCTTGGCCAGATCACCAGAGGTGAGGATGTGCTCTGCAGATTCAGCTTGGGGCGCAGTGCAACAATGACAACTCGATGCGAGGCTGTAGCCAAACTTGGTGATGGCGTCATCGGTGGGGAGCTTATGGAAGTGGGTTCGCCTGATAAGGATCGACCATTTGATGGGGATGCATGCGTGCCCGAAAGGAGCGATGATGGGTGATGGGGTTCCGATGCCGCGGGCGACTGACCTGGCAGAATTCAGCGAGAACCGGCCGTCCGGGTTGGGGGACCATTTCGTGATGTTCGGAGTGTCGGAGAGGCGGAGATTCGCTGTGGCGAGACATGAGGCCGCCGCGGGTCCGAGCCAGATCCTAACTCGGTCCCAGATCCATCCGGACGTGGGATCCCAAAGCTCGCGGATCTGCCCCTCCCGCGAAGGGGACTCGGGAGGGTGCCAGAGGTGCCCACCCAGCCAGCGATCGTGGCTCATCGATGAGTAGCCGTTGCCCAGCTGAATGTGCACGAGGGGGTCCGCAAGCAGACGGCTGCGAGTAATGCGTCTACAGGATGACGATGATCGGTTGTTGGCTAAGGCCGTTCTAGGGTGGGAATATCTGAAGTATCTCGCTTGCATGAAGCGAGTCCAAATTGAATTGCCCGTGCGAAGTTTCCACCATAACTTCATGGAGAATGCGTCCGCGATGTGTTCCAATCTACATAATCCCAGACCTCCCTCGAAGGTGGGTTTAGCCATGGTGGTCCAGCTGGCCCAATGGTGCTTGTCTTTGCCTTTGTTGTGACCCCAGAAGAAGCGGGCGAAGAGGGATTCAATCGAAGTGAGAACCTTTTTTTGGGGGGGGGGGGTTGCAGACTGCCAGGGTGTAAATAGGAATGGAGGATAGGACGTGCTTGATCAGAATCAGTTTGCCTCCAGGCGAGAGGGTGGCATTGTGCCACCCCTCGATCCTTTTTCTGATGGCGCTGACCAAGTGCTCGAAGATACCCGAGTGAGCCTTACCATAGACCAATGGGCACCCTAAGTATGTGAAAGGGGGGTAAGCTATGGCAAAGGAAGTCAGGTTGGAGATAGTCGCAGGGTGAGACCTTTCCATTTTGTGATGGGTGTAGATGACGCTCTTGTTGTTGTTGATTCTTTGGCCTGAACTTCTGGTGTACCTGTTCAGCGTTTGAAGGACCACCTCGATCGAGCCGATGTCACCGAAGGAAAAAATGAGGACATCGTCCGCATAAGCAAGGTGGGTGATGATGGGGCATCCGGTGGTGGAGTGAAAGTGGTGGAACCCCGGGGTGTTGGGCATGCTCTTAAGGTTTCTGCTGAGGGCCTCTGCAGTGATGATGAAGATAGTAGCAGAAAGAGGATCCCCCTGGCGGACGCCACGGCTGGCGGTGAAGAACCCATCGGCCTGGCCGTTGATAACGGTGGAGAACCAGGAATTGTTGATGGACCTGAAGATGATGTCAATCCATGGTTCAGAGAAGCCAAAAGCCCTGAAAACCCAGATCATGAATTGCCAGTCAAGGCGGTCATAGGCTTTCTCCATGTCCAGCTTAATGGCGATGTTCCCCCCTCTAGCCGGGAATTTCATGCAAGTGACCATCTCTTGAGCGAGCAAGATGTTGTTCACGATGTCACGCCCTTTCACAAAACCGCTCTGCTCCTCGGATATTATTTTGGGCAGGAGATCCGTCATCCGGTTATCGATAATTTTTGCAATGATTTTGTTGGCAAAGTTGCACAGACTTATGGGGCGGAAGTCTTTGAAGGTATCTAGGTTGGCTTTTTTGTGATTAGAATGAGATTAGCCCTGGATAAGGATTTAGGGTATCTAGCTCCTTGAAAGAAGGCCACCGAAGCCTCAGTAAAGTCTGGGCCGATGATGTCCCAGCAATGTCTGTTGAAGCCGTCGGGGACGGGGGCGCTGTGCTCGTCAAGATCCCAAACTGCGGACTGCACCTCGGCAGCGGAAGGGAGGGAGAGCAGCTGCTCGTTCTCTTGCACGGTGATGATGCTGGGGATCTCCGCCAGCACTTCCTCATCCAAGACCACCGCTTCCTTGGTGAAGAGATTGGAGAAGAAGTTAGCTGCTGTCTCTTGGATCATATGCTGGTCCGTCAGCCGATTGTCATTGTTGTCGGAGATACGGTGAAGGTTGAGTTGTTGTCTGCGGCCTTTAACGCAGGCGTAGAAGAAGCTGGAGTTGTGGTCCCCTTCGTTGTCCCATTTAAGTCTAGCTTTTTGTTTCCAGAATTCCGTTTCAACTTTAAGCCTGGACTTGAGGATAGCTCTGGCGAGGTTAAGCGCGGTCCGCGCTTCGGGAGATCTGTTAGCAACGTAAGAGATCTCGGTTCGGGTTACATCATCTTCCGCATTTTTGATCTTCTGAAAGATGTTGCCGAAAGCAGCCTTGCTCCACCTAGAGAGAGCCATGCTCGTGGCTCGCAAGCTGGCCGTAACTCTATACATCGGGTCGGCGGCGTTCACTGAGAACCAAGCAGAAGCCACCTCAGATTTGAAACTAGGATGATGCCTTCAGAAATCCAGGAATTGGAAAGGTTTTTTGATGCGGTGAGAGCTTCTGCTGATCTCGATGAGAAGGGAAGAGTGATCGGATTCAGTGGTATTTAGGTGGGAGAGGTTATAGATTAGCCCCATGTCGGCCCAGTGGCTGTTGATGAGGGTGCGGTCGAGGCGGGAGTATTGGCGCCGAGAGCCTTCCTGCATATTGCACCAGGTGAAAGCGTTGCCGAAGAAAGGGAGGTGTGTGAGGTTAGCGTTGAAAGTGAAATTGTTGAAGTCGTCCATGGCCGGAAGTGGAGGCGGTCGACCTCCAGACTTCTCATCACTACAGGAGATGGTGTTGAAGTCGCCTAAGCACATCCACGGGAGGTTCTGGAGGGAGAGGTGGGTGTCAAGCAAGTCGGCCCAGAGAAGTTTGCGTTCTTGGAAGTCGCAGCTGCCATGAACGGCGGAGATTAAGGTTCTGTTCCGAAGTTGTGGGTGTTCCACCCAGAAGGAGAGGGCTTGGCGGGAATCCTGAACCATTCCAGATTTGATGCCAGCACTGGCGAGAATCTATATGTCGTGACTGCCAGCCAACGCGGTCGCGAAACCAAGGTGAAGTCGGATGCCGGTGATTCTTTTCTTGGGGATTTTGGGTTCGATGATCACTAGGATGTCGATTTTGTGGATTTTCTTGAGGCTAAGGATTCTATTCAGCGTCGGTTTATTAGCTATGCCTCTAACGTTCCACGAGAGGATGTTAAACATTGGATTGGGGGGAGTGGAAGAGGTGGTTGAGCTTGGCTGCTGACCGTGTGGTCATAGCCGCTTGCTGATTCTTTTTCTTGTTTTTCTTCTTCTTTTTCGAGGAAGATTTCTTGGTGGACGTTTTGCAGTTGTCACTGGCCTCTGTCGAGCCAATAGGTACGAAAGCACGATCACGATCAATGGCCACCGAGGAGTAACTCGCCGCTTCGACGTCGTCGAGCGTGCACAGGGGGTTGTTGCGATCAAGGAAACCGGCATCCTTGGCTTGCCAGAACCTGCCAGTGAGGGGGGAGCAAGGGTCTGAGGGGACTCCGGTGAAGACAGGTGAGAGGGTCGGATCAGCAGTAGATAACTCTTGTCCGTCGACAATAAGGCAAGGGTCGTGGGTCACCACCAGCTGCCCACGGGGGATAGGAGGAGTGTAGCTGGTTCCCAAGGGCTTAAGAGAGGTGATGGGGGAGACTTCATGGGGAGCAGTGTCGATGTAAAGGGGGGTGAAGGTGGAGGGAGGGGGGGGGGGGGGGTGGAGGGGCTGTCGGATCTTGACACGACAGTGCTTGAAGCGTCCGGCTCTGCCTGGACGATATTGTATGAATCGGAGCATACGTGATCAAAGGTGTGCTTACAAGGGCTCTCGGGGGAGTTATCGCTGTCAAGTATGGCAAAGGAGTTAGCGAGGGTGATGGTGGGGGGATTGTAGGTAACGATGGCGGATTTGGACGGGGTGGGGGGTCTCGAGCTCCGCTGAGGAGGGGTTCCTGCGTGTCGGAGGGGGGGGAGTGGGTGAGGTGTCAGGCGAGGAAATACGGGGGGTGGTGGACGCGATTGGGTCGCGAGGTTTGCGTTGTCCGGGCTTCTTGAGAGAAGGGTTGGCCCGGAAGCAGCGTTATAAGGAATGACCGCTCTACTCTTCCGTTCTCTGTAGGTGATTATTTGCAAAAAACAAAATAAAAATATGTTTTTATTCCAAACTTGTAAAAGAGTACAAAGTACAATGAATTCTAGGAAAGTACAACTTTAGGAATCTGATCAGAAGACGATCACTTTATCCCTTGGACTATGTGAACTTGAAGACTGTAGACTCTGGAGAATGCAAGAGTTCTTTTTTCCTCTGATGATGATTGGAAACTCTATTTATAGAGTTCCGGAAATAACTGTTTTAGCAGTTATTCTGATGTGCGCGAGGCTGGATTGCGCCATACTGGATTGCGCCAACCTCCTGTTGCGCCAACTTTTATTCAGTTGTCAATCGTGTACTAACTGTATTTAGATGCGTGGCATCATATGATTGAGATGCGCATTGTTGTGTACAGGATAGCAGACACGTCTTGAGAGATTAGTGGCATGTGCGCCACGTCATCCTACTTTAGAATGTAAGTTCTCTTAACTTTATCAGGTTATGTGAGCTTCAGTCAACAAGTCAAACTGTGCTTGATCTGAGCGACGCCTACACACGTGGCAGCTTCTGATCAAAAGTCATTCAGGTTACGTCCAGGCGCAACTAAGGATTTTGTTTAGATTGCGCCAGGGCGCAACTCACGAAGTGTACAAGACAACTGTCCACCAACTTTTCCTTGAACGGCACAATTCACGGGATTCGAAGAGATTTTCCTCGTTCTCTGTTGTATCAGTCGTCAGTATGGTCAGGTAATGATGACTATTGAGTGTCAGATGCCACGTAGACTTTGGCACAAAAAGATTGGGCACAATCTGATCGGTAGCGCAGTCTGCTTCATATCAGTGGTACAACTTGATTTTCAGGCTCTACAAGACCCCTTTCAAAGTTTTCAAAACTTAAAGACATTGCAAATTTTTGGAATACTTTGAATTTATAAAAGTTTGACTAAGTCAGGTTGCGCCGGTCTCATGCAATCTGTTATGCACGATTCGGGATGACTGTTAGGATTCTAATTTTTTGGCTATAAATAATCCCCATTTACTCCATTGTGATTCTTTAATTTCACTTTTAATCTTCTGAAAAAATTTTGCAACCCTCTTTTCTAATCATCTTCTTGACGACATGGCCCCAAAAAGGACTGCTGCTGACAAGGAAAAAGCCATCGCCACTTCTTCAACTCGTGTTCCACCTACCCATATACCATAATATGTGCCGCCTTCATCTCGTCGAGAGATAGCTAATCCAGCAATGGAAGGTGATTAGGGGCGAGCCGATTTGATTTGTGATTTTATCAATAATTGATTTGTGTCCCTCTTTTTAGAGTGTGGTGCATCATAAACTCTGCGTCACCCCTTCTTAGGGTGTGATCGCTCTTTTTTTGAATAGTGTTCGTTTTTACGAATACCGTTTGCGCACAATAAAGATTGTGGTGCAACTTGAGGTGTGGCACAACTTGAGTTTCGCGCAACATACCATGTGGCGCAACTTGGGTTGTCGTGCAACTCGATATATCGTATAACTTAAGTCTCGCGCAATACATCTTATGGCGCAATTCAGAAAATCTGTGTGATTTAAGAAATCATACATCTTCATTTTTTTGTTTCTAATAATTTATATTTATGCATCTCTCTGCAGTCAATCTCAGGGAAGACCCGGATGCAGAGAAGTTTGCTTCAACTTTTAATGTCCCAGAATACAGAGAGAATTTATCTCACGTCACTTTTTCTCATTACGATGGCCCTGAAGCACGAAGGAGTCTGCTCGTAAATCAGGACAATCAAACCCTTTTGAACTTAATGAATGGTGAACCTCTGCAGAGCTTGGATACTACAGTTCACAAGAAACCTGCCTTTTAATTTGGAGATGCAATCAAGAAGACTTCCCAACCTAAGGCAAAAAAAGAGACGAGATATTTCTTAAAAGGAAATAACGCCATTCATCTAACAGAAATATCCAGATCCATGGCGTTATCTCAATATGCTTTTGCTAGTTATCCTAGGAGGATGTTATGGGATCTGACTCCTCTCCAACAAGCAAGAGTCGGCCGAATCTGTTATAAAGTGGGTCCACAGAACAGAGACCTTTTTTATAGTATTTCTGAGAAATATAGCACACACTTGAGAGGTTTAAGACCGAGCTGTATTCCTCCCGAGGACTCTTCGCTGCTCCTTCCTGTCAGAGTACCCATTTTTGCAAATACATTTGCAAAAGTCGAAGGAAGATATCTAGACTGTGCTATGCGAATGACAGGCCTGGTAAACCCTGGAATGAAATGTTGGAGTAGCTTGTCCATATGGATTTTGAAGGAATTCAAAGACAGGCTCATTGATCTGGGCCTATACAATCCCATCTGCACTACGGTATATGGCATTCATCCAAATCCTCACATGTTCTTGGCTTTGGTAGAAAGATACAACAAAAGCACTGGGACTTTCATGACACCTCATGAAGAAATGGGGTTTGCTCTTAACGAGATGGAATATATCTCTTATCTGCTGATGGGTGACAACCCATATAAAGAATATGTACCCACAAATGATGAATTAGATGCTCTAGCAAAAGAGAATCCCCAGATGATTATATTTTTTGAAGAGCTGCTGTGCCATTATAAAATCTGCTCACTCTACTACGAAAGTGCTTCTGCGGGTACTTGCTATATCACAAAATGGATGCCATATCTATTTCTGGGTCATGCGTGGGAGGACAGGCCACTGGACAGTCAAGCCTGTACGCTTCATTTTTTTGAACCCTTTTTATAGAAGTGATATACAATTATTGATGGAGAAGCATAATCATGGAGATGTCACTCTGACTGAAGACTTGGGTCAGTTCAAGGCTGGCGACGTTCTTCAAAGTTATCTTCGACAAGGTTACAGACCTATGTCTCCAGAAGCCCAGTTGGCGGGCTTTTTATCTTTATGGCTCCGACGTTTTGTAGTTCCAGGGGCTAGTACAGTTGACAGGTTTCATCGAGGTGTCCTGTTTGCTGTGACACGTCTTATATTTGGATACAAGATGGATCTACTTTCAGCCATGACTTGTCGCCTGAACGCAGGATTGCGTTCTTTTGTGGACACTATGCTGAAAGAAAATGATAACCGGTCGGATTTTCCTCGTACAGAAATGCCATTCACTTATTTGTTTGGATGGTTACTACTACACCACCCCTGCTTGATGGACCCGGATATGGGACCTCCTGATGGAGATTTTATTGGGCATTTTGCTAATGCCTACTGAAAATACTCTGCTCTTACAGAATGCCGACTTGCTCTGAACCGTGGATCAAGATGGTTCTTTCAGTGTGTTGGGCCTCCTACAAGGTATGATACCTTGCCTCCACAGATGATAGATTTACCCGAAGAAACACTCTGTTTAAGTCCAAACATCTTTTCCTGGCTTAAAATAATTCGACCGCCCCACTTGGTTTATAGATTTGAAGAAGAATGCTACTTGGAGCCGTATTTGCCGAGTCAATTTGTACGACAATTCGGGTATGATCAACTTCATGTAGGAAATACGACCACTTGCCTCCAAGCTACAGGCTATCTCATTGATGGGGCTAGAGCTTGGAATTATTACAATGCTCGAGGCACAAAGGCTATTTTTTCTTTGCCTTATAAACTTCCCCAAGGTCCGCGTATGTTATATTCATATGCAAACTTCTATACTTCAGCAAACACATTTGCTGAAAACTTCCATCCCTCACATAGCTTTGCAACTGAAAAGAGAATTAAACAAGGAAAACGCACTCTTCAGTCTTTTCGAGATATAGAAGACAGGGACCCTGCTGATGTACCCCTGGAAGCATCAATTTTAATGAACTTTGCTGATCCGGTTCAAGATCCTTTAGATATGTCTCTAAAGATGCGGAAAGATAAATCCCCTGTCAAAGGTCTGAAGAAGAGAAAGACTAAGGAGACAACAGTCTCTCCTCAATGGGATAATCTTTATAATTATCCAAGGGCTCCAGAGAAGAAGAAAACAACATCACTGGTTATCAATGAACCTGTCCACGAGAACAACTCATTCTCAATCAAAATAGTTGCTTCTCAGTTCTTCATCTGGAGAGAAGGACATTACTCCTTCTTCTATTCAAAAACAAGGGAAGATTACTGAAGTAGGAACTTCTGCTTCCTTGATTGATCCAGAAGGTACTCATACCAGGGCTGTTGCAGGGCTAAGCGCACCGATACTCAAAGAAGTTAGAAGAAGGTTGGACATCGCTGAAGAGGAACCATCTCAAGAAGGTAATATCAAAGCTGTGAAATATCTTCCTGTATTAACTTTTACCAGAGATATATATATCTAAATTACTTTTCCCTGATAGATGTCCGTCCTTCTCCTACCATCGTGACAATAAATGTTCCTGCCAATGTACTTGCTGCAGTAGGGATAACAGTTCCTTCTCCAACTCCTATGAGTCCAAAAGCTTCCTCTACGAAATAAGATCTACCTCCACAAGATATTTCTCAAACTCAAATGTCTACTCATTCAGGAGAAGGAGTGATTGATGCATTGAATGGTTGTGATTTTGATGATGAAACTTATAATAAAGATTGGGACAACATTGCTAAAGAAAAACAAACTTTAGCGATTGTTTCATCATCGCAAGAAATCCCAATTGATAAAAATCCTTTGCCTATTGCAGACGAGGGGGGTGTGGAACCTGTCCATCTTCCTGGAGTTAAGGAATCTGCAACTACTAAGCTACCTGAAGTGCCTAAGGTGGCAAATAAAATAAATGAAACTCCAGTAATTCTACCACCTTCGACTAAATCAGGAGCAGGGAGTAGTCAGGCCGCCATGTCTACAGAGACTCTGTCTAAACTTCAGTCTGAGACAGCTAAGATGATTGAAACTCCTCACGATGTACTCAGCCCAAGTAAGTTTTCCCACTATGAATGATTTGTTATTGCATCTTCAACATTATGAGTCATAACATACGTAATTTATAGCAGCACCTACGAGGATTGTAGCCGGGGAAGGAAGCTCTTCTCATATTAATGCTCCGGATGAAATACCCCCTCCTGCTAAAGCTGTGAAGACTTCTTCAAACATAGTAGCCACTCCAGGGGCCCTGGAGACTAACAAATTTGTAGTGACCTCTTTCACAAGAGTCTTCTTTACATCTCTGGAGCCTCTAGTTCATAGAGTTATGGAGAGAGAAGATGTCCCTTTTAGTACCGTTAGAACTCCCACCACATTCTTGATTGAAGGCATCCGTAGTCAAGGAGACGAAGCTCAAGCTTCATTTTTGGAACATATTTTGGATGAACTAGAGAGTTCAATTAAGGCTTACAAGGGGCTGAAAGAAGGAGATATCGAGCCGCTTGTAAACACGGAATATGAAACCATGGTCCAAAAAGCAGAGATTAGTAAAGCTAATTTTGAGACATTCTTGCTGGCTTTTACTAAACAGTCTTATGAGCTAGATGTTCAAATCTCTGACGTAACCGTTGTTGCTGAGAGTCACAAGACTAAGTCTATAGAAGAAGAGAAAAAGGCTGCTGGTCTAAAAGCCAAAATTGCTCGACTTCAGGCAGAACTCCAAAATACTGAGAAGAACATAGAACAATAAAATCAGTTGTATCGATTTGCTGTTGAACAAGTAGATATTCTTAAGGATCAAAAGAAGGAATTTAAACATCTTCAGAATGAAGAGTTAAAACGCCGAACTGCTGCTCTGCAACCTTTCGATCCGGAATCAGGACGAATTGAAGCTAGACAGAGAGTGCTAAATTCTCGTAATGGAAGAATTCAAGTTCTGAAGAAACAAATTGCAGAACCTATCATCTATCCTTCAGAGTGAAAGATGGGCAAATGCTGTTGTTCTTTTTTTTTCAATGTACTCTTTTTCTTCTTTTGCAGAAAAGAAATAGTAAAAACTCTTTTATGTGGTTCCATTACTTGTTGCATATCTTGTTATAGATATAAGTAATAGAATAGAAAATATATTCAGAGGTACTGGATGTGATATATTTCAAGATTTTGGAAAATAACAATATTCATTATATCTGCTCAGAGGTAATATGCACGTGGCAGAATATAAAATTTAGCAATACTGTTATTTCAATGGACAACTTTATCAGAGAAAATAAGGACATGACAAGTTGCTGATATAAATAACTGAAATTCAGAGGTATAAAAGGATGTGAATTCAAATTATTTAAACAAGAGACAATAAATGTCCAATGAATGATAAGTCGAAGAAAGTGAATAAACTGATGGTCACTTTAATTTTCAAAGAAAAGATGCCGGCTTAAATCTTGAATATGATCTTCTTTGAGATGACTTTTGACAGCAATATCGTCAACATAGCATTCGACAGTCTTTCGTAAATGATCTCGAAAGATAGTACTCATAGCCCGCTGGTAACTTGCACCTACGTTCTTAAGACCAAACGGCATGACCGTATAACAGTACACACCCCGAGGAGTACGAAACGAAGTATGTTTTTCATTTTCAGGATCCATCCGGATTTGATTATATCCAAAAAACCCATCCATGAAAGAAATTCGTTCGAATCCACATGTATTGTCGATCATAACATCAGTAATTGGGAGAGGAAATTCGTCTTTGGGGCAAGCATCATTAAGATCCCGAAAGTCTATACAAACTCGAACTTTTCGATCTTTTTCAGGATAGGGACGACATTGGCCACCCAGTCAGGATGTTGTTCTTCTCTGATAAAGCCACAAGCTATAAGCTTTTTGACTTCATCATCAATTGCATCCATCATTTCAGGCTTGAATCGCCGTTGTTGTTGTTTGACCGGTTTGACATTCGGCAAGATGTTAAGCTTGTGAGTTGCAATTTGAGGATCGAATCCCGGCATATCTTCGTAACTCCAGGCAAAGACGTCAATGTACTCATGAATAAGGTGAATTAATTCTTGTTTATCATCTTCTGGAAGATTCTTGCTGATGAAGATTGGTCGTGATACTTCTTTCTCTCCAATATCAATTTGGACCAGTTGATCTTCAGTATGTGGTTCTCGTTGTTCAAAATGAAGTTCCCACTGATTGTCCATCCTTTGTGCCCAAGGGTCCATTTCAGTAGCTTCTTCAATGTCACTTTCATCATCTTCTGAGAATTCGACGGACACCATGTTAGAAGATACTATGACCTTATGAATATGACCGATGCTAGTATCAGAATCCCACGAGATAGAATCAGAAGAGTTTGAACGTTCTTCTTCATCAGATTCAGAAGGTTCTGGAGTTGGAAGTGGTAACATACAACTGAGTCCTCATTTCGTTTTACTGTGGTATTGTTGTGATTATCCTTTTGGAACAGCAATACGAAGAGGGGTTCGCCTTTCTTTACCATTGTTGAGACCTGTTCTGAAATCATAGCCCATTTTATGGATGATGGCTTTAGATTGAGGACTATAGCATCGTAATTATAGCCTTCCAGTATCATCTCTATTACCATTATAGAGCATAATTTTTGGTTCTTCTCTTTTGTTGAAGAATATAAGCTTTTCATCTTTCTTTCGAGACGGTACTAAGAAGTACAACACTTGTATTGAATCCAGTGATACCACATTTCGTCGAAATGATACAACTTCTATTGCAAATGGTTTAAAGCTATCTAGCATATCCAAATAACACTTAGTATAGTAAAAGATATCAGTATACTGCAAAGGAGATGCTTTATTGATCTTTACACCATCATTTATAATAGGGACTTTAGCTTTAGCAGGCTTAGTCAGATTGATGACAAGAGGGGGAGAAGAAGAACGAGAAGGAGGAAGCTTCTTGCGACGAAGATCGATTACAAGCGGCTCAGAAGAGGTGATCTTCCTTTATTCCTGACTATCACCTTTAGGTCGCTTCTCATGGGAAGGTAGATAAATAGTCAGTAGTTGGAAAGACTGAGGACAGGAGGTACGCCCTTTGACTGGAATCACCAGAGTATTATTAAGTATACTCTTCTGTTCTTCATCTGTGTCCATTGCTAATACCACCTTCATGAATTCCTCTTTGTAAATACGAGAATCGTTGCAATATGCTTCAACTCCTTTGAAAGGATTCAAATCTGCAATCTCTATTTGGACTTCTCCATTACCATCCACATATTTGAAACATTGGTGGAGTGTAGAGGGTACAATATTGTGTTCATGGAGAAATGGCCTTCCCAACAAAGCATTGTATGAGCCGTGATTGTCAATAACATAGAATGTTACTTTTGTACGAAGATTGCCAATTTGAAGTTTTTGGCGTATCTTCCCCAAAAGTTTACTTCTTCCTTGATTGAATCCCAAGATGATAGTAATAGTTGTAGAAAGATTATGTACTAGGATTTTCAAAGCGTCCAATAAGGACTTTGGCATGATGCTAAGTGCAGACCCGGGATCAATCAGAATATGGTCAACTTTCATGGTGTCCACATATCCCGTGAAATAGAGAGAACGATCATGACGATTGTCTTCTAACAACATGTCATCTTGTGTAAAAGTGATATTGGGCATTAATTCAAATATACTATGACAATGTGCACAGCTGACTGGCTCCTTTTTGGGCTTCTTAAGAAGAGTCAAACAAGTGTCAGCCTGCATCAAAGCTTCACTTAACGTCTCACGAGTTTCTTTTGAGAGACGTAAAAGTTCAAAGATTGACATTCTTGCTGGAGTATTGGCCAATTGAGACAATATGTCAAAATTGTAAGGCTTTTCAAGTCCAAGAGATGTTGACTTCTTCAATGCTTTATCAAAGCGAACAGGTTGCTTTCCTTTATCTGTTGATGTTGGTTTAGGAGGAGATGGCTCTACCACTGGCACAGATGTAGACGGTATATCTTCAGCAGGAGAAGATGATGGAGGAAGAACATCCGGGGATGGATGTTGATTTTCGAAATACTCCCGAAGATAGGGTTTCCCAGATCTAGTGCCCATTAGGATTTCTTCTTCTATTAATGGTTCAAAGGATACCATATTACAGTTCTTTGATTTAGACTTGGAATGCTTCTTTTGTTTAGAAGAGGAAGGCGTTTCAAATTCTGTAACTAGATCTGGATGAATCCATATGATCTCTCCTTTGTCAGTTAACATCGGAACAAGACCTTCATTTTGAGGAGACGGGATATTCACAATTTCTAGAGTAGTCCTTGGAATGGGGACAGCTCTATTTTGTACGAGTTATGGTGGAAAATCACCAAATTGGAGAGACCACATTAGCAGTTACTGTTTTCTCGTCCTGCTGTAGAGTAATTGCTCCAGAGTTGACCAACTCCTGAATTTTGCCCTTAAGCACATAACATGCTCTGGTTGGATGCCCTATGAATCTGTAATAAATACAGTATTTAGGGTGATCAGTTTTACCAACTTCTTCTGGTCGCTTTACCTCTGGAAGTTGAAGCTTATTGCTTTTGATCAAGCAATCGAAGATGCTTAACGTATCATCTTCGTCGAAAGAATACTCTTCTTTTGGACGAGTTGACTTTTGCAGTAGTGCCGATGGGGTGGATGCCGTCTAAGTAACATTGACAGCCAAAGACTCTTTGCTTTTAAGATTGATGGCCAATATTTCTTTATTCTTGCGGTTATTCTGGCGATTACTACCCCTAGGTGTAGAATGTTCATCTTGGTTAGGGTGAGTCATCTGGACTCCTAACTGTTTGAACTTTTTGGCACTCACTTCTGCCACCTTTGCATTAACAATGAAAGAAGGCCAATCCTGGAATTGTGTAGATCTCGTCCACATACTGATAATAGGCAACAAGTTTGATTTGCAAGTGTCTATTGTTATAGCAGATGGAGTACCTAAAGGTATTTTGAGTGCCTCTCGGCATAATCTTTCAATGAAACTCTCTGTGGATTTATTGTACCTCTGTTTAATTTTGATGAGGGCAGACATTGTCATGTCGTTGACTCCTTCATAAAATTGTTCCAAGAACATTTGCTTGAAACCAGCAAAAGAAGTAATACATCCATCAGGCAGGCTACGATACCAGTCATATGCTGCACCGGCTAAACAACCAACGAACACTCTGGCAAGAAGAGCATAATTTGGCTGAAATTGATTAGTCATCACTTCAAAATGATTGATGTACTGACTTGGAGAAGTGCTACCATCAAACAGCATAATGGTTGGGAGTTTATAATTAGGAGGAAATGGAACTTCCTTCCACTATGTAGGATATGGTTGCTTTATACCCAATCTTTGTAGACCATCCTTCTGCTTAAAAGCCTCAAACTGAGTGCGCAGAAGTTTCACAGCCTCATTGGCATCCCCTGATGTTTGGGAATTGGTAAGCTGGTTAGAAGTGTTGGGAGGAGGAACATCATGATAATTACCTCCCCCAGTACCAGACTGACTTGGATCAGCTTGAGTTGGCACAGAAGCGACCTGAGGGGCCGGTACCCCCAGACTAAAAGGTACAGAATATGCTATAAGCTCCGAATTTGTAATAGGGTTTACAATCGGAGGCACTGTATGTTGAGCCACCATTATGGTGTGCATACTTGCAACCATTTCTGCCATGGTTTTCAATTTATCTTCTAATGCAAAAATTCGTTGCTCTTGGCTGGTTGATGTAGAGGCATCTTGATCTTCTGTAATGGTATATGCTGTCATTTCTCTTGCAGCTATTGATGAGATAGTTTGTTCAGAACTTTCACTATCTGCGTCAAACTCTGAAAGAGAGTCCTCTTCCACATGGGTGATAGGGAGATCTTCTTGATTAAAGACACCTTGGATCAAATGTGGATTTCTTGATCTTGTGTATTAAAAGACACCTTCACTGGATGCATGGATCCGGTCTAAATATTGTTGACTAGGATTACGGGATGCATTACGTCTCGGACGTTTCCTACCCCAGTGCCTTGAGAAATCATGTTAACATAAGCATATAATAGTTCATCTTCGTCTTCTATTATATGTTCAGGAGTTGAAGCATAGTTCAGACGATCAAAGATAGATCGTCGAGCCGATTGGCAACAATAGTTGATGACGACTTCATGTAGGCAGTGGCGATTTGAAGCACGATTTAGAGGTAAGGAAAACATTTTCGTAGTTTTCCGCCTTTGTGTAAGACGTTGCCGGAGATCAGTTACAACCACAGGACGAGAAGAAGTCGGAGGGACATATTCCTTAATGATGTTAGAAACATGTCTCCTATTCTTCAGGTGTTTGGTTCCTTGAGTGTACAAGGATGTACTGTCACGACCCGCACCCGCTTTTCCGAATACGAGACGTGTCCAAGCCAGCCTACGCCGCAGAGTCGGCGGTAGAACGCTGTCAAGCCCGCAAGAAAATAAATGCTCAAAAATAAACATTTGCTGCTCATTCACATTTCTAATTTATTACAACATTTACAATATTTAAAATTAAAGAAATATAAGACTTTACAATTAATGAAAATGATACAACTGTTTTCTATTTCTAACAAAAACTTGTCACGACCCGCACCCGCTTTTCGGATACGAGACGTGTCCAAGCCAGCCTACGCCGCAGAGTCGGTGGTAGAACGCTGTCAAGCCCGCAAGAAATAATGCTCAAAAATCACAATATTGCTCATTCATATTTCTAGATTTATTACAACATTTACAATTTAAAAGGAAAGTACAAAGTTTTACAATTAAAGAAATTGATACAATTGCTTTCTATTCTAGGTTGTCCTCAGCAATACCCAAGTCTTCCCAATGCTAACAGTGATCGCGGCTAAACCTGAAAAATGTTGGTTATCCAGTCAGGATTGGAACAAGTACACAAACCGACGGCAGTGCAAAACATAATAGAATTAACAAGACATGAAAATAGCATATGAGATATGAAAGCTGTAAGAAAACTGATGACATAGCACGACAGAGAAGTAAACAAGGAAAAACTAATAAAAGACATCTATCTAGGTGGTGTGAAATATCTGTTTCAACATGTGAACGGCTAGGGGGTAAATCCGGCATCTACACGTGCCGTGTGCAGATGCTATTGTTCACGAATAGACATCTTAGGATATTTTCTGGGTAGTCCACATGCCTACTAAGACGTTGCCGGAGATCAGTTACAACCACAGGACGAGAAGAAGTCGGAGGGACATATTCCTTAATAATGTTAGAAACATGTCTCCTATTCTTCAGGTGTTTGGTTCCTTGAGTGTACAAGGATGTACTCAACTCATTAGCATAGGTAGAAGGGTCTTTCTTTTCAAACTTTGACTTTTGATGCAGATTGGCCTTTGGCATAGGGTTCTTGCATTTTACCAAAGCTGATATTGGTTGACGCCTATTGAGATAAGCGCGTAAATCTAAAAATTCTGCTCCCGGTGTCTCTGTTTGTGATACCTTCAATTTTCCTTGTTTGGATCTTAAAATTTGCAAGGTAGGAAGATCTTGACCAGACCCCATAGGAGTAGGCAAGATACCTCTGTGATCAATATTTTTTTCCAGTATCAGAGATCCGAGGGCCTCTGTTTATAGGAATGGAATCTGATACATCTTCCTCTGAATCATAGACCAGGAAAGTTTGAGGAAAGACCAAAGGGTGCTTTCCTTTATTTTGAACATGGTTAGCTAAGAAGCGCTTCCCTTTGTTCTGTTGTGTGATCATTTTAGGCATAGATTGTGCCAATTGAGAAAATACCATAGGACTTTTTCCTTTGTTCTGTTTTCCTTTGTTCTGTCTAGTGTTAGCACTAGGACATGAATTCTCTAAGTTCAGAACTTGAGAATTGGAAGAGGGTATAGCCAAAAGACTAGTTCCCTTAAGTTGTGTCGGAGTAGCAGATTGCTTGGGTGGCGCCATAGTCCTGCGGACTACTGGTAGCGCCTTGGCAGCAACTTTGGTAGACTGTGCATCAACAGCAGCTTGAACTGATTGCGTTTTGGCAGCAAAAAAAAGTGGTAGACTGTGCATGGGCAGCAGAGTGATCAGATTGTGCCCTAACAACAGAAACAGGCTGTACTGGAGCTACTGAGGCGGATTGCACCTTGATCATTGAACACTCAAGTTGTGCCTGGACAACAACGACTGTGGGGGATTTAAGAGTCCACACAGTCCTGTTCTTGGCAATAGCCGCCGTGCGCTTGTTGCTCTTGTTGTTGATCATATTCTCGTAGGCTGTCTGGTTGACTTGAACAACCAGAGTCTTCTGCGTCTTGCCGATTGACGCAATGTCACATTGAGTTATCACTTTCTCCTCGGAGGAGAAAGTCGTCCCCAGCAGAGTCACCATTTTGTTTGCAAAAAATAAAATAATTTTTTTTATTCCAAACTTGTAAAAGAGTACAAAGTACAATAAATTCTAGGGAAGTACAACTTTAGGAATCTGATCAGAAGACGATCACTTTATCCCTTGGACTATGTGAACTTGAAGACTGTAGCCTCTAGAGAACACATCAGCAATTTTGCAAGAGTTCTTTTTTCCTCTGATGATGATTGGAAATTCTATTTATAGAGTTCAGGAAAAAACTGTTTTAGTAGTTATTCTGATGTGCGCGAGACTGGATTGTGCTATACTGGATTGCGCCAACCTCCTGTTGCGCCAACTTTCATTCAGTTGTCAATCGTTTACTAACTGTATTTAGACGCATGGCATCGTATGATTGAGATGCGCGTGGTCGTGTACAGGATAGTAGACACGTCTTGAGAGATTAGTGGCATGTGCGCCACATCATCCTACTTTAGAATGTAAGTTGTCTCAACTTTATCAGGTTGTGCGAGCTTCAGTCAACAATCAAACTGCGCTTGATCTGAGCGGCGCCTACACACGTGGCAGCTTCTGATCAAAAGTCATTCAGGTTGTGCCCAGGCGCAACTAAGGATTTTGTTTAGATTGCGCCTAGGCGCAACTCACGAAGTATACAAGACAGCTATCCACCAACTTTTCCTTCAGCGGCACAATTCATGGGATTCGAAGAGATTTTCCTCGTTTTCTGTTGTATCAGTCGTCAGTATGGTCAGATAATGATGAATATTGAGTGTCAGATGCCACGTAGGCTTTGGCACAAAAAGATTGGGCGCAGTCTGATATCAGGCGCAATCTGATCGGTGGCGCAGTCTGCTTCATATCAGTGGCGTAACCTGATTTTCAGGCTCTACAGTGATAACTCTGATGCTCTGGTTATGTCTATCTTTGACTGTGCGTCTCTATATGTCTCTGTGTGTGTGGAAGAAAAAAATGATCCCTCTATTTATAAGCAGTAGGTTGGCCTGCTCTTGTGTGCACATGTCGGATGCGCTTTGTTCGTGGGAACGCCACATAGCTGATGCTGACTGGAGGAGGGCGCATGGATGATGTGCCATGATTTGTGGGTTGAATCCTTCATGCTGCATTTGTGGCTGGCACGTGGCAGTGGAGAGGATCTTTTGGTTGTTGATATCTTGGGTGGTTAGTACCCCTTCATAGGCTGAACTGAGTCAAAGGACACGTGGCGCATGTCCGTAGCTCAAAGATCTCGAATTTGGTAGAGAGTGATCTGACATGATGTACCTAGAATTGGGCGCATGCGAAGAATTTGGCTCGTAACCTTCAGGAATCAGGAACCGGTCTGAGCGCACGACTTTTGAGGTGCATACGAGTCTTCGGGCACATGACTGCGGAGGCGCATACGAATGGTCGATGGGCTACGTGGCTTGTAACCGCCAGAGGACTGTAATGATGATACTGATGTCAGCGACGCTTCATTTTCTGTAAAAGCTGTTGCTGCTCTGTCATCGAGGCATGGCTGCTGTCGTGTCAAACTTTAGCATTTAATATTCTTGACGGGTGATAGGCCTTTGGGTGGGTGCATTGATCTGCATTTCACTAGGTGCATGGAGACGCATGGAGCGTATCCTTATAAGGCGCTTGGTACTGATGGGCGTATCTGTATGATGCACGGTCTGACCGGTACATCTATTTCCATGACGCATCTTCATTGGTCCGACTGTTGAGTTCTTTGAGTGCTTTAAATAGCCATTTTGACTTGGCTGAATTCGAAGAGGCAAATTCATCATCGTAAATGCAAGTTCATTGCATTAACTTTAGGAAGGCTGCCACTTGGCGCATGGGTTTGATTTGCCCTGGCCTATAAATAGCAACAATTTTGAGAGAGTTTTGCTGTCTCTCTCTTGACTTCTCGACGAAGATGAACTTCTTTGCCCGAGTTCATTCTGTTGCCAAGACGCTCCCCAGGGTGAAGATGCGTCGAGTCGTCTTCGTATGCACTCGTGGAGGTGACTGTTATATCCAAAAATCGGGATTGCGGGCTCCCGAAGCAGGCCGAAGGTGCCTGTTGCATCCAAAGATCGGGATGCTCGAGTCCCGTCTCCGTTATGCTGGAAGAGCCGCAGATCGAAATTGCGGTGCTCTCCTCTTCCTTGGGCTTTGGAGAGCTCTTCCTCCTGCTAGAGTGGGGTTGATCGCCCGCTCTTGTTATGCTCAAAGCTGTTCCTTTAGTCGCTGCACTTGATCGGGTCGAAGTAGAGCGCATATGCTGAGTGATACGCTGAAGAGACGTGCCTGACTGAGACGCTGAAAGAGACGCGCCTGTCTGAGACGCTGAAGAGATGCGCCTGACGGAGGATGCGCCTGGCAGGGGGCACATGGCAGTTTATTGAGCTTGGTTGTAGTCTTAGGATCTTTCTCCTTTGTAGAATTTATCCTTTGTAAAGCCTTTCTTTAGACATGTAATAGACTTTTATATGAAAAAATTTTCTTTTGATGTCTATACTTGTGCTGTCTTTTGCTGTGCCAAGTACTTCGTTTGAGCTCCCTAGCGTATGTTTGTTAAGCGCATAGGAATTCTGGCCTATAGATGTGCCTGAAATTCCATGCTTCTACACTCTTCAGCAAAGGATTGAATCAAAAGACTACATCCGATAGTGATGCTGAAAATGACGATAAAGGGCGACTTCAACTATGTCGTTACAGTTAACAGTCGAAGAACATCATCTAGAAGATGGGCTACAACTACAAAATCGACCTCAATGATGGTAGGGGAAGGCAAACTCCTATTCGCATACCTGCTCCAAAAGGAAAGTCGGTACAATACTACAATAAAACAAAGCATAGGATAGGCTACATCTTGCCAATCATGACCCCAAACGCTTTTGAGTCTGACAAAGAAGAGCGATCTAGCTCTTCTGACTCTGCTTCATTGGACTTAGACACCAGCATAGGGCACATTCATCGAGTGACTCTATCTTCTAATATAGTGACCGCCGAGTTCTCAGAAGATGACGATGACTTTGCTAAAGCTCTTGAATCTGATCCCTGGGCACAAATTATGGATACTAAATTGGAACTTCGTTTCGAACAACGTGAACTACCTACTGAAGATCAACTAGTCCAGGTCGATGTCGGAGACGAAGCTTCTCCAAGGCCAATCTTTATTAGCAAAAGTCTTTTTGAATCAGATAAACAAGAACTGATTTAGCTCATTAGGGAATACATTGACGTATTCACCTGGAGTTACGAAGATATGTTGGGATTAGATCCTCAGACCGTATAATGCCCCAGTCCTAAAATACTTAGTACTAAGCACGTAGACATGCCAGCTACATACATATAAGTATACACCAATATATGGAATCCTCGTCTGTATACATAAGCTATAAAATGCAGCAAACCATGGTAACTAAATCTCATCCACAAAATCAAAAGAATAATGATATAAATCAACTCATGAATTATTATTTTGTACATGACGTTGGGCAGAGACAAATCCACTACCAACCAATTTAATGAGAAGGAATACATAATGACGAAAGGAATTGTCGAGTGAAGCAAAGGCGAACTAAGAGCAATCATCCTCGAAGAAATAGAATAGATTATGGCCCTGGGCTAGAACACCTGCGAATAGACATGAAAGCACACACCCGGAGAGATCACCAGGTCCTCAGAGGGACGTAACAAGATACATAAAGAACATGCTATATAATCTGTGATAATATAAATAAAAGGAAAGGTGCATACAATAGGGATCCTAACTGTTCTACTGTGAACAAGCAGTTTGAGATACAATCCTTCGACGCATGAGCCCTGGCTGTAGATGGGATCTGCATAGTTCCCGTATAGGGCACCAGGGGCCTACGTCCGTAACATCCGAAGATCGTCAGAGGGCATCATGTGCAAGGGGGTACGTCCATAACGCTCTGGAAAACGTCAGAGGGCACCTGGAGCCTGCATCTCCGGTGGAGCGCACAGGTAATCAAGGAAGTGCAAAAGAAGCCCATACGTCAGGTATTATTCTCCCCACCCAATGCCTAGTATCGTCATCTCCATGACTAATATGAATCTCTAGTAACCGCCAAGTCTACTAACATGCAATTCTATTGGCAGTTACTCATATCCGTCGCACGCTTCAGACGTATCGGTGGTCAGCCGACTACGCGAGTACGTGTCCTACATGTGACTCGAAACATATGATAAAGCATGTTGTAGGTCCTAAAAAATCAAGTTGCACCCATCAACAAAGTCATAAAAATCAAGAAATACATCTTCCAAATAAAATGCACAGAAGTCAGATTGCGCAATCATCCGATTGTGCAGGCTGAAGTGCGCACTCATCCAAGTGCGCATGCTGACGTGGCCTTGTCATCATTACCTAACACAATCAAATCTTCTGACAACTGAAAGCACAAAGAACGAGGAGACTGTTCGTTTATTGTGCCGCACAGCGCTCGAGGATAGCTGTACATGCAGCACACTCTGTCTGCAGCGCAGTCCATCCCAGTGCCATCCATCCTAGCGCAATCTAAAGTCAGCACAATTCATGTGGCGCACTTTATCATAACAATTGACAAATCTACACGTGGCATTCATGCCATCAATTGCTCACTACGTGGCAACCGTCTGTACACGATCATGTGCATTTCAATCAAATGATGCCATGTGTCCAAGACAGTTGGCCCACGATCAAACAACTGCCTGCGCAGTCTAATACTGTACAATCCAGGGCATACGCAAACCAACTTGCACCATCCAGAATAACTAAAAAGTAGTTATTTCAGAACTTTATAAATAGAGTTTCAAGTCTTTATTCCGGGAGATCAGACATAAAAGTTCAGAAATATCAGAGAGTTCAGGAGTTCTTGCCCAAGTGCTGCTGCATTCTTCCGAGGCTATCGCCTTCAAATTCAGAGGCTACCTTCTTCAAAGTACATATCGTCCAAGGGATAAAGCAATCATCTTCTAGATTAGATTCCTATAGTTGTACTTTCCCAGAATTCTTGTAATCTCTTTACAAAGTTTGTTGAAATAAAGATCAACTTTTGTTTTTGTAAACAAAATGGCGACTCTGCTGGAGACGACTTTCTCCTCCGATGAGGAAGTGACAACTCAATGTGACGTTGCGTCTATCAAAAAGAAGCAGAAGACACTGATTGTAAAGGTCAGCCAGACGGCCTACGAAGCCATGATCAATTCCAGGACCAATCCTCGCACTGCGATAACTTTTGCCACAAGCAAAGTACGCCCAGTGTGGATCCCAAAGACTGCTGTGCAGTCTGTTGATTCTGCCATCAGGACTGCTGCGCAGTCTAATGTCTCTGCTGCCAAGACTGTTTCACAATCTGCCTCTACTCCTCATGCGCAGTCTGCTGTTAACAGTGCACAGACCACTTCTTATACTGCTCTGTCAAAGTGTAAGACTCATGTTCCTCTGGCGTAGTTGGCTGCCACTCGGCCTGCGAAGTCCACTACTCCAGCAACCAGAGTACAACTCAAGCACTCTGACAACAAGGCTTCTGCTGCGCAAACCACTGTGACTAAGGCCAGAAAACATTCTGCCAGAACTCCTCCTGCACAATCTGCCAGTGCGCCATCAACCCATGCGCAAATTGTGTCTGCATAATCCAAGAGAGACAGCCCTTTGGCTCATCTCTCCTCTTCTCACAACAAGGGGAAAAGCTCTGCTCCTCCCCTCAAATACCCTGTTGCTCCTGCACAATCCACTGGGGGTAGTCTTTTGGCTATTCCTCCTCCTCCCCAGAACAAAGAAAAAGGCTCGTTGGTCTTTTCTCAAACTTCCTCGTCCCATGACTCGGAAGACAACAGAGGGAAACGCTCTTTAGCTAACCCTTCTTTCCAAAACAAAGGAAAAGGCCCTTTGGTCTTTTCTCAGTCTTCCTCGGTTTTTACCGTTGAAGATCAAACTGAACGTGCTCCGGCACTAGACGGTTCCAAAACCCTTACTCACAAGGATTCTTCTTCTCTCCTTGCCAAAGGGAAGTGTACTGATCAGAGGAGTATTCTGCCTATTCCGATAGCAGAGTTCCAGGATCTCCCAACTCTTCAGATCTCTCGTTCAAGACAGAAAAAATTATTGGTGTCTCAGACAGAAACCCCTGGGGGTGAGTTTGCTGATCTAAGAACGTATCTCAACAGGCCAACGTCAGTGAAACGTAAACAGCCAATGCCGAAGACCAACCATTATCAGAGGCAAACCTCTAGGATCAAGAATCCGGACACCTATGCCAATGAAATGAGTACTTTTCTGTACACTCAGGGGACAAAACATTTGAAGAACCGGAACTATGTTCTGAATATTGTCAAAGAACATGTCCCTTGAACTTCTTCTCGTCCCGTTGCTGTTCCTGATCTCCGAGAACACCTTAAGCAAAAATGGGACAATATCCCAACATTTCCAGTGCAACCACTTGGACATCACTGTAACCATAAGGTTGTCATCAAGTGTTGTTGTCAGACAACAAGACGATCTGTCTTCGATCGTCTGAACTTTTCAAACTCTGAACCTATGTCTGAAGATGAAGACGAGGTTTTGTACGCCTCCGTCAACATGACCTCCAGAGACACTGGGGGTAGGAAGTGCTCCAAGCACGGAAAATCTCGCAGGCCAAGCCAGCGGTATTTGGATCTACTCCAAGAATCTTCTGAAGGAGTATTCCAACATACCCGTTCCCGAAGCCGAGACATAATCGGTCAAAGGAATCTTCAAGATCCTTCTGGTCATCTTTTTCTTTCTCACTCAGGAGATGATTCCTTTTCTGACTACGATGCATACAGCGAGAGCTCAGAACAAACAGTGTCCTCCACTGTACCCAGAGAAGTGACAGCTTATGTTGTCAATGAAGATCCCGATGCTTCCAGTTCAGCAAGTCAAGAACAGCGAATCGCTGCGCTAGAAGATAAGCTAAAGACCATGGCCGAAATGGTTGCAAGTATGCATTCCATCATTGTGGCCCAGCATACAGTCCCACCGACCGTACCTCCTATAAATCCTGAAATCATAGCATCGTCAGTGCCTGTTAATACAGGACTAGGGGTAGCATCTACTCAAGTACCTCCTGTACAGATTCAACCTACACCCAGTCAATCAGGTGCTGGGGGTAGTGCTTATCACGTTGTTCCTCCTCCCAATACTGTAATTCAGCCTGTTCCTTCTACGTCAGTAGAAGATGCCAATGAAGCTGTCAAACTCCTGCGAATTCAGTTCGAAGCTTTTAAGGAGAAGGACAACTTGCAGAGGTTGGGAATCAAGCAACCTTACCCAGTTGAATGGAAGGAAGTCATATTTCCTCCGAAGTACAAGATCCCAACCATCTCGCTATTTGATGGTAGCACTTCTTCCAGTCAGTTCATTAACCACTTTGAGGTTATGACTGTCCAACTTCAACCAAATGATGCTCTTCTTACCAGAGTATTCGTCGGCTGTTTAGCCGACGTAGCATACGATTGGTATAGAAACTTGTCCGATGGTTGTATCACCTCCTTCTCTGGCCTAAAGCAAATCTTCTTAGAACAATTCTATGAGGGGATCAATGACATGACTATGTCACCCCTCAATAAAATCAAACAAAGACACAATGAAACTGCTGAGAGTTTCATTAAAAGGTTCCGTAGGGAAGCTTTGAAAATACCTCCTGGAACTCCAGTCGCTGTCACCATAGATACCTGCAAGGCAAATCTATTGCCTATCATCAGTATGTGGACAGGCTCCACTCAGTTCCAAGACTGGCCATCCTTCATTGTTAACGCTAAAGCAGCTGAAGTTAGCGCTGACAAATTCAAGCAGCTGGGGGTACAAATGTCTAATCCCGACAGGGACGAGCACCAGACATCAGGTGGCGGCAATCGCCAGAATAACCGCAAGGGAAAAGAAACTTTGAATATTAATTTGAACAAGAACAAAGAATCTCTGGCGGTCAACGTAGCTCCACCTACGTCTACTTCCACTCCTTCTGCACCTCCACTAAGGGAACCTCGTCCGAAAGTAGAGTACTCTTTTGACGAGAATGACACAGTGAGCATCTTTGATTGCTTAATCAAAAGCTATAAGCTCCAGCTTCCAGATCCCAAGAAGCCCGATGAAGTCGGTAAGACTGATCATCCCAAATACTGTGTCTATCTTAGGTTCATCGGACATCCTACTCGAGCATGTTATATGCTCAAAGGCAAAATTCAGGAGCTGGTCAATGCTGGTGTTGTCACTTTGCAGCAAGACGAGAAGACTGTCACTGCAAACATGTCTCAGTTCAATTTGGTGACTTCCCGTCCCAGATGGTACAGCACGGTGTCATTCCTATCCCTAAAGCTACTCTCGAGATCGAGAATCTCCCTCCTCCACAAAGTGAAGGTCTCGTCCCCTTGTCTCTTGATAACGGCAAAATTATGTAGATTCATCCGGATCTCGCTTCAGAGTTCGAAGTTCCCTCTTCCTCCAAGAAGAAAGATTGCTCCAAGGGCAAGACAAAGACTTGCAATATGGTGTCTTTTGACCCCATAGTTGATGAAAAAAATCCTGTTAGGCACCAGATCAGGGAAAGCCTATCTAAAAGATTACCCTGAAACTCAAGAGAATCCTGCTTCTTCCTCTGAGCCTGCTCCAGTGCAGCCCACTTCCACTGAAGATATTCCTACTGCATCTTCACCGGTTGTAGTGTCTATTCCTCCCAAGCCAACGGTCGCTGACAAAGGCAAACAACAAGTCCGTTTCGATAAACCTTTGAAGAAATCATCTCTCTCTGGACTTGAGAAGCCTTACAACTTTGACATCCTGGCTCAGTTAGCCAATACACCGGCCCGGCTGTCTATCTTCGAGCTCTTGCGCCTTTCCAAAGAGACTCGGAAAACTCTGAGCGAGGCTCTCATGCAAGCTGAAACTTGTCTGGCCCTCCTAAAGAAGCCAGAAGCAGAACCAGTCTCTTGCCTCCATTGTCATAGTGTGTTGGAGTTAATTCCAAACATAACTTTCACACAGGATGACATGTTGATGGAAGACAACAGACATGACCGTCCTCTCTACTATACAGGATACGTCGACTCGATGAAAATCGATCGTATTCTGATAGATTCAGGGTCAGCTCTCAGTATCATGCCAAAGACAATGTTGGATGCGCTGAAGATTCTAGTGCATAGTCTCTCCAGTACAATCACCACTATTCTTGGGTTCAATCAGGGAAGGAGTGAACCTTTGGGCAAGATTTGCCTAAAACTCCAAATAGGCAATCTTCGTACAAAGGTTACCTTCTACATCATTGATAATCACGGTTGTTCCTACAATGCTTTGCTGGGAAGACCATTTCTGTACGAGCATAACATTGTCCCTTCAACTCTCCATCAATGTTTTAAATATGTTGATGACAATGGAGAGGTGCAAAAGGAGGTTGCTGATCTTTATCCTTTCAAAGGCATCGAAGCATATTCCAACGATGCTCGTATATATAAGGATGAATTCATGAAGGTTGTCATGTCTCTGGACACTGAAGAAGAGCAAGAAGCAGTGCCTAATGACACCCTCATCATACCTGTCAAAGGGCATGTTTCTCGTCCTCAGTCTTCCAAGCCACTGGCTATTCACTTGCCAGTTCAGAAACAATCAACTGATGATGATCAGGATCAAAGGAAGCTCACCTCTTCTGAGCCACTTGTTATTGACTTACGTCGTAATAAGGAAAAAAAGGTAGCTCACCTCTTCTGAGCCACTTGTTAATAATTTATCTCATAACAAGGACAAAAGGAAGCTCACCCCCTTTGAGCCGCTTGTTATCGACCTCCGTCGTAATAAGGCCAATCCTCCTCCACGTTCTTCTTCTCCCCCTCTTGTAATCAATCTGACTAAGCCTGCTAAGGCTAAAGGTCCTGCTGTAAATATAAATGTACAAATCAATGAAAAAAGTATCTACTTTCCAGTATACTGATGTCATTTATCATGCTAAGTGCTATTTGGACATGTTAGATAGCTTTCAATCATTTATGATGGGAGTTGTGCAATCTCTTCAAACAAAAGTCTTACTCGAACATCCCAAAGATTCATATCGTATTGTTCTAGCTCGAAAGAAAGACGAGAGTCCAATCCTTTTTAGTAAAGAATCGAAACAACAATTCAGCTATACGGATGATAGCAAAACTAACGATACGGGTCATCTTCAATTCCGTCGTTATAGTCAACAATCAAAAGACATCATCCGAAAGATGGGTTATGACTTCAAGAGTGGCCTCAACTACGGTAAGGGTAGAAGAACGCCTCTCCGTACTATTGTTCCGAAAGGAAAGTCAGAGATGTACTACAGCAAGACCAAAAGAGGTCTCGGATATGCTTCTCCTCCGGTATTATCCCCAACAGCCTCTGAATCTGATAGTGAGGAGCGGTATAACTCTTCTGATTCCAGATCATGGGATTCTGATACCAGCATCGGTCAAGTTCATCGATTGACTGTGTCTTCTAACATGGTCTCCGTCGAACTTCCAGAAGGCTATGACGAGGATGTTGAAGAAAGCCCTGAAATAGATCCTTGGGCTTAACGAATGGATACCCAATGGGAACTCCGATTTGAACAAAGAGAACCTCCTACTGAAGATCAATTAGTTCAAGTTGATGTAGGAGAGAGCGGGTCACCTCGTCCAATATTCATCAGCAAGAACCTTCCAGAGGCAGATAAGCAGGAATTAATTCTTTTGCTTAAAGAATACATTGATGTCTTTGCCTGGAGTTATGAAGATATGCCAGGATTAGATCCTGAAGTTGCTACTCACAAATTGAACATTCTGCCGAATGCAAAACCGATCAAACAGCAACAACGGCATTTCAAGCCAAAAATGATGGACGCAATCGATGATGAAGTCAAGAAGCTTATCGCTTGTGGCTTTATTCGAAAAGAACAGCATTCTGATTGGGTAGCTAATGTTGTCCCAGTTCTAAAAAAAATCGGCAAAGTTCGAGTCTGTATCGACTTTCGGGATCTTAATGAAGCATGTCCAAAAGATGAATTTCCTCTCCCTATCATGGACGTCATGATTGACAACACCTGTGGGTTCGAAAGAATATCTTTCATGGACGGATTCTCCGGATACAATCAGATTCGGATGAATCCTGAAGATGAAAAGCATACTTCTTTCTGCACTCCTCGCGGGGTTTACTGCTATACTGTTATGCCATTTGGTCTCAAGAACGCTGGTGCAATATACCAACGAGCCATGAGTACGATCTTTCAAGATCATTTGCGTAAGATGGTCGAATGCCACGTTGACGACATCGCTGTCAAAAGTCGTCTAAAGGAAGATCACATCCAAGACTTGAGAACTATCTTCAATCTCATGCGCCAACATCAACTCAAAATGAATCCCACCAAGTCATTCTTGGGTTTCTCTATTGGCAAATTTCTTGGCTTCGTCATTACCTCTAAGGGTATACACGTGGATCCCGAGAAGATCAAAGCCATTCAAGAGATGCATCCTCCACGCAACCTAAAAGAGCTACGAGGATTCCAAGGTCGACTTGCGTACATCAGGAGATTCATTTCGAATCTGTCTAGACGCTGCAGACCATTCACTCAACTCATGAAGAAGGGTGTATCTTTCGTTTGGACCGAAGAATGTCAACGAGCATTTGACGATATAAAACGATATCTTATGAACCCACCAGTCTTGGTGCCACCAATCTCTGGCATACCATTCTTAATGTATGTCCGTGCTATGGACCATTTATTGGGTGCTTTACTTGCCCAAAAGAACAAAGAAGTCCACGAACAAGCCATCTACTATCTCAGTCATACTATGATTGGTGCTGAACACCGTTATAGTCCGGTCGAAAAAGAATGCCTAGCTCTTATGTTTGCTGTTCAAAAGACTCGGCATTACATCATTGGCCAAACTATTCATGTCATATCCCGAGTTAATCCTCTTCGGGTACTGATGAAGAAGCCTAGCACACTCAATTCTCGACTGGCCACGTGGGCCATTCTGCTAGCCCAATATGACATGGTATATGTCCCTCAAAAGTCTGTCAAAGGTCAAGCACTGACGGATTTCTTAGCAGCTCATCCTGTTCCAGAGACGTCCAAGCTCTACGATGAAATTCCAGACGAGACTTTGGAATCTAATACAATCTCCGAAGAATTTCCTACTTGGCGTCTATTCTTTGACGGTGCATCCAGGATTGGACCCAATGGTGCCATTGTCGCAGGAGTTGGAGTTGTCCTTGTTTCTCCAGACGGGTCAGCTATTCAAAGAGCCTACTCTTTAGATGAGCCTTGCTCCAATAACGTAGCAGAATACAATGCTCTACTCATCGGCCTTCAGTTAGCTAAACAACTTGACGTCGAGTATCTTGAAGTCTATGGTGACTCCAAGCTGGTCGTTAATCAAGTTAGAGGAATCTATGAAGTTCGCCATCAAGATCTAGTGCCTTACTTTGAAACGGCAATTAACATGGCTACATCATTCAAAGCCTTCTTCATTGAATATGTACGCCGAGCTTGCAATACTGAAGCCGACAATTTGGCCAATCTTGCAGCAGTTTTAGCCATCCCTATCAGAAGACAACAAATGGTGGTTATCTCTAATCGGAAACTGTTCTGTGTCAAAAACAATCGTAATATTGAGTTCAGTAATCTTACTGAAGTCAATGTTATCAATAAAGATTGGAGAACTCCGTTCATCGACTTTGTGGTCCATGACATACTCCCTGAAGATCCTAAGGAGGCTACGAGTATTTGTCGGCGGTCTCTACGGTTCTACTATAATCAGACCACCCAAACTCTCTACCGGCGGACTTATGACGGCCTACTCTTACGCTGTCTTGCTGGTGAAGAGGCGAAGCAAGTATTACGTGAAGCTCACGATGGTGTCTGTGGAGCACATCAACCCGATCCTAAACTACAGGATCGTATCCGACGTATGGGTTACTACTGGCCCTCTATGGTATCTGATGCCATCGAATATGCAAGGAAGTGTCGAGCTTGTCAAATCCATGTAGACTTCATTCATCAACCATCGGAGTTCCTGCATCCGACGGCCGCCTCCTGGCCTTTCGAAGCTTGGGGCATGGACATCATCGGTCCCATCAATCCTTCTTCTAGAGGACATCGGTTCATCCTGGCAATAACCGACTACTTCTCCAAATGGACTGAAGCTATACCATTGGCTGAAGTCAAGACTAGCAGCGTCATCAATTTTATTAAACACCATGTCATCTATAGATTCGGTGTACCTAGAAGGATTATCCATGACAACGGACCTCAGTTCATTAGTCAAAAGTTCACAAGGTTCTGTGACGATCATCGAATTGACAATGTTGCTTCGACAGCCTACAATCCTGCTGCTAATGGCTTAGCTGAAGCCTTCAACAAGACTATTATCAAGCTCCTCAAGAAGTTTGTATCTACTAATAAACGAAACTAGAGTGAAAAGCTTGGAGAATGTCTTTGGGCCTACCGCACTACGGTCCGCAATCCTACAGGCTACACCTTTCTCTTTGGTATACGGCTGTGAAGCAGTTCTGCCTCTGGAACTCCAAATTCTGTCTCTGAGGATTGCCATCGCCAACGAACTCACTACAGAGAACAATGATCTTCTCCGATTGTGAGAGTTAGAAGCGCTCGATGAGAAGTGGCTATTAGCTCAACAGCATATTGAGTTATACCAAGCCCGTATCTCGAAGACTTTCAACCGCAAAGTTAAAGTCAGAGCCTTTCAGAAAGGAGAGCTCGTTCTGACCGTCAGACGTCCTATGACTATGACTCATTCAAGCAAAGGCAAATTCGATGCAAAGTGGGAAGGTCCATACATCGTGAGCAAAGTCTTCTCAAATGGAGCTTATCAACTCACAGAGTTAGACGGTCGAGTTGCAATGATACCTATCAATGGCAAATTCCTCAAGAAGTATTATGTGCAAATGTAACAGACAATGCTTGTAATTCTCAGACAAGTTCATAAATAAAATTCAGTTTTATTTAATATTGAATGATAAATACATAATATCAAGGAAGGTCACTATCATCCTTTTCAAAATTGGGGCGCGGACCACTGCCATCTTTGTCAAAGGCATGATCAGCGAAAGAGTCGAGAACATTCTTGCTGGAACCCACCAAGAACTTGCACGCTGCCATCCTCATGGCTTCTTCTTCTTTAGTCTTTCCTGGTTCAAAAAGGAAGTCCAAGATATCCTTTGGCGGTTTGGGATCAGATGAACCTTCGGCCACTGCCATATGCTTCTGCTGAGCCGGCTTGATTGGACGTTCATCAGTCTCTGCTTCCACCTTCGGGATGATCTCAGCCTTCCTGGATGCATCTCCAGACGACATCTTTATGTTAAAAAGTGAAAGTGACCATCTCATCTGATTTTCTGTTCTATTTATAGACAGAGCGTCATAAGAATATGAAACGACACATTCATCCAACGGTTCACTCATCCATCATCTGACGGTTCGTCCGTTCATTACATTCATTCCTTTTGACGGTTCATCCGTTCACACATCTATCCGACGGTTTACCCGTTCATTCCATTCATAATTATCCGACGGTTTACCCATTCATTCATTATATCCACTTGACGGTTCGCCCGTTCATCATTCGACGGTTCGTCCGTTCACATATCCACTTGACGGTTCGCCCGTTCATCATTCGACGGTTCATCCGTTCATACATCCACTTGACAGTTCACCCATTCATCATTTGACGGCCTGTCCGTTCTTTACATTCATCCCGACGATTCATTTCGTTCTCATATTTTGACGAATCATCCAATTCGTTCTTATCAGCAACTTGTCATCTTTGATTAAGTTGTCTATTGAAATAATAATATTCAATAAATTATATTTGCCACGTCCACATTACCTCTGAGCAGATATAATGAATAGGATTATTTTTCAAGATCAAGAAATATATCATGTCCTGTACCTCTGAATATATTTTCTATTTCTATTATTTATATCTAAACAAGATATGCAACAAATAATAGAGCCACAAAATATCTTTTATTGATCAAAATTCAAGACATTACAAAGCTTCATATTGTAAAACAATAAGATACAAGATATCTTTATACTAAGCTGGAGGTGTCATCAAATTGGCAATTTGCTGCTTTAAAATTTGCAGACGCTCTTCACAAGATTCCATCACTCTCTTCCTGGCTTCTTTCATCCCAGATTTCTCATTGAAGGTCGGTAGAGTCACCATTCTGCGAGTGATTTCAGGTTGATGAGCTGCAGCATATGCGTCTCTTTCTTGAGTTAGAACATCAAGCTGTTGAATTGTAGTTTGATGTTGGATGACCCCATAGTCCAGTTCTTCCTGAAGACGGGCAATCTCTGCTTTTAATTCAGCAATTCTTCTTTCTTTTCTTTCAGCAACAGATGTCACCGTTTCTACCTTAGAATTGTACTCAGCAGACTTAGCAGTAAAAGCATCCAACAGAATTTGGAAGTTGACTCTCTCAACTGCAGCTTCTTGAGACATTCATTCAAATTCGGCTTGTACTAAAAGCTCTACCTCTCCTTTACTCAGTTCTTTGTAACTCTTTACTGAGGTTTCCAGCTCATCTAATATGTGCTCCAAAAAAGTAGCCTGAGCCTCATTTCCTTGATTACGGATGGCATTTACCAAGTAAGAGGTTGGGCCTCTAACCGTGGAGAAATCAGCTTCTTCCTTCTCCATCACTCTATCTATTAAAGGCCCCAATAAATCAAAGAAGAACTTGGTAAATTATTTAATAACAAACTGATTGGTAGCCAAAGCACCAGGAGTAGCAGCTACTCCTGTTGACGATGAAGCGGCGGGACGTTCAGTCTCTTGCACTTGGATGGAAGGCTCTTTAAATAAAGGAGCTAGAGTAGAACTGGTTGCTCCTCCCGGTTGTTCCTCTACAAAAAGCAGACAGACTTTATTATTTTGTCCGTCATTTGCAGTTATGGAAAAGTTCAAAAGTAGAAAGCAATCTTACCGCGGCTCGGTCCAACATCAGGCCTGTCATCTGTTGGAATAGATTCCGGCCTAGCAGAAATAGCCTCAGACATTACTGTCTGGCTACTGCCTGCTTCAGAGCCACCTGACAAGTGACGACTGCTGCTAACTATCGTCATCACAGGTATTATCTTTGTGCATGTTGGAGGAGCTGGAGAAGATTCGAGTTCTGTATGGGTAAGAATAAAAATGTCAGCTATCAAGCTATATATTAAAAGAAGATTGCTAATTTCATTCAATACCTTGGGGATCAACAACAGGAGTTTCCTCTAAGTTCACTTCTTCATCTGCAGTCTTCTCTGGAGATACCTGTACCTCAGCATCCTTTTCAGGATTCAAGGTATCATCAACAGCTCTGGGAGATGTCTGGACCTCAATGTCTGCTTCAAGATTTTGTGTCTCATCAACAGCTCTGGGAGATGTCTAGACCCTCAATGTCTTCTTCAGGATTTTGTGTTTCATCAACAGCCTCTAAAGATGTGCTCTCCTCACTTTCACTATCTTTGGGAGCCTCTTCACTAACAGTAGAAGCGGCATAATCAGCATCTTCTTGATAGCCGAAGTCACAATCATTCAATGCCTCGATCATGAGACAATCTTCCTCTTTACGAACTGCTCCTGGTATGGCAGGAAGCTAAGTCGTTTCTATTGCTGGCGGAGGAGATCGTGCAGCCTCATCTTCTCTAGGCTCTGCAGCCTCATCTCTTTGTTCAGTTTCTTCCATGGGCTCTGCCGCCTCCTCTCTCTGTTCAGTTGTCTCTCTCTGCTCTGGATTAAGTTCAGAGGCGGAAGTGGGAGAAGACATAGTAATTCCTGCTGCAGCATTTATTACTACCGAAGACAATATTTGCCTTGGAGGAGAGACCATTTTTCTTCTTCTGTGGGCTAGTTTCTTTCTATGCAGAGGCCTCTCAGGACTCTCTACATTTACTACCTCGACCTATTTCTGAATAGAGGTCGGCGTAGCTTCTTCTTCTCGTTGAATTGTCTTGGCCATCTGCCGAGATTGGGATCTAGTAGTGACCTTCTCTAATGATGGTTCTAAGATCAACTTCTTCTTCGCGACTGAAGAAGAAGGTTCTTCTCTCCTTCTCTTCTTCTCCTTGGCCGAAGACTTAACCACTTTCAGAGAAATTCGCAGTGGTTGATTGACTTCCTCTGGGAAGTTTACTTCTCTGGAAGCTTCTAGTGGATCGTTTATCGGTTCATGCTGTTCGTCATTGGCTGGAGCTAATGTAGCAGTGGCTTCTTTCCTCAGACGGATTGCTGTGGCGAAGCTATGCACCAGATTAAAATTCTCAACAAATGTATTGGCAGCTGTGTAGAACAATGAATATGTGTACAGCATTCTTGGACCATTGTTATCCTTATTTGGCATCGAGAACACCGCCCTAGTGTCTCGAGCATTGTAGTATGCCCATGCTCTCGTACCATCAATTAGGTATCCTTTTCCTTGTAGGCAAGTGATTGCGTTGCCCACATGGAATTGGTCATAACCAAATTGACGAGCGAAGCGACTCGATAAATATGGTTCAAGGTAGCATTCCTCCTCAAATCTGTATACCAAGTGTGAGGGTCTAATCGCCTTCAGCCAGTCGAAAGCTGCTCAGCCCAATGGCTGCCTCCCCAGATCAACCATATTTGCTGCCATAAACTCGTAACCAGCTGGAGGAGCGAAGCTGTAAAAGTTCCATCATTTTTCAAGGTTGAGGGCACGCCGACAGTCCTTCAGACTAACGTATACCCATTTGCCTCGGGAGAATCTACGCAGAAAGCTGCCGCTAACTGCCCCCATGTCAGGGTTCATCAGAGAGGGATGATGCAGAAGCAACCACCCAAATAGATAGGTGTAGGGCAACTTCAGTCTTGGGAAGTTCCCTTTTCTCACCTTTCCACTTGATCATTGAATCGACATACAGCCGAAGACCTGTATTTATTCTGCAGTCATCGCTTAGAGCAAATACATCCGATAGCCAAAGACTAACCGGACGGCAGCAAAGAGTACGCCACGATGGAAGCGATCCATGGCGCTGGCCTCAGGAACAACGAAACGGCAGAGCCAATATGTTAAGAATCCTGCTAGCTGAGCTTCTTGTGACATGGGCCTGTAGCCCATTCTGATAAAGCTTTCCACAAAATCTCCGGGCTTTAGCGGAGGGTATTGATGTTCATCACTAACCTTAATGTCCATCTTCTTATTTTCCTCCATCAGTTTTATAACCTCACTGTGGCTGAGAGGTTGAAAGAAAGCTGGGTTGCAGGAATCATGATCTTTTGTCTTTTTCTCCACGATATGGTTCAGAAAAAGATATGGTAACCATTTGGAGGAATAACATGTACCAGAGGAGCCGCTCTTGTAATATAAAGAACATATATTATAATGGCACAGTAGTTCTTCAAAAACTGCTACCATTTCTGGATTTTCTCGACGCAGTCTATCTAACTCGTCGTTCGTGGGAACATACTCCTCGTAAGGGCAGTCTTCCATTGGAAGGCATGAGATATACTTCATCTCATGGAGCGCCAGTCCCATCTCCCCGTAGGGCGTCATGAACGTCCATGTCCTGTAGTTATACCTCTCTGTCAGAGCTAAAAACAGATGAGGGTTTGGATGGAAGCCATACACGGTAGCATATACCGCGTTATAAAGCTCGATTTCTCTAAGCTTATCTTCAAACTGAGCCAATGCCCAGTTGGCTATACAATTCCATCTTCTGTTATCTGGGTTTACCAAACCAATCAATCGGATGTCTTGGTCAGGATACCTGCCCTCCGCCTTGGCATACTCATTAGCAAAAATCGGTGTTCTTACCGGCAGCAACAAAGATGAGTTATCAGGAGGGATACAACCTGGCTTCAACCCTCTCAGTAGAGTGCCGTGTCGCTCAGAAGAACTATAAAACATGTCCCTGTTATTCGGACCTTTCTTGACACAGATTTTTCCCGTCCGTGCATGTTGAAGGGAGTAATGTCCCAATCCATCCTCCGAGGATGGCTTGCATGAGCATATTGTGCCAGAGGAAGGCATCTAGCTATGTCTGGCAACTGGATCAATTTCTCCTTCCTTTGAAAAGTTCTCGACTCAACTCGGGGTCTAGGTTGAGAACTTTTGTCAATGGCGTCACCGAAGAGGAACATAGGCTTCTTGTGGGTGACAGCGTCAGCAGATTGTAATGGCTGTCCATTCATCAGACTTAACAGGGTCTCGTTATCTTGAGCTATCAGGATAGCTTGGAGAGATGATGGAAGGGCATACTGTGGAAAGAGCACATGGAATAAGTTTTCTTTGAATTCTGGCTCAGCTAAAGTTCCTGTGAAGATTTTATAATTCGGATCCTCTCTGGTATCAACTGCATCAGACAGAAAAAACAAAATTTAGTACAAGCTAAGTCAAAAATTCTGTCATCAGATTACGCAGATATCAGACTGCACAAGCATCAGATTGCGCAGATATCAGACTGCACAAGCATCAGATTGCGCAGATATCAGACTGCACAAGCATCAGATTACGTAGATGTCAGATCGTGCAAACATCAGATTGCGCTGACAATCTTGCACAAATCAGCCGATTGCGCTGACTTTTGCTGGCATAATTCAACCGATTGCGTGAGACGATATTCTTCATAAAAATGAAGAATAAAGGGGTTCGTGCAACCAAAACCCTAAATAGGGTGGCACAGTATGATCACATCTCTAAAAAGAGATGGATTCTGAGATTCAGTAAAGTCGAAAAAACTCTAAAAAGGGTTTTCGATCGAGTTGTCTACCTCGCAAAGCAGGGTGCACAGCTTCATGTCGGGAAGGACGTGGCGCAACCCGAGCCGAAGACTCGGCGGGGGCCTTGTCCTTGTCGGCGGCAGAAGAACGCTTGGGGGCCATGAAGTCGATGGGGAAGAAAGAGTGAAGTCGGAGTAGGCTCAGGGATTTCTCTCTCAAAGCTCAAAGAAAACAAGTAAAGAATAATATGAAAAACGAGGGGAACTATTTATAGTTTTTCAAAGAGCAACGGCCGCCTCAGATTGTGCCGAATAAATAGGGGTAGTCCCTCCGATTGCGCAGATAGCATCATCACCTGCGCAACTTGATTGAAAATTCAAAATTCAAAGTATTTCAAAATTTTGAATAAAATCAACTTTCGAAAACTTTGAAGGGGGTCTTGTAGGTCCTAAAAAAATCAAGTTACACCCATCAACAAAGTCATAAAAATCAAGAAATACATCTTCCAAATGAATTACGCAGAAGTCAGATTGCGCAATCATCCGATTGTGCAGGCTGAAGTGCGCACTCATCCAAGTGCGCATGCTGACGTGGCCTTGTCATCATTACCTGACACAATCAAATCTTCTGACCGCACAAAAAATGAGGAGACTGTTCGTTTATTGTGCCGCACAGCGCTCGAGGACAGCTGTACATGCAGCACACTATGTCTGCAGCGCAGTCCATCCCAGCGCCATCCATCCTAGCGCAATCTGAAGTCAGCGCAATTCATGTGGCGCACTTCATAATAACAATTGACAAATGTACACGTGGCATTCATGCCATCAATTGCTCACTACGTGGCAACCGTCTGTACATGATCATGCATATTTCGATCAAATGATGCCATGTGTCCAAGACAGTTGGCCCACGATCAGACAACTGCCTGCGCAGTCTAATGCTGCACAATCCAGGGCATGCGCAAACCAACTTGCGCCATCCAGAATAACTAAAAAGTAGTTATTTTAGAACTCTATAAATAGAGTTTCAAGTCTTCATTCCGGGAGATCAGACATAAAAGTTCAGAAATATCAGAGAGTTCAGGAGTTCTTGCCCAAGTGCTGCTACATTCTTCCGAAGCTATCGCCTTCAAATTCAGAGGCTACCGTCTTCAAAGTTCACATCGTCCAAGGGATAAAGCAATCATCTTCTAGATTGGATTCCTATAGTTGTACTTTCCCAGAATTCTTGTAATCTCTTTACAAAGTTTGTTGAAATAAAGTTCAACTTTTATTTTTGCAAACACGTGTCAAGGCCGTATGAGTTATACTAATACCTCATCATCAATGGGTGGTTACTAGGCTAAGTCAATGCAAGAAAATAGAATGAAAGCAAGTAAAACGACCGATACAGTCGCTTGCACCCAAGTGTGACTTGGAACACAGTGATATAATAACAACAACAGATAAGTAATATTAAATATAAATAACTACAAATAAGATAAATTAAATCACAGAGTAAGGTGGCAACGTATCTTGCCTGGCGGTATGGGAATGGCAATCCAACAATCAAGTACGTCAGCAATGAATCTCAAAATCCACGAACGGATCCGGATACTGAAACAAACATCAAGAATGTTTGCCGTGTAATGGAAATATCTAGGAAACGACTATTCAAAAGTCTAATTCCGGAATAGGGGCAAAATTATAATTTTGGGTCAAAACGATGTCCGCCATTGTACCCATTTTGTACCGAAATGTGTGCCAACATCTACGGTCTCTAAAGTCATCAAACTACATGTCTACGGGTCCGATTTGAGGAGTCGAACCCAATCGTATGTCCAAAGCTGGATTCCGACGGGCTGTGCACAATTTTGCCCGTTGCACAATTTTGCCCGTTGGATCGGATCGCGGGCCCACCAAATAGGCGTTCCGGTCGACCTTCTCAAAATCAGACCAAACTTGGCATACAGGACCAGAATATCAATACGGTCCTGCTGGCACAAGTTTCGTCTCGAACTAACAAATCGTGCACAAAGTAATTGGCTAATTTGGAAAATCACTGATACGGGAAAATTTGACGGATGCGCATCAAATTCGTTGCGCATATGCAACCAATAAGGGTTCCGTCAAAGTCCACATGTCCGCGAAGTTGATACGCACCTTTCGATTCTTTTGGTTCGCGACCACGTCCCCGGTTTGGCGGGACGCAAGTCGTATCGGAGGTTTTTATAATTTTTCAAAATTGTTTTAATATTGATTTTCCTGATTTTTGAAAACAAATAACTTGAACTACACTTAATGAAAACATAAACTAAAAGAAGGGTTTCAATCTATGTTAGGTTTTCTATAATACGGTTTAGATGGATTTTCAAAACTGTTAATAGGTTGACGAGGATCTGTCCGTAAACAGGGGTTCATAGACTGCTTTACGTCCTGTTTTCAAACCAGATTTTGCCAATTTTGTTGTCGAGTTTCAACTCGATTTGGATTGGATTTAACTTGAAATTATTATATGGGGTAGAAGACCTATAGGTTGTGTTTCCAACACACAAATCGGTTTGGAAAACAACGATGTGACGAAGAAGAAAAATACCTCTGAAGTAGCCACCTCAATTACTGCTGCGGCTGTGTTTCCAGCACGTCGTGGCCGGTCGACCCAGTTCCGATGGCGGCGTGTGGCTGCAGGCGGCCAGGGGGTTCGCTGGGATGCATGTTTGGGTCGTGAGGGTGGCGGAGCATTGGTTTAGGGTTTTGCAGTTCTTTCTTTCATCTTTTTTTTCTTTCGTGAATATGAATACTTATACAAGGGGGGCGCGACCTGAGCGAGTACTGTTCCCGTAAAGGAACAGTAACTCGAGTTAATTTTAATTTTTTTACTAAATATATATTTGTATATATATATGTATATATACACTAAATAAATTCTAATAATTTATATAAAAAATCCTATAAAATTCATAAAATATTTCTAAAATATTTTAATAAATCCTTGAGCAAACTACTAGCAATTCCTGCTACTATAAAAATCACATATTTATTTAGATATAAGACATTTTAATAACAGATAAAAAAATCCTATAAAAAATTTATAATATATTTTTCTTAAATAAAAAAAAACATCTTTATGATACATTTAGTAAGTAAGCTTGCTACATGTTTATCTAGGTATGTTTACTGTAGCATTTTAAACTTGCTGCCCAAAATATTATAAAAGTTAAAATTTTAAATCCAATAATCAAAAGAATATTATAAAATATAATAAAAAATTTAAAATTAAGGGGGTTTTACATCCTATCCAGCTTATAAAATTTTTTTTCATCGAAAATAAAAATAAAAATGAGCTTTAATACGAGGGAGGGCAGATACGTCAAATCGTAACTCAATTACGAAACAAAGGAGGAGGTCATTACAGGAATCCAAGTTTACTCCATATTCTACAAGATGGGGTATTCTTCACTGAAAACTCTACCCAACTTATAGAAGTTGGCTAATCGTGAATATTCTCGCTACAAGACTTCTAGGAAAAAAATCAAATCCTAAGGAAAATATGAGATTATCGACACTCCCGACCATAGTCACGGATCCTAAGGGAAGCCTGTATATTGCTATAGCGTTCTTGGTCAAGAACTACTTATAAGAAAATTATTACAATTTAGTATCGTTCCTATCGGCCATGCTTTCAACAAGATGGTAGGAATCTCTTGTTCGAATGTAGCTAGAACGTGTTAGATCAAGAAGATCCAATTTTCGCCTAACATAGGAAGCTAAGAGATGAGCTTGAAGAACTTAGAAAAATATGAATTTATGGCCAAGTGATGAGAATGTATAATACGTACATGAATCTTGCTATAGAATATGATTACGTAACTTTTCGGGATCCTTAAGTCTTAATGACAGGAGTATGCGGTTTGTTTTTGGTATCGTATATGAGGGATGTGTTTGTTTGAGTGGAATGCATACATCACATGGTGGTGCGTCTTGATGGATCATGGGTATTTTAGTTGTTTAAAGGAATGAGTCAAGGTTGCATGGTTAAATTCAAATGGAACCTAAATGGGCATATATGGTTTGTTTTAAGGGAACTATGTCATACATGTGGTATAATTGAAATGGAGCACAAGAAGGTGCATTTGTGCGGGACATGTATGTCATGGGTGTAGCTTGACTAGTCTAGTTCATGGGTGTGAACCTTATTAGAAGAAAAAGACTAGTGTTGTGTTCCAAATATCAAAGTCACATTAGGGGTCATCCGATGATACGAACCGGAGTGGGTGCTATGAACCATTGATTTATTAGTTCAATTGGAACCAATCTATTACAATCATTGGCTAATACTTAGAGAGGCTGTCCTATACACTTCGGGAATTCCGTTCTTGAATATGAAACTAAGGCACAATTGTATGATAGAACGGAATGCGAAGAATCAAGGTTGCGATCCTTTACCGTGGTTATATAAACGTACGAGCAAGGGATATAAAATGTAATTCGAAAATCATATCCCAACTTATAAACAAAAAGAAGACCGGTTATGGGTGATATCCCTTCTAAGAGATAGAGTACACTAAGTTCATGGTTTTATCCAACCCACGTAAATTGGTTAAGCATAGAAAGCATAGTAATAGGACTTCTAAGATGGTAATTTTTTAAGGAGATATATAAAAATGTGGTACTTCTGGTCGTACTCAGGACTCTATAGTAGGTCTAGATATTACTAATTTAATATTGCTCATGTATTGGCCACGTTTTATCAAGGTGGTAGAAAAGGTCTTGGTTAATCATAACCGAAAAAATTGGTACAACGAGATTCCATTCATTGCATAACATAGACTACGAATAAATACAGTTAAGGTAATTATGGAAGGACGACTAACGGGCCCAGAGATGGAGACTCCATAATTGGTGTAAGGACCTATTCTATAGAGTTTTGGTTTACAGCCCAATTGTGGCGATATGCATGGATGGCTTAACTGGGTCATAATGGGTTCCCTGATTGGACATCAATCTTTTATTGAATAAGTCTTTGGTTTTAATCCATATTGGTTGGATAAGATCCATAAAACCAATCGAAACTATTTCTATTTGGTTAGGGTGACCCAGAATAGGTTTCAACTCAAGCGGTTGGGCTAAGTTCTAATCGGGTTGGTTAACTAGGTTCTTTAAGCCCCAAAAATGTGCCTTCTGTGACTTTTGTGTTTAAGTAGCATATGGAAACACTATTGAGTGGCACACTAGTGGTATGTGCGTAGAGGGCTTTGAGTAGATCACAACCATATATTGAGACAAAAGATTTGAGTCAAGGTTGGATCTCTAATAGCGGTTGGAAAGTACATCGGTGTTATGGTAAGGATTATTGCTAGTCCTTTTTGACTTGAAAGCTGTATGATAAAAATAGGGTACAAGGGGACATGTTTGAGTGTGACATGATATATCTAGATGAAGGTGGGCTCGTCTATGTTTTGCATACAAACTTTGTTGGAAGGTAACAACTAGTATTACACTCCGAATAACAAAGTCACGGTAAGGGACACCAAAAGATCTAAAAAGAAAATGGGAGTTCATGAGTCAATAATTTATCACCGTAGTGAGAACCATTTTACCTCAATCAATCAGTGATACCATAATTCCTAAAATTAAGAATGGCTTACAATCTATTCACTCTAGAGACTAGGACATAGTTTTAGGAATAATAAGGTTAGGAATATTTCAAGGTCGTGACATTGTACCTCAACTTTCGATAATAAGAACAAGGCAGGATGTATTAGAATACGTGATACGGTAGATATAAATCAAATTCAAGGATCGTACCCTGATTTCTAATAAATGAAAAACAATTACGTACAACGACACATAAGACGATAAAATAGAATGATCTACTCGTCCATAGTATACGAGTGTTAACGATGGGGGTAACGAGCTCCACGGCACGTCATATGAAGACCTCTGACGACCAAGTCGTAAATTTTTATTTGTGTTAAGCCTGTCAGACTATAGTCATAAGGTTTCTAATGGTGTTGAACGTGTTGCTCATGCATCATTTGTTGATGACTAGTAAATCAATATGATAGAGTGTTAAGCTATAGATATTAGCTAAGCTGGTGAATATGCTGTTCTAATGCTAAGTCACTTCTTTAATAATAAAATTGTATACCTAGAGTAACACATGCTGGATCTTCTAATCTCGGGATGGGTATCTATCATAGTCATGGTAATTGCTTGTCTTGGTTTCTGTTTGTTCCTCTTATGTCTAAACTGTGGACTTGGTCGAGTAAGGGTTGGGTTAAGGCATAAGGGTTGCTAGTTAAAGCAAGAATCAAGAAAAATAATTAGAGACTCCCAATAATTTGTTCCTTGAGAATAGGTAGTCACCTAGGTTGGTGTTTTGACCAAGGATAAGATCCTAATCATTCTCAATTTCGAATGACTAGAAGGTCACGATATTAGTTTTAGGGTCCAGGGGTGGACAAATAACTCAAAGCAAGGTTGGAGTCGTATGGTTTGGCCGATGGTTTGCTACACTGGGGTACATATAGCTTTTCATGGCCATAGGTGGTATGGTGGACTATGAGAAACATTATGTATCTATCTCCCTCAAATACGAGCATTTGTTTTCCGTAGTAAGTAATAACAAAAAACAATAAGGAGTTTAAGGGAGAGGGAATCAAATGCAAATACGGGTTTCCAATGGCGATTAAGTAATTCAGGGAGAGTTGTCAAGGTAGTGCGGATGAGATCCTAAAGGATCTATATCTCAATCCATATGGGATTCATATGAAGAGCAAACCATGTGCATTAAGGTTGATCAGACCATAATATATTGATTCTGATTAGACAATATGTTAGTGGGCATCCCCAGTATACGTATGTCCTGAACAAGCTTTGAAAAAAATAAGCTTGCAAAACTAGGCTATAAATAGCAACATCTATCGTGGTTGTGCAAAGTATAAGTATGGGAGATAATGATAAAAATAGTTATAAATAGTTCAAGTTTCATAATAATCTAAGTCTTGTCCAGTGTTCCTGCTTATACAGTCGTCCTACTGTCTCTTGTATCAGGCCTTGGTTGACCAATGGGGTATGGGCTATTAAAACTCTATATTCTAGGTAAACATATCTTTCTACACTAGCATATATTCAGTGCCATCCAGTTATACTTCATTAATGGGGTTATAAGAACACGGGGTGATAGGCCGTGAGGCATAATATCCAACATATAAGAGTAAACTAATATGGTGATTGAACAGTATAACACGTATAACAAGTATGAGTCATCTTCCTAACATCTCTATCACGCACGATAGGAAAAGATAAGTTTAAAGTGGAAATGAATCAAGCAGAAGGAATTCTAGGTGGTCAGACAAGAGTTCGAAATTAGAATCAAGGAAGGAGATCAAGCATGTGGATGAGATACCTAGATTCTAATCCTATATGCAGGCTCACATCGGTATAATAACGTAACCGAAGTGACAAACTTGACCTGTATGGGCCACCATAAAAATATGTAATGTTCCAGTCCCAAAATACTTAGGACTAAGCACGTATACATGCCAGCTACATACATACGAGTATACTCCAATATGTGGAATCCTTGTATATATACATAAGCTGTAAAATGCAGTAAACCATGGTAACTAAATATCATCCACAAAATTAAAAAATAGTGATATAAATCAACTAAAAATAAGATAAAGTAATGCTGAATATAAATAACTGAAAATAAGATAAAGTAAATCACGGAGTAAGGTGGCAAGGTATCTTGTCTGGCGGTACGGGAATGACAATCCAACAATCAAGTACGTCAGCAATGAATCTCAAAATCCACAAACGGCTTCGGATGCTAAAACAAACATCAAGAACATTCTCGGTGTAAAAGATATATCTAGAAAATGCCTGTCCAAAATTCCAATTCTGGAACAGAGGCAAAATCGTAATATCGGGTCAAATCGATGTCCGTCGTTGGACCCGTTTTGTACCATAATGCGTGCCAGTATTTACAATCTCTAAAGTCATCAATCTACATGTTTACGGGTCCGATTTGAGGAGACGAACCCAACCGTATGTCCAAAGTTTAATTTCAACGGGCTGTGCATAATTTTGTCCGTTGGATCGGGTCGCGGGCCCACCAAATAGGTGTTCCGTTCGACCTTCTCAAAATTGGGCCAAACTTGGCATACAAGACCAGAATATCGATACAGTCCTGCTGGCACAAGTTTCGTCTCGAACTGACAACCGTGCATAAAATAATAGGCTAATTTGGAAAATTACCGATACGAAAAAAATTTGACGGATACACATCAAATTTGTCGCGCACACGCAACCAATAAGGGTTTCGTTAAAGTCCACACGTCCGTGAAGTCGATTCACACCTTTCGATGCTTTTGGTTCATGACCACGTTGTCCGGTTTGGCGGGACGCACGTCGTATCATAGGTTTTTATAATTTTTTAAAATTGTTTTAATATTGATTTTCCTGATTTTTGAAAACAAATAACTTGAACTACACTTAATGAAAACAGAAACTAAAAGAAGGGTTTCAATCTCTGTTAGGTTGTCTATAATATGGTTTAGATGGATTTTCAAAGCTGTTAATAGGTTGATGAGGATCGGTCCGTAAATAAGGGTTCATAGACAGCTTTACGTCCTGTTTTCAGACACTATTTTGCTAATTTTGACGTCGAGTTCCAACTCAATTTGGATTGGATTTAACTCAAAATTATTTGATGGGGTCGAAGACCTATAGGTTGTGCTTCCAATCCAATGCACAAATCGGTTTGGAAAACAATGATGAGACGAAGAAGAAAAATACCTCTGAAGTAGCCGCCTTAACTGCTACTGCGGCTATGTTTCCAGCGCGTCATGGTCGGCCGACGTAGCTCCGGTGGTAGCGCGTGGCTGCAGGCGGCTAGAGGGTTCGCTGGGATGAATGTGGGGGTCGTGAGGGTGGCGGAGCATTGGTTTAGGGTTTTAGAGTTCTTTCTTTCATCTTTTTTTCTTTTCTTTCGTGAATACAAATACTTTTACAGAGGGGGCGTGGCCTGAGGGAGTACTGTTCCTGCAAGGGAACAGTAACTTGAGTTAATTTTAATTTTTTTTACTATATATATATATATATATATATATATATATATATATATATATATATATATATAATATATATATATAAATATTCGCTAAATAAATTCTAATGATTTATATAAAAAATCTTATAAAATTCATAAAATATTTCTAAAATATTTCAATAAATCCTTGAGCAACTACTAGCAATTCTTGCAACTATAAAAATCACATATTTATTTAGATACAAGACATTTTAATAACAGATAAAAAAACCCCTATAAAAATTTATAATATATTTTTCTTAAATAAAAAAACATCTTTATGATACATTGAGTAAGTAAGCTTGCTACATGTTTATCTATGTAGGTTTACTGTAGCATTTTAAACTTGCTACCCAAAATATTATAAAAGTTAAAATTTTAAAATCCAATAATCAAAAGAATATTGTAAAATATAATAATAAAATTTAAAATTAAGGGGGTTTTTACAGATCGCTATCCATAAGCTCAACATCTTGCCAAATGTAAGGCCAGTCAAACAACAACATTGATTTCGACCTGACATGATGGATGCTATAGAAGCTGAAGTCAAGAAGCTCATTGCCTGTGGCTTTGTCAGGAAAGAACAACATCCCGACTTGGTGGCTAATGTCGTCCCAATTATGAAGAAAATAGGAAAGGTCCGAGTCTGCATCGACTTTAGAGACCTTAATAAAGCTTGTCCTAAGGATAAGTTTCCTCTTCCGATCACTGATGTCATGATCGACAACACTTGCGGGTACGAGCAGATGTCTTTTATGGACGGATTCTCCGGATATAATCAAATCAGGATGAACCCCGAAGATGAAAAACATACATCTTTTCGCACTCCTCTAGGAGTTTACTGCTAGACAGTTATGCCGTTTGGTCTTAAGAACGCTGGTGCAACTTATCAGTGGGCCATGAGTACCATTTTTTGTGAATATTTATGGAAGACTGTCGAATGCTATGTCGACGATATTGCTGTCAAAAGTCGTCTAAAGGAAGATCACATCCAAGACTTAAGAACTATCTTCGATCTAATGCGCTAGCATCAACTCAAAATGAATCCAACCAAGTCATTCCTGAGAGTATCTAGTAGCAAATTCCTCGGATTCGTTATTACCTCTAAGGGTATACACGTTGACCCCAAGAAAGTCAAAGCCATTCAAGAGATGCGTCCTCCACACAACCTAAAAGAGCTACAAGGATTCCAGGGATGACTTGCGTACATCAGGAGATTCGTCTCAAATCTCTCTGGACACTGCAGATCGTTCACTCAACTAATGAAGAAAGATGTATCTTTCGTTTGGACCGAAGAATGCCAGCAAGCATTCGAAGAACCCTTCAGTTCTAGTACCTCCAGTCACGGGAATACCCTTCATGATGTATGTCCGAGCAATGGATCATTCTCTAGGTGCCTTACTAGCCCAGAAGAACAAAGAGGGTCATGAGCAAGCCATCTATTATCTCAGTCGCACGATGATCGGTGCTGAACGTCGATACAACCTAGTGGAAAAAGAATGCTTAGCCCTGTTGTTCGCTGTCCAAAAAATACGATATTATATCACGGGCCAAACTATTCATGTCATCTCCAGAGTCAATCCTCTCCGAGTCTTGATGAAGAAGCCCAGTACACTCAACTCCAGACTCGCTACATGGGCCATATTACTAGCACAGTATGATATGGTCTATGTCCTGTAATTCCCGTAAAGGTAGAGTAGGAACTCTAGCAAAATTAACAATAGACTTAAGGAAAAATAAGTAATTTAACAACTTTTAAAAAACAAGAATTAGAACAGCCACACAGCACATGAGCAGTTTTTCATGAGGAACCGTAGACCTTAATATCCCTGCTGAAACCTCAACACGCGTTTCCGTCCACGTGCGAACAACAATCCACTATAATCAAAGAGCGTTTAAGGATGTAATACTTACTACTACCTAGGAGCAAGCCACCCACAACCGTACCAACTTTGTCTCTCAAACTCGAGTCCACAAGATCTTGAAGACGTAGTCCAGTCCTCCTTTATTCTCTGCGGGATCAGACGCAACAACAATGGATGAATGAATGATGCAGATGAACTAATAATGAGCAGGTTTTACATTTTTTTTCAAAATTGTGTATCTCAATGAGACTATTATATTTCAGTCCTTTATATTGACGACCTTTAACTGGTCCAAAACCAACTTAGTTAAAAGGATAACTTTCCCTTTATTTTAGATTAAAAAAAAACCTGCTTTGAAAACCTACTAAGGATTGCTCACGTTGATTAGATAACAACAAAATTGTTTAAAAAAATCAGGATGCTCACGTTGGTTTAGATAAAGATAAAATAAAAAACTGTTTTGAAAAATAAACTCCCTATGATTTTTTATTTTCATAATCATGGATCTATGATTTTTCTCATAAATCTAATATAGAATAAAAATTCACAAAACAAAGAAGATACTCCTTATATTCAAGTTCAGTTTCTAACCTTAAATGCAAGTGCTCCTAAGCTCTACATGAATGAAATACCTGTTTGAAGGAACCAGCCTTGATCTTGAGTGAACTCGAGCAGTTGCACGACCCTCGTCTCATAAAGAACCTCTCTTAAATGGTTGATGCATGTAAGATAATAATTTGGGACTTTCAATCTCCCCCATTGTCGTAGCATGTATCAAAAACCCTTATAAATATTTTAAGGCTCTGTCCTAGACTACCCAAATCCTAGAAGTGATTACATCCAAGATAGTACAATCAATTAATTATAAGAGCGAAAAGGGCTCTGTTAAGTGAATTGCACGCACGCATCTCTACGTCTCTCCCCTTATCACTCCAAGCAACAACGAGACTTAGTTCTTCATTCCTTTGAAGCTTAATCCCTGAATATGTTTTACATACCTGAAAAGTTCATCTTAAATGACAAAGCAAGTTTAGATATAAAGGATGGTCTGTTATTAGAAATTCAATAAAAGATCAATTATCAAACATTTTCAGGTAAAGGTAAGCTTTTATAATAATTATAGTGGGATATCAGTATATTAGGTAAGCTTTTAGAATGATGACATTGGGATATCAGTATATAATTACTGTATCAGCAAGTATCCAGAAATATGGGACAAAGTATCATAGTGTTTCAATAAGAGGCATCGTATTAGAGCCTATGGGACAGTGTATCAGGACATGCATAATTTCAATGACAAGAAGTCTTAGTACTCCAAAATCAGATAAAGACATCACCTGATATATTGATATTTGAAACAATAAGCGAAGAGCCTAAGAACAATTATTCTGAAATAACCCAGGCTACCTGAAACCAGACTCCCCCATAATAACTGAAACCAAGAAGAACCTGTACCAAGAGAGGAAACAAAAGACGAAACAAAAGACTTTTGAAACTTTTGAAACATATGATACCAATCATCTGATACCAATAGTATATGACTGATATTTCAATATATGATACCATCTCCCCCATATGATACCAATCATTTGATACCATACATATGACATCATCTCCCCCATTTTTTGAAACATGTCAGACAATAATCGAACTCCCCTATAAGCAGAGCACGCATAAGAGCAATTGAAAACTAGCCCGAAGTCCAGACCAGGTACAAAAAAAAATACAATAAACTAGGAAAGAATAAGAAGAAGAAAATAAATTAAATGGCCAGAGAAATAAGAACCCATTAAATTTCTGTTCTTAAATTTTTTTGTAAATGCAATATGACATGATTGAAAAATGAGCCTTTGTTGATAAAAGAGATATCAAATGAAAATACAGGACAAAATAGAAAATAGGTAATTCATACAGTTATAGAAAACTGCCGAAAGGCTAGAAAGATGAATACTACATGCTGACTTCTTGTTGGACGAAGAGAATGTCCCCCAAATATCAAAGCCTCAAACATATAGCAAGTGAAGCATGAGCCAAGAATGACAAAATGAACATAGCATGTCTTACTGATAAATTGTTTTTTGTATGTGTTTGGATGCCCTCAAGAGTGATAATAGCAACAATGTTGTGGTGATTGGCAACTCCCAAGTAATTAAACTTTAGGGTGTCGGGTTTCAAGATACCCCTACGAATCTCACAAGTATTATTGATATATCATCCGTGTCGGGAAGTATTTAGGAGAGGACCCAACCCAATTAACGAGCTTTTGGATGACAAGTCCCAGCCTAGGTAGGCATAGGCTGTCAGGCAAGAGCCCCTACAATCCGACTAACTTGGGTGGATACATGCCTGTGCTCTATTTAAAAAAACATGATATAAGCCATATAGCACAGCAGCATGCAAGCAATTACTTAATATTTTGAGAGACAAATGATTTTGTTAAGTGCAGGAAAATCAAGCATGATTAGGTAGTAGGCAAACTTATAGACTGTAAACAGTTTTCTAAAAAAAAACAAGTATGAACAACTTGGAATATATTTGATCATGTATAAAGATTTTCAATCATATTTATCAAAGAGGCTCATCGTAAAGAACATAAAAAAAATAAAAAATACAAGATGCATGAGCCTTACGTGAGTCCTACATGATAGACTAGTTAGTTCAAAGAGCAGACACTAATTTCTCGCCTAAGCCACTCAATTCGATTGATGTCAAGAGGCTTAGTAAACAAATCGGCAAGTTGTTTCTCAGTTGCCACATATTTAAGTTCTACATCCTTATTCTCAACTAGTTCCCTAATATAGTAATGTTGAATATCAATGTGTTTTGTATGGGAGTGAAAGACAGGATTTTTGCTCATTTGACTTGCACTCATGTTGTCACAGAAAAGAGTCATACAACCTTGAGACAACCCATAGTCATTTAGCATTTGTCTCATCCAGACAAGTTGAGTGCAACAACTACCAGCAGCAATATACTCGGCTTTCGCAGTGGAAAGTGAAACAGAATTCTGAGTCTTACACAACCAACTCGTGAGATTTGATCCAGCATAAAAACATCCACCTGAAGTACTCTTTCGAGTATCAACATGACCAGCCCAGTCAGCATCAGTGTAACCAGCTATCTCAAAGAAGTATCAATGGGATACCAAAACCCACAATTCAAAGTACCACTAACATATTTAAGCACTCGTTTGACAGCTAACAAGTGTGTTTCTTTAGGGTTTGCCTAGAACCGAGCACAAATACCTACAGTAAATGAAAGATCAGGATGACTTGCACAAGCAAACTTCCAATCATACTCCTATACAACTTGGGGTCAACATCCTTACCCGAATCATCTTTAGACAGCCTAGTCAAAGTACTCATCGGAGTACAAGCAGATGTGGTATTTTTAAGGCAAAAATTTTCTACCAGGCCCTTTGCATGTTTTGTTTGAGAGACAAACATGCCGTTATCCAACTGTTGGACACCTAAACCCAAAAACATGGTCAACTCCCCAACCATACTCATTTTGAACCCACTGGAAATGAGGTTTGCAAACCCATCAGTTTGAGATGGGGATGTAGAACCAAAAATGATGTCATCCACATACACTTGAGCAACCAAGGCTCCTTTGTTAAAGGTCTTACAGAACAAAGTCTTGTCAACACTACCCCGATTAAATCCCTTATCAGTTAAAAAAGTGGCTAACCTTTCATACCAAGCACGTGGTGCTTGTTTAAATCCATAGAGAGCTTTGTTTAACTGGTAAATATAACCATCATGATGTGGATCCTCAAAACCTTTAGGTTGCTCAACGTATACTTCCTCTTTGAGCAAGCCATCTAGGAAAGCGCTCTTAACGTCCATATGAAACAGTTTGAAGTGTAAGTGACACGCAATAGACAAAAGCAAACTCACAGATTCTATACGAGCTATAGGCGCATACGTCTCATCAAAATCTATTCCTTCTTCCTGTGTGTAACCTTGAGCCACAAGTCTAGCCTTATTTCTAACAATCTTTCCCTCACTATCAGTTTTATTTTTGAACACCCATTTTGTGCAATAACATTCGTATGCGACGGCCGAGGTACTAAGGTCCACACATTTCGTTTCTCGAACTGAATTAATTCTTCCTGCATGGCAGAAATCCAGAACTCATCATGCAATGCCTCCTTGATATTTTTGGGCTCAACTGAAGAAAGATAGCATACACAATTTACAAATTCAGCAACATATAAACGTGTGTGAATAGCATCAGAAACATTTCCAATTATATCCTTTAATGAGTGATTTTTAGTTAACCAAGTTGGTCTGTCTTCGAAGTTTATATGATTAACATTCATTTCTTCTTTAGTTAAGTGAGAAGTATCAGAATCAGGTGCAGACAGGGTCCGATCGAAGTTATAAGGAACCTTAGATGATTCATCATTATTTACAACAACAAGTTTCTTTGAAATATCCGCATTTTCAACTAAAGGAAAGCTAAAGCCATCATCATCTATATTGGAGGACGTACGAGCATCATCCAAAACAACGTTCATAGATTCAGCTACCACACCAGTTTGTTTAATTAGAACTTTATATGCTCGTCAGTAATTGCAAAAAATAGACTAGGATCACCTCTAGAGTCAAACTTTCCCAGGCTATCCCTGTCTCGATAGATCCAACAGGGACTCCCAAAAACTCTCATGTGTTTTATGCTAGGCTTCCTATTAAACCATAGTTCATAAGGGGTATGTGTTCTCATAGGCCGTACGTAAATCCTGTTAATGATGTAGGTGGTTGTGCTAACAGCTTCCTCCCAAAAGTACCTTGGAACGGCCATCTCATGTAACATCACACGTGCCATTTCTTGAATTGTACGGTTCTTTCGTTTCACAACTCTATTAGATTGTGGGGTATATGGAGCAGAGAATTGGTGTTGGATACCATAGTTTTCACAGAACTCAGCAAGGCCTATATCCTCAAATTCTCTACCGTGATCACTTCGAATTCTCATAATAGAGGCATCCTTTTCAGTTTGGACTTTAAGACTCCAAATTCGAAATGCTTCAAACGTATCAGATTTTTCACGAAGGAAAGTAGTCCAAGTGAATCTAGAAAAATTGTCAACTAAAACCAGAATATATTTTCTACCATGCCTACTCAATGTCCTACTAGTCATGAGGTCCAAATGAATTAAGTCCAAGTATTGAGTAGAAGGAATGTTGTTAGATTTTTTGTGAGGAGCTCTAGTTTGTTTACCTACCTGACACGGTCCACACACATTATCTCTAACACATCCTAGTTTGGGCAGGCCTCTAACTAATTCCTTAGAAGAGATAAGATCAAGAGTTTTATAATTCAAATGTCCCAATCGTCGATGCCACAGTTTGGCATCATTAGTTCGTGCAGACAGATAGGTGAGATCGACAGGACTTAAGAACATAACATACACATTACTGAAGTCCCTCCTTCCATACATGACAGAGTTCCCATTATCGTCAATGACCCGACATATGTCACGTTTGAAAATTATATCTGAAAACTAATCACAAGTTTGACTAACACTTAACAAATTTACTTTACACCCAACAACATGATAAACATCGTGAATAGCCAGCATCCCATTCTTTATTAATGTGCCTCTCCCAACAGTATTACTTTTCTCTCCATCCCTGAATGACACAAAACCCCTAGCATATGAAGTGTAGTATGTTAGGTATTCTTTATTTTTAGTCATGTGATGTGAACAACCACTGTCCATGTACCAGACATTGGCATTGTAGGTTGCATTAAAACAAAAACTTGCTACATGGCAAACAACTCTAGACTTCTTTAGAATGGAAGATAAGGCAATAATGTCAATTTCAGAAAATTTTCAAGAGCATTTACCACATCTTTTCTTACCCAGATATGTTTTGAAGCAATTTTTGAAATTTTTGATTCAACACATTGGCTAGCCCTTTTTTCCCCTTTATTTTCTGGATGTTTTTGCCGAACCTGTATGGAACAAAAGTTTTGGAATGTGAATAATCAAAATTTCCATAGTAATTAAGACCACAAGGGTAGTAAGACTCATACCAGCAGTTATGAAAGGTATGACCTCTCTTTCCACAAGTGTAGCAAACTGGAATCCTCTTATATCTGTGAGCCATCAACTTATTTGATTTATTCAGGTGATAAGGAATTTGTTTTTCCTTGCATGTGTAGGTCTCAACTGGAATGATTTCCTGGAGATCTGTTGGTTTAACAAACTTAGACATACTAGGAACCCCACTGGTGGATGTGGGTCCAGTGTAACCAAGACCTCTTGTGTCCTTAGTTTGTTTTCCTATAGTAATCATTTGGTCGAGTTTTAACGAACTTGCATTAAAAGATCTAAACTGCTCTTTAGAGTCCTCCAAAGCCTTCTTGGTTGACACAAGTTCATCCAAGGTGTTTTGGTGGACTTCATATAGAGAATTTAGTTCAACTTGTATACCGGCATTCTTTTTAGTCAACATTTCCTTTTCTGTCTTAAAATCACGTTCTAAAGTAGTCATATCACTTAACCTAACTATTATAGATTTATTAAGAGTATCAATTTCAGATCATAAATTAATCATAGTTAATCCAAGGTCATCATTTTTAGCAGATTTAATAAGTTACAGAGATACCCAATCTATAGGGTCAACAACAGAGTCATAGAAACATGTGCTTGAAGTAGATTTAGCCATCAGACAGACAAAGTTTGCAAATTCTTCACTAGGGACATCCTCATCATCCCCTGATTCATACTCAGTCTCCCATGTGGAGAATGAGAAATTTGCCATGACCATCTTAGGTTTGTTCTTACTGGGACAATCTTTAGCTATGTGACCGATGCCTTTACATTTAAAGCACTCAAGATTAAATGTATCAAGTTTTGACTTGGGCTTAGGTGTAGTGTATGTATTACTCATAGATCTGTCATTATTATTTGACCGAATAGTAGATGAAGCATTATTGTATGGTGCAAATTTGTTCCTCTTATTAATCTATTTTTTCATGTTCACCCCTAGAAAAGCTAAGTGTTCATTTATGGAATTTATATCATGTTCATCAACATGGCAATCAAAATCATCAGACTCAACATTAGGATGTGTTTTGCTAGAAAAAGCAATGGATTTGTTCTTCTTAGGTTCATCTCGTTGTACAATTTCTAAGGAGACTTCATAGGCTCGAAGTTTACTAACGAGTGTAGCAACAGACATTTTTTGAATATTTTGAGCTTCCATGACAGCATCCTTTTTAGAGGAGAATCTTTTAGGCAAAGTTCTAAGTATTTTCCTAACAACATACACGTCCTCGTAAGAATAACCAATAACAGCGGCTTTATTTATAATTGTTGAAAGTTTAAGATAGTAGTTATCAAATGTTTCGTGTTCATGCATACGACTATCTTCGAATTTATTTTGGATAGTTTGTAATTGTTGTTCTTTGACTTGTTCGTCACCTTCATAGGCGAGTCTTTTGGCTTCCCAAGCATCATGAGACGTTGTACAGGTACTGATTATATTTGCCTCATTATTGTCTAGTGCTGTAATTAAATATAGCATTTAAACCCCGTGAATTGTTGCTAGCCGATAATTTTTCATCAGCTGTATATTCGGCTCTAAGTTTGATTTCCTTTTTTAGTCATAGTTGAAGTAGCTGCAGTAATTTTAATTGGCTCAGTCCAATTATTTTCTACAATATTCCAAACATCCGACCCAAGGGCCATAAGATAAATTCTCATCCGAACTTTCCATTGAGGATAGTTCTTGCCAGTAAATGGTGGAATTTTATTTCCACTTAACCAACCCTCAGTATTGCTAAAAGTCATTTGTTAAAAACTAATGTGTACCAAAGGATCACTCAGTGCATAGAGTTTTGCTCTGATACCAATTGTAATTCCCTTACCCAAGGTAGAGTAGGAACTTTAGCAAAATTAACAATAGGCTTAAGGAAAAATAAGTAATTTAACAACTTTTAAAAAACAAGAATTAGAATAGCTACACAGCACAAAAGCAGTTTTTCATGAGGAACCGTAGACCTTAATATCCTGGCTGAAACCTCAACTGCGTTTTCGTCCATGTGCGAACAACAATCCACTATAATCAAAGAGAATTCAAGGATGTATCACTTACTACTACCCAGGAGTAAGCCACCCACAACCGTACCAACTTCGTCTCTCAAACTCGAGTCCACAAGATCTTGAAGATGTAGTCCAGTCCTCCCTTTGTTCTCCACGGGATCAGACGCAACAACAATGAATGAATGAATGATGCAGATGAACTGATAATGAGCAGGTTCTATGTTTGAGAAGGTTTTACGTTTTTCTCAAAATCGTGTATCTTAATGAGTCTATTCTATTTCAGTCCTTTTTATTGACGACCTTTAACTGGTCCAAAACCAACTTAGTTAAAAGGATAACTTTTCCTTTATTTTAGATAACAAAAAAAATTGCTTTGAAAACCAACTCAGGATTGCTCACGTTGGTTAGATAACAACAAAACTGTTTTTAAAAAATCAACACAGGATGCTCATGTTGGTTTAGATAATGATAAAACAAAAAACTGTTTTAAAAAAGAAACTCCTTATGATTTTTCATTTTCATAATCATGGATCTATGATTTTTTCTTATAAATCTAATATAGAATAAAAATTCACAAGACAAAGAAGATACTCCCTATATTCAAGTTTAGTTTCTAACCTTAAATGCAAGTGATCCTAAGCTCTACATGAATAAAATACCTGTTTGAAGGAACCAGCCTTGATCTTGAGTGAACTCGAGTAGTTACATGACCCTCGTCTCATAAAGAACCTCTTATAAATGGTTGATGCATGTAAGACAATAATTTGGGACTTTCATGTCCCATAAAAGTCTGTTAAGGGTCATGCCCTAACTGACTTCCCAGCTGCTCGTCCGATCCCTGAGACATCCAAACTCCATGATGAAATTCATGATGAAACTCTGGAATCTAACATGATTTCAGAAGGAATCTTCGTATGGCGTCTGTTCTGCATCCAGAACCCAAAGGCACTATCGTCGTTGGAGTTGGAATCGTTCTAGTATCTTCCAAAGGACTAGCAATTCAGAGAGTGTATTCTTTGGATGAACCGTTCTCTAATAACTTTGTTGAATATAACGTTCTACTCATCGGTCTTTAATTAGCCAAACAATTGGATATCGAATACTTTGAAGTCTACGGAGACTCTAAACTGATCGTCAATCAGGTTAGAGGCATGTATGAAGTTCGACATCAAGATCTCATTCCATACCATAAAGCAGCAATCAGATTGGCTGCATCATTCAAAGGCTTCTTCATTGAATATATACGTCGAGCATGCAATACAGAAGCTGATACGCTTGCTAATCTAGTAACAGTATTAGCGATCCATGTGAAAAAGACAATAGATGATTATTATCACTAACAAGAAATTATTCTGTATTGAGAATAATTTGTATCTAGGATTTAGCAATTCGGTCGAAGTTTGCACTACGAGTGAAGACTGGAGAGCTCCTTTCATCGACTTTGCAGTACATGACATCTTACCAGAAGATCCCAAATAAGCAACGACAATTTGTCAGCAATCGCTCTATTTCTACTACAATTACACTTCTAAAACACTCTATCGTCGATTATATGACGGTATGCTTTTATGCTGTCTTGCGGGAGATAAAGCAAAGCAGATACTACGTGAAGCTCACGACGATGTATGTGGTGCACATTAGCCTGGTCCTAAGCTACAAGATCGAATTCGACGCATGAGATACTATTGGCTAACCATGGTGTCAGATGGCATTGAATATTCAAGAAAATATCGAGCATGTCAAATCTATGCAGATTTCATTCATCAACCTTCAGAATTTCTGCATCCGACTGCAGCATCATGGCCCTTTGAAGCTTAGGGCATAGATGTCATTGATCCTATTAATCTGCCTTTATCTCGAGGACATCGATTTATCCTAGCTATAACCGATTACTTCTCAAAGTGGGCCGAAGCTGTATCTCAAGCTGAAGTCAAGACAAGCAGTGTCATCAATTTCATTAAACATAATGTGATACATAGATTCGGCATTCCTCAGCGATTCATCCATGATAATGGACCTCAGTTCATCAGTCAAAAATTTATTTGATTCTGTGATGACAATCGGATCAACAATGTTGCTTCTACCGCCTACAATCCCGCCGCTAATGGTTTAGCTGAAGCATTCAAGAAAACAATTATCAACCTTCTCAAGAAGTTCATTTCTACCAATAAACAGAATTAGAGGAAAAAGCTTGGAGAATGTCTATGGGCCTAACGTACTACTGTACATACTCTGACTGGCTGTACACCTTTTTTTGGTGTATAGATGTGAAGCTATCCTACCGTTGGAGATTCAAATCCCATCATTGAGAATAGTCATTGCCAATGAACTCACAACAAAAAACAATGATCGTCTTCGACTTGAGGAGCTTGAAGCACTTGACGAGAAGTGGCTACTAGCTCAAGAACATGTCGAGCTATATTAAGCCCGTATCTCAAAAGCCTTCAACCGTAAAGTCAAAGTACGAGCATTTCAAAAAGGCGAGCTAGTCCTTACTGTCATACGTTCTATGACTATAACACACATGACCAAAGACAAGTTTGAACCAAAGTGGGAAGGTCCCTACGTTATAAGCAAAGTTTTCTCCAACAGAGCTTATCAACTGTCAGGGATGGATGGCCGAATTGCTATGATGCCTATTAACGGCAGATTCCTGAAGAAGTACCACGTTTGAAGTGTGTACTGTATTTTCTAACAAATATTGTACATACTTCAAATCTTTGAATCCCAGCGGAGTATATCCAGATCTTATCATCATTGACAACGTCTACTACATCGTTACAAATATCTTTTGAAACCCAGTTGTTTTAAAAGATATTCTATTCTTGAGTCCCAATTGACCCTAGGAGAATTAATAGATATATGAATTCACGTCCACATTACCTCTGAATTCTGCTATCTATGTTAACGACTCGTCACGTCCATATTACCTCTAATGATGTCATCTTCGAAATGACAATATTGCAAGTTATAATCTGTCGTATCCACATTACCTCTGAACAGATATAATAAGCATTATTATTTTCAAAATATATATCATATCCAGTACCTATGAACATATTTCTTATTCCTATATATTACATGTGTCTCAAACAGATACACAATAAGTAATAGAGCCACAAAAAAATCATCAGTTTTTATTCAATGACGAGTAAAAATGTCAAAATTATTACATTTAGCAAAACAAGAAGTTGTCACAATCAGATAGCTTTATTTGGGAGGCTGAGTGCTAAGTTCAGTTATCAGCTTCTTCAGAGAGTCAGCTCTCTCCACCCTGGAATCAAGCACCCTTTGTCTGGCCAAAGCTCTCTCAGACTCTGGGTCAAAAGGTTGCAGGGAGTTAACTCGACGTTCAATTTTTGTACCCTGAATTTGGACTAATTTATTTTGTTGCCTTTTCAGATCATCCAGGCGGCACGCAACTTGGTTTCAGGCCCCTCAAGTGAGTGTTACTCCTTTCTGATGAGCTGTAAAATATGTCCTTATTTTGGGAACCTAATCTGTAGCATATCCTCTGACTCTGGCTTGCTGGAAAGGAGTCAGATCCCATACCATATTTCGAGGATAACTGACATGAGTGTAACAGGATGGGGATAGATGTCTCGTCATATCAGTGAGATATATTAGTCTGTTTCCACTCTGATAGACTCGTATTTCCCGCTTTAATTTATGTTGGCTGTCTTTCTTGATAGCCTCACCAAATAAAAAGGCTAGTTTCTTATGGGGAACCTGATCCAAACTTAAAAGGGGTTTACCGTTCATCAATCATAATAAAGTCCTATCGTCTTGAGACCTTAACACCGCTATTCTGGTCTCAGGAAGATCATAGTGTGGGAGCTTCACATGAGACAAGTTTTCCTAGTATTCAGACACCCGAAAGGTAGAAGCTAATTCCTCAGCATAGGGGTCCTCCCTCAAATCAACTGCAAAAGAAAAACTCAGAGTTAAAATCTTAAAAAGATTGTTTAAAAAACACTCTACGCTAATCATGGATGGCGCGGGATGTAAAAAGCAGTCCATAGTTGGCGCATGCAATCTAACAGTTAAACAAATGACGCATCAATCAATTAGCACATGGTCTGCGCATATTGACAGATGGCAAATCATGTTGAGATCATATGACAAATGGCGCAGGGCATCATTGATTATGAATTTTTAAGCCAAACACTCTGAAAATGGAGGCGCAATGTGCAGATGGCGCGAAGCATCGACCAACACTCTAAAAGAGGCAGTCGATGTTGGCCTGGATCGCGCTACACGTGAATGACACGAGAGTTCTACAGTCTTATTCTCCATTTAGTTCCTCACCTTCGAGAGCTGGGTTTGCCTTCTCGGCTCTCGCCGATGGCGTAACTTGCTGAGGTACCATCAGTGGGGGCACACGCAAAGTGGCTCCGGCTACTTTTTTTCTTTTCTCGACAGTGATTCTCTTCAGGGCCATGAAGATTGATCAAAAGCTTCGAGAACTTAAAAAGGAAGAAGATGAAGAGCTCAAGAATAAGAGAGTTTTAGTAAAAGTGTTTTCTCCCTTTTCCATCGGCTATTTATAGCTAAAACTAGTCGTAATTCGTATGATCCACGCCAAATCGAAGTCGGTTACAATTCTGCCATGCACCAATCACATATAAATGCTTCTTATTCAAAGTATTCCAAAATTTTATCAAATTTGAAAACTTTAAAGGGGATCTTGTAGAAGCCTAAAAAGTATAATCATCATACTGCGCTACTCATAAAAGGCGCCAAGACTGGAGTTATAAGATGGCGCCAGACAATAAATGGCTGTTTCACTTAACAAAATTGCCAAACAAAAGGTTGGATTTTGAAAATAAAATGAGAAAAAGTACAAGAAGTACAAATTTGATTCTGGGAAAGTATTGCTATGGAAGTCTGATTCGTAAATGATCACTTTGTTCCTTGGACCATATGATGATGATGAAGATCACTGCTTGAAGTAGAACAACTTGGAAGAACTAAGTCACCAGAAAGGTATCGACGCACTTGGGCACTGATGGCGAGGCCGAATGCTTTCCTGCTTTGCTTCACTCTGTTCTGAAAGAAAAGTTGAAGAAGAATGCTCCGGAGAATCAAAATCTTGAAGTCCTGATCTCTGTATTCTCTCATGTTCTCTCTCTGTCCCTTGTCTTTAAGAAAAATGAGTCTATTTATAGACTGGAGCTTCTGTGCGTAAAAGAGCATCAAAGTCTGTCTTTACGCTAACAACTGCCCCCCCCATAATCAGAGTCATCCTTTGCATACGTTGACACGCGTCCCATCATTTCAGTAAGAATAGGATACATGTACACACGTTCTTCGAAATATGTGGCATGAAGGCCATGTAGGCAAACCACGTTCCAAACTGGCCAGAAAGAATAGGGCGTAAAAATAGCTCTAACATCCTCTGGGCGTAAAACAGTGAGATGAGCGTAAAATAGCTCTGTCATAGGTTCCCTACGGAAAGTGATTATTGAATAACCTTGAGCGTAAAATGGCTCAAATAGACTTTACGCACACATTGTTTTATGAGCGTAAGAACTCATGAAAAACTCCGTACGTAAAAGAAACCATACAGTGAGCGTAAAGTAGCTCGATCCCCATAAACGACAACAATGGTCTTTGTATAAGACAAATCCCATTGAATTCTGTGGGAAATGCCATCATTATTATCTTCATGTCAGAGTTTGCATTAAATGCGAGATTTGACAGTTTTGTCCAGCGTAAAAGAGGCTGCTCTGTCCTTGGCGTAAAATCATAGATGTAGACCCAAGCGTAAAATGATCAGCCTGCTTAGGCGTAAATTGATTAGCCTAGTCTTGGACGTAAAAGAGATTATAGTCTTCATGCGTAAAAGAAGTCATAGTATGAGCGTAAAGTAGCTCAATCCACATACTAAACGACAATATTGGTCTCTGTGTAAAAACAAATTCCTTTGATTTCTGTGATATATGCCATCATTAATATCTCCATGTCAGAGTTTGCATTAAATGCGAGATTTGACAGTTTTGTCCAGCGTAAAAGATAGGGGTGAGCATTCGGTTAATTCGGTGTAAAACCGAACCGAATAAGAAAAACCGAATTCGACCGAACCAGAATAAACAAAACCGAAACCGAACCGAAACAACTTAAAACCGAAGTAAACCGAACCGAATTAAATCGGTTCGGTTTTCGGTTTATTCGGTTCCCATAAATTTTTCAGCAAGCTGGCCATGCTCACAAGCAAAGCCCAAGAAAAAACATAATTATTATCAATTAAACTTTTTGTCGGGCAAAGCCCAAGCAAAAGCCTAAAAGCCTGCTGGCCATGCTCACAAGCAAAGCCCAAGAAAAAACATAATTATTATCAATTAAACTTTCTGTCGGGTAAAGCCCAGGCAAAAGTCTAAAAGCCTGCTGGCCATGCTCACGAGCACAGCCCAAGCAAAAGCCTAAAAGCCATGCTCAAAGTGACATGCTATAACTCCCTTTTATAAGGGAGTGTTGCTCCTCTTCCTCTTGATGTTTCCGATGTGGGACTAAAATGTTCTTTGAAATAAATTGTTAAAGGGAGTGTTGCTCCTCATCAGCTCAGCCTCCTCTTGTTTTCGATGTGGGACTAAAATGTTCTTTGGTATAACACAAAATAAATTGTTAAAGGGGAGGGGAACGGTGGGAATCGAACCCCTAACCTCCTGCACACTATCATTTGCTCACTACCAACTGAGCCATCATAAGCTTTTGTTACAAAGTAGAATCTTGTTATATATATTTCTTGTTATTCGGTTTTCGGTTCTAAACCGAAACCGAACTCCAAAACCGAAACCGAAACCGAATAAGGAATTTTAGCATTTTCAAAACCAAAACCGAACCGATTATTTTTAAAACCGGACCGAATTTCTTATTCGGTTCGGTTCGGTTCGGTTCGGTTTTCGGTTCAAAACCGAATAATGCTCACCCCTATGCTGAAGCACTGGCGTAAAAACCTTGTGATCTGTTTTTTTAATTAGTGTTTTAATACGCATCTGATAATACTCCTATTTTTAAAATACTTCTTCTTTGTTGTTTTCTGCAGAAGTTTGGCTGAGCAGCTTTTCCAGAACCGGCATTGGCAATTTTGACGTTGTGAGGAGCGTTTTTCTGACATCAACATCAGGGAGCTCATGCGCTTTTGACGCGCAAATTAGACAACTCAGAACTCTTCGTGAGATAGAAGGGTCTTCCTCTGTTGGTAGGAAGAGCCTTTATACACGGAGAGTTGGATGGTGGAGTCAACTCTACCCCGAGAAATCGGGTAGTAGAGTTCCTTTTACGGCAGAACTAGGAGTCGTATCCCAATGCTGGATACATTCCTACCTCCTTTGAGGTGCCGCCACTAATCCACCAATTGTATTGGCAGCAACACACCTTCGGGCTGCCATACTCTGGGGTTCTCCTCTCGTCTGAGAGAGAAGACCAGAGTTTGATTCCTGCTGTTCTGGTTGCTACTGGAGCTCAGACAGTCAGGAACTACCACCAACAACGAACCCGTCAAAGAGGATCAAAGAAGAAATAGATCTCTATTAGGTTATCGTTGGTGTATAGAATGAAAATCCAAGAATGTAAGAGATTTCCATTATAACTTGTAAGAAAGTCTAAGAAATGTAATAGACTTTTTGATGATATGGGAATGAAAATGATGATTCTTCTATGATCAATAATTTGTATCTATCTGGATATAATATGGACATGATAGATAAATGAAATCTTATTTTCTGTTTTTAGAGTATATGATACTATCAGAGGTAATATGGACATAATAGCACATATGAACTCAAAAGAAAATTAGATTAATATCTATGCAGAGGTCAAATAGAAGTAATAGATAGGAAAAAAAGTAGATTTAATATTTATTCAGAGGTCATGAAAACATGATAAATAGTGAATCCCACTTTCTAATCAATTGATAAAAATAGAAGATATAAAACCCCTTTTCCCGGTAACAAGAAGTCAGCTTAACCAAACCTTGGTAGCTGGGGATTAGGAAGACAAATATTGTGAGCGTAAATGTCAAGACGGTAGATGAATCAGCGTGTTTCTTGGGAACAGAAAGGACGATTCAGTTCCATAATTAAATGGATGAACCTGGTAACATGAATGGACGAGCCTTTTCAGAAATAAAAAGTCGTTTTCAATTTCAGAGAATAATTCATTAGTAATCCTCCTCCATAAATAGGTGAGAATTGCTTGTAACCCTTCATTCTTATTTCTCCTCCTCTGTTGGAAATGTCTTCCGAGGATGCCCAGCGAAAGAATGAAGTCCCCCAGAAAGTCGAGGGCATAATTAAGACGTTCCCTGTTGAGCCTCCTACATCAGGCTCATCAGGCTCGATCGAAATAGGTGGAAGCTCTTCTGCGCCCAAGCCACCCGAAGACATTCTTACTTTTTTAGTAGAGCCAGGAAAAACTCCTGAAGAAGAAGCGTCGAGGATGGCCGTCTGCAAACTTTTTATGAGTTCAGGAAACGACGCCTTCTATGCATTGGCCGACTATGTATTCAATAACGAAGGGAGTGGCCCTCGTCCTTAGTCTTTTATTTTGAACAAAAATAATAATAAAAGAAGTTTTATTTTTGTTCTGACTTCTCTTTTTATACATAGTATTTCTCAAAAAATTTGCCATTGATCGGCAGCATGAGTAGATCTCCATTGAGTTTTGACAATCGATAGGCACCATTGGAAAATACGGACTCAATTACATAAGGGCCTTCCCATTTTGCTTGGAATTTCCCTTTACTTCTATGAGTCATTACCATCGGTCTCCGAACAGCTAATACAAGCTCACTAACTTTGAATACCCTCTCCTTAACTTTACGATTAAAAGCTCGAGATATGCGGGCTTGATACAGTTCAATGTGTTGTTGTGCTTGAAGACGCTTCTCATCCAATCCTTCAAGTTCTTGGAGTCGTAAGCAATCATTATTCTCTGTAGTTAGCTCATTAGCAATGGCTATTCGTAGAGAAGGGATCTGGATTTCCAATGGGAGAACATCTTCGCATCCGTAAACCAATGAGAATGGTGTAAAAGCAGTAGGAGTCCGGACTGTTGTTCGATAAGCCCATAAACATTTTCCAAGTTTCTCATTCCAATCACGTTTATTAGAAGAGACAAACGTTTTGAGAAGTTTGATGATCGTCTTATTGGAGGCTTCAGCTAAACCATTAGCAGCTAGATTATAAGCTCTAGAAGCCAAATTCTGAATTCGATTCTTGTCACAGAATCGATAAAATGCTTGACTGGCAAATTGTGGACCATTGTCATAAATTATCCGTCGAGGAATCCCGAAACGATAAATGACATGGTGTTTGATGAAACTGATCACATTAGATATTTTTACTTCCACAAGGGGGACTGCTTCTGCCCACTTCGAAAAATAATCGGTTATAGCTAGTATAAACCGATGTCCTTTGATAGAAGGAGGGTTAATAGGGCCAATAACATCCATACCCCAAGCTTCGAAGGGCCAAGAGGCTGCTGTAGGATATAAAAATTTAGATGGTTGATGAATGAAATCAGCGTGAATCTGACATGCTTTACATCTTTTGGCATAGTCTACAGCATCTGCTATCATAGAAGGCCAATAATACCCCATTCTTCGAATGCGGTCTTGCAACTTCGGACCCGGTTGATGAGCACCACAGACACCATCATGAGCCTCACGCAGTATTTGTTTGGCTTCATTTTCTGAGAGACAGCGCAGTAAGAGTCCGTCATACGAACGACAATATAGCATATGTAAAGACGAATCATAATAGAATCGAAATGATCGTCTCTTAATTGATGCAGCTTCTTTAGGATCTTCAGGCAAAATCCCATGAATTGCATAATCAATGAATGGAGTTCTCCAATCTTTCTGCTGGGAACTTGACTCTGTAGTATAACTTTGTTCAATATACAGATTATTCTTCACACAGAACAAGTCTCGGTCCAACAAAGTAATTATATTTTGCCTTCGGATTGGAATAGCCAAGTCTGCAGCTAAGCTGGCAAGAGCAGCAGCCTCCACATTCTGAGAGCGTGGTACAAATTTAATGAAGAATCCTTTGAATGATAGGACCAACTCGACTACCACTTGATGATAGGGGATGAGATCAGAATTTTTGACTTCATAAGTCCCTCTAACTTGATTAACGATCAATTAAGAATCTCCATAAGCCTCTAAGAATTCAATATCCAATTGTTTTGCTACTTGGAGACCAATCAATAGAGCATTATATTCTGCTACATTGTTAGAGCATGGCTCATTAAGAGAATAGGCACGGTATATGACCATTTTGTCAGGAGAAACCAAGACAATTCCTACCCCAGAGACAATATTGCCTTTAGGTCCCACTCGTGATGCTCCATCAAAATATAATTGCCATATATCATTCTTCAAAGTCATGTTACAATCCACTACTTCGTCTGGAATGTCTTCATATAACTTCAAAGTTTCAGGTATAGGATGAGCAGCTAAGAAATCAGCTAACGCTTGGCCCTTCACTGATTTTTGAGGCACATAAATCATATCATAAGGAGTGAGCAACATCGCCCAGGTAGATAACCTGGAATTAAGAATGCTCGGTTTCCTCATCAATACCCGAATGGGATTTATTCTGGAGATGACATGAATAGTCTGTCCGGTGACATAATGTCTTGTCTTTTGGACGGCAAAAACCAAAGCTAGACATTCCTTTTCTACAGGAGTATATCTGTGTTCAGCTCCGACCATCATTCTGCTCAGATAATATATTGCTTGTTCATGACCCATATCACTTTTCTGTGCCAGAAGAGCGCCAAGTGAATGCTCTAAAGCTCGAACATATAGCAAAAATGGTCTTCCTACCACCGGAGGTACCAGAACAGGTGGATTTGTAAGATATTGCTTAATGTCATTGAAGGCTTTTTGACAAGCTTCATCCCAGACGAAAGATACTCCCTTCTTTAATAGACGGGAGAAAGGTTGACATCTTCCAGAAAGATTAGATATAAATCTTCTGATATAAGCAATACGACCCTGAAAGCCACGAAGTTCTTTCAAATTACGAGGAGGACGCATTTCAAGGATTGCTTTAACCTTGTCAGGATCAACATGGATACCTTGAGAGGTAATGACAAATCCTAGAAACTTGCCACTGGAAACCCGTAAGAAAGACTTAGTAGGGTTCATTTTCAATTGATGCTGACGCATCAATTCAAATACTGTTCTCAAGTCCTGAATGTGATCATCCTTTGATCGACTTTTAATAGCGATGTCATCTACATAGCATTCAACTATCTTCCGTAGATGTTCTTGAAAGATATTGCTCATAGCCCGTTGATACGTGGTACAGGCATTTTTAAGACCAAACGGCATAACTGTATAGCAGTAGACCCCAAGAGGTGTACGAAAAGCGGTATGCTTCTCATCTTCTGGATGCATCTTGATCTGATTGTATCCTAAGAATCCGTCCATGAAAGACATGCGTTCAAAACCACATGTATTGTCTATCATGATATCAGTAATTGGAAGTGGAAATTCATCTTTTGGACAGGCCGTATTAAGATCTCGGTAATCTATACAAACTCGGACTTTTCCGTTCTTTTTCATAACAGGAACAATATTGGCCACCCAATCTGGGTGTTGTTCTTCACGAACAAAGCCACACATAATCAGCTTTTTGACTTCTGCCTCAATTGCATCCATCATATCTGGTCTAAAGCGTCGTTGCTGTTGTTTTACAGGCTTGACATTAGGCAAAATGTTGAGTTTATGGGTAGCAACTGTAGGATCTAGCCCTGGCATATCTTCATAACTCCATGCAAAGATATCAATGTAATCTTTTATATGTTTTATTAGCTCTTCCTTTTCATCTTCAGAAAGATTCTTACTGATGAATATTGGTTTGGACGTAACTCCATCTCCAACATCAATCTGGATAACCTCATCTTCTGTAGGTGGTTGTCGTTGTTCAAAACGAAGTTCCCATTGAGTATCCATCTGTTGAGCCCAAGGATCATTTTCAAATGGCTCTGATTCATCATCGGCTTGAACCATATTGACTGAGAGTACTTGTCCAGATTCACAGTATGAGGAATGAAAAATATCATATTCGATGAATAGAATTTCTTCCGGTTCTATGTTGTCTTTATATTGATGACTTTGATTATCAGAAGATAAAATCATTCTTTCAATAAACTTGACAGCCATATACTCGAACAGGAAATCTTTATTGATATCAAAAAGTACAGAATGATCAATATTTACATCATTTACAGTCTGATTGCTACGCTTCGGATTAATCAATAGTGGACCATCATCCGTCTTCTGCGTAGATTTGCCAAGATTGACAATCATCGGTAGTTTTGGATCATTCGTGCAAGAAGTACGTCCTTTGACCTTAATCATAAAAGGTTAAACTTGGCTCTTAGCAAAAATATTTATTGATTCCTCAGATGAAGTTTGAGTTCTTCCTTTAACCTTGATCATCAAAGGTTGATCATTACCAGGTTGGGATTGGATTCGTCCTTTGACTATGATCTTCAAAGGTTGCTCCTCTGACGGATCTTCATTAATAGAGTGATCCTCAGAGGGTGATTAATCTTCAGCCATGTCTGATATATCTTTTACATGCTCTTGTTTATAAAGCCTTGAATCAGAGAAGTAGGCTTCAACACCTTTGAATGGATTAATATCAGCAAACTCAGTTTTCACAACTCCTTGGGAGTCCACATATTTGAAATATTGGTGAAGAGTTGAAGGCACAATATTGTGCTCATGAATCCACGGTCTTCCAAGAAGAATATTGTAGGATACGTCCGAGTTGATAACATAGAAAGTTACCATAGTTCGAAGATCACCAATCTGAATCTGCAGACGAATCTTTCCCAGTGGTTTGCTCTTGCCAGAGATAAAACCCACTATCGTAGTACTAGTGTAAGTCAGCTCACTAGTAGGAATCCTCAGGGATCTTAGCATACTCTGAAGAATTATACTAATTGAAGACCCAGGATCGATGTAAATCCTGTCGATATTAGTGGATCCGATATATCCAGTTAGGGGTGTGCATCGGTCGGTGGTCGACCTATTTGGTCCCAACCGAAGTCGAACCGAAGTTAATCGGTTTGAAAATAAACAAAACCGAACCAAACCAACCAAATGGTCGGTTCGGTTTTGAAACCGACCGACTTGGCTCGATTCGGATCGGTTCGACTTGGTCGGTTTTGATCACATAAAAAAATGGACTGTATGCTTTTTTTTGTGAAACCTCAGTCAACTTGTACTTTACAACAGTAAATACAATTCAGCAGCTTCAATTCAACTTGTGCTTTGCAGGTGGAGAAAAATGTCAATTATACATATAAAAAAATTATATACATTCAACCAAAAGCCCCTTTCATGTGTACATGAGCAATTAGAAAAGAATATGAGCCGTAAGAACTTCTCTTTGAGACTAGGGAGAGAGAGAGAGCTTTCAACTTCTACTTGATAAATGGCTGTGATGTGAATAAATGAACCAAACCGGTATAATACAACCCAATGAACCCATACCCAACCGGCCAACCCTAATTATTTAACAAGGATTTGGTTCGGTTTGGTTCGGTTTAGACGGTTTTTTGTATAACCAAACCGTGAACCGAATCGAATCAGTCGGTTTTAAAAAAATTGAAGTCGAACCAAACCAACTGAACTATCAATTCGGTTTAAAACCAATCGATTTGGTTTGGCTTGGTTCGACTTGGTCGGTTTGACTTAATTGTGCACAGCCCTATATCCAGTGTAACATAGAGGCCTATCATGCTTGTTGTGTTTCAATAGCATATCCTCTTGTGTAAAGGTGATGTTGAGAATTGCTTCCATCACACTATGACATTGCGGGCATGACACTGGTATATTATCAGGAGTCTTGAGTTGAGCCAAGCATGAATCTGCTTGAAGTAAAGCTTCGCTCAAAGTCTCTATGCTTTCTCTGGAAAGGCGAAGCAGTTCAAACATAGATAGTCTAGCCGGAGTATTGGCTAATTGAGCTAGAATGTCAAACTTATAAGGCTTCATCACCACCCCCTGATTGGAAGCAGGCTTCAATAGGATATCAAAGCGTACTGCCTTCTGTTTCCCCTTTTCAACCACAGAAGGTTTAGCAGGAACATGAGAAGGTTGAACTGGTAGGGTTTCCACTACATCTTCTGCTTCTTTGGAGGATCCTTCATAATCTTTGTGGTACTCTTTTCCAGATCTTGTACCAGCAAAAGTTTCTTCTTCAGACTCAGGAGAAGGAAGTACCATATTACAGAATTTAGTCTTTCTTCCTTTAGCCTTCTTCTTGTGAGGGTTGTTACGAGGCACTCCAGAACCCAATCCAGCAGTAGAATTCTGATTTTGAATTTGTAAAGGAAGACGTATTCCTTTATCATAATTTAAACCTTCTGCCTTTTGAAAGTCGTAACCCATCTTCCTCATAAGAAGGACAGATTACTGACTATACAAGTGGATAGGCAGTGAGCTTTGGACAGGTGTTTCAGCACAGGAAGAGGAAGAAACCTCTGCAACTACAGGAGAATGAAGCATAGACGTCTCTGTAGTTAAAGGAGGAGAAGGATTCGGGATACGAGGAGAAATCCCTGTTGGAGCTTTTTCATAAGTAGCAAAGACTTGTTGTGCCCGATATAAAGGAACACTATTCATGGCTAGCCACTGCTGATGAGTAAGCTTGAGCTTGGTAGGAGGAGCTAGACTTGGAGGACAGATGTTCAGTCCTTTCAGTCTATCTTCTAAAGGGAGGCCATCCCATAGGTGATCCAAGTCATCAGGATTTAGAATAACATGAGAAATCATGTTGCAGGTTTTGAATTTCTTACCTTTCTTGGATTTTAAAGTTTTACCTTTATTTTCCAACTCAGGTATTAAGTCAGGATGTACCCACATGATTTCACCATTCTTCAATGTGAGCGACAGTAATCCTATATTTTCTTCCATGGCGGGCGGGATATTCACGATCTTCATAGTCGCCTTCGAAATTGGGATGATTCCATCTGGGACTTGCTGTGGAGGAAAATCTCCAAACTGAAGAGAAACCATGTTGGTTGTAACTGTATGGTCATCATTGGTTAGAGCGATAGCGCCACCATTTATCAGGTCTTGGATCTTCTTTTTCAAGACATAGCAAGCACTGGTAGGATGATTAATGTATCTATGATAGATACAATATTTGGGATTGTCAGTCAGATTCACCTCATTAGGCCTTTTTGGCTCTGGAATCTGAAGTTTGCCACTTTTTACCAGACACTGAAATATCCCTGGGATATCACTTTCGTCAAAAGAGTATTCTTCCTTTGGCCTGGAAGATTCCTGATTATTTGGCGTCGTTTTGTTCTTGGAAAGATTGACCATAAGAGTATCTTTTCCTTTCACGTTACGATTGTCAGGATTATTACCAGGATTACTTTTCTTCCCTTTATCTTCTGAAGCAAAAATTATCCCATGTTCCCGAGCCAACCTACCATTGGTTTCGGCATAAACTGCTGCTATGATAAACGAAGCCCAATCTGTGAATTGGAAACCTGTGAAGACAGCAATAGATGGTCGCAGATTCATCTTGCATGTATCAATCAACGTTGAATCTGGCATACCAGGAGGCATCTTGAGAGTAGCCTGTCGAAAACGTTCAATGAACGTCCGAGTATCTTCTTTCTTCTTTTGTTTTACTTCTATTAAGGAGGACATGTTCATGTCCATACCTCCTTCATAGAAGCGGGAGAGAAACATTGCCTTGAATTCGTCAAAAGACGAAATAGAGTTATCGGGTAAGCTACGATACCAATCGAAAGCTGAACCCGTCAGACACCCGATGAACACGCGAGTGAGAAGAGCATCATTTTTCTGCAAGTGTACAGTCATAATATCAAAGTAATTGATATATTGACTGGGAGATGCTTTTCCATCGAATAAAACCATGGATTGTGGCTTGAACTTCGGTGGAAAGGGTACATCATTCCAATGAGGAGGATAAGGTTGCTTAATCCCTAACCTCTGGAGCTGATCTTTGTGCCTCAAAACTTTAAACTGTGCCTTGAGTTCATGCACTGCTTGAATGGCTTCACTGGTTTGAGGAAGCACATTTGATTGAATAGTCGTTGGATGTACCATAACCCCCACTGGAGGTGGTACATCTTCTGGAATGATGGGATCTGGAGATGCAGAATTTTGATTAACAGCAGGCTCTTGAATATTCGATGGTATATCAGCCCCTTGACTATCTTGAGTTTGTGCTGCTACTGGTACCGGAGTTATCACTGTGGGTTGAGCAGTTTGCTAATTCAAAATGATTTGATGCATGTTTTGCACCATGTTGAGCATGTCTTTCAATGATTGCTCCACGGCAGTAAGACGTTGTTCCGTATTAGCAGATAACGTCTCTGGTTCATCTCCAACAGCGTAGGATTCAACCTCTCTTGCAGATATAGAGGGATTAGTATAAAAGTATGAATCCACACTATCGGTATCAGACTCAAAAGATTAAGTACCCCCAGCTTCTGAATCAGAAGTCTGTAATTGTCTTTGTCTTCTTGATCGAGTATTCTGATATACTCCTTCAAAGGAATCAAGAAGTCTGTTGAACTGTTGTTGACCTGGAGTTTGGGACATGTTCCATCTCGGTCGTCGTCCTCTGTTAGTATGAGATGCCATGTTGACTGATGCATATGACAGCTCATCTTCTTGGTTTTCAGCTTGATGTTGAAGCGAGTTAAAACTTAAACGATCAAAAACTGACCGTCTTGAAGCCGAACAGCAGCAGTTGATCACAACCTGGTGATATTCACAATGATGTTTCTCTTGGGGGAGCATCACCGGAGATTGTGAATTCTTACGCTTTTGTATTAGCAAGTCACGTAAATCAGAAGAAACAGATGGAGTATTCTTCTTTATTACATTTGGGGTAGAAAAACGTTTAGTCCCTTATGTATAAAGAAGATTACTGGCTTCATTCCCAGAACCAAACCGTACATTTTTATGCGTTTGGAGTTGTGTGCATAAATCTTGAGATTTAGCACGAAGGACTCCATTTTCATGGCGCATAATTTGCAAGTTTGGTACTTTGCGTAAAGCAGTATAAGAAGGTTGTTGGTGTAGGACAGAAGTTTTACCAACGACATTTTTACGCTGCACACGTTTAGGTACATTCATATTAGATGTACAAACATCGTTATGATTTTTATCTACACTGTCAAAGACAGGAGACTTACCTTTGCGCGTAAAACGTAAAAATTGATTATCTACCACGTCACAGACGGGAGATTTTTGTTTTACGCGAGGAGCGTAATTTGTGTGGGCCTACCACGTCACCGACGGGAGACTGATTCTTACACTCAGAAGCATTAGAATCTGCCACATTATAAATGGGAGACTCATTCTTATGCCTTGAGCGTAAAATTTGGTTCTTATCCACTGAGCGTAAAACTTGATTCTTACGCAGTGGGCATGAAACCTGATTATCTTCACCATTACAAACGGGAGATAAATCATCACACTTTGAGTGCAACTCTGAAGTAAGGACTGCCTCGTTACGAACGGGAGCCCCTACGACAGGAATGGGAAGAATTCCCTTGTCATCAGAAACAACAGAGAGATCAGGAACCACTTTGGATTTGGGAATCCAAACTTTTTATGCTTTGCGAGACTTTTGAACATTGGAATGGCGAGAACCACCCCTCGTTTGGAGCATTTCTTCATAGGCAGTCTGGTCGAAGTGCACGACCAGAGTCTTCTTGGTCGAACCGACCGAAACATCATCATATTGAGCAATCACTTCCTCGTCGGAGGAGAAAGTAGTCCCCAGCAGAGTCGCCATTTTGTTTCACTTAACAAAATTGCCAAACAAAAGGTTGGATTTTGAAAATAAAACGAAAAAAAGTACAAGAAGTACAAATTTGATTCTGGGAAAGTATTGCTATGGAAGTCTGATTCGTAAATGATCACTTTGTTCCTTGGACCATATAATGATGATTAAGATCACTGCTTGAAGTAGAACAACTTGGAAGAACTAAGTCACCAGAAAGGTATCGACGCACTTGGACACTGATGGCGAGGTCGAATGCTTTCCTGCTTTGCTTTACTCTGTTCTGAAAGAAAAGTTGAAGAAGAATGCTCCGAAGAATCAAAATCTCGAAGTCCTGATCTCTGTATTCTCTCCTGTTCTCTATCTGTCCCCTGTCTTTGAGAAAAATGAGTCTATTTATAGACTTAGGCTCTTGTGCGTAAAAACTCAGCAAAAGTTCCGTCTTTACGCCAACAACTGTCACCCACGACTGAAGTCATCGTCTGTATATGTTGACACGTTTTCCATCATTTCAGTAAGAATAGGATGCACGTACACACGTTCTTCGAGATGTATGGCATGAAAGCCATGTAGGCAGACCACGTTCTCAACTGATGAAGAAGAATAGGGCATAAAACGACCCCAATGTACTCCGAGCGTAAAGCAGTGGACTAGGCATAAAACAGCCCTGTCATAGACCTCTCGCGTAAAGTGGTTGTTAAATAACCTTGAGCGTAAAAGTAGCTCAAATAGACTTTACGCACACGTCAACTGTTGAGCGTAAAAGCTCGTATAGTCTTCATGCGTAAAAGAAGTCATAGTGTGAGCGTAAAGTAGCTCAATCCACATACTAAACGACAATATTGGTCTCTGTGTAAAAACAAATCCCTTTGATTTCTGTGATATATGCCGTCATTAATATCTCCATGTCAGAGTTTGCATTAAATGCGAGATTTGACAGTTTTGTCCAGCGTAAAAGAGGCTGCTCTGTCCTTAGCGTAAAATCACAGGTGTAGACCCAAGCGTAAAATGATTAGCCTGCTTTAGGCGTAAAGTGATTAGCCTTGTCTTGGACGTAAAAGAGATTACTCGCTCTGCTTGGTGTAAAAACCGATCACTTATGAATGGGATGACTCTTTCTTTGAAGCACTTTTTACGCTCCTACAATGGCACCAGGCATTAGATGGTACTGGCATCAGATGGCACTGGCTGACACATGGTAGTCTTTTCGGAGAAGCCAAATGACAGTCATCATGACTGATAGCACGCTAGTCAAGAAAAATTTGTTTCGAATCTCGAACGTGCAGTGCTCGAGAAGATTGTGTCAAATTTATCATAATGACTGACATCTGTCCCGTGCCATTCGCAGTTGGCACGAGGTAATCAATAAATTAAGCAGATGGCACTAAAACAGCAGATGGCGCCTGGCACCATTCAACAGTTGGTGCTAATCAATTAAATTATCATCCAAAGCAGTTAGATGACCTGGCGCACATGCCACTAATCTCGAAGAACGTGCACACGACACTTCCCTTGACCATGGATATCTCTCTCACAGAATGCCATACGTCCCATGCAGTTAAGTTAATCGTCCGCACAAAAGGTGATGGTACGCCAATGGTTGTCTGTGCCAATCAGAATAACTAGCTGATAGTTATTTCAGAATATTATAAATAGAGTTTCAAATCACTTTCAAAGAATCACTAATAATCATAATCTCCTGAGCACTTGCTGTAGCACTCTCCAAAGGCTTTCTTCTTCGACATTGCATCGTCCAAGGGATAAAATTATCGTCTTCTGATCAGATTCCTATAGTTGTACTTTCCCAGAAATCAATTGTACCCTTGTACTTTCTTTTTTCTTAGTTTGTAAAGTAGCTTTTTTTTTGCAAACAGTGAGTTACACTAAGAATTATGCACTACACTACAGTGGTATTTTTTACTATGAATGAAGGTTCCAGTAATGCTAGTTGGTGCTCAGAAAAGAAGAGCAAAAGGTCCACATGTGGATCTGCTTTCTCTATGAATAAACCCCTTATATCGTGGAAGTCTAAGAAGCAAAGTTTGCTCTCACACTAAAGAATGGAGTATGAGTTCTATGTACTGGTTGCATCGACATATGAAGTATAATGTCTTTAGTAGTCATGTATGATCTCTCTTCGGTTGGCACACATATTTTGACTATACCAATATAGTATGACAACCTGCCGACTATAATAGTGTCATCCAATGATCTCTTCAATATGAAGAAGTGGATTATGAGACCTTGTCACATAATACTGAATGAGCACATCTCAGATGGCACCATTGTAAGGTCTTTGTAATTCTGTCATAAAATATTTTACTATTAGTTGTAGAAGTATGGAAAATTTCAAGTCCATGCACGAGTAGAGTGGCATTCCATACTATGCATGAGGTGATGGACAAGTTCATACGAGCAACTATGGGCCAAAATCCTATGAAGTCAACAACTTCATATTAGCCCGATGGTTGTATCATATTTTTGAATATGACTAATTAATTAAGTTTAACATTATGATATTACTAGTATTCATATAATCACTATATTTACTACAAAAATACTATTAAATATCGACGAACCTTAGCGACATATATGTTTCAGTCGCTATATTGCGACGGACTAGCAACAGACTAACGATCGATGGTTTATGTAAAATTAGTATTAAATATACGTCGCTATATGTGTCACTAATCCGTCGATAAAACTACACTAACGGATTACCGACGGACTATTTTCGTTGCTGGCCTCGACTAAAACTGGCACAATAACCCACCATCTTATCATTCTTAAAATTTTAACAAAATTTTACTTTCCCCTCATCCCCGACCGTCGACCACCGTCCCCTTCGATGACCCGATGTAACACCCAGTCCCAAAATACATAGGACTAGGTATGTAGACATGCCAACCGTGTAACAAATATACGTAACCTGTAAAATATAGTATATAAATAGTCATGATTTACTAATCTCATCCACCAGAACAAAAGAATAAAGATGTTATAGAATCAAATATGAGATATCATTATATAAGTATTAGATGGAGACAAATCCACTACCAATATAGGAAATAGCAAAATAAAGTATACAAGCAGCAAGTATGATTCAAGAGCATGTCATCTTCGATGGAAAGGAGAAGATCACGATCCTGGCAGAAACTCCTGTAAAAAGTCAAAAAAAAACACACACCTAAAGAGATCATCAAGTCCTCAAAAGGACGTAGCAAAATGCATAAAACATGTCAAATGTAATAATATAAAATATGCAGAGAAAATAAGAAATAGTCGTGAAAGAATCAACTAAGATACAAGGAGACCAAGACATAAGGAATGTAGACATAAGGAACATAAGATACTGGCATGCCATACTAGTCATCGTGGCTAACAGGTCAATCCTATATACTGTAGTCATGGCAAGCACTCCCAATCTATAGTATCTCCATTGTAGTCAAGGCAAGCTCTCCCAATCGAGATGGTAGCCAATATTAGTATGAAGGTCAAATAATCCTATAGACCGTAGTCAAGGTAAGCATTCATAATATACAGAATGTTGCAAGTCAAGTCATACTCAAGTCAAGTCATGTCAAGTCAAGTTATATCAAGTCAAGGTAACATTGGTGTCGGACTAGACAACTCTATCATGAGACACATGTGAACATGAAAGCAATATAACTATAATAAAATATAACAGGAAATAAGTACATGCATGTAAGCTAGAAACAAGTTAAAGTAAACTAGAAACATGATGAAACAATATGAATATAAAAGTATGAGAAAAGAAACAACATGAAAGTAGAGAACATGCATAAAAACTGTATTGTACAAGTTGGCAAGGTATACTTGCCTGGTAGTGGGCCTGGAGTGGTACGATAATCATGATGGCACAAAATTGACTTTGGCGTTAAAACTTCACAAGATGATCTCTGATGATGGGACATACTGTTCCATCGAGTCCAGAACAGTCCAATTAGCTTGGGTTGACACAAGAAAATCCAGTTTTGCAAGAGAATAGAAAATACGATTAGCCATGATAATCGATAGGATTTTGTGGAGAAAATACTTATACTATTTTAGAAAATATTTGTACTACTTAAAAACTCTATTTTATTACCCCAAAATATTTAGATAAATACATACTTGAAAATAAGTTTTAATTTGGAAACTACCCTTTTTATTAGTTAAAATAATTTTAAAAAATACTTTGAAAATCTAAGAATATTACTTTTAGGAAACTATAATTTAATTTGGTAGAAAATATTACAATAATATTTTTAGGTCAAAAACTTATTTTAAATACCACGAAATAATATAAATACACATTAGCCAAAAATAAAATTTAAACTTTTAAAATTAATTTCTATTTTTTTGCATGTTATAGATCATCATGTCAGCTTTCCGAAAATCAAACGGATTGCAAAACTGAGTTCGGGATCTCCCGAAATCTAAAAAATAATGCGATGTGTTGATTTTTGGACAACTGACACTCAAATAATTTTACAGAAGAATATAATACGATTTACTAAAATAAACTATAGATTATCAAAGCTAACCTCAATACGGTTCAAAAAAACTGGAGGTGAAGCGGAGTCAAGCGTTGGGAGTTATTGCTCTTCAAAGTTGCTACAACTAAGGTTGATTTTTATGACGAATTTTGGACATTTTGGACGAAAAAGAGAGAAATTGTGATAGTGAAAAGACACCGGGATTGGACACAAGGCCAACACAGGCTGACACAAAGAGGTGGCCACCGACACGGTACACACACAATGGTGATGGAAAATTTTGTGGAGAAAAATTTGTGAAGAAAAACAATGGAAAGGCTCCCTTATAAATATGTGTCACGACCCGCTCCCGAATAATCGGACACGAGTCGGACACGCCCAGCCTTCGTCGTTAGACACGGCGAAGTAAGCTGTACCAGAACTAGGGAAGATCTAACAAGTCAAGTAAATGAGAAGTAATGTCACAGCATATCTATAAACGATCCCAGAATATTCAAATACATGTCTAAGCATTTTATTATTACATTCATCCAGAAATGTAACTAAAGTCTGACTAAAGTCTCAAAAGCAGGAAAGACGACTAAAAGGAAGATAACTAGGCTTCTGCAGCCTCTATGTCACAAGCAGCTCCAGCTGGCTCAAGGAAAGCAGTATCATGTCCATAGTATGTGTCACATAAAGCCTCCATCTCACCTATCATAACATATCCAGTCAGGAGCGGAGCAAAGCACAGTTCTAGGTAATGAACAATAACATAATGATATGGAAAATAAATGCTGGAAGAACAGGATAAGAACAAGTATGTAAAGAACATGAAGATCATGAACTACTACTATAAAGATACATGAAAGATCATGACAATGTAAGATGCAGTAAAGATCACGACTAATATCAAGATCAGGATCAAGAGAACTAATGTAAGAACAATATCCTGAACATGTGTTTATATGTTTGAAATACTACTTAGATATGTGACCGGCTTGGGTAAGATCATGAAAGAACATGAAAGGATCCTGGAAGATCATGTAGGTACGGCTTAGGACCCGCGTGCACTGTGCGAGGCCTAAGCTAAAGATCATGAATAAGTAACCGGGTTTAGTCACATATCTAGAGTATTTCCCCACCCCAAGATACAAGTAAGAACATGAAAGAACAAGCCAGAAAGAACATGAACGTGTCGCAGTGTGTCAGCAATAAAGAACAAGGAAAATGCACTGAACAGAACCATAGAATGTACTTGCCTGGCTCCAGCAATATGGTAGGCAATCTAGCCGGATGTTCTCCTGTTAACAATAGTGATGTACAAGTTGGTTAATAAACTATGCTAGTTGCTTCTAGGTTAATAACTAAATCTTTATCTTGATTCTTCTCAAATAAGTTAGTCTTATTTGGAGGTTCACAAGTACTAGGTTTAATTACTAATTACCCGTTTTCTTTTGGAAAAAAACAAATGTTAAACACAACCCTTGGTTTTACGTGTTTAACACTAAGAGTCTCTATAAGTTATATTTCAAAAACTCATTTAGCAATTTGCAATTTATATATAAAAGTGGTTTGTTTATAAACTGGTTTTAACAGTCATAAAGAATTAACTAAACAGCAGTAAAAAGTTAACTAATTGTTTTTAATTACAAAAATTGGTCTTAAGAGGATGTTTCCATCAACTCACAGCAATTGGGAAAATAACATTTTTTATTTAATTGAAAAAAAGTTTTACAAAAATTATACTACAGACAGTTCTGCCCCAAAGGCAAAGTCCACAGGTCAACCCACAGTCACTCGGCCCAACCCAAAACCAAGGATCAGTTCAGACCCAACTTCTAACCAGCCCAAACATAACTACAACAGCATATAAGCCCGGCCCAACATGGCCCAGCCAAACCAGCCCACCCACAATTAATTACAGTCATCCAGCTATAATTAATAAAATAATATTACAACACAATACTGTATGGCCCAGCCCATACTTCAGCCCACAAAGAATACACAATAAACCCACTGAATAAACACCAACCCGGCCCAACAGATAAAAGCCACAAACTGCCAAAGTCCACCGCCGGTCAGGCCCGAAGTTCAAGCCAGTCACGTCAGGTCAGAAGGTCACATCATCTCCTTGGTGTCCAACACGCACGTCGGACACGGGAAAGAGGACACGGCCACAGCAAGTCCAGCAATGTTCTAGCCACAACTTCGCGCCACTTCGTATCCGACACGAACATCGGATACGAACAGGTAGGTACAGTCCACAGTCCAATCGGGACAGAAGTCCAACACCAGAAAAATCCCTCAACAACAAATAACAGAAAAGAGAAGAAGAAGTTATCAATTAAATCCATAAAATATACATGCAGTGTCGGACACGAGTGTGTCCGACTGAGATCTCAGTTCATCAAAAAGGAACTAACATCATATCCCAATTATGGCATGCATGCAGTGTCAGACACGAAAGTGTTTAGACACAGGATCTCAGTCCAAAAAAAGAAGGATTCAGAACATCAGATCTATCCCAAAATCCACACAGAAATGGATAAGGAAACTGTCCAAAACAAACCCATCCCTGACCTAACGAACCGAGCAACCCTAGAGTCACCACTGGGTTTGTTAGGTCTAGGCCAACCGACAGCATGCAAGCAAAAGGAATAGATCCACTGGATTACTCCTCAGAAAACACTATCGAACCCACACTCAACAGATCTGGAACCACTACCAGATCTGGAGTAAAACTCCTCAGAAAATAATAACACAACCACAGAATAGTCACAGATCAACTTGATCTCGAAGAATCAACTAAAGAACATCATAGATCTAACATGCAAACCAAAATAACCACATGCAAGGGTCGATCTACAAGATCGGACCACAGAAACCCTAGATCCAACGGATCTGAACAGTTAGAACTGTTCGAAGAGAAAGACAACATCATCGATCTCACACAACCACAGAACCCCTAGATCTCGTCACCGATCAAAGGATCTCAGAGTCTAGGCCATAGATCTGCCATAGATCTGACCAACAGTAGAGATTAGGGTTAAGGTTAGGGTTAGGGTTTACCCTCTGGAAGTCGAAGCCAAGCTCGTCGAGGAAGAAGACAGGAAGAAGACAGGAAGAAGACGAGCTCGAGTTACTGCCAAGCTCCCAGAGTCGCCATCGTCAAAGCCATCATCATCGAGGTCGTCGGCCTCAACAGGGACGAAGTCGCCATCAGCATGGAAGTCGCCGCGCTCCCTCAGATCTACGCCACCAGAGCCACCGTCATCATCATCGTCGTCGCCATCAGAGTCGCCGAAGGTCGTCGGAGCTGGAAACCCGAAGAGTCGGCGAAGGACTCGAGAACAGAAGAAGACTCGAGAAGTGGCGGAGAACGAAGAGTCGGCGGGGAGAACGAGAACGGAAGTCTCGAGAAGTCGGTGGAGAGCTCGAGAGAAGAGTGGAGAGAAAATTAATGCTGTACACTCTCTCTCTCTCTCCACAACCGGTTTAATAACAAAATTAAATGGTAATTTTGCACTTAAGCCCCTCCGCAAAAAGGCAAAATGACAGAAACCCCCTCCTCTTATCAATAATTGCCCGCAACTAAATTTATATAGGAAACTTTACAAATAAACCCCTTGCTGTTTCATATTTGCATAATTCATTTAAAAACAGTTTTTAAATTAAGAAAAATATATAGAAATTGTTACAACAACTTCCAATTGTAAAATTGTCAAAAATGTAATTCAATAAAAATGTTTCCAAATTAATAATAAGTATAAAAATGAATTCTTAAATTTTATTTAGGAAAACAGGAAAGTGGAGTTACAAATCTCTCCCCCTTGAAAAATTTCGTCCTCGAAATTGGAAAGCAAACACAGAAAATCAAGAATAGTGAATCCAAAGAGTTGTTTATTGAATTCAAAAAAATGCATACAATACAAGCACTCAAGTGAACAAACTAGGATATCGCTCACGCATCTCATCCTCACGCTCCCATGTGGACTCTCCCGGAGAGTGGTGTCTCCACATGACGCGGACAAGAGGAATGGTCTGGTTCCGCAGACGCTTCTCCCTCCGGTCGAGGATCTCTACTGGCTGCTCCTCGTAAGTCAGTCTCGGGCCCACCTCTAGCTCTGAATAGTCCACCACGTGGCTGGGGTCTGGAATGTATCGTCGAAGCTGAGATACGTGGAAAACATCATGCACTCCCTCCAACCTAGCTGGAAGCGCTAGTCGGTACGCCACCTCGCCAATCCGTGCTGTCACGTCGAATGGTCCAATGAATCTCGGACTGAGCTTCCCGCCTCTGCCGAACCGAATGACGCCTCTGGTCGGTGAGATCTTCAAGAACACTCTGTCTCCAACCTCGAACTCAAGCGGCCGTCTGGTGCTGTCCGCCCAGTGCTTCTGCCGATCCTGTGCAACTCTAATACGCTCCCGGATCAGTCTGACTTTCTCTGCTGAGTCCACCACCATCTCTGGCCCAAGTAAAGCTCTCTCGCCAACGTCGTCCCAGGATAATGGCGTGCGACACCTCCGTCCGTACAGCGCCTCAAATGGAGTCATCTCGATGCTGGCCTGATAACTGTTGTTATAGGCAAACTCCACGAGGTGTAAATGGTCCTCCCACGAACCGCCGAAGTCGAGTGCGCAAACCCGTAGCATGTCCTCCAAAGTCTGAATGGTCCTCTCAGACTGTCCGTCCGTCTGCGGATGATAGGCTGTGCTGAACTTCAACTGTGATCCCAAGCTCTGCTGTAGACTCCTCCAGAAGTGTGATGTGAAGCGGCTGTCTCGATCTGAAACGATGCTAACTGGCACCCCGTGAATCCTCACGATCTGACGCATGTAGAGGTCTGCAAGCTTCTCGGTCGACAGCCCAACCTTGAACGGAATGAAATGAGCGGACTTTGTCAATCTGTCCACGATCACCCAAATAGCGTCCTTGCCACTGGGAGTACGCGGCAATCCAGAGACAAAGTCCATAGTAATGTGCTCCCACTTCCATTCCGGAATAGGTAAAGGCTGGAGTAGTCCCGCTGGTCTCTGGCGCTCCGCCTTGACTTGCTGGCACACAAGGCATCTGGAAACAAATCTGGCGACCTCTCTCTTCATCCCATACCACCAAACATACTCACGCAAATCCTTGTACATCTTGGTAGATCCAGGATGTATAGAATATCGTGACTGGTGGGCCTCCTGCATCACTTCCTCCCGCAAGTCCTTGGGCACACACAGCTGACTTCCGTGCCGTAAGGATCCGTCCTCCGCAATGGTGAAATCATCGAGCAAACCTAACTCTGCCTGAGCTCTAAGACCTTGGATTCCCTCATCAAGCAACTGGGCCTCCTTGATCTTCTCTAGCAACCCCGACTGTATCTGCATATACATCATCTGACCTCCATATCCTGGGAGAACAATCTCAATCCCAAGACTCTCCAGATCCTCCAATAGATGCCGGTCCATGGTGAGATACAAAGCAATAGGATACCGACTAAGAGCATCTGCAACCACATTCGCCTTCCCAGGATGATACTGCAGACTGATGTCGAAGTCCTTCATGAGTTCCAGCCATCTGCGCTGCCTCATATTCAGCTCCTTCTGAGTAAAGACATACTTCAGGCTTTTGTGGTCCGTGAAGATGTCCACTCTCTCTCCATATAGGTAATGCTTCCACAGTTTCAAGGCAAATATGACTGCTGCAAGCTCCAAGTCATGTGTAGGATAATTCTTCTCATGGGGCCTCAACTGTCTAGAAGCATACGCTATAACCTTCTTGTTCTGCTCCAGCACACATCCCAAGCCTTTTCCCGAAGCATCACTGTAGATGACGAATCCTCCTGATCCTGATGGCAAAGCTAGAACTGGTGCAGTCGTCAGTCTTCTCTTCAATTCTTCAAAGGCTGTCTGGCAGGCGTCGCTCCATATGAACTCCTCGTCCTTCCGCGTAAGCTTCGTCATAGGCTCTGCTATCCTGGCGAAGTCCTTCACGAACTTCCTGTAGTATCCTGCTAGACCCAGGAAACTACGAATCTCTGCTACTGACTTGGGAGGTGCCCAGGCTTCCACTGCCTCAATCTTCTTGGGATCCACAGAAATCCCCTCTCCAGTCACCACATGCCCTAGAAACTCCACTCTGTCCAAGAAAAACTCACATTTTGAGAGTTTTCCGTACAGCTTCTCCTTCCGCAGAATCTCCAAAACAATCTGCAGATGCTCAACATGCTCCTCCTCCGTCTTGGAATAGATCAGAATGTCGTCAATGAAAACTACGACAAACTTATCCAAATACTTGTGGAAAACCTTATTCATCAGGTTCATAAACACAGCTGGGGCATTGGTGAGTCCGAACGGCATCACTAGGAACTCATACTGGCCGTATCGGGTGTTGAAGGCTGTCTTCGAAATATCCTGCTCCCGAACCTTCATCTGGTGGTACCCCGATCGAAGATCAATCTTAGAAAAGACCTTCGCTCCACTAAGCTGGTCAAACAGCTCATCAATCCGCGGCAAAGGATATCTATTCTTGATGGTGATATTGTTGAGTGCACGGTAGTCTATGCACATCCTCACCGTCCCATCCTTCTTGGGCACAAAAAGCACCGGTGCTCCCCAGGGTGAAGCACTGGAGCGAATAAATCCTTTGCCCTCAAGCTCATCAATCTGCGCCTTCAACTCCGCAGCCTCCTTCGGGTTGATCTTGTAACAGTGCTGGGACTTCGGTGCTGATCCGGGCACTAGATCAATACTGAACTCCACATCTCGATCTGGCGGCAATCCTGGAAGCTCCTCTGGAAAGACGTCGAGATACTCTGCAATCAGCGGGTGCGGCAACTTCTGGTCTTCTGCAACTGCTCCGAAGTAGACTCCCTCTGGCCTCTCTGCAACTCGTCTGCTGATCTCGAACGGTGGAACTCCTGGCGGGCTGAAGATCACCTTCCCCTCATGGCAGTCGATTACGGCAAACTGCTCGCTCATCCAGTCGATGCCGAGGACTACATCGAATCCAGGCAGTGGCATCACTAGAAGTCGAGCTCGAATCTCTCTCCCAGCAATAGTGATAGGGCATTCCACCATCTCACTTACTGGAACTGATCCGCCTCCTGTCATGATCTGACAGTTCCGCCTAGTGGGCTTGGGTGTGAAGCCGTGTCTATGCAAAAACTCATACGACACAAAGCTATGGGTGGCTCCAGAATCAAATAATGCAATGGCAGGGAAAGAATGTAAAAGTATAGAACCTGTGATCACATCTGGCACTGCCTCGTCCTCCTCAACTGCAGCCATGACGTAAGCACGTCCCTGCTGAGCTCCTCCTCTCTGCTGCTGCTGATGCTGTGCAAACCTCTGCTGCTGGGGTGGTAGAGCTCCTCCTCTCTGGGGTGGTGCAGGTAACGCTCTGGGTGGTGCAGCCGGTGGTCCTCCTCCTCGTCCTCCTGCTAGTCTGGCTGTAGCCTGTGCGCAGTCCCTCATCTGATGTGCATCGGATCCGCAGAAGAGGCAAAGTCCCAACCTCTTGCGGCACTCGTCGATATGATGTCCAGGGCGATGGCAATAGGCACAAGGAGTCGCTAGCTGCTGTCTCTGATGCTGATGTGCTGGAGCTCTGGCCTGTCGGTGATGCTGCTGCTGCTGAGGCCTCGTCTGGGTCTGAGTCTGAACCCTCTTCGCTGGTGCCTGGAAACTGCTGCTGGCCACATCCCGGTCCCTCTTCAGCTTGGGGTCCGCCTCCTTCTCAACTGCCTGGGCGATCTTGAGGATGCTAGAGTAGGTAGTCGCCTGGCTAATCGCCACCGCATGTCGCAGCTCCCTGTTGAGACCCTTCTTGAATCTCCATGCTCTGTCCTCTGGCTCTCTAACCAGTCTCTCAGCGAACCTGCTGAGCCTGGTAAACTCCGAAGTGTACTGCGCGACCGTCATCGTCCCCTGCTGCAGCGCCTCGAACTGCACCCTCAACTCATCACGCTCCACCTCTGGGAAGAATTTCTCCTTGAACAGTGTTTTGAAAACTGTCCAAGACACCCGGGGCTCCGCCAACTGGGGGTCCTCCCGGTACCAAGCTCTCGCCAAGTCAAAGAGTCGCATGCTAGCCACTGACACCTTCTGGTCCTCTGGAATGTTCGCCATGGTCAAAGTCCTCTCTGCATTCTCCAGCCATTCATCTGCATAGATGATCCCCTCGTCGCCCCAGAAGTCCATCGGGCTAAGGTGCTGGTACTCCTTCGCTGTCCCGGGTCTCGGTCCTCGCGGTGCTGGAGGTGCTACTGGTGCTGGTGCTGGTGCTGGTGCTGCCGGCTCCCTGGTCCTCAGCGCGTCGACGACAGTCGCTCTGAACTGCGCTGCCTGATGGTTCTGGGCCTCCAGAAAGTGCTGAAACAACGCCATCACCTGGTTGCCGTCAAGCATCATCGTCGGCGGTAGCGATGGGAAGATAGGAGGCGCTGGCGGAAGCTGATCTGCCTGGACGTCTGGTGCGGGCTGCTCTAGTGCGGCCTGCTCTGAACCGCCTGCAACTCCAGAAGTGCCTGCAACTCCAGCCTGGTCTGCGGTCTTCCTTGTAGTGACCATCCTGCATAAAAAGAAAACTTCGTTGAACGACAAACCCTAAAACCTATCAAACAATGTTTTTATAATAATAAAGCACCTGAAGAACATGAATAACCTGATATACCCTTAATTCCCGATTTTCCTATGCTGTGATCAAGTTTCCCTAGGGTAATCAAGTCCCCCAATAGTACGCTAAGTCCTAGGTACCATTAGGATAGACCTGCATGGGCCACCACTAAAAACATGTCACGACCCGCTCCCGAATAATCGGACACGAGTCGGACACGCCCAGCCTTCGTCGTTAGACACGGCGAAGTAAGCTGTACCAGAACTAGGGAAGATCTAACAAGTCAAGTAAATGAGAAGTAATGTCACAGCATATCTATAAACGATCCCAGAATATTCAAATACATGTCTAAGCATTTTATTATTACATTCATCCAGAAATGTAACTAAAGTCTGACTAAAGTCTCAAAAGCAGGAAAGACGACTAAAAGGAAGATAACTAGGCTTCTGCAGCCTCTATGTCACAAGCAGCTCCAGCTGGCTCAAGGAAAGCAGTATCATGTCCATAGTATGTGTCACATAAAGCCTCCATCTCACCAATCATAACATATCCAGTCAGGAGCGGAGCAAAGCACAGTTCTAGGTAATGAACAATAACATAATGATATGGAAAATAAATGCTGGAAGAACAGGATAAGAACAAGTATGTAAAGAACATGAAGATCATGAACTACTACTATAAAGATACATGAAAGATCATGACAATGTAAGATGCAGTAAAGATCACGACTAATATCAAGATCAGGATCAAGAGAACTAATGTAAGAACAATATCCTGAACATGTGTTTATATGTTTGAAATACTACTTAGATATGTGACCGGCTTGGGTAAGATCATGAAAGAATATGAAAGGATCCTGGAAGATCATGTAGGTACGACTTAGGACCCGCGTGCACTGTGCGAGGCCTAAGCTAAAGATCATGAATAAGTAACCGGGTTTAGTCACATATCTAGAGTATTTCCCCACCCCAAGATACAAGTAAGAACATGAAAGAACAAGCCAGAAAGAACATGAACGTGTCGCAGTGTGTCAGCAATAAAGAACAAGGAAAATGCACTGAACAGAACCATAGAATGTACTTGCCTGGCTCCAGCAATATGGTAGGCAATCTAGCCGGATGTTCTCCTGTTAACAATAGTGATGTACAAGTTGGTTAATAAACTATGCTAGTTGCTTCTAGGTTAATAACTAAATCTTTATCTTGATTCTTCTCAAATAAGTTAGTCTTATTTGGAGGTTCACAAGTACTAGGTTTAATTACTAATTACCCGTTTTCTTTTGGAAAAAAACAAATGTTAAACACAACCCTTGGTTTTACGTGTTTAACACTAAGAGTCTCTATAAGTTATATTTCAAAAACTCATTTAGCAATTTGCAATTTATATATAAAAGTGGTTTGTTTATAAACTGGTTTTAACAGTCATAAAGAATTAACTAAACAGCAGTAAAAAGTTAACTAATTGTTTTTAATTACAAAAATTGGTCTTAAGAGGATGTTTCCATCAACTCACAGCAATTGGGAAAATAACATTTTTTATTTAATTGAAAAAAAGTTTTACAAAAATTATACTACAGACAGTTCTGCCCCAAAGGCAAAGTCCACAGGTCAACCCACAGTCACTCGGCCCAACCCAGAACCAAGGATCAGTTCAGACCCAACTTCTAACCAGCCCAAACATAACTACAACAGCATATAAGCCCGGCCCAACATGGCCCAGCCAAACCAGCCCACCCACAATTAATTACAGTCATCCAGCTATAATTAATAAAATAATATTACAACACAATACTGTATGGCCCAGCCCATACTTCAGCCCACAAAGAATACACAATAAACCCACTGAATAAACACCAACCCGGCCCAACAGATAAAAGCCACAAACTGCCAAAGTCCACCGCCGGTCAGGCCCGAAGTTCAAGCCAGTCACGTCAGGTCAGAAGGTCACATCATCTCCTTGGTGTCCAACACGCACGTCGGACACGGGAAAGAGGACACGGCCACAGCAAGTCCAGCAATGTTCTAGCCACAACTTCGCGCCACTTCGTATCCGACACGAACATCGGATACGAACAGGTAGGTACAGTCCACAGTCCAGTCGGGACAGAAGTCCAACACCAGAAAAATCCCTCAACAACAAATAACAGAAAAGAGAAGAAGAAGTTATCAATTAAATCCATAAAATATACATGCAGTGTCGGACACGAGTGTGTCCGACTGAGATCTCAGTTCATCAAAAAGGAACTAACATCATATCCCAATTATGGCATGCATGCAGTGTCAGACACGAAAGTGTTTAGACACAGGATCTCAGTCCAAAAAAAGAAGGATTCAGAACATCAGATCTATCCCAAAATCCACACAGAAATGGATAAGGAAACTGTCCAAAACAAACCCATCCCTGACCTAACGAATCGAGCAACCCTAGAGTCACCACTGGGTTTGTTAGGTCTAGGCCAACCGACAGCATGCAAGCAAAAGGAATAGATCCACTGGATTACTCCTCAGAAAACACTATCGAACCCACACTCAACAGATCTGGAACCACTACCAGATCTGGAGTAAAACTCCTCAGAAAATAATAACACAACCACAGAATAGTCACAGATCAACTTGATCTCGAAGAATCAACTAAAGAACATCATAGATCTAACATGCAAACCAAAATAACCACATGCAAGGGTCGATCTACAAGATCGGACCACAGAAACCCTAGATCCAACGGATCTGAACAGTTAGAACTGTTCGAAGAGAAAGACAACATCATCGATCTCACACAACCACAGAACCCCTAGATCTCGTCACCGATCAAAGGATCTCAGAGTCTAGGCCATAGATCTGCCATAGATCTGACCAACAGTAGAGATTAGGGTTAAGGTTAGGGTTAGGGTTTACCCTCTGGAAGTCGAAGCCAAGCTCGTCGAGGAAGAAGACAGGAAGAAGACAGGAAGAAGACGAGCTCGAGTTACTGCCAAGCTCCCAGAGTCGCCATCGTCAAAGCCATCATCATCGGGGTCGTCGGCCTCAACAGGGACAAAGTCGCCATCAGCATGGAAGTCGCCGCGCTCCCTCAGATCTACGCCACCAGAGCCACCGTCATCATCATCGTCGTCGCCATCAGAGTCGCCGAAGGTCGTCGGAGCTGGAAACCCGAGGAGTCGGCGAAGGACTCGAGAACAGAAGAAGACTCGAGAAGTGGCGGAGAACGAAGAGTCGGCGGGGAGAACGAGAACGGAAGTCTCGAGAAGTCGGTGGAGAGCTCGAGAGAAGAGTGGAGAGAAAATTAATGCTGTACACTCTCTCTCTCTCTCCACAACCGGTTTAATAACAAAATTAAATGGTAATTTTGCACTTAAGCCCCTCCGCAAAAAGGCAAAATGACAGAAACCCCCTCCTCTTATCAATAATTGCCCGCAACTAAATTTATATAGGAAACTTTACAAATAAACCCCTTGCTGTTTCATATTTGCATAATTCATTTAAAAACAGTTTTTAAATTAAGAAAAATATATAGAAATTGTTACAACAACTTCCAATTGTAAAATTGTCAAAAATGTAATTCAATAAAAATGTTTCCAAATTAATAATAAGTATAAAAATGAATTCTTAAATTTTATTTAGGAAAACAGGAAAGTGGAGTTACAATATGGTAAAGGAATCCTAATTAGATAAAGATTAGGAATGATTTAAATCCCACTTGATAAATATCGCATTAATTTAAATCTATTTAAAACCATTTCAATAAAATTTAATCCAAATTTAAAACAAGATAAATCTTATCTTTAATTTAAAACTATTTAAAATCTAATCCAATAATTTCTACTTCCAATTTAGCTTACAACAAATAAATTTAAAATATCTTTTTATAAATAAAAAATAATTCTAACTAATTTAATATACTTTAAAATAATTCCAAATAACTTTTTCTAAAACCAAAGTTTTACAAAATATACGTGAGTTTATTTTCATGTACATCGCACGCAAATAGTACAAATTATTTACATAAATATTACTTTCGAAATTAGTACCTATACTTGTATATCAAATAAAATATATTTCTAATAATAAAAATAAGTTTGGCAAATTCGGGACGACATTTATACTCGAACAAATACAAAAAATATTTACCTTATATTATATTGAAACAAAATAGTTGTTTCTATATTTATGAAAAATCTAATAATAAAACATCTGTATAAAAAAAATTTAAATAATTTGTATACACGTATTCTTACTCGTCGTACAAATACAAAAATAAAAATAAAAATAAAAATATATATTGTAAAATTTTGGAATTTTATACCCGACCTCCTCTTCGGTGACCCAATCCCCTCTCCGGCGGACCCCCGACGACCCGACCCCCCCTCTCCGACGAACCTCTTCTGGTCTACTCCTCCTCCTCCACCGATCTCCTCCTCCTCCCTCAGCTACCCGACCCTGACCCCCTCCTCCGATCCCCCTCCTCCACTGATCTTCTCCTCCGAAGTCCTCCCTCGACGACCCTCCCGAACCAACGTCCCATGTGGCTCCGATAAATCCTCTAACCGGACGACCCAATGCCCAAATGCTTCCTCCTCCGCCTCAGGTAAACCTAACCCTCTTTGGCATTTGGATTGGGGGTTGTATATATTATGAATTTGCTTGGACACAGACACAAATATGTATATATATATATATAAATAAAAATATATATATATATATATATATATATATTTATATATATATGTATATATATATATATATATATATATATATATATATATATACAGACATGATATATTGGACACAGACACGAAAATATCTATAGCATATATTTGTATACTTTGTTTTGGATGCATTAAGGCTCTAACTAGGTTTTTGGATACATGATGTGTTGGACATGGACACGAAGGAGTAGTTAGGATTTTGTATGCATGGCACTAGCTAAAAATAAGTTGCGTGCTAACAATCCTGAAAATATGGGTTACTATGTGAAAATTTAGAGGACCTTCACTAAAGCATGACAAATATAATTGACTATGAATACATGATGGATACAATCGAGATACAATTGAGATGGGTCGTTTAGACTAAACTTGGAGCCGACTATGAATGCATGATGGATACAATTGAGTTGGATCGACAATCCACAGATTGTGGGGTCTCATTAGGTCTTGACAAGTAATTGGACTATCTTAATTGTTAGTTATTTAATGTTTAGGAAAAGATCATATATAACGTTCTATGTCAACATGTTCATATATTATTATTTCTATCCTATTTTTTTAAATAGGTAATTTCACATATATCGAACTCATATCAAAGTAACCTGTAGATTTCAAATATAAATTTCTTGGAGCAATGTATTTCAAATATAATGTATTTTACTTAACTTTTCAAAAATAGGTCTCTTTCTTGTCCTCTTCGATATCAAAGTAACCTAGGTTTCAAACGTAAATTTCTTAGTGCATAATCATTCACGTATAAGAAAGCAATGAGTCGATACTTAGTTAACCGTTCGTGGATGCACAATCGACGACATGAGAGCAGAATTGGTTTGATGTATGGTTTCAAGGCGGGCGTCGAGGAAATTATTAGATACGCCAGTAGCCAACCTTATTTCTTGGACGGAGGGCTCATAAAGTATCCTTGTGTTAAATGTAATAATATACCATTCAAAGAGGTTGATCCCGTGATAGAGCACCTCAACAAGAAGGATTTCGTACCGAACTACAATGGATGGGTGACTCAAGGAGTGTAAACCCTTGGACCCAATTTCCTCCCTTCTAGGCAAATTATAAGAACTTATAAATAATAATATATAAGTTGTTAATTATTATTCCACTTGAGATAGGAGGGTTTTATAAAAACCTAAATTCTAGGGGGCTTTGATGCAAAGTTTTCAAATTTAATTTTCTACTAATTGGTCGGTCTCCTGAAAACCAAGCCCTGTATTTAAACTTCCATATTCGAAATAAGAGATTGTCTCCAAGTCCTTAGTATGATTAAAGGACTAATCCAATCTGAATTTAAATCAGATTTCCTCCTATATATATATATATATATATATATATATATATATATATATATATATATATATATATATATATATATATGTATTTTGGTATCTATTTCTTGAGGCCGTCAGCTTGGGACTGTGGCCGCCCCGCGACTACCCATCCATCCCATGCCCACGGGGGAGGCTCGAACTTGGGACCTCCCCCCAAGTAAGCCCCCTCCCTAGCCACTTGGGCTAGGAAGCTTGGACAATATATATATATATATATATATATATATATATATATATATATATATATATATTTGTTTATATATATATATATATATTTTTGTTTATATATATATATATATATATATATTTTTTATATATATGTATGAAGAAACAACCGATCCTTTTCTCATCTAGCAAACCAAAAAGTCGACAATCTCTCTTTTTCGTTGCTTCTGTATCACATACAGGGCCATCCCTAGTAAGTATCGATTCTAGAAACTCTTGTTTATTTACAACATTGATTGAACTAGGTGAACACCATGTATTCGACAGGATTATGCAACAGTTAGGGTCATAGGTATTGATACTTTAGGGATAAATCGATTTTGGATACCCATCGCCATCATAGGAAACTCGACTGTGCAGGTGCACGTCGTATGTGTTCAGGTATCAGGAACTAAGCATATGTGTATAGGCTTGCATAATGTGTGAAATTTTGTCCAGATGTGGGGATGATAGCAGTTTGCAGGTGGAAGCACCTAGGCTGCCTAGCGCGTGGGTGTGCAGATAACTGAGGGTACGCGTGTGGCACCAAGAGATTGGGTACTATCTGTAGGTTATATGCCTGCAAGGTGTGTAGAGTCGATATTAGGAAGGAGGGGTGTTCGAAGGTTGTGTCTTGGTAGCAGTAGGTAGTATCAGAGAGGTGTATCAGTACAGGGGTAGATTACAGTATGCAGTCTGGAAAGTAACAAGGGGGTCACATATCACCATGAGATATCTGTGTATAAGGGCAGGTATGTACCAGTAAGGAATAAGGAATATGATGTCTAGATCATTTTAGGTATTATGCATAGGTCGTGGTCCAAATGTGGCCTATCTTGTGTTGGCCCGTTGGCTAAATGGTCACACTTGATTTTCATAATTAACGATAACTTAAGTCGATACACAAAATATACGAACTTCTATAGGTTACAGAAATCGATAACGAAGAACGTCTACGTCCACATCATAATGCTAGTAAGAAACATCGCATCATCATCCAGATAAGATGTATTGGAATTCAAGATCGAGTCATTTTATATTTTCTTCTATATTTTTATTTTATTGAGTCTAGGAAATATAGAATGTGAGATCGTAAGAAATTTTACTGGCTTAGGTTATTTCTCAGTCCATAAATCCAAAATCCTACCTATTAATTCCACCAAAATTCTATACATCCAAATAACCTAAAACCCATGAAATTTGGCCTATTGAAATGGTGATTTGACCTAGCAGAATTCGGTCAAAATTTTGACCGAGTTTGGTCCAAGTTCGGACCGAGTTCGTCCAGAAGATTTTGAAATTTTGTTTCCTCCAAATCTGCATGCAATGTTCGAATGCAAGATCCTAGCTTCCGAACTCTGCCCGAGTTTGGTCCTAAAAAACACTATAAATAGAGAAGGATTTTTACATTTCTAATCACTCATTCACTCTTCTCTCTATCTCTTCTAAAGTATTTTTCTAGCTCCTTGAAGCTTTCAAATCTTGCCTATACTACTCTTAGCCAAAGCCAGTAAAATTCTGTTCGATTTAGAGTTTTGGTTCAAAGAGTTGTAAAAGAGGTTGTAATTCAGAAAATATTTCAGTTTCGGAATCAATTTTTGTTGGAGTCGGTTGTGCGCTCGTCACCAAGGCACGGGATCATAAAGAGACGACAAGCTCTCATTTAGCTTGTGAATAGTGAATTAATAGCGGACAAGAGTACTTGCGACTGGATTACTCTCTTAGAAGAAAACTAGTATATATCACGATGTTCACTGAGTTTGATCTTCTATCTCTTGCTTACTGTATTTATTTGCAGTCTCTTAATATCTACCATAGTTTGTTACTGCTATTTTTTTAAGAGTTAATAATTTTTGCTGCATGTACACACACTCTATTCACCCGCCCCTCTAGAGGTGCTCAACAGTCCTATAATTAGTATCAAAGCAGGTTATATATATAACACTCTAGAGAATATACATGGCAGCCGTAAAATCAATATTCAACGGTGAAGGGTAATCCACAAATAGACCCCACTATTTGATGGAACGAACTACACTTATTGAAAAACACAAATGAGCTTCTTTCTTACGTCTCTTGACTTTGATCTCTGGTTTATAGTAATAGACAGTTATAAGAATCCGTCTAGAGTACTGATTGAGGGCATACCTGTAGACAAGCCACATGACAAATACACAGACCATGAGAAGGCAAAGGCTAGTCTAGATGTACGTGCCATCAATGCACTATTCTGTGCAATTGAGAAAATAGAGTTTAATCGTGTTTCTACCTGTACTATGTCTCATGAGATTTAGAAATAGAAACTTCTTGAGGTGACTCATGAAGGTACTTCCCAAGTGAAGGAATCCAAAATCAGCAGACTAATATGGGAGTATGAATCTTTTAAGATGAAACTCGATGAGCAATTACACAGATGTTTACTCGTTTTCTAAATATTACTAATCCTTTGCAATCTTTTGGTAAGGATTACAGCAATCATGAGAAAATTAGAAAAGTGCTATGGGCTCTAACCAAAAATTGGAACCCAAAGACAACTGCGATCATTGAAGGAAATGATCTCATCACAATGACTCTGGAGACACTTATGGGCAAACTCATGACCCATGAGTTGGACTTAGAAGAATTTGAAAAAGCTACTCCTAAAGAAAAGTTTATCGCCTTCAAAGCTCAAGCCAAAAGAGTCGTATGCAATGATTCTGATGAAGAATCATGTAGTGGTGATGCGCAAGCCCTGCTAGTAAGGAACTTCAGGAAATTTTTGAAGTTTGAGAGATCAAACCGAAAGAAGAAATACGTCCGCAAAAGCAATAAAGAAGACACCATATGCTTCGGATGCAAGAAGTCAGGGCATATCAAAAAGGATTATTCATTGTCAAAAAAAAAGTCCATATGAAAGATCAAGATCAAGCACGAAGGCTATAATAAGTTGAAAGTATGCAAACATGAGCATCTGGCATGAGAGTGAGGCCAGTGAGTCAGAGGAGAATGATAGACCTTGCAGCACTGCTTATATCTGTCTTATGGCATTTAATAAGGTACCTTCTAACCCTCTGTATGATAATTTTACTTATGATGAATTAGAGACAACCTTTAGTGAACTACTTGATGAACACAAAAATGTGTTAGACAAGTACAAGCAATCTTACAAAGAGGTTAAGGCATGCACAACCGAGGTAGCACGACTGTCTAATCTTCTTGAAGACATTAAAGAGATGTCTGCTATAGGTAACATGGATGAGATAGCCAAGCTCAAAGTAGACTATCTTGAGGCTATTTTCACCATAAAAAGAAAGAAAGAGACTATTTCAAAATGCAAGATCTTTATGACATAGAAAAGAAGAGACACTTAGTCACAGAACAAAGACTCATTGATATGACTACCAAATATGAAGAGTCTTGTGTGATTTCTAAAAATTTAGAAATCAAGTTAGGCAAATAGGCTATCCCTGTTACACAGCCTAAGGTTATTCCTAATCCCAAGCATACAACTAAGAGGACTAAACCACAGAAAGCATGCAAGCAACACTCCAATCACAATTATGCTTTCACATATAGGTTTCCAAAGAAGACACAAAAGCATGTCAACTTAGAAACCAAAAGCACATTTTCAAAACTTACTTGCATGTACTGTGGTACTCACAAGCACATATCATAGTATTGTCTAGCAAAGAAATTTGTTGACAATCAAACACTTGTTTGGTTTCCTAAGACTAATAAAAAAGGACTCTTAAAGAAATGGGTACCAAAGGATTCATCTACTAGTTTTGTAGGTGGACCTTCAACCCTCTCATGCTAGAAGCAAGTGGATCCTCGATAGCGGATGTTCGCGACATATGACTGGTGATGCATCTTTGTTCGCTACGCTATTGGTGAAGAAAGAAGGATATGTTTCCTTCGACAATAACTTGAGAGGGGATATTATTGGTAACGACACTGTTGGTATGACTCCCTACCTAATAATAAGAGACGTATGTCTAGTTACAGAGTTGAAACATAACCTACTGAGCATAAGTCACTTGGCAGATAATGGTTGGCATCAACTTTGTAAATACAAATTTTCTATATATGATTTGTCATCGGGTAATCCCGTATATGAAGGAATTAGGAAAGATAATGTTTATATTTTCTTTTTAGAGAGTACTAACAATACAGGAAAGTGCCTAATAGTAAATCAATATAAAAGTTGGCTATGGCACATGAGGCTAGGACATGCCAATATGAATACTATCTCACGACTATGCACCAAAAAGTTGGTAAAAGGACTCATAAAAATCATATTCAAGAGAGACAGGTATGTGCTGATTGTAAAAAGAATAAAGCAACTAGGTCAACTTTTAATTCCATCAACGTTGTAAGTACTTCTAGACCCTTACAGTTAATTCACATAGATTTGTTTGGTCCTAGAGTCGCTAGTCTTGGTGGTAAGCTCTACGCTTTTGTAATTCTTGATGATTTCTCTCATTATACATTGGTTTTCTTTTTATCAAATAAAAGTGATGCTATTTTTTAATTTCAAATATTTTGTAAAAAGATACTAAACGAAAAAGGTTTAATTGATGATTACTCGAATCCGAAGTGATTATGGTAGCAAATTCGTAAATGCTGATTTAAAAAGTTTTGTGATGATAATGGATACTACTACGAATTTCTTGTCCTAGAACTCTCCAACAAAATGGTGTTGTGGAGCGGAAGAATCAAACTCTAAGTGAGATAGCTAAAGTGTCACGACCCACACCCGATATATGGCACGAGTGCGTGACAACACCCATCCTTCGCAGCAGAATCAGTGATAGAACACTATCTAGGTCACTAACTATCAATCTCACACAATATTATAATGTACCTGTCATAGATCTCAACTCCAGAATGGAGGACAAAGTACAATGATAATGGTAAATACTCAATCATAATCTAAAGCAAGATAAGATATTAAAAAAGTCTAATAAACTTCAAAGTCTAAAACATCAACAACTTCTAAAACAATATCAAAATCCAAATCTCAAATATAATAACAAAATCTCCATTATATTTTATGCCAAGAGTTCTAACAGTGAATCTAACACAAGCCAAAACTAGTAACTAAGTCTCTCAGTAATCACTCCTGCGAATTAGGACCTATGGTTGCTATCCTGTAAAACCCCTATTTTAATTATTTTTTATTATTTTATTAGACTTAAAAATGAATTTATACAATTGCTGGTTTTATTTTTTTTATGACCCAGTTTGGCCAATTCAGCCAGAACAGGGCCCGAAACAAAATTTAAGCCCATGTGAGCAGGTAGTGTGACCAAATGTGGCCATGTAGACATATTTTATGTACTTAGAAATATCTCCTAATTATTTTAGAATTTTATGTACAATTTCTAATTATTTAAATATTTGTACAATTATTGGTATTTTATTTTTAAATAATATTTTACAAGATTGTACATGTTCCCGGACCCGGATGAGGGTGTGTGGTAAAGTTCACACGTTGGAACAATTTTTATTATTTTATTATTACTAAAGTTATTTTGTAAAAATTAAATAGATATTATTATTGTTGATATTATTTGATATTATGTGATATTATTATTGTTGCCTTTATGGCAATTTAAATTTGTGTATATATGTAAAAATATATTTTAGATGCATTATATATATATAGTAGATAATATTAAACTTTTATTTCAAATTGGTGGAGATTTTATGGTATGTTTAGATATATACTTAATAGATATAGGTATATACTATATAAATGATTTATAAAAAAAAGAAAAAAAAATAAGTGGTGGGGCCGACCACCCCACCATAAGTAGCTAGCAGCTTGCGCCCCTTAAAGCAGCAGCATGCCAAGCATGGCCGCCCCCTTATAAGCAATTGTAATAGCAGCAATTGTAATAGCAGCTATTAACTCAAAAAGAAAACCCTAAATTTTTTCTCCATCTTCTTCCTCCTCTCCTCCATCTCCTCCCTTTCCTCGGCGTGCGTGCCCAACCTCGCCGGAGCAACAGCAGTTCCGTCTCCCGGTCGTCCCGACAACAACAACAACAGAATTTAAAAATAAGGTACCCATCTTCTCCGTTTGATTTCTCTCTCGATTCTAATCCGATTTTAGATCCGTAAATTCGTGTAGAAAGCCCACATGACCCTCTTCGAGATCCTCCAGGTTGATTTCGACATGGCCATCCAACTTGCTCGAAAAATTGAGGCAACGTTGGAGGAAAAAAAACCACTTTTCTGGAATATTAAAACTGTTTTGAAGTGACAACTTGTCGGCCACTTTTCCTTCTGTACAATAGTTTTTGTAAAAACTAATTGAAGACAGTCAAAGACAACCTAACCGAGATTGTAACGCACTTTTTGGAGTCACTTTTCATCAAGTATGTAGAAAGTTACACGTTGTTAAAGTTTTCCAAAAAAATTGTAAATTCTGTTTTCAAAAATTAAAAAACACCGATGCGGCGTGCGCCCTGACAAACCAGGCGACGTGGTCGCGCACTATATGCATCGAAAGGCGCGTATGAATGTTGTCGACGTGTGGGAACTGACGGAACCCAATTTTGTTGCATGTGCGCGACGAAATCAGTGTGTATCCGTCGAGATACCCCCGTATCGACCCTTTGCAAATTAAGTCACAACTTTGTGCACACTCATCACGATGAAACTTGCGCCATTGGACTCAAAATATTTTTTGGTCCTGTGAGCCAAGTTTGGTCCGATTCTGAGATAGTTGATCGGGACGCTATTTTGGCGGGCCCACAATCCCACTCAACGGGCGATTTTGTGCACAGCCTACCGGAATCCAAAATTGGACATACCGTTGGGTTCGTCTCATCAAAACAAATCCATAGACATATAGTTTGACGACTTTAGAGATGGTAGATTCTGGCGCACATTTTGGTGCAAAGCTGATTCAACGACGGACATCATTTTAACCCGAAATTACGATTTTGCCCCTGTTCCAGAATTTAACTTTTGGACAGGCATTTCCTAGGTATATCTTTTACACCGAGTACGTTTTTGATGTTTTTTTCAGCGTCCGGAGTTGTTTGGAGATTGTGACGTTTCTTGGCTGACATTGTGATTTCCTGGACTTGCCATTTTGCACCACCTGACAAGATACCTTGCCATCTTTACTGCTTACATTTAGTTGCATTTTATTTCATTTATTGTATCTATATTTCTTGTTTATTTTCTTTGCTTGTGGACATAGAGTTAAGGGACCTCCGTCAATAGGATGCATGTCATTGACTTTGTCACGATTGTATCACGAGTTGTGTGTGAGTTGTGAGTATCATGTAGTGGTCACTTGCATGTTGGCTGATCACCTGTGCTCATGCTTAGGAATAACTGTCAATAGATGCATGTTAGAAGACTTGACAGTTATCTATTATAAACCCGTGTTGTGGAAACGACACGTGTTGGTGTGTCGTGGTACGATGCATGTATAGTATCATTGGGGGAGGGGACAGCTACTAGCGTAGGGGCTACATTTACTTTTTACACATTTATGGGTGATAGTGACTCGGATGAGCACTACGTGCTGCCGGCCGATAGTGTCTCGGATGAGCGCTACTTGACGGCCACTCTTTATTACTTGCTTGCGTGAATCCGTTACAGCCCCTGCGTAGAACGTTGTCCTCAAAGTGCATATCACATAGATGGTTAGGAACCCTGTTGTGTTATAGTTTATAGTATTTTTACTTATGCAGTTATAATGGCATGTTCTTCATGTATCTTGCTACATCCCTCTGAGGACTTGGTTATCTCTCCAGGTGTGTGCTTTCATGGTTTATTGCAGTGTTCTAGCCAAGATTGTGGGCGTCTCCATTTCCTCGAAGATGATCGCTCTTGGTTCGTCTTGATACTTTCATGGATCATTTTCTTGTATACTTTATCTCCTTTTGATAGTTGGTAGTGGACTTTGTCTCCGCCCAACGATTATACCATAAATATTCAAGTTGATTTTATACTATTATTCTTTTTATTATGGATGAGATTTAGTTTGTCTTGGATTACTACATTTGACAGCTTATGTATACATACAAGGTTTTCATATATTGGAGTGTGCTTCGTATGTATGCAGCTGGCATGATACGTATCTGGTCCCAAGTATTTTGGGACTGGGGCGTTACATGTTTTGTGGTGGCCCATGCAGGTCAAGTTTGTCACTTCGGTTACGTAAATGTACCGGTGTGAGCCTGCAACATAGGATTAGAATCTAGGAATCTCATGCATACAGCTTGACCTCTTTTCTTGGCTTCAAATTTCGGACTCTCGTTCGACTTCCTTGAATTACATCTTGCTTGATTTCTTTCTACCCCGGTTCTTTTTCGTGCTTAGTATCAACTAAGAAGATGATTACACTAGTATATGCTCACAGGTCAAACTCATGGCTAGAATGGTTATATTGGCAATTGGAATACATTTAAGACTCTAATTGAGTTAAAAGATTTTTTTTAAAGTGTGATTTAATGATTTGTAATTTGTAAAGTAGGATACTACCAAGGAAGGTTTTTACCTTGAGATTTCTAAATAGTAAACACCAGAGGATTTATAGAATTTCATACTTGGTTTAAGAAATTGATTGATTTTTAAGATTTGATATTTATGATTTATTGGATTATAGTTATAAATCCTTGCACAAGTATAAAATTTATTTGCTTTTCGAGTTGTGATATTTATGAGTTTTGGGTGATAGATATACATCTTTGAACAAATATAAAATTTATTTGAATTTCGAGTTTTGATGTTTATGATTTATTGTATTATAGTTTACACCCGAACAATTGTAAATTTGGTTTGAAAATGATCTTAGCTTTTAAAAATGGCCATAGGAATTATTTAAATTTGAGTTGTACAACTTGCGATTTTCATGTTTAGTAAATTTTGAATTTTAAGTGGAAGTAATGACGGTAAATTTTGGTTTAAAATATTTGAAAGTTATGAAAACGATTTTGAGAAATTTTTATTTTAAATGGTGTCTTATGATGAGGATTTACAATCTATTTAGATTTTGGTAAAAAGATTTTGACTGATAAGTTTTGAATCAAAAGTTTAATGTGGGATTGCTAATATTAAAACTTTCGGAAGAATTTCGAAGGATGTGATGGAAAGTTATTTTGATTGATTAAAGGAAGTTACCATTTAAAAGTTATAATTTTGTTGGAAATAACTTAGCATGAATAGAAGTTAAAATTGATGAGAGCATTGAGCTTAATTTTGAGATTGCTTTTAATATGTTAAGAGTTTTATTATGAGTTATTTGAAAATTTTAGAGTGTTAAATTTTTGATTGATTGTAAATTTTTTATGGATTCGTAAACTATGAATTCTTGAGTTAAATAGTTGAATTTAAAAGTTAATTTTGGAAAAGGTTAGTAGTAACGAGATAAAATTTTGCTTTGAGGTTTAAGAAAGTGATTTAAATTTTTATGATGAATTTGAACGGCTTGGAGTGAATACAAATTTTGGTGGTATATTTTTGAAACTTTGGGAGGAACTTGAGTTAAAATTTTAATGGTAGGCCATCAAGATAGCTCTAATAAGATAGGTGTACTCCACACTAATTGCCGTGTCACTCATGACCATGATAGTAGTATATACACAAGTGTTGTTAGTCATCTACCCAGTTATTTGACTGTATTTCACCTCGACGTACTCGACCTTCCTTCAATTCTAGATCTTTTAATTGCGACCTTCTAACCCACTTGCAATTTGAATAATGAGTTAATGGTTCCTTAACTATATTCATCTAATGGAATATCTTCTCTCGAGAACTATGTCCCTAAATGATTTTTTGGATTCTCTAATATATTTTATTTCATGCTTTAATTTGACCTTCTTTATTTTTGTGCATTAATTATCACCCCGTGAACTCCCACTTTCTATTTTTAGATCTTTTGGCGTCCCTTATCGTGACTTGGATATTTAGAGCACAACACTAGACTTTTCCTTCCAACAAATTTCATGTGTAAGACCTAGATAAGTCCACCTTCAGGTAGATATATCGTGTCCCACTAAAACACGTCTTCTTGTACACTATTTTTATGATATGACCTTCTAATCAAAATGGCTAAACTATAATCTCTACCATGATACCGATATATTTTCGACCACGGATAGGGATTCAACCTCGACTCAATTCTTTCGACCCGATATGTGATTGTGTTCTACTAAATTCCTTAAATGCTTAATTTGTACTTTATCTCGATTGCTTGACCCATTATCCCATGATACTATTAGTTTAACTCTTGTAAGTTGGGTAGAATATCACACCACCTAACAAAGCCTTTTTTCTTGTGAACTACATTAGTAAGTTCACTTAGACTATAGATTCAGAGGACCCTACCTTATCTAGTCTACCAAGCCAAATGAAGAAACACTGGGACAACTGTATATGCCCAAACTTCGGACGAGCCTTGATTTTAAAAGATCTTGGACTATTTAAAATTCCTTCATCAGTACTTTTCTTGCTCATATTTGACTATCTCATGCTGCATGTAGCCTCAGTTTTGCAAGCTTATTTCGTTATCAAGCTTGATCATGACATATTTTATTGGGTGCACCAACTAACATATTGTCTAATCAGAACCGGTGCATGATGGTCTGATCAACCTGTTGCACTTTGGTTCACTTATCACATACTATTCTACGTGGATGGAGATATAGTAAACTTGCCTTAGAGTCTCATCCGCGACAGCCTTGACAATTCTCTTTTGAATTATTTTTGCCGTCTATGAACCCCGCAATTCGTACTCAATATAACACCATCTTTGAAACCTTTGTTGTTCTTGTCTTTTACTTATTTTGGAAAGACAAGGCACTGTACTTGCTAGATAGACTCAAGGTATCATCTTTGGTTGTCTTATCAGTTATTTATACACAAATATAGAAAGCCACCGACTGACTCATGTGGCTATATCCTCGCCTTTAACTACTCCTCATTTCTCAACCCTAGAATTATTATCGTGTCCTTCCAATTATTCTTGAGCACTCGAGAATGATTCTAATCATTCACTTAAATCAAACTCTCAATCGAGGCGATTAGTCTCCAGTTTCTCTCTAGGAACCACACCTCCCAAATGTCTAAATTTTCTCTTTGATCTACTCAATTTCTTATTACACTCCAAATTGGATATTCAGAATTTTGTTACCTCAACTAGCGATCTTTATTCAATTCCATCACTATGATATATTTTTGTATATATCGACTCCACAATTTTCTATTGCACGGTGGTGTTGAACGCCATTTTACCGCCTCCTCCAAAATTTAATTATATTTTGGTATTGACGAACTATTCCTATCCCCTAACCCTATATCCTATATCCTAAATTTCGAGGACGAAATTCTTGTAAGTTGGGTAGGATGTAAAACCCCTATTTTTAATTATTATTTTTATTATTTTATTAGACTTAAAAATGAATTTATACAATTGCTGGTTTTTTTTTTATGACCCGGTTTGGCCAATTCAGCCAGAACAGGGCCCGAACCAAAATTTAAGCCCATGTGAGCAGGTAGTGTGACCAAATGTGGCCATGTAGACATATTTATGTACGTAGAAATATCTCCTAAATTATTTTAGAATTTTATGTACAATTTCTAATTATTTAAATATTTGTACAATTATTGGTATTTTATTTTTAAATAATATTTTACAAGATTGTACATGTTTCCAGACCCGGATGAGGGTGTGTGGTAAAGTTCACACGTTGGAACAATTTTTATTATTTATTATTACTAAAGTTATTTTATAAAAATTAAATAGATATTATTATTGTTGATTATTTGATATTATGTGATATATTATTGTTGCCTTTTACGGCAATTTAAATTTGTGTATATATGTAAAAATATATTTTAGATGCATTATATATATAGTAGATAATATTAAACTTTTATTTCAAATTGGTGGAGATTTTATGGCATGTTTAGATATATACTTAATAGATATAGGTATATACTATATAAATGATTTATAAAAAAATTAAAAAATAATAATAAGTGGTGGGGCCGACCACCCACCATAAGTAGCTAGCAGCTTGCGCCCCTTAAAGCAGCAGCATGCCAAGCATGGCCGCCCCTTATAAGCAATTGTAATAGCAGCTATTAGGCCGACCCCTCCCCCACAACCTATATATATATATATATATATATATATATATATATATAAATATTATATATATATATATATATATATATATATATATATATAAACTCAAAAAGAAAATCCTAAAATTTTTCTCCAACTTCTTCCTCCTCTCCTCCATCATCCTCCCTTTCCTCGGCGTGCGTGCCCAACCTCGCCGGAGCAACAGCAGTTCCGTCTCCCGGTCGTCCCGACAACAACAACAACAGAATTTAAAAACAAGGTACCTATCTTCTCCGTTTGATTTATCTCTCGATTCTAATTCGATTTTAGATCCGTAAATTCGTGTAGAAAGCCCACATGACCCTCTTCGAGATCCCCCAGGTGGATTTCGACATGGCCATCCAACTTGCTCAAAAAATCAAGGCGAAGTTGGAGGAAAAAAAAACCACTTTTCTGGAATATTAAAAACTGTTTTGAAGTGACAACTTGTCGGCCACTTTTCCTTCTGTACAATAGGTTTTAATAAAAACTAATTGAAGACAGTCAAAGACAACCTAACCGAGATTGTATCGCACTTTTTGGATTCACTTTTCATCCAGTATGTAGAAAGTTACACGTTGTTAAAGTTTCCCAAAAAATTATAAATTCTGTTTTTAAAAATTAGAAAAACACCCGATGCGGCATGCGCCCTGACAAACCGGGCGATGTGGTCGCGCACTATACGCATCAAAAGACGCGTATGGATGTTGTCGACGTGTGGAACGGATGGAACCCAATTTCGTTGCATGTGCGCGACGAAATCAGTGCGTATCCGTCGAGATACCCCCGTATCGACCCTTTGCAAATTAAGTCACAACTTTGTGCACACTCATCATATCGCGATGAAACTTGCGCCATTGGACTCAAAATATTTTTCTGGTCCTGTGATGCAAGTTTGGTCCGATTCTGAGACAGTTGATCGAAACGCTATTTTGGCGGGCCCACAATCCCACTCAACGGGCGATTTTGTGCACAGCCCACCGGAATCCAAAATTGGACATACCGTTGGGTTCGTCTCATCAAAACAAATCCGTAGACAAGTAGTTTGACGACTTTAGAGACCGTAGATTCTGGCACATATTTCGGTGCAAAGCGGGTTCAACGGCGGACATTGTTTTGACCCGAAATTATGATTTTGCCCCTGTTCCAGAATTTAACTTTTGGACAGACGTTTTCTGGGTATATTTTACACCGAGTACGTTTTTTATGTTTGTTTCAGCGTCCGGAGTTGTTTGGAGATTGTGACTTTTTTGGCTGACATTGTGATTTCCTGGACTTGCCATTTTGAACACACCAGGCAGATATGCCATCTTACTGCTTACATTTAGTTGCATTTTATTTCGTTTATTTATCTATATCCTTGTTTATTATTTTCTTTTGCTTGTGGACCTAGAGTTAAGGGACCTCCGTCAATAGGATACATGTCATTGACTTTGTCACGATTGTATCACGAGTTGTGTGTGAGTTGTGAGTATCATGTAGTGGTCACTTGCGTGTTGGATAATCACCGGTGCGTATGTGTAGGAATAACTGTCAATAGATGCATGTTAGAAGACTTGACAGTTATCTGTTATAAACCCGTGTTGGTGGTCGTGGTTACGATACATGTATAGTATCATTGGAGGAGGGGGCAGCTACTAGCGTAGGGGCTACATTTACTTTTTACACATTTATGGGTGATAGTGACTCGAATTAGCACTACATGCTGCCCGGCCGATAGTGTCTCGGATGAGCGCTACTTGACGGCCACTCTTTATTACTTGCTTGCGTGAATCCGTTACAGCCCCTGCGTAGAACGTTGTCCTCAAAGTACATATCACATAGATGGTTAGGAACCCTGTTGTGTTAGTTTATAGTATTTTACTTATACAGTTATAATGGCATGTTCTTCCTGTATCTTGCTACATCTCTCTGAGGACCTGGTTATCTCTCCAGGTGTGTGCTTTCATGGTTTACTGCAGGTGTTCTAGCCAAGATTGTGGGCGTCTCCATTTCTTCGAAGATGATCGCTCTTGGTTCGTCTTGATACTTTCATGGATCATTTTCTTGTATACTTTATATCCTTTTGATAGTTGGTAGTGGACTTTGTCTCTGTCCAACGATTGTACCATAAATATTCAAGTTGATTTATATATTATTCTTTTTATTATGGATGAGATTTAGTTTGTCTTGGATACATTTGACAGCTTATGTATACATACAAGGTTTCCATATATTGGAGTGTGCTTCGTATGTATGCAGCTAGCATGATACGTATCTGGTCCCAAGTATTTTGGACTGGGGCGTTACATATCCCCTCCTCGAATCCGTAGTATGTGGGACACAAATCCCCTGAGCAGTCATCTGAAAAATATATCCAGTCAAGATGGAATGAACAAACCTTTTCTAGTAATTCCAATTAAATGACAAAAACTATAAAACAGTTATAGCAAGTAGTACTTGATGAACATGGGAAGAATGAGTCAGAAAATGAAATAGAACAAAAGTTTACTATAGAAGAAAAGTAAATATGATGAATTTAAGAGAACATGGTAATAAAGATTATATATATAGATAACTGAACTAGGATAGAAGTGATGTGACTCCAGACAGTATAATATGAGTCCCATGTGAATCCAGTAGAAATACTAAACCAGCGTATTTGAAATACCACTTTTGACATGTAAATGGCTAGAGAGAAATACGACACATTGCACGCTTGGAAAGCGTACGACAGCTATCTTTCCAGATTAGACCAGTAGGGGTGGTTCCAGCATGATTGATAATATTTACATGTCGAATCGAGTATTTCCCCGCCCGACCAATACAAGTGAATCTATATCCTGACACGTAAATCGAGTACAAGTCCAGCCAGAATGTAAGTGATGTAAGTATGGGTTTCCAATAGGTAATTCCAGAAATAGAGGCCAGACAAGTATAATACGTTTATCGCATGTAATGAATCTAGAATACTAATTTGTGTCGTGTCAGAGAATCATGTAATACTATACTAGAAGTTGAATCATAATAGTCATCAATAAATAAAAACTATCAGAGAATGTACTCGTCTGTCATCCTGAGCAGTAAATATGGATTGATTCCCAAAGTGGAGTCACAAGGACCTATATATGAGATATACAGAGTTACTTGGTGTTCTAGAGTAAACAATATATTTAAATGTATTATTACATGCTTCCAGGCCTTTAATAGGTAAAACCAGGTCGATTGTCAATACCATGCTAAACGAGGTCAATCCTAGGTTTTGGAACCATACTTACCTTACCAAGGTAATCTGTCTATATTAGGCCATACCCATATATCTACACAAATCATATGCACATAGGCACTACCATGCTAAATCCAATCTATTCATCCATTATATATATATATATATATATATATTATATATATATATATATATATATATATATATATAATATATATATATATATATATATATATATATATATATATATATTCATCCATTATAATTATATATATATATATATATATATATATATATATATAAAAATATATATATATATATATATATATATATAATGGATGATATATATATATATATATTATATATATATTATATATATATATATATAATATATATATTGGCCTATATAAATAGGTAAATCTACATCTAGTCTTTACCTACCATTAGATTACATTATCCATTACCCTATATTACCTATCCCATGTTATCCCTATACTAGGCATTACCTATTTAGCAATATTTCTTAGGAAATTCCAAATCACCTATACCCTATGACACCTCACCTAGGTAATTCCATTACCTCTACTTATAGGTAAAGTCAATCCACCTATGCCTATCCTTGCATTACTTCCATAGATACAAATTGTCTAATCCTAATCATTACCTAAACCTACATGTCAATGCCCCACACTTGTGCTATCCTACCATATACCATACACTACATCATATATAGGAAATCCCCATACACTAATTGTGAGTATACCTACATACTTATCCATGTATATATATATATATATATATATATATATATTATATATATATAATATATATATATATACCCGTACCCGGATATACGGGTACAATACGTGGGCCACGCCCAGCCTACGCCGCAGTATCGGCGGTAGAACGCTGTCAAGTATACTAAACTAACTATAACATCTAATGATCCATAACTAGAAATGTACTCATGTCACATCACAAAACTAAGGAAGATAAGACCAGAATTAATAACAATATCACTAGAACAACTAGAATCTACAATGATTCTATGACAGGAAAAATAAGGAAGGAACAACAAGACTACTAAGGATAACTACTAGGCAACTCACATAGAAGAATAGTGAGATCCACCTCAGCAAGCAACATCATGAAGTCCAATACTGAGGGCACAACTACTCCTAAAATTTTATCAACATATCCAGTCAGGATGGAACGAGCACAAATCTCAAATAACAGTTCTAGTTAGACGATATTGAAAATGTAGCAGTAAATAGAGAGAATATACGAGGTAAAATAATGTATACATGAATCATGGTAAGGCATGTCAAGACTGTAATGAATGTAAAAATAAGAAAACTGTATATATCATGTACAAAAATCTGGAACTATATCTATGTGAGTTTAGTATTAGTTTCAACATGTGATCGGCTTAGAACTTGATAATATTTGGCCTGGCTAATCATACGTGAGTGTATGATTAACACTATACAATAATGATACAATAATCTGTGGGGTATTGATCACATATCTACGCTAACACCCCCATCCCCGACTAATATAGTGGATCCAGTCATGACACGTCATGACACGTGATTCTCTGAGAAGGTAGCTAGCCTTCGCAGGAATCCTGTCTATACAATGCACAAGGAACTAGAAAGACTTGCACAAGGCATACCATATAAGAGGAATAACATCTTATGACGGGATCCAGACAATACCAATCCGTGTGAACAATGTGTCAAGAGAACAAGGATATCTACACTAAATACAAGAAACATAGACGATATCATAAAACAGAAATATTATCAGAGAATGTACTCGCCTGTGATCTGGTGGAATATGTCAACTGGTCCAAGAACAGTGCCTCGAGGACCTATAGGTGGAATATTGTATCAATATAAGGGTTTGGAAGTAAAATCAAGTCATACTAAGTCAACTAGGTCAAGAAAAGTCAAAGCAAGTCAAACTAGGTCAATCTAAGTCAATGGTCGACTTATAGTTGACTTTTGGTCCACTGGTCAACTCTGGTCAACTCTAGGTCAAACTTGACTAACGTTGACTAACAGTTGACTTTGGGTCAACTGGTCAACTTCGGTCCAGTTCCAATCAATTTTATGCTACGGTTGACTTCCGGTTGACTTTTGGTCAAAATAGTCAACTGTGGTCAACCAAGGTCAAAACTAGTCTAACCTAGGTCAAATGTTGACTCTACTTCGACGTTCAGTCAAAGTAGTCAAGCATGGTCAAACTGGATCAAAGCTAGTCTCTATAAACATCTACAAGGTCAGCTTATGAATTTCAGTGATTTAGAAATTACTGAAATCGACGGGTCTCTAAAACAACCCAAAATGAGAAAATATTATAATAATAGGATGACACAAAAAAGGAAATAAATATACAGATGTTGTCGGATGATGAAACTAACATCACCAACGTGTCCAGAATAGTCAAATCAGCTAGGATAGCCTGTCCAAAAGTCCAATTTGGACACAGGGGCAAAACGGTAATTTTGGGCCAAAATGATGTCCGCCGTTGGACACACTTTGTACCGAAAAATGTGCCAAAATAAAAGTGCACAAAACCTAACAAATTATATGTCCACGAATCTAGAATGACGTTACGAACCCAACGGTATATCCAGAATGGATTCCGTTGACCCGATCTCAAATTGGTCCGTTGACCAGGACATTAAAATTCTGATTTGCACGAAAAAGCGTGTCGGAGCCAATGTCCTCAAACTCAACAAATTATATGTCAACGAGTCCAGAATGATAATACGAACTCAACGGTATATCCAAAATTGGATTCCGATGAGCCGAACTCAAAATGACCTGTTGACCCGGATATTAGTATCCGACTTGCACCAAAATGTGTGCCGGAACCAATGTCCACTAAAACCTAGCAAATTATATGTCAACGAGTCTAGAATGACGATACGAAATCAACGGTATATCCAGAATTGGATTTCGATGAGCCGATCTCAAAGTGACCCGTTGGCTCAGAAAGTGGGACCCGCTTTGTACCGAAATGGTGCCAGGGCCCACGTTCTCCAAATCAAGCAAACTTTATATAAAAACATGCCAGAACGACGCCACGAGTCTACTGGTGGTGTCAGAAATTGAATCTGGAGTCCCGGGTTCAAAAATAGAATTTAACAAGTGCAACACTAAGAATTCGAACGGCCAACTTTGGCGTCGAATTCGACCGACCTAACAAGCTCAAACTGAAATGAAATCTAAAGGGGGCAGGAAGAGGGTTATACCAGATTCGCATAGGAACTGTAGAATGCCCACCGGAGCTGCGATGGAGGAGATACGAGTCGACGAAGTCGGCTCCACAAAACTGTCCAAAAATAGTTCAAATTAAAACGTCAACTTGGTGGCCAGTTTTGATGTATCAAACGACGAAATTAACGGTTCAAACTTGAAAGAGGTGAAGAGGGATATACCGAGATTGAGACGGAGCAAGGAGTTCGCCGATCCAACGGTCGGATCTCCCAGAAAATTGGTGCAAAGTCGCTGCGACGGAACGCCATTTCTGAGTTCAAAACTCGCGCGCGCCGACGGGATCTCGTTCAAAATGCACGAATCGGGTGTTTCTCGTGCCAGGGAAGAGGGGAAGCGCCACGGGGGCCTGCCTGGGGTTGCGCCCGACCAAGGGGGGCCGACCCCGGCTGGCGGCCGCCGCGGCGACGCGCGGTTGGCCAGCAAGGCTGCTGCCGCCCGCGCGCCTGCTGCTCCGGCTTGTGCAGCTGCTGCCGTCGCGCTCCAAGTCCATCTTGGACTTGGAAACTCAAATCTTGGCCGTAGGCCAATATCCTATTTACCCTTAAAAAGGGTAAAATTCTAACTTAGGCAATTATCAAGTTAGCCTACCTACGCTTGATATTTTGACCCGATGACCAAAAGTCAACTGTAAGTCAACTTTCGACCTAGTTTGATTCGAATTGTCTTCCAATGTCCTCCTATGACCAAGGTTAACCTAATTAGACGTGTCTTGACCTAGTATGACTTTGTTAGGCCTAATATGACTTAGATTGACCATGTACAATCTAGTTTGACCTAGTTTGACCTAGATTGACTTAGTTTGACGTGTCTTGACCTTTTGACTCAGTATGACTTAATTTCACTTCCAAACCATTATATTGATATAATATTCTATCTATAGGTCCTCGAGGCACTGATCTTGGACTCAGTCGACTTATCCATCACAGCGCAGGCGAGTACTTTCTCTGATAATATTCTGTTTTATGATATCGTCTTTGTTTCTAGTATTTAGTGTAGATTATCCTTGTTCTCTTGACACATTGTTCACACGGATTGATATTTGTCTGGATCCCGTCATAAGATGTTATTCCTCTTATATGGTATACACTAGGCAAGTCTTCATTGTTTATTGTTCATTGTATAGATACGATTCCTGCATAGGCTCGCGACCTCCTCAGAGAATACGTATCATGACGTGTCATGACTGGATCCACTATATTAGTCAGGGATGGGGGTGTTAGCGTAGATATGTGATCAATACCCTATAGTATTATATTGTATATTATATTGTATCATTGTATCACTATAGTATTCTCATTGTATAGTGTTAATCATACACTCACGTATGATTAGCCAGGCCAAACATTGTATCAAGTTCTAAGCCGATCACATATTGAAACTAATACTAAACTTACATAGATATAGTTCCAGATTTTTGTATATGAGTTATACTTTTTCTTGTTCTACATTCAGATTACAGTCTTGACATGCCTTACCATGATTCATGTACACATTATTTACTTCATAGATTCTCTCTATTACTGCTACATTTTCAATATCGTCTAACTAGAACTGTTATTGACATTTGTGCTCGTTCCATCCTGACTGGATATGTTGACAAAATTTTACAGATTGTGGCGAGGAGGATTGTCCTACCTACTACGTTCCTCATGACGTAGTCGGTCTAGACTTGGAGACCTTGGTTCAGCTGGGCTTAGCTCCGTCCGATGAGCCTCTAGCTTAGTTAGACTAGACATTTTAGAATGGACCTTGTCTCCAGCTTGCTACTTATGTTATTATATTATATATATTTTGGATTGTATAAGAGACTTGGACTTAGACTTGTATATTATTTGTGTTTGGACTTGACAGGTTATATTTTTATCGTCATGTTGTCTTTATCTTTCAGTCTTTACTTTATCATCTTAGAGTTGTGATTGAACACATATATATTCATTGCTTGTTTCTCTGTTCGGAGTTGACCATATTCTCGACAGGTTTTTGATATATATATAAACTGTTGTTAGAGTAGAAAACCGACAGCGTTCCATGCCGTTTTTACGGTGTGGACTGGACGTTGTTACGCACACGTGCCCTTACAGCGGGTGCGGGTCGTGACATATATATATATTTGGGTGTCCACTTCTTAATGGAGCTTGGGGGCATGCTCCCAAGGAGGCTCGACTCGCGCCCTCCACGCCGGGGTGCCTCACCGTTCCCAATGGGCTATGGGCTACGGCCTCGGGAATATTATATATATTATATATATATATACACACACACACTCTACTCACCACACAAAATTTGTGACACACACTTAATTACATAGGGACAGTGAACCCCCATCTCTGTTATGTGCAACAGAGCCACACATAAGGCTTGTGCAGCCTCGAATATGAGTGAACTCTATGCTACCATATTAGATAGGAACCCCTACCTACTCTTTATTACTCGAGCCCATCATACTTGAACTACAATTAAAACCTGTACACTGAATCCCTTAACCCCCAAATCACTTCACTGATACACATGAAGCTCTTGTTCATTGAATCACACCTTCAACCATCTGCCAATACCTGCGACCTTAGCTAACTATCCCATTATAAGCTCTCACACTCACTATACACTCATATATATATATATATATATATATATATAATATATATTATATATATATATATAATATATAATATATATAATATATATATATATACATAACATTACTCACACACACATGACACAATTCTTCCCACTCACTTACCTACCATTCCAAACAGTGGCCAATTGGCCTGTGCTGTCATACTCCCATGCAGGACTGATATAGGATTTCTATTTAACTGATATAATGGAGTATTTCCCCTACCTTCACTGATGATACACAAATAGACACAAGGTCTATACACATATAGACTGATACACACACTCATGGCTGATACATATGGTCAATTCCTATGTTGTTATTGTCCTGCTACTATAATAACTAAATCTGAGCCTAATTCCTATCAGTTACTGATATATGGATTCAATAGGTCCTATTATATAACCATATGTATACAGGACATGATCCTTCTTAGGTGTCAGTGATTGATACATAATGTAATTATAGGACTAGTACAAGGAGATATTTAAGTATCAATGACTGATACTATGGCCTATGTAACTGATGCCTAAATGCCTCAAGACTGATACATTATAAAATCAAATAACTGATACTAAACGTGCAATGAGGTTGATATAAACTTCCTTTATACCACTGATACACATACTTCATTGGCCTCTAGGCTCTAACTGATACACACTTTTACCAATGGAGCCCCTAACCTGTATACTACTGTTGTTACTTCTATCTCTTCTAAAACCCATCATGTATGCACAAAGGTACATGGTTAGTCATATTTAATTTGCCAACCACCTGTGCAAACTATTACACCAACCTACTGCTCTTAAATCCTATGCTCACTAACCCAAACACCCTTAAGGATACTGTTGTGTTCCCCATTTCACCCTACACTCTATCACATAGGTTTAGTTCTCTCTTATCCTAAAGCTGCTGCTAGGCTCCATTTACCCACCTTTCATATTGCTATGGCATGCCCGAGCCTACCCTGTGAATATCATGTTGTTATTGATCTGTTACCAAGCAGCAATGCTACTAACTGAGCAGCCAAGTGTTGCTACAACGTGATTCAGCAACTGTTGCTGCTTGTAATACGATAACAACAAATGATGCTACATGCAAGCAGCTAATTGTTGCTGGTATTGCGCTTACTTCACCCTTTTAATACTTTATTTGTACTTAATCAAGCTTTAAGTGAAACATTTTCCCCTATTGGACTATACAAGTTCCTTTTATATAGCTCTATATCAGGTTCATTTACCTCTTGCTGTAATTTAGACTTAGCAGCAACCATATACTACTTGACATTTGTTTATGCCTGGCTAACTTTTTCCATTATATACTATTTGCTTTGGTTTAAAAGCAATGAGTGGCTGTGCATAATGAGTTTTGGTGTTATACCATATGATACTTAATGATGCCATCATGCCATCACCTGATTTCGGTATCTCTTTCTTTGTAAGGCTGTTATGTGTACCATATGATATTTAATGATGCCATCGCTGGTTCTTCTACTGCATACTGGAACCTTTTTTGTCCTACATTGGTCTGCACCCCCAGAATTGAATCCTCTTCTAATGCTATGTAACTGATACTCTAACCAAGCTACACACACACACACATAAATATCAGTCCAAAACAGTCCACATCCTATTCTATGTAAAATCCTATAATACCCATATATAATCACTAAAAAATATACAAAAGATGATCTATATTAATTACATCTAGAAACAAGTGCCAAAACTGAATTTAGAGCATTGGTATATCTTTTGGTCATTTTGTCAAATACTTGGCGTGCATATCACGATACGCCATGATACGCACTCCAAATGGATCCAAACTTGACCCCAAGAATACTTACTAGTAGAGCATAATGAACCTATTCACAAGCCCTAGAAATATCATTCTCGAATTTCTCCCAAAATGGGTCAAAATACAAAGGGAAAAAAAATCCTCAAATGGAAAAAGAAAAGTTTAAACTCCTCACCATTGGCAAACCTAAAGCATGGGAGTCCCTAATTGATGCATCTACACTATTTACTACGAATTAAAGGGTTTAGGATGCGTTTTACCTATTGGGAGATGGATTTCCAGTAAAAAAAAGTCCTAAGATCTAGAAGCCCTCAAACTCCAAGTGCTCTAATCCCTTTAAGCTTGCTTCTAGAGCCTTATCCTCTCAATGGGAGAGAACGAGACCAATTTGGATTGATTTGGAGGAAATTTGAGTGTAGGGATAATTTGGGGAAGAACCTTCCAAATTAGGGTTACGGATTTCAAAGGAAAGAGGAAGAAGAAGAAGTTATTCTTCTTATAGGCTATGGGGAATGTGTTGGATGTCCAAAATAGGTAGGTTTAGGGTTTTGGGCTAGTATGAAATGTCTATAAGGTCCCTCTATGTGTCATGACAAGTTTACGAATTAAACATTCCTTCATAATTAGGTGTTTAGTCAAATTTCCTAATTAATATTGCTAGTCTAGCTAGAGGCTAACCAAAGTTCAATTAGGCTAGTCCTAATTGAGTGGTCGTGTAAAGTCGGTTTATGTCCTCTAGGATCACTAATTGCTATTCTAACTAAAGGCTAACCACTTATCATATACAATAATTTATCATATGCACTATATTAAATAATTATAGATAATTAATCAAAAATATAAATTCTAGTTTTGTAAAACAACTTATCGTTCAAAATATAATTTGAATTCACAATGATAACAAGAAATAGAAAAAGTAAAAAATATCCCTAATCTGGAAAAGTGGTGATTTAATCCTATCCCTCTTAGAAAAATTTCGTCCTTGAAATTTAAAGTTGGTCGTACTCCTTCTAGGTCAAACCCTCAACAATCAAAGTCAAGAAATTTCTACCTAACAATGTGTAAGATCATGGTCCTACTGATCGTGATTTTATAGTCTCAAGCGAGGTTACTACACGATCTATCACAGCACAAAATATTCTAACGGTACTAATAAAACCACACAACATGATGTAAAAGGACAGAAAGAAGAACAAAAAAAGACAGACCTGCTAACTCATCACCTGTAGCATCGGCCTCCTCGATCGTCAATGCAAAAGCCCTGCCCCTCTGGGGTATATCCCTCTGATGGTGTGGGGCATGATGCTGCACCACAGGTGGCCTAATTTAACCCCTACTTCATGATACTCAAGAAACATGTACACTGCTACTTTATTCCATTATACTAGGGTACTATCTATAGGGTATCTATTCTACAATCCGGTAACCAACGTGTCTATCCTGAATCATATTATCCAGAATCCTTGTCACGTCAGTAGGTATGGTCCCGATAAACTATAGGGTCCATAACTAAGGTACATACCTCTAGTATCATGGTATCTAAAATTTTTGCCCTACCGCATGCTTGGCTTTGAAAACTCTGAATTCCATAAACGAGAGAATGATATAAAAAATCAGGCCACATGTCTTCATCATGCCAGCTAATATGGTCGTCGTAGACTCTAGATTCCATAACTGAGGCAACTTAGTCCATAAAATTTATCTTGGTATAAAATCAAAGTCAACAATGAATACCAAGAATCAAATTCAACAATGGACAAGGGAGAGTAGATAGAAACAAATGGAAACATACTCCGAAACATAGTTTACAGTGAGATTCTTAGGGTCATCCGAAGAATCTCTCAAGGAATCCTAAGTGTGATTGAGTATCCTCTCATCCTATAGCCTATTCCTTATCTCCTATCGCAGGCTTGCAGCAGTACAACTAAGCTGTTGTATTACCACAACATCGCACTAAGGCGAATCTCGACCTGCAAGGGCCATTACTAAAAACGTGTCACGACCCACACTCGGTATAGGGCACGAGTGCGTGACAGTGTCCAGCCTATATCGCAGCATCGACGGTAGAACGTTGTCTAGGTTACTAACTATCAATCTCACACAATAATATAATGTACGTGTCATATATCTCAACTCCAGAATGGTGGAAAAAGTACAATGATAATGGTAAATACTCAATCACAATCTAAAGTACGATAAGGTATCAAAGAAGTCTAATATACTTCAAAGTCTAAAACATCAATAACTTCTAATACAATATCAAATCCAAGTCTCAAATGTAAAAACAAAATCTCCATTATATTTACATGCCGAGAGTTCTAACAGTAAATCTAACACAAGCCAAAACTAGTAACTAAGTCTCTCGGTAATCACTCAAGAATCAGGACCCATGGTTGCTATTCCCTCCTCGAATCTGTAGTGTGTGGGACACAAATCCCCTGAGCAGTCATCTAAAAAATATATTCAGTCAGGATGAAACGAGCACACCTCTTCTAGCAATTCCAATTAAATGACAAAAATTATAAAACTGTCACACTCACTTCTTTAATTAAGGATATTTTAGTCTTTGTGCATTATTTTTGAATTTATTTAAATTGTTAATTAAATTGATTGTTGTGTGATTTGGATTGGTATTTTGGTAGGACCTAGATGGTATAACCTTAGTCAACCTTGTCTAGAAGCCCAATAATGTGATTAGTGTTATTATTGGCTAATTAGTTTTAATTTAGAATTTTTTTACCGATTTTTCTAGAATTATTTAAGGATTTTTTAAGCCTTTTTATAAGCCTTTTTAAGCTTTTTGTCATTGAGCCTTTGTAGCAACCTAGGAATGCTTGGCCATGACTTAACCTAACCCTAATACCCCCCCTAGCATGGTCGGCCAAGCATAGCAGTAGCCCCTCTTATTTGTAAAGAATTTCCATAGCCTCCATTAGATCAAAACCCTAGTTTCCCTTTGCTTCGAACCCTAACTTTCTCATCCGGCATCCGATTCGTGACAAACGAATTACGTTGCGACCATGGGGAGGAGAAGAACTTGCTGGAGCATTGCTAGCAAGGAGTTGAAGGCATTCGTTCGGGAAAAATCGATCGTCGGAGTGCTCGAGGAGTCACTTTCATTGAGTTTTCGACTCTCAATAGGTAAACCATGTTCTAGCAAAGTTTTTCTGATTTTTTTCATATTAGCATGCATCGAGGTACCCTCGACCTGTAGGTTTAGTTTCGTTCGATTTCGTGTCCGTTCGATGTGCGTATCGGACACGTATCGGAGTTGCAACATAGGTGTTCGACGATATTACCCAATGGATTGAAACTTATTATTTTTGAATCTATTTATATATTTGGATAGCCCTAGACATAAGGATCCCAACCCCGTAGTTTTTGACACGAATCGGGCTCGTGTTTGCGTCCAAATAGGACACGAACATGGTGAATGTGCAGGCCGCGCGCGTGTCCTACTACCGTGCGTTGATTGTACGATGCACAGGCCACGTGGTCGTGTGCCACTTGGCATGTAGGTGGGGGAAATGTCTGTGGACACGTCCCCCAAGTTTCGTGTCGTCTCGATTCGAATCGAGGGAGTAATTGCGACCGCACGGGTTGACACACGCACGGGCAAGCGCACGCCGCTGACATGGCCATCGTGCCGATACGTGTGGACATGTGGACTCGATCCGATGTGTCCTATATGTAGCCCTATACCTAGCCTATCCTAGGACACGACCACGACACTTGTGGTGGGATACACGAGTCCTAGACTCACCATCCCGCGTGTACGATGCGGTGCACTGTTTTGTGCACACGCGCACAGGCCGCACGTGGACACAGGCTTCGTACACGTCAGACACGACACTTGGCCGCATGTGGAATCGGCCAGTAGGTCAGGTTTTCTGATACGCACTCCATGGACACGATACGGACACGGGTTCGACCCCGTGAGTACCCGAACACGTCACGCACATAGATACCTTCGTGTTTACCAAGTTTCACGGATTCTAATTGTGTATATTGCATTTTGGGCATTGAGTTAGATTTCGGGTTTTCGATTTATATGTATATTTGAATTGTTTTGTGATATTTCAAATTTCTGAGATTTAATTCATAATTTCTGAGTTTATAGGAAGTTATTAAGATTCTGGACTTGTGGGTTTTAGTCCCTAATTTACTTTCAATTATTTCCATCATAATGATATAATTCCTATTTGCCTTATGAATATATAATATATAATATATATTTATATATATATATATATATATATTATATATATTATATTATATATATATATATTATATATTATATGTGTGTGGGTGTGTGTGTGTGTGTGTGTGCGTGGTAGATGTGTTTTAAATATTGATAATGTATATATATTTTGATGAGATTTGTCGAGCTAGATCAATTCCAGGTCTGAGTTCATTTTCCCCTTCGTAAACCCAACATTTTCTCTCTTATACATATATGTGTATAAATTGGGTTATGTATATATATAAGTTTCCTTTAAATAGAATTGTGTATATATATATATATATATATATATATATATATATATATATATATATATATATAGTGGTATATATAACCATTTATTCGTAGAATTGTACCCCCCCTAACAGCAGCTCTTCATACACACACACACACACAATCTCTTCACAAGTTCAAGTGCATGTGTGTGTGTGTGTGTGTGTGTGTGTATATAATATATATATATATATATATATATATATAGTAGTATGTAATTTTTTGTTTGTGAATGTAACCTAGGGAGTGTTTTAGTCAGATTAGGATTGATCCAAGGAGCCTAGAATGGCCGAGTTGACCAACAAGTTGACAAAAGTCAACTTTGGGTCAAACTTGATCCAAATCGACTCAAACGAACTTAGAATGACTTGAAAACTTGTGCTTGACCTAAAAATTAGTAAACAAACTAGTTGACTTATAGTTGATCAGGTTTGACCAGAGTTGACCAGAGTTGACCAAGGTTGACTTTGACCTAGAAGGACCTAGAATTATGTAGAATTGCATTGTAGGCATTTCTTATGATATTTTAGACCTTGTTGTGACTTGTGGTTGTTCTAAATAGGATTACATCACTCCAGTTCAGTTGCACTACCTTATCAGCAGCTTGGAATACTAGGCGAGTACATTCTCTGACCGTTTTATTCTTGTTTAGACATATTTACTTGTTATAGACTAGTTTACTTGTTGTTGTCACGATGTTATCACGGATTAGTACTATATGGATCTCTTCATGCGATGTTATTCCTCGGATACATCGGATATATTATGCTATATACTTTATCATGTGCATCGTCTACTCATTGTATTCGTATTTATTCATGTATACTCATGTGACATTCATGTACACTCATGATGTGAGCCTTCATGTATAATCCAGTGTTTATGTGGACTAGCTATCCATGTGACACTACTTCTTGTGCAATAACATAACCTGGACAGATCCTTGTGTACTGATTGGGACATGGAGAGTATTTATTTGGTTATGTGATCTACACCCTTTTCATTACAACTCTAAACTAGATTTAAGTCAGGTATACCTAAGCCAGTTTACATAACTAGATTGTGCTCTACACCACGTAGTTAGTTCGTTCTTATTATATCATGTATGTCTCTTTTCATATTATGTTCTCTTTTACAGTCTCATTTTTATCAGCAGTTCATGTATATTCTATAGCTTATTTCATATTTTCTTTCATGTTATGATCTGTGTGAGAGATATATTCATTCCTGTCCTGACTTGACTGAAAATATTATAAATGATGAGGATTGTTGCGCACTTACTATGGAGCAGGCTTAGTTGACACATGTGACTGGACCCTCAGCAGGATCCAGTAGTCCGCTGAGG
>JANAVB010027596.1:10205498-10292031 GCA_029216955.1 Iris pallida
TGAGGGCATACCTGTAGACAAGCCACATGACAAATACACAGACCATGAGAAGGCAAAGGCTAGTCTAGATGTACGTGCCATCAATGCACTATTCTGTGCAATTGAGAAAATAGAGTTTAATCGTGTTTCTACCTGTACTATGTCTCATGAGATTTAGAAATAGAAACTTCTTGAGGTGACTCATGAAGGTACTTCCCAAGTGAAGGAATCCAAAATCAGCAGACTAATATGGGAGTATGAATCTTTTAAGATGAAACTCGATGAGCAATTACACAGATGTTTACTCGTTTTCTATTACTAATCCTTTGCAATCTTTTGGTAAGGATTACAGCAATCATGAGAAAATTAGAAAAGTGCTATGGGCTCTAACCAAAAATTGGAACCCAAAGACAACTGCGATCATTGAAGGAAATGATCTCATCACAATGACTCTGGAGACACTTATGGGCAAACTCATGACCCATGAGTTGGACTTAGAAGAATTTGAAAAAGCTACTCCTAAAGAAAAGTTTATCGCCTTCAAAGCTCAAGCCAAAAGAGTCGTATGCAATGATTCTGATGAAGAATCATGTAGTGGTGATGCGCAAGCCCTGCTAGTAAGGAACTTCAGGAAATTTTTGAAGTTTGAGAGATCAAACCGAAAGAAGAAATACGTCCGCAAAAGTAAAGAAGACACCATATGCTTCGGATGCAAGAAGTCAGGGCATATCAAAAAGGATTATTCATTGTCAAAAAAAAAGTCCATATGAAAGATCAAGATCAAGCACGAAGGCTATAATAAGTTGAAAGTATGCAAACATGAGCATCTGGCATGAGAGTGAGGCCAGTGAGTCAGAGGAGAATGATAGACCTTGCAGCACTGCTTATATCTGTCTTATGGCATTTAATAAGGTACCTTCTAACCCTCTGTATGATATTTTACTTATGATGAATTAGAGACAACCTTTAGTGAACTACTTGATGAACACAAAAATGTGTTAGACAAGTACAAGCAATCTTACAAAGAGGTTAAGGCATGCACAACCGAGGTAGCACGACTGTCTAATCTTCTTGAAGACATTAAAGAGATGTCTGCTATAGGTAACATGGATGAGATAGCCAAGCTCAAAGTAGACTATCTTGAGGCTATTTTCACCATAAAAAGAAAGAAAGAGACTATTTCAAAATGCAAGATCTTTATGACATAGAAAAGAAGAGACACTTAGTCACAGAACAAAGACTCATTGATATGACTACCAAATATGAAGAGTCTTGTGTATTTCTAAAAATTTAGAAATCAAGTTAGGCAAATAGGCTATCCCTGTTACACAGCCTAAGGTTATTCCTAATCCCAAGCATACAACTAAGAGGACTAAACCACAGAAAGCATGCAAGCAACACTCCAATCACAATTATGCTTTCACATATAGGTTTCCAAAGAAGACACAAAAGCATGTCAACTTAGAAACCAAAAGCACATTTTCAAAACTTACTTGCATGTACTGTGGTACTCACAAGCACATATCATAGTATTGTCTAGCAAAGAAATTTGTTGACAATCAAACACTTGTTTGGTTTCCTAAGACTAATAAAAAAGGACTCTTAAAGAAATGGGTACCAAAGGATTCATCTACTAGTTTTGTAGGTGGACCTTCAACCCTCTCATGCTAGAAGCAAGTGGATCCTCGATAGCGGATGTTCGCGACATATGACTGGTGATGCATCTTTGTTCGCTACGCTATTGGTGAAGAAAGAAGGATATGTTTCCTTCGACAATAACTTGAGAGGGGATATATTGGTAACGACACTGTTGGTATGACTCCCTACCTAATAATAAGAGACGTATGTCTAGTTACAGAGTTGAAACATAACCTACTGAGCATAAGTCACTTGGCAGATAATGGTTGGCATCAACTTTGTAAATACAAATTTCTATATATGATTTGTCATCGGGTAATCCCGTATATGAAGGAATTAGGAAAGATAATGTTTATATTTTCTTTTTAGAGAGTACTAACAATACAGGAAAGTGCCTAATAGTAAATCAATATAAAAGTTGGCTATGGCACATGAGGCTAGGACATGCCAATATGAATACTATCTCACGACTATGCACCAAAAAGTTGGTAAAAGGACTCATAAAAATCATATTCAAGAGAGACAGGTATGTGCTGATTGTAAAAAGAATAAAGCAACTAGGTCAACTTTTAATTCCATCAACGTTGTAAGTACTTCTAGACCCTTACAGTTAATTCACATAGATTTGTTTGGTCCTAGAGTCGCTAGTCTTGGTGGTAAGCTCTACGCTTTTGTAATTCTTGATGATTTCTCTCATTATACATTGGTTTTCTTTTTATCAAATAAAAGTGATGCTATTTTTTAATTTCAAATATTTTGTAAAAAGATACTAAACGAAAAAGGTTTAATTGATGATTACTCGAATCCGAAGTGATTATGGTAGCAAATTCGTAAATGCTGATTTAAAAAGTTTTGTGATGATAATGGATACTACTACGAATTTTCTTGTCCTAGAACTCTCCAACAAATGGTGTTGTGGAGCGGAAGAATCAAACTCTAAGTGAGATAGCTAAAGTGTCACGACCCCACCCGATATATGGCACGAGTGCGTGACAACACCCATCCTTCGCAGCAGAATCAGTGATAGAACACTATCTAGGTCACTAACTATCAATCTCACACAATATTATAATGTACCTGTCATAGATCTCAACTCCAGAATGGAGGACAAAGTACAATGATAATGGTAAATACTCAATCATAATCTAAAGCAAGATAAGATATTAAAAAAGTCTAATAAACTTCAAAGTCTAAAACATCAACAACTTCTAAAACAATATCAAAATCCAAATCTCAAATATAATAACAAAATCTCCATTATATTTTATGCCAAGAGTTCTAACAGTGAATCTAACACAAGCCAAAACTAGTAACTAAGTCTCTCGTAATCACTCCTGCGAATTAGGACCTATGGTTGCTATCCTGTAAAACCCCTATTTTAATTATTTTTTATTATTTTATTAGACTTAAAAATGAATTTATACAATTGCTGGTTTTATTTTTTTTATGACCCAGTTTGGCCAATTCAGCCAGAACAGGGCCCGAAACAAAATTTAAGCCCATGTGAGCAGGTAGTGTGACCAAATGTGGCCATGTAGACATATTTTATGTACTTAGAAATATCTCCTAAATTATTTTAGAATTTTATGTACAATTTCTAATTATTTAAATATTTGTATAATTATTGGTATTTTATTTTTAAATAATATTTTACAAGATTGTACATGTTCCGGACCCGGATGAGGGTGTGTGGTAAAGTTCACACGTTGGAACAATTTTTATTTTTATTACTAAAGTTATTTTGTAAAAATTAAATAGATATTATTATTGTTGATATTATTTGATATTATGTGATATTATTATTGTTGCCTTTTATGGCAATTTAAATTTGTGTATATATGTAAAATATATTTAGATGCATTATATATATAGTAGATAATATTAAACTTTTATTTCAAATTGGTGGAGATTTTATGGTATGTTTAGATATACTTAATAGATATAGGTATATACTATATAAATGATTTATAAAAAAAAGAAAAAAAAATAAGTGGTGGGGCCGACCACCCCACCATAAGTAGCTAGCAGCTTGCGCCCTTAAAGCAGCAGCATGCCAAGCATGGCCGCCCCCTTATAAGCAATTGTAATAGCAGCAATTGTAATAGCAGCTATTAACTCAAAAAGAAAACCCTAAATTTTTTCTCCATCTTTCCTCCTCTCCTCCATCTCCTCCCTTTCCTCGGCGTGCGTGCCCAACCTCGCCGGAGCAACAGCAGTTCCGTCTCCCGGTCGTCCCGACAACAACAACAGAATTTAAAAATAAGGTACCCATCTTCTCCGTTTGATTTCTCTCTCGATTCTAATCCGATTTTAGATCCGTAAATTCGTGTAGAAAGCCCACATGACCCTCTTCGAGATCCCCAGGTTGATTTCGACATGGCCATCCAACTTGCTCGAAAAATTGAGGCAACGTTGGAGGAAAAAAACCACTTTTCTGGAATATTAAAAACTGTTTTGAAGTGACAACTTGTCGGCCACTTTTCCTTCTGTACAATAGTTTTTGTAAAAACTAATTGAAGACAGTCAAAGACAACCTAACCGAGATTGTAACGCACTTTTTGGAGTCACTTTTCATCAAGTATGTAGAAAGTTACACGTTGTTAAAGTTTTCCAAAAAAATTGTAAATTCTGTTTTCAAAAATTAAAAAACACCGATGCGGCGTGCGCCCTGACAAACCAGGCGACGTGGTCGCGCACTATATGCATCGAAAGGCGCGTATGAATGTTGTCGACGTGTGGGAACTGACGGAACCCAATTTTGTTGCATGTGCGCGACGAAATCAGTGTGTATCCGTCGAGATACCCCCGTATCGACCCTTTGCAAATTAAGTCACAACTTTGTGCACACTCATCACGATGAAACTTGCGCCATTGGACTCAAAATATTTTTTGGTCCTGTGAGCCAAGTTTGGTCCGATTCTGAGATAGTTGATCGGGACGCTATTTTGGCGGGCCCACAATCCCACTCAACGGGCGATTTTGTGCACAGCCTACCGGAATCCAAAATTGGACATACCGTTGGGTTCGTCTCATCAAAACAAATCCATAGACATATAGTTTGACGACTTTAGAGATGGTAGATTCTGGCGCACATTTTGGTGCAAAGCTGATTCAACGACGGACATCATTTTAACCCGAAATTACGATTTTGCCCCTGTTCCAGAATTTAACTTTTGGACAGGCATTTCCTAGGTATATCTTTTACACCGAGTACGTTTTTGATGTTTTTTTCAGCGTCCGGAGTTGTTTGGAGATTGTGACGTTTCTTGGCTGACATTGTGATTTCCTGGACTTGCCATTTTGCACCACCTGACAAGATACCTTGCCATCTTTACTGCTTACATTTAGTTGCATTTTATTTCATTTATTGTATCTATATTTCTTGTTTATTTTCTTTGCTTGTGGACATAGAGTTAAGGGACCTCCGTCAATAGGATGCATGTCATTGACTTTGTCACGATTGTATCACGAGTTGTGTGTGAGTTGTGAGTATCATGTAGTGGTCACTTGCATGTTGGCTGATCACCTGTGCTCATGCTTAGGAATAACTGTCAATAGATGCATGTTAGAAGACTTGACAGTTATCTATTATAAACCCGTGTTGTGGAAACGACACGTGTTGGTGTGTCGTGGTACGATGCATGTATAGTATCATTGGGGGAGGGGACAGCTACTAGCGTAGGGGCTACATTTACTTTTTACACATTTATGGGTGATAGTGACTCGGATGAGCACTACGTGCTGCCGGCCGATAGTGTCTCGGATGAGCGCTACTTGACGGCCACTCTTTATTACTTGCTTGCGTGAATCCGTTACAGCCCCTGCGTAGAACGTTGTCCTCAAAGTGCATATCACATAGATGGTTAGGAACCCTGTTGTGTTATAGTTTATAGTATTTTTACTTATGCAGTTATAATGGCATGTTCTTCATGTATCTTGCTACATCCCTCTGAGGACTTGGTTATCTCTCCAGGTGTGTGCTTTCATGGTTTATTGCAGTGTTCTAGCCAAGATTGTGGGCGTCTCCATTTCCTCGAAGATGATCGCTCTTGGTTCGTCTTGATACTTTCATGGATCATTTTCTTGTATACTTTATCTCCTTTTGATAGTTGGTAGTGGACTTTGTCTCCGCCCAACGATTATACCATAAATATTCAAGTTGATTTTATACTATTATTCTTTTTATTATGGATGAGATTTAGTTTGTCTTGGATTACTACATTTGACAGCTTATGTATACATACAAGGTTTTCATATATTGGAGTGTGCTTCGTATGTATGCAGCTGGCATGATACGTATCTGGTCCCAAGTATTTTGGGACTGGGGCGTTACATGTTTTGTGGTGGCCCATGCAGGTCAAGTTTGTCACTTCGGTTACGTAAATGTACGGTGTGAGCCCTGCAACATAGGATTAGAATCTAGGAATCTCATGCATACAGCTTGACCTCTTTCTTGGCTTCAAATTTCGTACTCTCGTTCGACTTCCTTGAATTACATCTTGCTTGATTTCTTCTACCCCCGGTCTTATTTTCGTGCTTAGTATCAAACTAAGAAGATGATTACACTAGTATATGCTCACAGGTCAAACTCATGGCTAGAATGGTTATATTGGCAATTGGAATACATTTAAGACTCTAATTGAGTTAAAAGTTTTTTTTTTAAAGTGTGATTTAATGATTTGTAATTTGTAAAGTAGGATACTACCAAGGAAGGTTTTTACCTTGAGATTTCTAAATAGTAAACACCTGAGGATTTATAGAATTTCATACTTGGTTTAAGAAATTGATTGATTTTTAAGATTTGATATTTATGATTTATTGGATTATAGTTATAAATCCTTGCACAAGTATAAAATTTATTTGCTTTTCGAGTTGTGATATTTATGAGTTTTGGGTGATAGATATACATCTTTGAACAAATATAAAATTTATTTGAATTTCGAGTTTTGATGTTTATGATTTATGTATTATAGTTTTACACCCCGAACAATTGTAAATTTGGTTTGAAAATGATCTTAGCTTTTAAAAATGGCCATAGGAATTATTTAAATTTGAGTTGTACAACTTGCGATTTTCATGTTTAGTAAATTTTGAATTTTAAGTGGAAGTAATGACGGTGAATTTTGGTTTAAAATATTTGAAAGTTATGAAAACGATTTTGAGAAATTTTTATTTTAAATGGTGTCTTATGATTGAGGATTTACAATCTATTTAGATTTTGGTAAAAAGATTTTGACTGATAAGTTATTGAATCAAAAGTTTAATGTGGGATTGCTAATATTAAAACTTTCGGAAGAATTCGAAGGATGTGATGGAAAGTTATTTTGATTGATTAAAGGAAGTTACCATTTAAAAGTTATAATTTTGTTGAAATAACTTAGCATGAATAGAAGTTAAAATTGATGAGAGCATTGAGCTTAATTTTGAGATTGCTTTTAATATGTTAAGAGTTTTATTATGAGTTATTTGAAAATTTTAGAGTGTTAAATTTTTGATTGATTGTAAATTTTTTATGGATTCGTAAACTATGAATTCTTGAGTTAAATAGTTGAATTTAAAAGTTAATTTTGGAAAAGGTTAGTAGTAACGAGATAAAATTTTGCTTTGAGGTTTAAGAAAGTGATTTAAATTTTTATGATGAATTTGAACGGCTTGGAGTGAATACAAATTTTGGTGGTATATTTTTGAAACTTTGGGAGGAACTTGAGTTAAAATTTTAATGGTAGGCCATCAAGATAGCTCTAATAAGATAGGTGTACTCCACACTAATTGCCGTGTCACTCATGACCATGATAGTAGTATATACACAAGTGTTGTTAGTCATCTACCCAGTTATTTGACTGTATTTCTACCTCGACGTACTCGACCTTCCTTCAATTCTAGATCTTTTAATTGCGACCTTCTAACCCACTTGCAATTTGAATAATGAGTTAATGGTTCCTTAACTATATTCATCTAATGGAATATCTTCTCTCGAGAACTATGTCCCTAAATGATTTTTTGGATTCTCTAATATATTTTATTTCATGCTTTAATTTGACCTTCTTTATTTTTGTGCATTAATTATCACCCCGTGAACTCCCACTTTCTATTTTTAGATCTTTTGGCGTCCCTTATCGTGACTTGGATATTTAGAGCACAACACTAGACTTTTCCTTCCAACAAATTTCATGTGTAAGACCTAGATAAGTCCACCTTCAGGTAGATATATCGTGTCCCACTAAAACACGTCTTCTTGTACACTATTTTTATGATATGACCTTCTAATCAAAATGGCTAAACTATAATCTCTACCATGATACCGATATATTTTCGACCACGGATAGGGATTCAACCTCGACTCAATTCTTTCGACCGATATGTGATTGTGTTCTACTAAATTCCTTAAATGCTTAATTTGTACTTTATCTCGATTGCTTGACCCATTATCCCATGATACTATTAGTTTAACTCTTGTAAGTTGGGTAGAATATCACACCACCTAACAAAGCCTTTTTTCTTGTGAACTACATTAGTAAGTTCACACTTAGACTATAGATTCAGAGGACCCTACCTTATCTAGTCTACCAAGCCAAATGAAGAAACACTGGGACAACTGTATATGCCCAAACTTCGGACGAGCCTTGATTTTAAAAGATCTTGGACTATTTAAAATTCCTTCATCAGTACTTTTCTTGCTCATATTTGACTATCTCATGCTGCTAATGTAGCCTCAGTTTTGCAAGCTTATTTCGTTATCAAGCTTGATCATGACATATTTTATTGGGTGCACCAACTAACATATTGTCTAATCAGAACCGGTGCATGATGGTCTGATCAACCTGTTGCACTTTGGTTCACTTATCACATACTATTCTACGTGGATGGAGATATAGTAAACTTGCCTTAGAGTCTCATCCGCGACAGCCTTGACAATTCTCTTTTGAATTATTTTTGCCGTCTATGAACCCCGCAATTCGTACTCAATATATAACACCATCTTTGAAACCTTTGTTGTTCTTGTCTTTTACTTATTTGGAAAGACAAGGCACTGTACTTGCTAGATAGACTCAAGGTATCATCTTTGGTTGTCTTATCAGTTATTTATACACAAATATAGAAAGCCACGACTGACTCATGTGGCTATATCCTCGCCTTTAACTACTCCTCATTTCTCAACCCTAGAATTATTATCGTGTCCTTCCAATTATTCTTGAGCACTCGAGAATGATTCTAATCATTCACTTAAATCAAACTCTCAATCGAGGCGATTAGTCTCCAGTTTTCTCTAGGAACCACACTCCCAAATGTCTAAATTATTCTCTTTGATCTACTCAATTTCTTATTACACTCCAAATTGGATATTCAGAATTTTGTTACCTCAACTAGCGATCTTTATTCAATTCCATCACTATGATATATTTTTGTATATTCGACTCCACAATTTTCTATTGCACGGTGGTGTTGAACGCCATTTTACCGCCTCCTCCAAAATTTAATTATATTTTGGTATTGACGAACTATTCCTATCCCTAACCCTTTATCCTATTATTCCTAAATTTCGAGGACGAAATTCTTGTAAGTTGGGTAGGATGTAAAACCCCTATTTTTAATTATTATTTTTTATTATTTTATTAGACTTAAAATGAATTATACAATTGCTGGTTTTATTTTTTTATGACCCGGTTTGGCCAATTCAGCCAGAACAGGGCCCGAACCAAAATTTAAGCCCATGTGAGCAGGTAGTGTGACCAAATGTGGCCATGTAGACATATTTATGTACGTAGAAATATCTCCTAAATTATTTTAGAATTTTATGTACAATTTCTAATTATTTAAATATTTGTACAATTATTGGTATTTTATTTTTAAATAATATTTTACAAGATTGTACATGTTTCCAGACCCGGATGAGGGTGTGTGGTAAAGTTCACACGTTGGAACAATTTTTATTATTTTATTATTACTAAAGTTATTTTATAAAAATAATAAATAGATATTATTTGTGATTATTTGATATTATGTGATATTATTGTTGCCTTTTACGGCAATTTAAATTTGTGTATATATGTAAAAATATTTTAGATGCATTATATATATAGTAGATAATATAAACTTTTATTTCAAATTGGTGGAGATTTTATGGCATGTTTAGATATATACTTAATAGATATAGGTATATACTATATAAATGATTTAAAAAAATTAAAAAATATAATAAGTGGTGGGGCCGACCACCCCACCATAAGTAGCTAGCAGCTTGCGCCCCTTAAAGCAGCAGCATGCCAAGCATGGCCGCCCCTTATAAGCAATTGTAATAGCAGCTATTAGGCCGACCCCTCCCCCACAACCTATATATATATTATATATATATATATATATATATATATATATATATATATATATATATATATATATATATATATATATATATATATAAACTCAAAAAGAAAATCCTAAAATTTTTCTCCAACTTCTTCCTCCTCTCCTCCATCACTCCCTTTCCTCGGCGTGCGTGCCCAACCTCGCCGGAGCAACAGCAGTTCCGTCTCCCGGTCGTCCCGACAACAACAACAACAGAATTTAAAAACAAGGTACCTATCTTCTCCGTTTGATTTATCTCTCGATTCTAATTCGATTTTAGATCCGTAAATTCGTGTAGAAAGCCCACATGACCCTCTTCGAGATCCCCCAGGTGGATTTCGACATGGCCATCCAACTTGCTCAAAAAATCAAGGCGAAGTTGGAGGAAAAAAAAACCACTTTTCTGGAATATTAAAAACTGTTTTGAAGTGACAACTTGTCGGCCACTTTTCCTTCTGTACAATAGGTTTTAATAAAAACTAATTGAAGACAGTCAAAGACAACCTAACCGAGATTGTATCGCACTTTTTGGATTCACTTTTCATCCAGTATGTAGAAAGTTACACGTTGTTAAAGTTTCCCAAAAAAATTATAAATTCTGTTTTTAAAAATTAGAAAAACACCCGATGCGGCATGCGCCCTGACAAACCGGGCGATGTGGTCGCGCACTATACGCATCAAAAGACGCGTATGGATGTTGTCGACGTGTGGGAACGGATGGAACCCAATTTCGTTGCATGTGCGCGACGAAATCAGTGCGTATCCGTCGAGATACCCCCGTATCGACCCTTTGCAAATTAAGTCACAACTTTGTGCACACTCATCATATCGCGATGAAACTTGCGCCATTGGACTCAAAATATTTTTCTGGTCCTGTGATGCAAGTTTGGTCCGATTCTGAGACAGTTGATCGAAACGCTATTTTGGCGGCCCACAATCCCACTCAACGGGCGATTTTGTGCACAGCCCACCGGAATCCAAAATTGGACATACCGTTGGGTTCGTCTCATCAAAACAAATCCGTAGACAAGTAGTTTGACGACTTTAGAGACCGTAGATTCTGGCACATATTTCGGTGCAAAGCGGGTTCAACGGCGGACATTGTTTTGACCCGAAATTATGATTTTGCCCCTGTTCCAGAATTTAACTTTTGGACAGACGTTTTCTGGGTATATATTTTACACCGAGTACGTTTTTATGTTTGTTTCAGCGTCCGGAGTGTTTGGAGATTGTGACTTTTTTGGCTGACATTGTGATTTCCTGGACTTGCCATTTTGAACCACCAGGCAAGATACCTTGCCATCTTTACTGCTTACATTTAGTTGCATTTTATTTCGTTTATTATATCTATATTCCTTGTTTATTATTTTCTTTTGCTTGTGGACCTAGAGTTAAGGGACCTCCGTCAATAGGATACATGTCATTGACTTTGTCACGATTGTATCACGAGTTGTGTGTGAGTTGTGAGTATCATGTAGTGGTCACTTGCGTGTTGGATAATCACCGGTGCGTATGTGTAGGAATAACTGTCAATAGATGCATGTTAGAAGACTTGACAGTTATCTGTTATAAACCCGTGTTGGTGTGTCGTGGTTACGATACATGTATAGTATCATTGGAGGGAGGGGGCAGCTACTAGCGTAGGGGCTACATTTACTTTTACACATTTATGGGTGATAGTGACTCGAATTAGCACTACATGCTGCCCGGCCGATAGTGTCTCGGATGAGCGCTACTTGACGGCCACTCTTTATTACTTGCTTGCGTGAATCCGTTACAGCCCCTGCGTAGAACGTTGTCCTCAAAGTACATATCACATAGATGGTTAGGAACCCTGTTGTGTTATAGTTTATAGTATTTTTACTTATACAGTTATAATGGCATGTTCTTCCTGTATCTTGCTACATCTCTCTGAGGACCTGGTTATCTCTCCAGGTGTGTGCTTTCATGGTTTACTGCAGGTGTTCTAGCCAAGATTGTGGGCGTCTCCATTTCTTCGAAGATGATCGCTCTTGGTTCGTCTTGATACTTTCATGGATCATTTTCTTGTATACTTTATATCCTTTTGATAGTTGGTAGTGGACTTTGTCTCTGTCCAACGATTGTACCATAAATATTCAAGTTGATTTTATACTATTATTCTTTTTATTATGGATGAGATTTAGTTTGTCTTGGATTACTACATTTGACAGCTTATGTATACATACAAGGTTTCCATATATTGGAGTGTGCTTCGTATGTATGCAGCTAGCATGATACGTATCTGGTCCCAAGTATTTTGGGACTGGGGCGTTACATATCCCCTCCTCGAATCCGTAGTATGTGGGACACAAATCCCCTGAGCAGTCATCTGAAAAATATATCCAGTCAAGATGGAATGAACAAACCTTTTCTAGTAATTCCAATTAAATGACAAAAACTATAAAACAGTTATAGCAAGTAGTACTTGATGAACATGGGAAGAATGAGTCAGAAATGAAATAGAACAAAAGTTTACTATAGAAGAAAAGTAAATATGATGAATTTAAGAGAACATGGTAATAAAGATTATATATATAGATAACTGAACTAGGATAGAAGTGATGTGACTCCAGACAGTATAATATGAGTCCCATGTGAATCCAGTAGAAAATACTAAACCAGCGTATTTGAAATACCACTTTTGACATGTAAATGGCTAGAGGATAAATACGACACATTGCACGCTTGGAAAGCGTACGACAGCTATCTTTCCAGATTAGACCAGTAGGGGTGGTTCCAGCATGATTGATAATATTTACATGTCGAATCGAGTATTTCCCCGCCCGACCAATACAAGTGAATCTATATCCTGACACGTAAATCGAGTACAAGTCCAGCCAGAATGTAAGTGATGTAAGTATGTGGTTTCCAATAGGTAATTCCCAGAAATAGAGGCCAGACAAGTATAATACGTTTATCGCATGTAATGAATCTAGAAATACTAATTTGTGTCGTGTCAGAGAATCATGTAATACTATACTAGAAGTTGAATCATAATAGTCATCAAATAAATAAAAACTATCAGAGAATGTACTCGTCTGTCATCCTGAGCAGTAAATATGGATTGATTCCCAAAGTGGAGTCACAAGGACCTATATATGAGATATACAGAGTTACTTGGTGTTCTAGAGTAAACAATATATTTAAATGTATTTATTACATGCTTCCAGGCCTTTAATAGGTAAAACCAGGTCGATTGTCAATACCATGCTAAACGAGGTCAATCCTAGGTTTTGGAACCATACTTACCTTACCAAGGTAATCTGTCTATATTAGGCCATACCCATATATCTACACAAATCATATGCACATAGGCACTACCATGCTAAATCCAATCTATTCATCCATTATATATATATATATATATATATATATATATATATATATATATATATATATATATATATATATATATATATATATATATATATATATATAGATATATATATATTCATCCATTATATATATATATATATATATATATATATATATATATATATATAAAAAATATATATATATATATATATATATATATATATATAATGGATGAATATATATATATATATATATATATATATATATATATATATATATATATATATATATATATATATATTGGCCTATATAAATAGGTAAATCTACATCTAGTCTTTACCTACCATTAGATTACATTATCCATTACCCTATATTACCTATCCCATGTTATCCCTATACTAGGCATTACCTATTTAGCAATATTTCTTAGGAAATTCCAAATCACCTATACCCTATGACACCTCACCTAGGTAATTCCATTACCTCTACTTATAGGTAAAGTCAATCCACCTATGCCTATCCTTGCATTACTTCCATAGATACAAATTGTCTAATCCTAAATCATTACCTAAACCTACATGTCAATGCCCCACACTTGTGCTATCCTACCATATACCATACACTACATCATATATAGGAACATCCCCATACACTAATTGTGAGTATACCTACATACTCTTATCCATGTATATATATATATATATATATATATATATATATATATATATATATATATATATATATATATATATACCCGTACCCGGATATACGGGTACAAATACGTGGGCCACGCCCAGCCTACGCCGCAGTATCGGCGGTAGAACGCTGTCAAGTATACTAAACTAACTATAACATCTAATGATCCATAACTAGAAATGTACTCATGTCACATCACAAAAACTAAGGAAGATAAGACCAGAATTAATAACAATATCACTAGAACAACTAGAATCTACAATGATTCTATGACAGGAAAAATAAGGAAGGAACAACAAGACTACATAAGGATAACTACTAGGCAACTCACATAGAAGAATAGTGAGATCCACCTCAGCAAGCAACATCATGAAGTCCAATACTGAGGGCACAACTACTCCTAAAATTTTATCAACATATCCAGTCAGGATGGAACGAGCACAAATCTCAAATAACAGTTCTAGTTAGACGATATTGAAAATGTAGCAGTAAATAGAGAGAATATACGAGGTAAAATAATGTATACATGAATCATGGTAAGGCATGTCAAGACTGTAACTGAATGTAAAAATAAGAAAACTGTATATATCATGTACAAAAATCTGGAACTATATCTATGTGAGTTTAGTATTAGTTTCAACATGTGATCGGCTTAGAACTTGATATAATATTTGGCCTGGCTAATCATACGTGAGTGTATGATTAACACTATACAATAATGATACAATAATCTGTGGGGTATTGATCACATATCTACGCTAACACCCCCATCCCCGACTAATATAGTGGATCCAGTCATGACACGTCATGACACGTGATTCTCTGAGAAGGTAGCTAGCCTTCGCAGGAATCCTGTCTATACAATGCACAAGGAACTAGAAAGACTTGCACAAGGCATACCATATATAAGAGGAATAACATCTTATGACGGGATCCAGACAAATACCAATCCGTGTGAACAATGTGTCAAGAGAACAAGGATATCTACACTAAATACAAGAAACATAGACGATATCATAAAACAGAAATATTATCAGAGAATGTACTCGCCTGTGATCTGGTGGAATATGTCAACTGGTCCAAGAACAGTGCCTCGAGGACCTATAGGTGGAATATTGTATCAATATAAGGGTTTGGAAGTAAAATCAAGTCATACTAAGTCAACTAGGTCAAGAAAAGTCAAAGCAAGTCAAACTAGGTCAATCTAAGTCAATGGTCGACTTATAGTTGACTTTTGGTCCACTGGTCAACTCTGGTCAACTCTAGGTCAAACTTGACTAACGTTGACTAACAGTTGACTTTGGGTCAACTGGTCAACTTCGGTCCAGTTCCAATCAATTTTATGCTACGGTTGACTTCCGGTTGACTTTTGGTCAAAATAGTCAACTGTGGTCAACCAAGGTCAAAACTAGTCTAACCTAGGTCAAATGTTGACTCTACTTCGACGTTCAGTCAAAGTAGTCAAGCATGGTCAAACTGGATCAAAGCTAGTCTCTATAAACATCTACAAGGTCAGCTTATGAATTTCAGTGATTTAGAAATTACTGAAATCGACGGGTCTCTAAAACAACCCAAAATGAGAAAATATTATAATAATAGGATGACACAAAAAAGGAAATAAATATACAGATGTTGTCGGATGATGAAACTAACATCACCAACGTGTCCAGAATAGTCAAATCAGCTAGGATAGCCTGTCCAAAAGTCCAATTTGGACACAGGGGCAAAACGGTAATTTTGGGCCAAAATGATGTCCGCCGTTGGACACACTTTGTACCGAAAAATGTGCCAAAATAAAAGTGCACAAAACCTAACAAATTATATGTCCACGAATCTAGAATGACGTTACGAACCCAACGGTATATCCAGAATTGGATTCCGTTGACCCGATCTCAAATTGGTCCGTTGACCAGGACATTAAAATTCTGATTTGCACGAAAAAGCGTGTCGGAGCCAATGTCCTCAAAACTCAACAAATTATATGTCAACGAGTCCAGAATGATAATACGAACTCAACGGTATATCCAAAATTGGATTCCGATGAGCCGAACTCAAAATGACCTGTTGACCCGGATATTAGTATCCGACTTGCACCAAAATGTGTGCCGGAACCAATGTCCACTAAAACCTAGCAAATTATATGTCAACGAGTCTAGAATGACGATACGAAATCAACGGTATATCCAGAATTGGATTTCGATGAGCCGATCTCAAAGTGACCCGTTGGCTCAGAAAGTGGGACCCGCTTTGTACCGAAATGCGTGCCAGGGCCCACGTTCTCCAAATCAAGCAAACTTTATATAAAAACATGCAGAACGACGCCACGAGTCTACTGGTGGTGTCAGAAATTGAATCTGGAGTCCCGGGTTCAAAAATAGAATTTAACAAGTGCAACACTAAGAATTCGAACGGCCAACTTTGGCGTCGAATTCGACCGACCTAACAAGCTCAAACTGAAATGAAATCTAAAGGGGGCAGGAAGAGGGTTATACCAGATTCGCATAGGAACTGGTAGAATGCCCACCGGAGCTGCGATGGAGGAGATACGAGTCGACGAAGTCGGCTCCACAAAACTGTCCAAAAATAGTTCAAATTAAAACGTCAACTTGGTGGCCAGTTTTGATGTATCAAACGACGAAATTAACGGTTCAAACTTGAAAGAGGTGAAGAGGGATATACCGAGATTGAGACGGAGCAAGGAGTTCGCCGATCCAACGGTCGGATCTCCCAGAAAATTGGTGCAAAGTCGCTGCGACGGAACGCCATTTCTGAGTTCAAAACTCGCGCGCGCCGACGGGATCTCGTTCAAAATGCACGAATCGGGTGTTTCTCGTGCCAGGGAAGAGGGGAAGCGCCACGGGGGCCTGCCTGGGGTTGCGCCCGACCAAGGGGGGCCGACCCCGGCGGTGGCGGCCGCCGCGGCGACGCGCGGTTGGCCAGCAAGGCTGCTGCCGCCCGCGCGCCTGCTGCTCCGGCTTGTGCAGCTGCTGCCGTCGCGCTCCAAGTCCATCTTGGACTTGGAAACTCAAATCTTGGCCGTAGGCCAATATCCTATTTTACCCTTAAAAAGGGTAAAATTCTAACTTAGGCAATTATCAAGTTAGCCTACCTACGCTTGATATTTTGACCCGATGACCAAAAGTCAACTGTAAGTCAACTTTCGACCTAGTTTGATTCGAATTGTCTTCCAATGTCCTCCTATGACCAAGGTTAACCTAATTAGACGTGTCTTGACCTAGTATGACTTTGTTAGGCCTAATATGACTTAGATTGACCATGTACAATCTAGTTTGACCTAGTTTGACCTAGATTGACTTAGTTTGACGTGTCTTGACCTATTTTGACTCAGTATGACTTAATTTCACTTCCAAACCATTATATTGATATAATATTCTATCTATAGGTCCTCGAGGCACTGATCTTGGACTCAGTCGACTTATCCATCACAGCGCAGGCGAGTACTTTCTCTGATAATATTTCTGTTTTATGATATCGTCTTTGTTTCTAGTATTTAGTGTAGATTATCCTTGTTCTCTTGACACATTGTTCACACGGATTGATATTTGTCTGGATCCCGTCATAAGATGTTATTCCTCTTATATATGGTATACACTAGGCAAGTCTTCATTGTTTATTGTTCATTGTATAGATACGATTCCTGCATAGGCTCGCGACCTCCTCAGAGAATACGTATCATGACGTGTCATGACTGGATCCACTATATTAGTCAGGGATGGGGGTGTTAGCGTAGATATGTGATCAATACCCTATAGTATTATATTGTATATTATATTGTATCATCATTGTATCACTATAGTATTCTCATTGTATAGTGTTAATCATACACTCACGTATGATTAGCCAGGCCAAACATTGTATCAAGTTCTAAGCCGATCACATATTGAAACTAATACTAAACTTACATAGATATAGTTCCAGATTTTTGTATATGAGTTATACTGTTTTTCTTGTTCTTACATTCAGATTACAGTCTTGACATGCCTTACCATGATTCATGTACACATTATTTACTTCATAGATTCTCTCTATTTACTGCTACATTTTCAATATCGTCTAACTAGAACTGTTATTGACATTTGTGCTCGTTCCATCCTGACTGGATATGTTGACAAAATTTTACAGATTGTGGCGAGGAGGATTGTCCTACCTACTACGTTCCTCATGACGTAGTCGGTCTAGACTTGGAGACCTTGGTTCAGCTGGGCTTAGCTCCGTCCGATGAGCCTCTAGCTTAGTTAGACTAGACATTTTAGAATGGACCTTGTCTCCAGCTTGCTACTTATGTTATTATATTATATTATATTTTGGATTGTATAAGAGACTTGGACTTAGACTTGTATATTATTTGTGTTTGGACTTGACAGGTTATATTTTTATCGTCATGTTGTCTTTATCTTTCAGTCTTTACTTTATCATCTTAGAGTTGTGATTGAACACTCATATATATTCATTGCTTGTTTCTCTGTTCGGAGTTGACCATATTCTCGACAGGTTTTTGATATATATATATAAACTGTTGTTAGAGTAGAAAACCGACAGCGTTCCATGCCGTTTTTACGGTGTGGACTGGACGTTGTTACGCACACGTGCCCTTACAGCGGGTGCGGGTCGTGACATATATATATATTTGGGTGTCCACTTCTTAATGGAGCTTGGGGGCATGCTCCCAAGGAGGCTCGACTCGCGCCCTCCACGCCGGGGTGCCTCACCGTTCCCAATGGGCTATGGGCTACGGCCTCGGGAATATATATATATATATATATATATATATATACACACACACACTCTCACTCACACACACAAAATTTGTGACACACACTTAATTACATAGGGACAGTGAACCCCCATCTCTGTTATGTGCAACAGAGCCACACATAAGGCTTGTGCAGCCTCGAATATGAGTGAACTCTATGCTACCATATTAGATAGGAACCCCTACCTACTCTTTATTACTCGAGCCCATCATACTTGAACTACAATTAAAACCTGTACACTGAATCCCTTAACCCCCAAATCACTTCACTGATACACATGAAGCTCTTGTTCATTGAATCACACCTTCAACCATCTGCCAATACCTGCGACCTTAGCTAACTATCCCATTATAAGCTCTCACACTCACTATACACTCATATATATATATATTATATATATATATATATATATATATATATATATATATATATATATATATATAATATATATATAATATATATATATACATAACATTACTCACACACACATGACACAATTTCTTCCCACTCACTTACCTACCATTCCAAACAGTGGCCAATTGGCCTGTGCTGTCATACTCCCATGCAGGACTGATATAGGATTTCTATTTAACTGATATAATGGAGTATTTCCCCTACCTTCACTGATGATACACAAATAGACACAAGGTCTATACACATATAGACTGATACACACACTCATGGCTGATACATATGGTCAATTCCTATGTTGTTATTGTCCTGCTACTATAATATACTAAATCTGAGCCTAATTCCTATCAGTTACTGATATATGGATTCAATAGGTCCTATTATATAACCATATGTATACAGGACATGATCCTTCTTAGGTGTCAGTGATTGATACATAATGTAATTATAGGACTAGTACAAGGAGATATTTAAGTATCAATGACTGATACTATATGGCCTATGTAACTGATGCCTAAATGCCTCAAGACTGATACATTATAAAATCAAATAACTGATACTAAACGTGCAATGAGGTTGATATAAACTTCCTTTATACCACTGATACACATACTTCATTGGCCTCTAGGCTCTAACTGATACACACTTTTACCAATGGAGCCCCTAACCTGTATACTACTGTTGTTACTTCTATCTCTTCTAAAACCCATCATGTATGCACAAAGGTACATGGTTAGTCATATTTAATTTGCCAACCACCTGTGCAAACTATTACACCAACCTACTGCTCTTAAATCCTATGCTCACTAACCCAAACACCCTTAAGGATACTGTTGTGTTCCCCATTTCACCCTACACTCTATCACATAGGTTTAGTTCTCTCTTATCCATAAAGCTGCTGCTAGGCTCCATTTACCCACCTTTCATATTGCTATGGCATGCCCGAGCCTACCCTGTGAATATCATGTTGTTATTGATCTGTTACCAAGCAGCAATGCTACTAACTGAGCAGCCAAGTGTTGCTACAACGTGATTCAGCAACTGTTGCTGCTTGTAATACGATAACAACAAATGATGCTACATGCAAGCAGCTAATTGTTGCTGGTATTGCGCTTACTTCACCCTTTTAATACTTTATTTGTACTTAATCAAGCTTTAAGTGAAACATTTTCCCCTATTGGACTATACAAGTTCCTTTTATATAGCTCTATATCAGGTTCATTTACCTCTTGCTGTAATTTAGACTTAGCAGCAACCATATACTACTTGACATTTGTTTATGCCTGGCTAACTTTTTCCATTATATACTATTTGCTTTGGTTTAAAAGCAATGAGTGGCTGTGCATAATGAGTTTTGGTGTTATACCATATGATACTTAATGATGCCATCATGCCATCACCTGATTTCGGTATCTCTTTCTTTGTAAGGCTGTTATGTGTACCATATGATATTTAATGATGCCATCGCTGGTTCTTCTACTGCATACTGGAACCTTTTTTGTCCTACATTGGTCTGCACCCCCAGAATTGAATCCTCTTCTAATGCTATGTAACTGATACTCTAACCAAGCTACACACACACACACATAAATATCAGTCCAAAACAGTCCACATCTCCTATTCTATGTAAAATCCTATAATACCCATATATAATCACTAAATAAATATACAAAAGATGATCTATATTAATATACATCTAGAAACAAGTGCCAAAACTGAATTTAGAGCATTTGGTATTCTTTTGGTCATTTTGTCAAATACTTGGCGTGCATATCACGATACGCCATGATACGCACTCCAAATGGATCCAAACTTGACCCCAAGAATACTTACTAGTAGAGCATAATGAACCTATTCACAAGCCCTAGAAATATCATTCTCGAATTTCTCCCAAAATGGGTCAAAATACAAAGGGAAAAAAAAATCCTCAAATGGAAAAAGAAAAGTTTAAACTCCTCACCATTGGCAAACCTAAAGCATGGGAGTCCCTAATTGATGCATCTACACTATTTACTACGAATTAAAGGGTTTAGGATGCGTTTTACCTATTGGGAGATGGATTTCCAGTAAAAAAAAGTCCTAAGATCTAGAAGCCCTCAAACTCCAAGTGCTCTAATCCCTTTAAGCTTGCTTCTAGAGCCTTATCCTCTCAATGGGAGAGAACGAGACCAATTTGGATTGATTTGGAGGAAATTTGAGTGTAGGGATAATTTGGGGAAGAACCTTCCAAATTAGGGTTACGGATTTCAAAGGAAAGAGGAAGAAGAAGAAGTTATTCTTCTTATAGGCTATGGGGAATGTGTTGGATGTCCAAAATAGGTAGGTTTAGGGTTTTGGGCTAGTATGAAATGTCTATAAGGTCCCTCTATGTGTCATGACAAGTTTACGAATTAAACATTCCTTCATAATTAGGTGTTTAGTCAAATTTCCTAATTAATATTGCTAGTCTAGCTAGAGGCTAACCAAAGTTCAATTAGGCTAGTCCTAATTGAGTGGTCGTGTAAAGTCGGTTTATGTCCTCTAGGATCACTAATTGCTATTCTAACTAAAGGCTAACCACTTATCATATACAATAATTTATCATATGCACTATATTAAATAATTATAGATAATTAATCAAAAATATAAATTCTAGTTTTGTAAAACAACTTATCGTTCAAAATATAATTTGAATTCACAATGATAACAAGAAATAGAAAAAGTAAAAAATATCCCTAATCTGGAAAAGTGGTGATTATAATCCTATCCCTCTTAGAAAAATTTCGTCCTTGAAATTTAAAGTTGGTCGTACTCCTTCTAGGTCAAACCCTCAACAATCAAAGTCAAGAAATTTCTACCTAACAATGTGTAAGATCATGGTCCTACTGATCGTGATTTTATAGTCTCAAGCGAGGTTACTACACGATCTATCACAGCACAAAATATTCTAACGGTACTAATAAAACCACACAACATGATGTAAAAGGACAGAAAGAAGAACAAAAAAAGACAGACCTGCTAACTCATCACCTGTAGCATCGGCCTCCTCGATCGTCAATGCAAAAGCCCTGCCCCTCTGGGGTATATCCCTCTGATGGTGTGGGGCATGATGCTGCACCACAGGTGGCCTAATTTAACCCCTACTTCATGATACTCAAGAAACATGTACACTGCTACTTTATTCCATTATACTAGGGTACTATCTATAGGGTATCTATTCTACAATCCGGTAACCATACGTGTCTATCCTGAATCATATTATCCAGAATCCTTGTCACGTCAGTAGGTATGGTCCCGATAAACTATAGGGTCCATAACTAAGGTACATACCTCTAGTATCATGGTATCTAAAATTTTTGCCCTACCGCATGCTTGGCTTTGAAAACTCTGAATTCCATAAACGAGAGAATGATATAAAAAATCAGGCCACATGTCTTCATCATGCCAGCTAATATGGTCGTCGTAGACTCTAGATTCCATAACTGAGGCAACTTAGTCCATAAAATTTATCTTGGTATAAAATCAAAGTCAACAATGAATACCAAGAATCAAATTCAACAATGGACAAGGGAGAGTAGATAGAAACAAATGGAAACATACTCCGAAACATAGTTTACAGTGAGATTCTTAGGGGTCATCCGAAGAATCTCTCAAGGAATCCTAAGTGTGATTGAGTATCCTCTCATCCTATAGCCTATTCCTTATCTCCTATCGCAGGCTTGCAGCAGTACAACTAAGCTGTTGTATTACCACAACATCGCACTAAGGCGAATCTCGACCTGCAAGGGCCATTACTAAAAACGTGTCACGACCCACACTCGGTATAGGGCACGAGTGCGTGACAGTGTCCAGCCTATATCGCAGCATCGACGGTAGAACGTTGTCTAGGTTACTAACTATCAATCTCACACAATAATATAATGTACGTGTCATATATCTCAACTCCAGAATGGTGGAAAAAGTACAATGATAATGGTAAATACTCAATCACAATCTAAAGTACGATAAGGTATCAAAGAAGTCTAATATACTTCAAAGTCTAAAACATCAATAACTTCTAATACAATATCAAATCCAAGTCTCAAATGTAAAAACAAAATCTCCATTATATTTACATGCCGAGAGTTCTAACAGTAAATCTAACACAAGCCAAAACTAGTAACTAAGTCTCTCGGTAATCACTCATGAGAATCAGGACCCATGGTTGCTATTCCCTCCTCGAATCTGTAGTGTGTGGGACACAAATCCCCTGAGCAGTCATCTAAAAAATATATTCAGTCAGGATGAAACGAGCACACCTCTTCTAGCAATTCCAATTAAATGACAAAAATTATAAAACTGTCACACTCACTTCTTTTAATTAAGGATATTTTAGTCTTTGTGCATTATTTTTGAATTTATTTAAATTGTTAATTAAATTGATTGTTGTGTGATTTGGATTGGTATTTTGGTAGGACCTAGATGGTATAACCTTAGTCAACCTTGTCTAGAAGCCCAATAATGTGATTAGTGTTATTATTGGCTAATTAGTTTTAATTTAGAATTTTTTTACCGATTTTTCTAGAATTATTTAAGGATTTTTTAAGCCTTTTTATAAGCCTTTTTAAGCTTTTTGTCATTGAGCCTTTGTAGCAACCTAGGAATGCTTGGCCCATGACTTAACCTAACCCTAATACCCCCCCTAGCATGGTCGGCCAAGCATAGCAGTAGCCCCTCTTATTTGTAAAGAATTTCCATAGCCTCCATTAGATCAAAACCCTAGTTTCCCTTTGCTTCGAACCCTAACTTTCTCATCCGGCATCCGATTCGTGACAAACGAATTACGTTGCGACCATGGGGAGGAGAAGAACTTGCTGGAGCATTGCTAGCAAGGAGTTGAAGGCATTCGTTCGGGAAAAATCGATCGTCGGAGTGCTCGAGGAGTCACTTTCATTGAGTTTTCGACTCTCAATAGGTAAACCATGTTCTAGCAAAGTTTTTCTGATTTTTTTTCATATTAGCATGCATCGAGGTACCCTCGACCTGTAGGTTTAGTTTCGTTCGATTTCGTGTCCGTTCGATGTGCGTATCGGACACGTATCGGAGTTGCAACATAGGTGTTCGACGATATTACCCAATGGATTGAAACTTATTATTTTTTGAATCTATTTATATATTTGGATAGCCCTAGACATAAGGATCCCAACCCCGTAGTTTTTGACACGAATCGGGCTCGTGTTTGCGTCCAAATAGGACACGAACATGGTGAATGTGCAGGCCGCGCGCGTGTCCTACTACCGTGCGTTGATTGTACGATGCACAGGCCACGTGGTCGTGTGCCACTTGGCATGTAGGTGGGGGAAATGTCTGTGGACACGTCCCCCAAGTTTCGTGTCGTCTCGATTCGAATCGAGGGAGTAATTGCGACCGCACGGGTTGACACACGCACGGGCAAGCGCACAGCCGCCGCTGACATGGCCATCGTGCCGATACGTGTGGACATGTGGACTCGATCCGATGTGTCCTATATGTAGCCCTATACCTAGCCTATCCTAGGACACGACCACGACACTTGTGGTGGGATACACGAGTCCTAGACTCACCATCCCGCGTGTACGATGCGGTGCACTGTTTTGTGCACACGCGCACAGGCCGCACGTGGACACAGGCTTCGTACACGTCAGACACGACACTTGGCCGCATGTGGAATCGGCCAGTAGGTCAGGTTTTCTGATACGCACTCCATGGACACGATACGGACACGGGTTCGACCCCGTGAGTACCCGAACACGTCACGCACATAGATACCTTCGTGTTTACCAAGTTTCACGGATTCTAATTGTGTATATTGCATTTTGGGCATTGAGTTAGATTTCGGGTTTTCGATTTATATGTATATTTGAATTGTTTTGTGATATTTCAAATTTCTGAGATTTAATTCATAATTTCTGAGTTTATAGGAAGTTATTAAGATTCTGGACTTGTGGGTTTTAGTCCCTAATTTTACTTTCAATTATTTCCATCATATATGTATATATATTCCTATTTGCCTTATGAATATATATATATATATATATATATATATTTATATATATATATATATATATATATATATATATATATATATATATATATATATATATATATATGTGTGTGTGTGTGTGTGTGTGTGTGTGTGCGTGTGTAGATGTGTTTTAAATATTGATATATGTATATATATTTTGATGAGATTTGTCGAGCTAGATCAATTCCAGGTCTGAGTTCATTTTCCCCTTCGTAAACCCAACATTTTTCTCTCTTATACATATATGTGTATAAATTGGGTTATGTATATATATAAAGTTTCCTTTAAATAGAATTGTGTATATATATATATATATATATATATATATATATATATATATATATATATATATATATAGTGGTATATATAACCATTTATTCGTAGAATTGTACCCCCCCTAACAGCAGCTCTTCATACACACACACACACACAATCTCTTCACAAGTTCAAGTGCATGTGTGTGTGTGTGTGTGTGTGTGTGTATATATATATATATATATATATATATATATATATATATGTAGTATGTAATTTTTTGTTTGTGAATGTAACCTAGGGAGTGTTTAGTCAGATTAGGATTGATCCAAGGAGCCTAGAATGGCCGAGTTGACCAACAAGTTGACAAAAGTCAACTTTGGGTCAAACTTGATCCAAATCGACTCAAACGAACTTAGAATGACTTGAAAACTTGTGCTTGACCTAAAAATTAGTAAACAAACTAGTTGACTTATAGTTGATCAGGTTTGACCAGAGTTGACCAGAGTTGACCAAGGGTTGACTTTGACCTAGAAGGACCTAGAATTATGTAGAATTGCATTGTAGGCATTTCTTATGATATTTTAGACCTTGTTGTGACTTGTGGTTGTTCTAAATAGGATTACATCACTCCAGTTCAGTTGCACTACCTTATCAGCAGCTTGGAATACTAGGCGAGTACATTCTCTGACCGTTTTATTCTTGTTTAGACATATTTACTTGTTATAGACTAGTTTACTTGTTGTTGTCACGATGTTATCACGGATTAGTACTATATGGATCTCTTCATGCGATGTTATTCCCTCGGATACATCGGATATATTATGCTTATATACTTTATCATGTGCATCGTCTACTCATTGTATTCGTATTTATTCATGTATACTCATGTGACATTCATGTACACTCATGATTATGTGAGCCTTCATGTATAATCCAGTGTTTATGTGGACTAGCTATCCATGTGACACACTACTTTCTTGTGCAATAACATAACCTGGACAGATCCTTGTGTACTGATTGGGACATGGAGAGTATTTATTTGGTTATGTGATCTACACCCTTTTCATGTACAACTCTAAACTAGATTTAAGTCATGTATAACCTAAGCCAGTTTACATAACTAGATTGTGCTCTACACCACGTAGTTAGTTCAGTTCTTTTATTATATCATGTATGTCTATTTTCATATATTATGTTCTCTTTTACAGTCTCATTTTTTATCAGCAGTTCATGTATATTATTCTATAGCTTATTTCATATTTTCTTTCATGTTATGATCTGTGTGAGAGATATATATTCATTCCTGTCCTGACTTGACCTGTTAAAATATTATAAATGATGAGGATTGTTGCGACACTTACTATGGAGCAGGCTTAGTTGACACATGTGACCTGGACCCTCAGCAGGATCCAGTAGTCGCTGAGGACTTGTCATTAGTTTAGATTGGACTTATGTCATTATCTAGTCATTGAGACATTGTGATTGTATTGAGATATTATTTATGGTGTGGTTTACACCGAGACTTATTATTCATATTGTGACTCTCTGTTGAGATTATCTTATCTTCTTTTCCATCTTAGTTGTGATTGAGATTACTTATTATATTGTTCTCCATTCGGAGCATATTCTAGATTGTTAGATGTTGGACCTAGGACAACGTTCTACCGCCGACACTGCGGTGTAGGCTGGACGTACCCACTTCTCGTATCCTTACACCGGATGCGGATCGTGACACATTTTTAGTGGTGGCCCATGCAGGTCCTTCCATTCGCAACTAGTACGATTTTGTAGTTATACTTGAACTAAAGTATCACTACAGCCTGCAGTAGGATATATGATATAAGTTAAGGTACTTATTCACATTAGGAAAATGCTTATCTAATTCTTGCTGCTAATTGCCTTCTTTTGAAAGTGAACTGTCCTCCTTTGATTATATCGCTTCCTTTTCAGTAATTGATTCTTATTTGATCTATCTTCAGGATGGTGGAGACACGATCGTAAAGGGATACCACTGAGAGGTCCGCCACTTCTCGCCCGACTCAGTAGGATGCTGGGACCACTATACCTCTTGTTCCAGCTCAGGTGGGCCCGTCTGCAACTTTTGGGGGTGCTCCTCCATCGATTTCGAGGACTACCCTAGATGTTCAGGGGATGCTACCACCACTGCCTCAGGGGACAGTTGATATGGCGCAGTTTTTTGCCTTCATGCAGCATATGGTGGAGACTCAGCAGCACCAGGCGGAGGATATGAGACAGGGCATTGACTATGCCCATCAGCTAGCCATGGTGGCAGTAGAGAAGGTGGCTGCCCAACCACAGGAAGGGCAGATACAGCCATACTAGCCGAGGACCCCGGGCATTCAGGACTTCTAGAAGATACGACCGCGAAACTTCAAGGGTACCGAGGGTATCCTATATGCCGACGACTGGATCGAGCATATAGAGGAGATCTTTTGTCTCGCGGAGATACCAGCCAGGCTTCAGATAGAAGCAGCGGATAGTCAGATGCAGGACCTTGCCCACGCTTGGTACCAGACCGACCCCAGGATTGGTACAGAGGGGCAGACTTGGGAGGCTTTCAAGAAGCTTTTCAAGGAAAAGTTCTTCTCCGACATAGCAATTGGCGCTTTGGAGAAGCAGTTCGAGAGCCTGGTTCAGGGGAACCAGACAGTAGAGGAGTACGCCGGAGAGTTCTGTTGCCTGGGCAGATTTATGGAGGGCCTTAGCGAGACAACAAAGGCTAGAAGATTAAGGAAGGGCTTGGTTAAGGAAGTCAAGTCCTTGACCAAGAGCAACAAAAATACTACTTTTGAGGAGATTTTGATCGGAGCTATGGCAGCGGAGGACGACCTAAAACTGAAGTCGAAGAGAGGTCATGATTCACATGGAGCTAGTAGCAGTGGAGGCCCGGCCAAGAGGCCTCATTATCAGCAGCAGCAGCATCAGCAGAAGCCTTTTCAGCAGAAGTAGTTTCAGCAGGCACCTAGACAGCAGCAGGCTATCAGTTGCACTTTCTGCAAGAAGCCAGGACATGTATAGAATGAGTGTAGGAAGAGGCTAGGCAAGTGCCTACTTTGTGGTGCAGCAGAGCATCAGTTGAGGGATTATCCCACGGCTGCGGGACGTACAGTTCAGGGAGTATGAGCCAAGGCTCCGGTGGGACAGCAGAAGGGACCATTGTCGATCCAGCAGCAGAAGTTTATCCAGCACCAACAGCAGACTAGAGGAGGTGAGCAGGGGCGAGCTTTCTCCATAGCAGCTGAGGAGTCCGAGCCAGTAGGAGATCTTATCGCATGTTCTGTTCTTATCGACTCTTTTCCCGTATTCTTATTATTTGATTTGGGTGCTTTTCATAGCTTTGTGTCTGTATTATTTACTGTTAGACACCAGCTTTCTTCTGAACCATTGCCTAGGACTTGCAAGATTACGACTGGGGATGGTATTATCCTCGTCCGTGATGTTTGGAAGGATCGAAGAGTAGTTTTGGGAGGCCGAGAACTGGATGTGAGTCTGCTCGTAATGCCATTACCGAACTACGACATTATACTCGATATAGATTGGTTGAGCAGGCACCATACCAGTATAGATTGTCGAGGTGGTAGAGTTCTTTTCAGAGTGCCAGTAGAGCCAGAGTTTGAGTTCACCAGTCGGGAGACGGAGCAGAGCAGCGGAGTTTTCTGCAGAGTTTCAGCAGAGGAGCAGAGCATGCCAAAATTGATCTGAAGTCAGGTTATCATCAAGTGAAGGTAAAGAAGGAGCATATTCTGAAGACAGCATTTAGGACACGGTATGGCGAGTTTGAGTTTATGGTGATGCTGTTTGGGTTAACTAACGCCCCGGCGGTTTTCATGAACTTGATGAACAAGGTGTTCCACCAGTACTTGGACAAGTTCGTGGTGGTGTTTATTGATGACATCTTGGTGTATTCGAAGACCCCGGAGGAGCATGAGGAGCATTTGAGAGTGGTTCTGGAGACTCTCAGGAAGGAGCAGCTTTACGGTAAGCTCTCGAAGTGTAAGTTCTTCCTGGATCGAGTTGATTTCCTACGACATGTTGTGACCAGAGATGGGATCTCAGTCGACCCGAAGAAGATCAAAGCAGTTGAGGCATGGACAGCACCGAGTTCAGTTACAGAGATCAGAAGCTTTTTGGGATTGGCAGGCTACTACAGGAGGTTTGTTCAGGATTTCTTCCGGATTGTAGAGCCATTGACTAGGATGACCCGGAAGGACGCAGAGTTTGTCTGGTCAGAGGAGTGTCAGGTTGCTTTTGATGAGTTGAAGAAGCGACTGACGATAGCTCCGATTTTGACATTGCCATCAGGATCAGGCGGGTTCACTATCTACAGTGACGCCTCGAAGAAGGGTTTGGGTTGTATTTTACAGCAGCATGGGAAGGTGATTGCCTATGCATCCAGGCAATTATGTCCACATGAGAAGAACTACCCTACCCATGATTTGGAGTTGGCGGCTGTTATCTTTGCTCTTAAGTTATAGAAGCACTATCTATACGGAGAGCGTGTGGAGATCTTCACAGACCACAAAAGCTTGAAGTATGTGTTTACACAGAAAGAGCTCAACATGAGGCAGCACAGATGGTTGGAGTTGATGAAGGACTTCGACATTTTATTGCAGTACCATCTAGGAAAGGCCAACGTGGTTGCCGATGCCTTGAGTAGGTATCCGGTAGCTATGTGTTTGATGATGAATCGTCACTTGTTAGCAGATTTAGAGAGCCTGAGGATCGAGGTGATTGTGCCAGGAGTTCAGATGCAGATGTGGGGACTTCAGATTCAGTCGAACTTGATAGAGAGAATTAAGTCAGCTCAATTCGATAATGTTACTCTGCGGTGTATCCGAGAGCAGGTTCGAGCAGGATTGGTGGATGATGAGTTTGTCATTGCAGAGGATGGTGCATTGAGGTACGGTTCCAGACTGTGTGTGCCTAGCAGAGAGCTTCGGGAGCAAGTTATACAGGAGACCCGTCGTTCTCAGTACTCTATGCATCCAGGTGCCAACAAGATGTATAGGGATTTGAAGGAGCATGTATGGTGGTATGGAATAAAGCGGAAGGTAGCACGCTTCATAGCCAGATTTTTAGTCTGTCACCAGGTTAAGGCAGACAGGCAGAGGCCAGGAGGACTATTACAGCTATTGCCTATTCCGGAGTGGAAGTAGGAGCACATCACGATGGACTTTGTTTCTGGATTGCCGCGTACACCAGGAGGAAAAGACGTAATTTGGGTCATCGTAGACATGTTGACCAAATCAGCCCACTTTTTGCCATTTAAAGTGGGTACATCTACTGAAATGCTAGCAGAGATGTATATGCGGCAGATTGTCAGGATACACGGAGTTCTGGTAAGCATTATCTCAGATCGGGATAGTCTCTTTACTTCCTATTTCTGGCAGAGCTTGTAGACTAGTTTGGGCACTCAGCTCAAGTTCAGTACTGCATATCACCCTCAGACGGATGGACAGTCAGAGAGGACTATTCAGACACTCGAAGACATGCTATGGACTTGTGTTCTGGATTTTGGAGGATCCTCGGAGGATCACCTGCACTTAGTGGAGTTTGCATACAACAACAGTTTCCAGGCCAGTATTGGGATGTCACTATTCGAGGCACTGTACGGGCGTAGATGTCGTACACCCTTGTCTTAGGATGACGTTAGAAAGCGAGCTTTATTGGGACCTGAGATGGTTGTTGACACAGCCGAGAAGGTGAAGTTCATCAGAGATCGACTTCGCGTGGCACGGGACAGACAGCGGCATTGGACCGATAGCCACCGAAGACCCTTGCCGTTTGAGGTATAGCTTGGAATTAGGATTAGAATCTTGTTTGTTTTATGATTTTTGTTTGATCATGTGATTGTTATAGTTAAGTTGAGACCATGTTTGTTCTAGGTTGGAGATCTGGTATTCTTGAGGATATCACCGACGCGTGGTACTATTCGCTTTGATGGAGGTGGAAAGCTTAGTCCACGTTTCATCGGTCCTCTCGTTATCAGCGGAAGAGCAGATAACATGTCATACAAACCAGACTTGCCCCTGCATTAGAGGGAGTCAACAATGTATTTCATGTATCACAGTTGAGACGGTATATGGCGGATCCCAGCCATGACCTGGATCATTCCGAGATCGAGGTGGGCCCTACTCTTAGTTATCCAAAACAGCCTTTGGAGATTCTGGATCGACGGAAGGTGCTGAGAAACAAGACAATATCTTTGGTTCACGTAGCTTGGAGACATCACTCTCCAGGTGAGTCTACCTGGGAGAGGGAGGATGAGATGCGCGAGTAATACCCTTATCTTTTTCAGTCTTGAGGTATAATTTTTCTATCCTTCTCATACATTCAATTTTTTCTTTAGTTTCGAGGACAAAATTATTTTAAAGAGGGTAGATTTTTCACACTCACTTCTTCTAATTATGGGTATTTTAGTCTTTGTTCATTATTTTGAATTTATTTAAATTGTTAATTAAATTGATTGTTGTGTGATTTGGATTGGTGTTTTGGTAGGACCTTGATGGTATAACCTTAGTCAACCTTGTCTAGAAGCCTAATAATGTGATTAGTATTATTATTGGCTAATTAGTTTTAATTTAGAATTTTTTTTACTTATTTTTCTAGAATTATTTAAGGATTTTTAAGCCTTTTTATAAGCCTTTTTAAAGCTTTTTGTCATTGGGTCTTTGTAGCAACCTAGGAATGCTTGGCTCATGACTTAACCTAACCCAAATACCCCCCTAGCATGGCCGGCCAAGCATAGCAGAGCCTCCATTAGATCAAAACCCTAGTTTCCTTTTGCTTTGAACCCTAACTTTCTCATCCGACATTCGATTCATGCCAAACGAATTGCGTTGCGAACGTGGGGAGGAGGAGTACTTTCTAGAGCATTGCTAACAAGGAGTTAGAGGCGTTCGCTCGGAAGAAATCGGTCGTCGAAGTGCTCCAGGAGTCACTTTCATTGAGTTTTCGACTCTCAATAGGTAAACCACGTTCTAGCAATGTTTCTCTTGAATTTTCTTCATGTTAGCATGCATCTAGGTACCCTCGACCTGTAGGTTTAGTTTTGTTCGATTTCGTGTCCGTTCGATGTGCGTATCAGACACGTATCGGAGTTACAACATAGGTGTTCGACAAAATTACCCAATGGATTGAAACTTATTATTTTTCGAATCTATTTATATATTTGGATAGCCCTAGACATAAGGATCCCGATCCCGTAGTTTTTGACATGAATTGGGCTCGTGTTCGTGTCCAAACAGTACACGAACACGCTGCACGCGCAGGCCATACGTGTGCCCTGCTGCCGCGCGTTGATTATGCGATGCACAAGCCACGTGGCTGCGTGCCACTTGGCGTGTAGGTGGGGGAAACGTCTGTGGACACATCCCCCAATTTTTATATTGTCTCGATTCGAATCGAGGGAGTAATTGCGACCACACGGGTCGACACACGCACGCACGCACGCGCACAGTCGCCACTGACACGGCCATCGTGCCGACACATATGGACACGTGGACTCGATTCGATGTGTCCTACGTGTAGCCCTATACCCAGCCTATCCTAGGACACGACCACGACACGTGTGGTGGGACACACGAGTCTCTAGACTCGCCGTCCGGCGTGTACGATGCGGTGCACTGTTCTGTGCACACGCGCACAGGCTGCACGTGGACACGGGATTCGTGCGCATTGGACATGACACTTAGCCGCACCTGGAACTGGGCCAGTAGGTCGGGGACGTGTTAGCCTAGGTGTACGCAAAGTTTTACGAGAAATGGTTCGAAATCAAGCGAGAAATCGAACTCGTACAGATTCAATTGACACGCGTATCGGGTTTTCAGATACACACTCTGTGGACACGAATTCGACCCCGTGAGTACCCGAATACGTCACACACATAGATACCTTCGTGTTTGCCAAGTTTTGCGGATTCAAATTGTGTATATTGCATTTTGGGCATTGAGTTGGATTTCGGGTTTTCGATTTATATGTATATTTGAATTATTTTGTGATATTTCAAATTGCTGAGATTTAATTCATAATTTTTGAGTTTATAGGAAGTTATTAAGATTCTGGACTTGTAGGTTTTAGTCCCTAATTTTACTTTCAATTATTTTCATCATATATGTATATATATATCCCTATTTGCCTTTATATATATATATATATATATAAAGGAGCGAATCAAAGCCCCCCTTAGAAAACCCCCTAAAAAAAAACCCTCACTCTTGGTCGTAATTTAATGTTAATATTAATGTTAATATTAATGTTAACATTAATATTAATATTAATGTTAATGTTAATGTTTATTTTTATTTTTATTTTTATTTTTATATTAACACTACCAAAATATACTCAATTAGTGACGGATAATTAGCGACGAAACTTTTTCGTCGGTGTTAGCGACGGCTTCGTGGCCGCTCAGCGACCGAGTACCGACTACACGCCTTTGCCATTTTTTACTTTAATTTTAGGGGGAGAAAAGATCGCACGTCCGTCGCTAGACTGTCGGAATTATAGCAACGGATTCCCAGTCGTCGCTACGTAGTCGATTATTTGGCAGGAATTGTGTAGAGAATTGGCAGAACATATCTTCGACTACGTAGCGACGGATATTCAGTTGGATAATCAATAATAGCGACTACTTGACGACGGATTATGAGCCGTCGCTATGCCGTCGCTAAATTTACGTTCCAGACTTAAATGAAAAGACGGAGGGAACTTTTAGCATTCCCCCCAAATTTAATCTCTCTCATCTCTCTCTCTCTCTCTCTCTCTCTCTCTCTCTCTCTCTCTCGTCCGGCTTCGGTGAACGGCGTCGACATCCTCTCCTCTCTCTCTCCTGAAGGTAATCCCCTCTCTCTCTCTCTCTCTCTCTCGATCTCTCTCGATCTCTCTCTGTGTCGCGGTGTCGACGTAGGGGCAGCGGGGGCGGCAGGCTTGGGGACATTCGGGCTTGGGACGGGAGCGTCAGGGGCTGGGCGACGGGCTTGGGACGGGGGCGTCGGGGGCTGGGCGGCTGGCTTGGGGCGGGGGGCGTCGGGGGCTGGACGGCGGGCTTAGGATGGGGGCGGCGGGGGCTAGGCGGCGGGCTTGGGGTGGGGGCGTCGGGGACTGGGCGGCGGGCATGGGGCGGGGGCGTCGGGGGCTGGGCGGCGGGCTTGGGGCGGGGGCGGGGGCGTCGGGGGATGGGTGGCGGGCTTGGGGCGGGGGCGTTGGGGGCTGGGTGGCGGGCTTGGGGTGGGGGCATCGGTGGCTGGGCGGCGGGCTTGGGGCGGCGGGCTTTGGTCGGGGGCGGCGGGGGACTTTGCTTATCAAATTCATCTGAGTTTATGTATTGGCTAAATAATGTGTTATCCATATTGGGTGTTATCCATTAGTTTTGTGGTGTTTGGATTAGTAAATGTGAATATGGAGTTTGGGTTCATGGTGTATATGTTCACTGTGTCAAGGATAGTGCGAGTTCTTCATCTGCATAAGTCAGTTGTGTGCTTCTATATAGATGTATATATCTATACATCTAACTGTGATATACATATATATGTGTATGTGTGCTTTAGAGAGTGAGGAATGAAAGACAGGCCTACCATGCCTATTAGCATGCAGGACGGCTTGGGGTGTAATGTGTGATTGTAGACATGGTAGGAATTATAGGTAATTAATGCTAGTGTGACTAGACTAAGGTAGTGCTTGCTAGATAATAAGGACACTCTAGTATCCTAACCAAGTTAATTTTAGACTAGATATTTAGGATATAACTCCCATATCCTAGAAGTGGACTCTTGTAATTTAGAAATAGATAGATTGACTCAGTTTGGTATCGGTATCGTACTATCGGTATCGGTATCGGTATCGCACTATCGATCAAGGTTCACAATATCGGTATCGGAATCGGTTTCGGACTATTCTTATGAGTATTGGTATCGGCGATATCGGCAGTATCGGCGGTATCGTATCGGAGTATCGGACTTTGTTATCGAAAAACAAATAATTATTAATAAATTATTTACATTTAAAAACATATATTTTATACATTTAGGCATAATTTTAAGTATTTCAGCGTTATTTCTTAGTAGTTTTGAAATTATATGAAATAGTAGTCACCCTTACCGTTTGGTTTTGCCGAATTGACCGGAACAATGACCCCCAATGTCGGTATCGGTCAATATTTGGTATCGGTCGGTATCGGATCGGAACATGCCAAACCGTATCGGTATCGGCCGTATCGGATCGGTATCGACCGATACTTTAAACCATGCTATCGGTATCAAACTATCGGTATTGGTATCGGTATCGCACTATCGGTATCGAACTATCGGTATCGAACTATCGGTATCGGTATAGATATCGCACTATCGGTATCGGTATCGCACTATCGGTATCGAACTATTAGTAACAACCGTATTTAGATTTTTCTCTTCTCGAGCTAGAATACTAGCGGATCCACCAGTTACATGATTATATACTAATTCTGTTTAGTTTGTCTTACTATACAGATTTTTACATCTAATCTGTGATGGATCGTTATTTCGTTGATCGTACATGGATGTACAAACGACAACACGAGAGCAGAATAGGTGTGAGTGACGATTTTCAGGCAGGCGTGGAAGTGTTTCTTAAGTATGCCATGAGCAAAGCTCAGTTTATGGACGGTAACAAAATCAAGTGTCCATGTCGTAATTTTCGCAATAGACGTTACGAAGAAGTTTTGAGTGTAAGAGATCATTTGACCCATAAGGGTTTCGTACGTGATTACGGCCTGTGGTCATCGCAAGGTGAACTATATGCCGAAAGACAGGTTGCGAATGCTGCTACTTATGTTTTTGATGATAATGCTGCAGCGGATTTTGTCGTCGATGACGACGAATGCTCCGTTGATTATGGAGACGTGCAGAACCTTGCACGAGATATGGTGTACGATGCGGCAGGGCCTAATTTTAATCCGGAGGATCCTAATCCCGAGGCGAAGGAGTTCTATGATATGTTTCAGGATGTTAAAACTTCTTTATATGCTGGTTGTGATCCACATTCCGTACTGTCAGTGACGATGCGGTTGTTGAACATAAAGTCCGATTTTAACTTGCCATAAACTTGCTATGATCGGATTACACAACTAATGAAGAAGGTGTTACCGAAGGAATCAAAAGAGCTTCCAAAAAACTTCTACAAGTCGAAGATGATGGTCCGACAACTGGGACTGGGGTACGACAAGATAGATTGTTGTCGCAACGGATGCATGTTGTACTACAAGGAGAACGAGGATGTAGAAAGTTGCCGCTTCTGTGATGCGGATCGTTACAAGGAAGTCAGGGGAAAAGGAAAGTCAACTAGAAAACGACGTCCTTACAAGTATATGCATTACTTGTCGATCACGAAGCGCTTGCAGAGGATGTATACGTCTCAGAATACAGCAGAACACATGACGTGGCACAACGAAGAACGCACAAAGGACGATGGAGAATTGTCACATCCTTCGGATGGAGAGGCGTGGAAATATTTTGATTTTTGTCATCCAAATTTTGCTGCAGAGCCCAGAAATGTACGCATGGGGCTATGTTCTGATGGATTCGCCCCTTTCGGGCAGTCGGGATCTCAATACTCCTGCTGGCCGTTCATTCTGACCCCTTATAATCTGCCACCATGGATGTGTATGAAGACTCCTTATATGTTCTTGATAGCTATCATATCGGGTCCCAAAAATCCGACGAAGAATATCGATATATATTTACATCCGTTGGTGGATGAGCTAAAACAGCTGTGGGAGATCGGCGTCACGACGTATGATATTTCCAGGAAACAGAACTTTCAGATGAGAGCTTCACTGATGTGGACAATCAATGATTTTCCCGTATACGGTATGCTGTCGGAAGGGAGTACTCACGGCACCCTGTCTTGTCCGATATGCATGCAAAATAGTAAGGCGTTCCGCCTTAAGCATGGAGGAAAAACTTCTTTTTTTGATTGTCATCGTCAATTTCTGCCTGCAAGTCATCCTTGGAGAAAGAACAAGGACGCATTCAGAGCTGGAAAAAAAGAATTTTCTCATCCGCCTGCCAGATTGTCGGGATACGATATTTGGGAAGATGTAAAAGATTTACCTACTGTAATGGAAGATCCATCGAACAATCGTGTCGATGGGTTCGTTCAAACCCATAACTGGACCAAACGGAGTATCTTCTGGGACTTACCTTATTGGAAAGATAATCTTATAAGGCATAATCTTGATGTTATGCATATCGAAAAGAATGTGTTCGATAATGTCTTCAATACCGTCATGGACATTAAAGGAAAGACGAAGGACAATCCAAAAGCAAGACAAGACATTGCCGAGATATGCAAGCGTCCTTATCTGAACATGATACAAAGGGGAGCTGCTGGACAATTAAGTAAGCCGATAGCACAATACACATTGAACAAGGAAGATAGATTAATAATTTGCAAGTGGGTATCTACTTTAAGATTTCCCGATGGCTATGTGTCGAATTTGTCTAGATGCGTTGACCTCAATGAACGCAAGCTAATGGAAATGAAGAGTCATGACTGCCACGTGTTTATGGAAAGATTACTACCCATTGCTTTGAAAGAGTTGTTGCCTTCTGCTGTATGGGTTCCGTTGGCCGAACTATCAATATTTTTTAGGGATATTTGTTCAACTAAGTTGACTGTGCAACACATGGTTGAACTTGAGGAGAAGATTATCTTAACAATTTGCAAGTTGGAGAAAATATTTCCTCCTGGCTTCTTCGACAGCATGGAGCATCTACCGATTTATCTAGCATACGAAGCCCGTGTCGGTGCATCTGTTCATTATCGATGGATGTACCCATTTGAAAGGTACATAAATATCGATATAATTTAAGCTGAATTTTAGTGGGTTTTAAAATTCTTTCTTAATTTTCAAGATAATTTGTCTCTCTAGATACCTACACCATATAAAGAAGAAAGTTGACAACAAAGCTCATATAGAGGCTTCGATATGCGAAGCATATCTTATCGAAGAGGTGTCAAACTTTTGCTCCATTTATTTCGATACTCATGTTAAAACAAATCGAAATAGACCTCAAAGGAATAACGAGGACGTTGAGGATGGAGGAAGATTCAATGTAAGGGGCAAGCCTGTTGGGGCTAGTAAAAGACGGTGGTTGACAGACGACGAGTATGATGCCGCTCACCGATATATTTTGTTAAACTGTGACATACAAGAAGTGAGAGATTTGGAGAAGTAAGTCAGTACACTTGCACTCGTTATAATCTCTAATTTGATGAAGTAAGTGACCACACTTATATATTCTTATTTTCTCTAATATTGTATTTAGAGATGAAGTCAAAATGAGGAGACCCGATATTACCGATGAGAGACTTCAAAGAGAGGTTGATTGTACATTTCCGTCATGGTTTCACAAATACGTAAGTAACTGTGATTATAATTGAGATTATTAATATATAATCTGAAACATTTAAATTATAAATATTTGTTTAAAGGTTTTATTGCCTGAAACAACACTCACTCATGAGAGTGTTCGTTATCTGGCACTGGGACCGAAGAAGCAAATAAAGACTTGGCCAGGCTATGTCATTAATGGCTTCAGGTTTAAGTCAACTCAGAATGCTATAAATGTCGAATTTATCAATGACGGCATCAATACAAGGATTCTGGTGTTTGTATAAGAGGCACCGTCTATGACGACGAGCCAAACTTTGACTATTATGGAGTGCTTCGGGATATTATAGATTTATAATATACTGGCCCATATGATATGCATATTATGATGTTCAAATGTGATTGGTTTGATACGACACCAAATATCGGTTGGAGAATCGATAAACAATTTGGATTCGTCGATATAAATCATCGCAGGAGGTATAGAGGGTCCGATACATTTGCGATAGCAAATCAGGCTGTTCAAGTCTACTATACAAGCTACCCAAGGCATCGTAGAGATCGATTTGACTGGTGGGCAGTATGCAAGATTAAATCTAGAAATACATTCAATGTTGGAGACCCAGCATACCAAGAGGACCAGATCGAAAAGTCCCAATACTTGGGACAACACTCAGATACAATGGATGTTGAAGATATTGTTGAGAAAAATAGAGGGGAGGAAGAGGTTGATACACAAGACTTAGCTGTCAACCAGGGGAGAAAGAGACGTCTTGTCCCAAATTTTGAGACAAAAGAAGAAGAAGAAGAAGAAGACGAAGAAGAAGAAGATGAAGATGAAGAAGAAGAAGAAGAAGAATTTGATGGGGATGAGGATACAGATGAAATCGACGATGAAGATAAGGATGAGGATGAGGATGAGGAGGATGATGATGAAGACGAGACCGAGGATGAGAACGAAGACGATGATTAGGTTAAATATTGTTGTATATTAAAAATACTTCCAATTACGTGAATTAAGTTTGACCTCATAAAAGCAATTACGTGAATTCATGTTTTTTTCATTCGATTATTTACTTATTGCAGATGGCACTCCTAGTCTTTTTCGTCGCGGCGGCACTCATCTCCCTACTGGTGGTATGTATATTTTAGTTTAGTTTTTAATATCCATTTACACTTTTATATTGTTAATTATGTTTATGTGTTCTATTTACAGGTCATGATGGCTAGCCGTGGTCATGGTGCTGGTCGTGGTGGTGGTGGTGGTGGTGGTGGTGCGGGTTGTGGTCATGGTCGTACTGGTGTTGGTGGTCGTGGTCGCATTCAAAGTTCTCGGGATGTGACCCCATCGAGCGAGCCCGACCCGGAGAGTACCCCGGGCACAGACGCATCCCACCCTCGATCGACCATTTCATCGAGGCATGAGTCCGGATCTGCTAGCAGATCCGTTTCACGATCGGAACCACCAGCAGTGGATCCACCAGGGGATGCTCCAGTTACTGCACAGTGGGCCCCGGAGTACCCCCATATTCGGTTCCATCCGGTTACTGGGGAGTACATACGCGGACCCGCGGATCCTCCGACGGCACCAGAGAGGCCGAGAGGCGAGTTTCGACGAGAGCTATGGCCCGCGGGGACCTCGTAAGTAAATTTAAGTTAATTTATTAAATTTCTTTCATTTATTCAAGTTAATAATCCAGTCGTTTCTTCTTTGTAGTTTTTTTCCGTTTAATGTTGGCAGGGCCCTTGGAGAAATTATCAGGGCTAACTTCTACGGTCCCTACCTCAACTTTTCGTCGGTGCCCCCAAACTTACAGTACGTCTGGCTCGACGAGTTGAGGGTATATATCTATATCTTTTGGTTAAGTCTATGTGATTCTTTAATCAACCATTTTTAAATTACGTGATAATTGATTTTCTGTGTTAGACAACGTACTGGTGGCCCCCCCATCACGAGGAGGGGATCCGCAGGACCTACAGAAGCGCTTGCTCGAAGAAGATACGGGATATGATTCATGACCTAAAAATGGGGCATACGAGGCCGAATTGGATCCGGCAGGAGTATTATGAGGACCTCTTAGGCATGATGGATACCCCTGCATACAAGGAGAAATCGGAGAAGACGAAGGTGAACCGATCTGCCGTGGGCCTTCATACGGGGGGATCAACGTCCCACGCAGCGACATTTGTAGATCTGGTGAGCAACCGTAAATTTATTTCACTATCGAATTAGGTATTATTAATTAAAGGAGTTAATTAGTTTCTACGAAAATTTTCTATGCAGGCCCAACGGGCGGTGAAGGAGGGAAGGGCGCCAGAATCGGTCACCATGCACGACGTGTTCTAGCATACGCACAAAAGACGGAAGGACGGAAGCTTCATCGACGAGAGGGCCAAGGAGACTGATGTAAGTACTTATGTTTATGAGATTAACGTTAGAATTAAAAGTATTCGGACTATAACTTAGGTAAACTTAGGATTCATACTTAACTTAGTGAAACATAGGATTTAGATTACAACTTAGGTAAATCTTATAATATAAACATGTTCATTTGATAGGCTGCGTATCGTGAGGCCCTTAGTCGGGCTCAGTTAACCGACACCGAGGATGTCGGTAAAACGACGCCCTTCTGGACGCCCTTTTCTTTGGCCGCTCGGAACGACTTGTTCGTAGATTCCGTCGGCGGCTTTAAGAAAGGGTTCCTGTACGGAGTCGGCTCCCTAGGGCCATTGCATATGGCGACACAGAGATTTCCACCGACATCGCCTCCTCCCGTGGCCCGGGCAGACGATGATGTTAGGTCGCAGCTTACGCAGCTGCACGAGGCGGTGTCGTCCTTGCGGAAGCAATTTGCTACGTACTTTCCGCCTGCGTCTGTTGCTGCCGGTCCGTCTGCTGCTGCCGGTACGTCTGCTGATGGTGCTCATCCGTCTTCTACTTGTCCGTCGACTGCAGGTGTCGGTCCGTCTTCCGTGGGCCATCTTTCTTTCAACCCTGATGTCCCTGTGGTACCGCCTACGACTGTGACGTCACTCCTGGATCTCATGTCAGCAGAGCAGCTACGCCGACTTCCGAGCAGTGTCTACGATGGCTTGCCTCCGTACCTTGTGGAGGAGTATATTCGTCGGTCGCATATGGGATTACCACTACCGTACAATCGACCTCCTTCTCCTTAAAATATTGTATTAAGAAAATTTGGATTATTTGTGAGAGCTTTGAACTAATTGTGCTATAATCGGCTTATAGCACCGGATATTATGTTACTCTTTAGGATAATTGATATTTATTTTCTATTAATTTGGTTTGGTCTGTGATTCTTGGATAAATGGTGTGTATTAAATTCGTATGTGCATATTTGGTCTATGTGATTCTTGGATAATTTGTGTGCATTATATATTTCGTCTGTGTGATTGTTGGATAATTGGTGTGCATTATATATTGGTTTGGTTTATGCATATATTTGTGAACAGGGAAAGTGCTGCAATTTTTTCCCAAAAACCTCAGTTAGCGACGGACTAGTGACCGTTTAGCGACGGATAATCCCAGTTGTCGACGGTTCGTCGACGGATTAGCCGTCGCTATCTGGAGCTTTTAAAGTGTTTCCAGGTAGCGACGGATGCTCGACGGATTATCCGTCGGCAAGGTTCTGGTGGTATAAACTTCGACGGACTAGCGACGGCCTATCCGTCGCCAGGGCGACTGATAATCAGCCGCTAAGCAGTCGCTCGATCTAGCGACTGCTTTGTGACGGACAATCCGTCGACATGGTTCTGAAAATGCCTGACATTTTCAGAACCATTGCGACGGATAATCAGTCACTAATCCGTCGCTGTAGCGACGGATTAGTGACTACTCTTCCGTCGCCATGGTACTGGAAATGCCAAATATTTTCCAGAACCTGATCGACGGATAGTCCGTCAGCACGCCGTCGCTAATCCGTCGTTCGTTACCGACGAATACTGACGGATGAGCGACAGAACGATACGCTCTGATACGCTGTTACGACGGGTTACCGACGGAATTTTACGTCGCTATTGTTTGCACAGTTCACTACTTAATAGTTGAAATGGACGACAGTCCGTCGAAAATGCGTCGCTAATGCTTCGTATTGTGACGTCGACAATCCGTCGCTATTCCGTCGTTTGACGACAGCTTAGCGACGAACCGTTATTAGCGACGAGCTGATTGCCGACGGATATTTTTGGCCAAAATCCGTCGATCATCGGTTGCTATTCGTAATTACCGTCGGTTTAGCGACGGATGGGGCCGTCGCTAAAACGATAAATTTTGGTAGTATAATGTTAATGTTAATATTAATGTTAATATTAATATTAATATTAATATTAATTTTAATGTTAAGTTTAATGTTAATTTTAGTATTTAATGTTAATATTAACATTAATATTAACATTAACATTAATATTAACATTAAATTACGGCCGAGAGTGAGGGAGGGTTTTAGGGGATTTTCTAAGGGGGGCTTTTGATCCGCTTCATATATATATATATATATATATATATATATATATATATATATATATATATATATATATATATATATATATATATATATCTGTGTGTGTGTGTGTGTGTGTGTGTGTGTGTGTGTGTGTGTGTGTGTTCTAAATATAGATATATGTATATATATTTTGATGAGATTTGTCGAACTAGATCAATCCCAGGTCTCAGTTCATTTTCCCTTCGTAAACCCAACAATTTTCTCTCCTATACATATATGTGTATATATTAGGTTACGTATATATATATAAATATATAAATATATATATATATATAATATATATATATATATATATATATATATATATATATATATATATATATATATATATATATATATAACCATTTATTCTCAGAATTGTACCCCCCTAACAGCAGTTCTTCATACACACACACACACACACACACACACACACACACACACACACACACACACACACACACACACACACACACACACACAATCTCTTCACAAGTTCAAGTGCATGTGTGTATGTATGTATATATATATGTGTGTATATATATGTAGATACACTACCTAGAAAATATATATATATATATATATATATATATATATATATATATATAATTGTTTGTTTGTGAATGTAACCTAGGGAGTGTTGAGTCAGATTAGGATTGACCCAAGGAGCCTAGAATGGCCGAGTCGACCGACAAGTTGGCCAAGTTGACAAAAGTCAACTTCGGGTCAAATTTGATCCAAATCGACTCAAACGAACTTAGAATGACTTAAAAACTTGTGCTTGACCTAAAAATTAGTAAACGGACTAGTTGACTTATAGTTGATCAGGATTGACCAGAGTTGACTAGAGTTGACCAAGGGTTGACTTTGACCTAGAAGGACCTAGAATCATATAGAATTGCATTGTAGGCATTCCTTATGATATTTTAGACCTTGTTGTGACTTATGGTTGTTCTAAATAGGATTACATCACTCCAGTTCAGTTGCACTTCCTCATTAGCAGCTTGGATTGCCAGACGAGTACATTCTCTGACCGTTTCATTCTTGCTTGAACATATTTACTTGTTATAGATTAGTTTACTTGTTGCTGTCATGATGTTATCACGGATTAGTACTATATGGATCTCTTCATGCGATGTTATCCCCTCGGATATATTGGATATATTGTGCTCATGTACTTTAGCATGTGCATCGTCTACTCATTGTATTCGTATTTGTTCATGTATACTCATGTGACATTCATGTACACTCATGATCATGTGAGCCTTCATGTATAACCCAGCATTCATATGGACTAGCTATCCATGTGACATACTACTTTCATGTGCAATAACATAACCTAGACAGATCCTTGTGTACTGATTGGGACAGAAGGAGTATTTATTTGGTTATGTGATCTACACCCTTTTTATGTACAACTCTAAACTGGATTTAAGTCATGTATAACCTAAGCCAGTTTACATAACCAGATTGTGCTCTACACCACGTAGTTAGTTCGGTTCTCTTATTATATCATGTATATCTATTTTTATATATCATGTTCTCTTTTACAGTCCCATTTCTTTATCAACAGTTCATGTATATTATTCTATAGCTTGTTTCATATTTCCTTTCATGTTATGATCTGTGTGAGAGATACGTATTCGTTCCTGTCCTGACTGGACCTGTTGAAATATTACAGATAATAAGGGTTGCTGCGACACTTACTATGGAGCCGGCTTAGTTGACACAGGTGACCTGGACCCTCAGCAGGATCCAATAGTCGCTGAGGACTTGCCATTAGTTTAGATTAGATTTATATCATTATCTAGTAATTGAGACATTGTGATTGTATTAAGATATTATTTATGGTGTGGTTTACATCGGGACTTATTATTCTTATTATGACTCTCTGTTGAGATTATCTTATCTTCTTTTCCATCTTAGTTGTGATTGAGATTACTTATTATATTGTTCTCCATTCGAAGCATATTCTAGATTGTTAGATGTTGGACCTAGGACAGCATTCTACTGTCGACACTACCCACTTCTCGTGCCCTTACACCGGGTGCGGGTCATGACAAAAATAGTTATACCAAGTAATACTTGATGAACATGGAAAGAATGAGTCAAAAAATAAAATAGAACAATAGTTTACTATAGTACAAGGAAAGTAAATATGATGAATTTAAGAGAACAATGGTAATAAAGACTATAAATAGAGATAACTGAACTAGGACAGATGTGATGTGACTCCAGCCAGTATAATATGAGTCCAATGTGAATTCGATAGAAAATACTAAACCAATGTGTTTTGAAATACAGCTTTCGACATGTAACGGCTAGGGAATAAATACGGCACATCGCACGCTTGGCAAGCGTACTACGGCTATCTTTCCAGATTAGTCCAGTAGGGGTGGTTCCAACATGATTGGGAATGTTTACATGTCTATTCGAGTATTTCCCTGCCCAATAAGTACAAGTGAATCCATATCCCGACACATAAATCGAGTAAAAGTCCAGCCATAATGTAAGTAATGCCAGTAGGTGGTTCTAGTAGGTGGTTCCAGTGTGTGATTCCAAAAATAGATGCTAGACAAGTATAATAAGTGTGTCACATGTAATGAATCCAGAAATACTAATCCGTGCTGTGTCAGAGAATCAGGTAATACTATACTAGAAGCTGAATCATAATAATCATCAGATAAATAAAAACTATCAGAAAATATACTCGCCTGCCGTCCTGACCAGTAAATATGGATCGATGCCCAAAGTGGAGTCACAAGGACCTATATATGAGATATACAGAGTTATTTGGTGTTCTAGAGTAAACAGTATATTTAAATGCATTAATTACATGCTTCTAGGCCTTTTTTAGGTCAAACTAGGTCGATTGGTCAATACCTTGCTAAACGAGGTCAATCCTAGGTTTTGGAACCATACTTGCCTTACCATGATATTCTGTCTATATTAGGCCTTACCTATATTTCTACACACATCATGTGCACATAGGCACTGCCATGCAATATCCAACCTATTCATCCATTATATATATATATATATATATATATATATATATATATATATATATATATATATATATATATATATATATATATATATATATATATATATATATATATATATATATATATATATATATATATATATATTATATATATAATATATATTATTATATTATATATATATATATATATATATATATATATATATTTATATATATATATATATATATATATATATATATATATATATATATATATATATATATATATATTTATATATATATATATTTATATATATATATATTTATATATATATATTTATATATATATATATATAAAAATAAAAAATAAAAAATATATATAATATATATTATATATATATATATATATATATATATATATATATATATATATATATTATATATATATATATATATATATATATATATATATATATATATATATATATATATATATATATATATATATCTATATCTAGTCTTTACCTACCATTAGATTACATTATCTATTACCCTATATTACATATCCCATGTTATCCCTATACTAGGCATTACCTATTTTGCAATATTTCTTAGGAAATTCCCAATCCCCTATACGCTATCCCAACTCGCCTTGGTAATTCCATTACCTCTACTCATAGGTAAAGTCAATCCACCTATCCAATGGCTATGCCTATCCTTGCATTACTTTCCTAGATACCAATTGCCGAATCCCAAATCATTACCTGGACCTACATGTCAATGCTCCACACTTGTGCTATCCTACCATATACTATACACAACATCATATATAGGAACATCCCTTACACTAATTGTGAGTATACCCATAATTGTGAGTATACCTACACACTCTTATACATGTACCCATATATATATATATATATATATATATATATATATATATATATATATATATATATATATATATATATAGAAGAAAAAAAAAATATATATATATATATAGAGAGAGAGAGGACATTATCCCCTTAGGTGTCAGTGATTGATACATAATGTAATTATAGGACTAGTACAAGGAGATGTTCAAGTATCAATGACTGATACTATAGGGCCTATGTAACTGATGCCTAAATGCCACAAGACTAATACATTATAAAATCAAATAACTGATACTAAACATGCAATGAGGTTGATATCGACTTCCTTTATACCACTGATACACATACTTTATTGGCCTCTACGCTAAGTGTTGCTGCAACATGATTCAACAATTGTTGCTGCTTGCAATGAGATAACAGCAAATGCTGCTACATGCAAGCAGCTAATTGCTGTTGCTATTGCTCTTACTTCACCCCAATCAAGACTTTAACTGATACTCAATCAAGCTTTAAGTGAAACATATTTCCTTATTGGACTATACAAGTTCCTTTTATATAGCTCTATATCAGGTTAATTTACCTCTTGCTGTAATTTAAACTTAGCAGCAACCATATACTACTTGACATTTATTTATGCCTGGCTAATTTTTTCCATTATATACTATTTGCTTTGGTTTAAACGCAATGAGTGGCTGTGCATAATGAGTTTTGGTGCTATACCATATGATACTTAATGATGCCATTATGCCACCACCTGATTTCGGTATCTCTTTCTTTGTAAGGCTGTTATGTGTACCATATGATACTTAATGATGCCATCACAGTTCTCCTACTGCATACTATAACCAATTTCTATCCTATATTGGTCTGCACCCCCAGAACTGAACCCTCTTCTAATGCTATATAACAGATACTCTAACCAAGCTATACACACACACACACACACACACACACATATAAATATCAGTCTAAAATAGTCCACATCTCCCATTTTATGTAAAATCCTATAATACCCATATATAATCACTAAATAAATATACAAAAGATAATCTACATTAATATACATCTAGAAACAACTGCCAAAACTAAATTTAGAGTATTGGGTGCTCTTTTGGTCATTTTGTCAAACACTTGTCGTGCATATCATGATACGCCATGATACGCACTCCAAATGGATCCAAACTTGACCCTAAGCATACCCACATGTTCTAAATTACTAGTAGGGCCTGATGAACCTATTCAAAAGCCCTAATAATATCATTCTCGGATTTTCCCCAAAATGGGTCAAAATATAAAAGAAAAAAAATCCTAAAATGCAGAAAAGAAGAGTCTAAATTCCTTACCATTAGTAAACCTAATGCATGGGGTCCTTAGTTGATGCATCTACACTATTTACTATGAATTAAAGGGTTTAGGATGTGTTTTACCTATTGGGAGATAGATTTCCAATGAAAAAGTCCCAAGATCTAGAAGCCGTTAAGCTCTAAGTGCTCCAATCCCTCTAAGCTTGCTTCTAGAGCCTTCTCCTCTCCAAGGGGATAGAATGAGACCAATTTGGGCTGATTTGGAGAAAATTTGAGTGTAGGAATACTTTGGGAAAAAATCTTTCAAATTAGGGTTAATGTTTTCAAAGGAAAAAAAAGAAGAAGTTATTCTTCTTATAGGCTAGGGAGAACGTGTTGTCTGCCCAAAATAGGTAGGTGAAATATGTAGGTGTAGGGTTTTGGGCTACTATGAAATGTCTATATGGTCCATCTACGTGTCATGAAAAGTTTAGGGATTAAACCTTCCTTCCTAATTAGGTGTTTAGTCAAACTTCCTAATTAATATTGCTAGTCTAGCTAGAGGCTAACCAAAGTTCACTTAGGTTAGTCCTAATCATTTAGTTCGGTGGTTGTGTCAAGTAGGTTTAGGTCCTTTAGGATCACTAACTACTATTCTAACTAAAGGCTAACCACTAATCATATACAATAATTTATCATATGCACTATATTAAATAATTATAGATAATTAATCAAAAATTCTAGTTTTGTATAACAATTTATCATTCAAAATATAATTTGAATTCACAATAATAACAAGAAATCGGAAAAGTCATAAATACCTCTCATCTGAAAAAGTGCTGGTTACATAGAGTCATGGTGAGTCAGGATAATCTTTCTAAATATTTTTGGACAAAAGCTGTTAGTACAACCTGTCATGTTTTAAATAGGGTGTTGATTCAACCAATCTCGAAGAAAATACCATATGAGTTGTGGTTTGAAAGAATTCCAAATATTTTATACTTTAAAGTTTTTAGATATCGATGTTTTATCCTGAACACCACGGACAACTTGGGTAAGTTCGACTCTAAAGCAGATGAAGGAATATTTCTCGGATATGCTGCTAAGAGTAAAGGATATAGAGTTTTCAATAAAAGATCTATGATTGTTAAAGAGTATATTAATTTTACTTTTGATGAGCTTAATAGTTACAGATCAAGCGACAATGATGATGAAGATGCACAGAATAAATCCAAGACATCTGATGATACTTCTACCAAAGAGAGCCATCCAGAAAGTCTAGCAAAGATGAAGTTCTTGCCATACCATCCAGAGACACTCGTCATAGGTGATGTATCAAAAGGTATAAGTGCACGTTCTTCTACTAAGGACGTTGATGTAGCAGCTAATGTAGCTTTTATATCTCAAGTAGAACCTAAGACTGTAGCAGATGCATTTAATGATGAGTTTTGGATTGATGCCATGCAAGAGAAACTCAATCAGTTTGAGAGAAACCAAGTTTGAAAACTTATTCCTGAACCTATTGGTCAATCGATAATTGGTACCAAATGGGCGTTCTGAAATAAACTTAGTGAGGATGGGTCAGTTCTATGCAATAAAGCATGTCTAGTGGCACAAGATTATAATCAAGAAGAAGGTATTAATTATAATGAGACATATGCTCATGTTTCTAGACTAGAAGCTATCTGCATGTTTTATGCATTTGCATGTTTTTACGATTTCAAATTTTTTCAAATGGACGTGAAAAGTATATTTTTAAATGATTTTTTAAAAGAGGAGCCGCCCTTCCATATAGATCCTCGTGGATGCGGAAATAACACGTGTGAACATTTTTATGTTCATGAGATGTCCCTTTTTCTACCCGACTGGTGGTAAACATGGGTGGACATCTCAAATTGGGTAAATGGCGACTCAAACCTAATTTTCTATTTAAAATAGTAGATGAAGAGGAAAGGGGTAGATAGCGAATAGTTCAAAGGAGTGGTACGATTCCTAACCGATTTTGTGAACTGACTCAATTCCTCTCTTTTCCTTTATTAGTCATTACCATCAACCTTAGGCAAAGCCAAAAATATGATGAATAGAAGGAGATCAGAAAGATATACGGACGACTTGAGCATAAGGTCGGATGTTTCCGTGAGCAGTTAGCTGCGGATCTCCCCCTTTTTGGAGCAAAGCTAGTGCCCCTTTTAGCGTGTTAATTCTTTCGACGAGGCGGCCTGATTCGTTCGATAGATCAAGTCAAGGTTGTTTTTGTTTACCAGCGCATAGGTGGTCTAAGTTCCTATTACCGAGTCTTTCTGGCCCCTGTGAGCATCTTTTTTGAATGTATTAAAGATGGCCTCTCTAACCGGTGAAAAGTGGTAGGTGTCCACGAACGGCTATTCCTGGCTCGGCTTCTATAACGCAATTTCGGAAGGAGTCGGTAGTTGGGCACTGGATCCCTTCGGACCTAGAACGTGTGACGCTAGGTCGGGGTTTGGTGAACCAACCGGTCGCTCTTCTAGTTGAAGTATCGGGCCCCTTTTTCGTTGCCTAGGTTACACCTTGGGAATACCCTAGACGGGAATTTTGCTTTACTCCCCCAATCTTCACTTTACGCCATGCCGACTCTCCATCATGGAATTAGACTAAGGGGAATCCCCATAGGACCCCATCTCCCGCATCTATCGCACGTAGGAGATCGATACATAGCCTCAGGACTATGTGGAAGTAGATCGATTGCCCTAGATAGACAACTACATAAAGGGTCTCTACAAGTCTATAAATAAGTTTCCAGATCGGTAGTAGTCCGGTCGCACCCGAACAATAATATTCCAGAGGAAAATGCACCTAAGATCAAATATTTTGAGCCGACTTTCGTGAAAAATTCAGACTTTCTTTTGACGTTGCGATCACATAAAAACATAAACTTTGAGGCTCAATAGCTAAATACATGGCAATTGAATCATGAGCCGAGATCATTAAGAGCATAATACGAGTAAGAAGTGGAATTAATACAATAGATTCAAAAGCATCAAACCTTTCTTCTTCGAAAAAAATTGAAACACATCGAAATGGTACCAGCCGTACTTAATAATGGAAGGATTTGGCAGAAATATGAAAATTATCCCTCCTAAAAAGATGATTCCGAAATAAATAGGAAATAGTTAGAAGAGGTGCGCCAGCGGCGAGCAGAAGCAAGGTTATTAGATACCGAAGGAAAGCCCAGCCAGAACCACACGTGCAAGTTTTCCTGCATGTGGCCCATCCGTGATAACTTCTTCGGATTTGCTTGAACTAGCAGACCGATCACTAAACCCCCTCCAACATGATCAAAATCAAAACTGGTTAGGAATGGGTGCCAATATCCCAACCCGGATCCATCTAGGTTCTATTGATCATGTCCCCTTCCCTTTGTTCCTTGTCTTGTGGCGTCGCTACACACCTTTACCCGATCAAGCCCGCCAGAGAAAGAGATCTTCTTGTCCTGGTAGTGAGGCGGAGGTGCATGCACAGAAGAGGAAATAGCAGTGCATCTTGCTCAGCAGGCATAGGTTGGAATGAGAGTGTTGCGGGGGTAAGGTATGGAAAAGAAACTGGCCTAAGAGAGGAAGCCAACCTGGCCTATTGAGCGCAGCTAAGCATCTATGCTTAGGAGAAAGCTTACGGAGGTAAGCTCCATTCGGTCTGGAGCATTGATTCCCCATAACGAATAGGCTAACTCTATCTCTCAATTGCCTATCTTGTGCTCAAGAAGGTCCCCAGTTCCTGGGCTGCACCTCGAGGTGCATTTCGTTATCTAACTTGATACTGGGGACCTATCCCGGAATGGACTGGGATGGAATTGAAAGAACGCGTAGCGCTATAGGGTCAATTTTTTGGGGGTGAGGTTCTGAAAGAAGCTTGCTTCTTCACAAGATTATCCCCGCCCCGTTTTCTATCCGTCCCGGCCAGTAGCAGCTAGGTCTCCCCATCTTTCATCAACTTCTTCCGGTCTTTGGCCCGAGCTATATGAGGCAGAAACTCGTTCCACGTATGTTCGGAGGTCGAGCCCAACCCCAGCAATAATGGTGCAGCGTAGGTCAACTAATACAAATAAGATATAGTTCATTCAATGATTGCCTTTGGGTCCCGAACTCCGTATAGGTAAGGAGCGTTGTTGTTTGCGAGGTCTCAATCATTTACATAGACCCACTTCTCATTCCATTTGTGGGAATTTGATGATTTATAAACCATCCCCAATGAGTGATCGGTTCATCTTTGAGCATGATGAATCCCCAAGCGAACCCTCAGACGACCCATCTAAGATTAGGGGGGAGATCCTCAGTAGTAGTGACCCTTTAACTCTTCCACGAACTTATACATGTATCGAATGCTCATACGGGAAAGTGAACTCCTGGGTCTGGAACCAGAGGGGTTGCTCCAAGAAATCCTTTCTTTTTCGTCCACTCGAGGGGGTGCGGACACACCTGTACGGATTACAGATGCCGGTTACAAGAATGGCAGGAAAATAAACAGTACTCGACAACATTCAGAGATGAAGGTGGACCCATCGGACAGGGATAACCATTATGGTCCTGGAAGAGGTGGCGACACCAGTCTGAGCTGAGGGTGGCCCTATGAGTCACTGAAACGATCGCTGGAGGCACACCATAAGCCCAGCTACTTGGAGATGCTATTACGAAATACTGCTGACCCTTACGACTATAAGCAGATGAGATGTTCGCCTTTTTATAGAATAGAAGGAGATGGTAAAGGGGGGTTGGAAGATTCTTTCAAGAATGCATGGATTCTTTTTATTTCGCTTCAACACAGAAGAAGATTGTTACAAGGTGTTGGAATGAGGGCCGTGGCTTATATAAGGAAGAGTGATAATTTTGAGAAAGTTGCGAAGGGGGATAGATGTGCACGCAAAGACCTGTTAGAGATAGTTCAGGGTAGTTTTCCTCAGCTGTGCCTCCAGTCTTATGGTCAGTGATCTCTCTTCTGCCATAGGCACTAGATAACCCCCACCGGCCAAGGAATTGATGGCAAAAGCCTATGTCTCTGTAACAAAAATAGCCCTTATGTTTATTCTGCCAACAGCTTCTCAAGCAGGGGATTCAATAAGAGTAGATTCTCGGGCATCTGGGCTACGCTAAACTTGAAACCGTATCTAAAGCACAATGCAAGCTCTGCTTGAAAGCTGAAGAATCAACAGAGGAGATTAGTAACCAAGGACCTTTGACGATAGCTAGAAGATACGATTGGAGGTTCAGGTTGCTTTCCCTTGGTCCAGTGATTAAGAGCTTGGCTTCTTTATGCTTTTTAGACCGTGCGTAGCGTTTCATTCATTCAATATGGGCTATAGACCAGAAAGGACAGTGATGACACGGCAGAGTGAAAGCCCAAGGCAAGTGCCAATTCATAAATACTGTAAGACAGACAAGATCACTATGACTCAAATAATAGAAAAGACAGATCTAACCAAGCAAATGAATGAAGGTTATAAAACAACTTGAAGCTAAGACAAGGTGGTACGGGGCAGAGAAAGCCTTTATGCCTTCACTGTTGATTATGCCTTTCGGCTTTTATCCCTTCCCGAGGAAAGAATCAATTTCGTTGCGCTGGATTCATATACAAAAGTTGGGGAATCCCCTGCTGTTTGTAAGGACAATGATTCTGAAACTCGAAAGCATTGATTGAATGTCTATTCATGGCTAGATCGAAGGGTTGATGCAATATGGTTTCAGAGCTAGTTCTAATTTTGATTTGCCAGCTACTTGTTTTATGGCTTTGATTTTACTGCAGATCCTACTCTGGAAACAGAAATACCTACATTAATAGCGGCACAAGCTCACTCGTCGAAGAGCATCCCCTTATCGAATCGAAGATAGTAGAAGGACCTAATCCTTAATGCCAGTAGTCTTTCTTGTTTGTGTATTGAAGTGGAAGCTCTCTTCTTTGGTGGTCAGGCTCTGAATATTATATTGATCATGCTCTGACACTAGTTTCTATTGCTCCAGCAGCTCCTACTCCAAGAAGTTACTACAGCTCCAGCTCCTGTTGCTGTTTGAGTTAGAGTTGACGGTCGTGTGGTACCTTTGACTCTTTCTCTTACGTCAGAGGGGAAGTACTTTGTTCTATTATGAGATAGTTTGAATAGGCGCCATCAGAATCGGACACTCTCATACTACGGTAAGCGCTCATGAAGGAATAGCTTATGCTATAGGTGCTGGTGCATAAATGACTCAGGTACTATTTGAAGGGGTTTAGTTTATACGGATTTGACTAGCCAATCAGATAAAAATACGAATCTGCATATTTTTTATTTCTCCCACATTTGTATGAGTATTTTCTATTTCTAATGAATTTTTTAAAGATTGACCTTTTTTTCTTATTTTGCACAAATTGTTTTGCCCAATTCACTAATTCGTGTGAAGATATTGAACTTTTGGATTGAAAACTGTTTAAAAAAGTATCTCCGAAGTAATCCTTGATCGTAATTTCCAGTATGAATACTACGTCGAACATAAAACTTGTGATTTGTAGTAAAACATCAATTTTTATGTTGAGACACAATTCTATCTTCAAGGATTTCTCGAGATATCTTCTTACGAAGTTTTGTTATACCTTCTATAACTGCTTCTGGTTTAGGCGGACAGCCTGGCAAATAGACATCCACAGGAATTAGCTTATCAACTCCCAAAACAGTACTATAAGAATCAGTACTGAACATCCCTCCAGTAATAGTATAGGCTCCTATATGAATGAGTGTATGTCTTAAGAAAGTATCTAGTTATGGGTTCGTAGCGACAGTCAAACTGGAGCTAGGAACGTAGCAGTGAACGCAGTGAACAGATGGGTAAACGAGTGAGCTTAGCCCGTAGCCGGGTAGAGAACAGTTGTTGCAACAGTTGCTTAGGTCGTAAACTTAGGCTTTGGAAAGTTAGTTTACTTGCTTACTTGTTAGAGTAAGGTAGCTCAGTTGTAGCTAACTTGCTTGCTAAAGGTAGCACTAGCAAAGTCAGGTTTGCTACTACTAAGGTAAACTTGAGCTACGAACTTAGGAAACAAGCCAGCTAATCACTTAGCGGAGCTTGTTCTATGGATAAGCTTGAGTTAGGCATGGAGTGAAGAGCAAACAAGAAGCCAAGACTGTTTCTCAGCTGACACCCTGGTCTTGAATAGGAATGAGATGAAGAGAGGTAGCTCGCAAGAGGGCAAAAAGCGAGCCAGAAGAAAGCCAACTACGAAGCTGTGCTGATACGAAGCGAGGAAGATAGAGACTTGAGAAAGAGGTCTATTTTTGTTACATAGGCATAGGGTTTTGCCATCAATTCCATGGCCCAGATACGGTTTCAGGTTTAGCGTAGCCCAGATGCCCCAGAATCCACTAAAAAATGGAAAATATTTTTTTTCTTCCTCACGTCCAAGATTACGTCCCGGATCATTCGATAAGAATCCAAAGATGAAGAGAGAAATAAAAAATATTACTACTGTGTAAATAAAGAGTTTGAGAGTAAGCATTGCACAATCTCCAAGATCTTTTTTTAGGAAATAGATTACCTTGATTTATTACATACTCTATTTTGGCTTGACACCCCAAAAATAAAAAAAGGGGGATTTTCACAAATTTATTTATAATAAGAAAGAAGGATCTAATTCCTTCATTACAATTTTTTTTTACCACATCCATTATTTGGTATTGTGGGGGACTTTATAAAGTCCTTGTTCATGGAAGGTCAGAATGAGGAAATAAGTGGATCAAAATTTTCCATCACGGTTAGGTTATTCAATATATAAGAATTTCTATTTTTGAATCGAGGGTTCAAAATGTAAGATTTCTCTGATCTTATCCATTTTTTTGATCAGTGACCTTAGAAACTACTGTCTGATGAGTCGACCAATTAGTTATGTATCCATGTAGCTTAACCTCAATTACCCCTCTTAAAAAGAAGGCAATAAGAGAGCACATCTGTCAGAGAGTACTCCACCACATAGTGCAAACATTATTGAATGCCATGCCAGCCCCCTTTAATCATTCGGTTGCCCGGAGCCCTCTGCCTAGCTAAGCTCTTGACAAGACACGTGGAAAGGAGAAATGAGGCAAAGCGAGGACCCTCCGGAAAAGCTAACTCAATGAAGAGCAGGATCTGAGTGAACCAGAGCGCCCAATGTCTTTACCTAGCCTTAACCAAAGTAGTCAGTTGCCATTGTTCCTTACTGTGACCAGTTGCTGGTATTGGCGTGTTGGGGGGGTTGAGACGCATTAGTAGCGCATCTTATCTTTCGGTTGGAAAGTGCAAGGCAGAAATCATCTGTAGCGGGCTAGCTCACTGAATCGATATATGTATTTGTATAAATATAAGAGATGCTTTTTTGCTTTGTCTTTTAAGTCGGATCTATAATGTATTGGTAAGGATCTCCCCCACTGCCTCTTTGGAGGGCTGACAGTTGCTTGCTTGTCTAGCTCAGCCCCTACTGAGGTTTCCGCTAGGCATCAGTTTATTATCAATTCCTACTTACTTCTGTAAAAACTTCTTCCTCTAACTCGGCCAGAGAATCAAAGGGCAGGTGGTATGTCTTTCTATCCATCCTGATTATTGGATTGAAATAGAAATCAGACTTTATGCGAGCAAGGTTCAAAACAAATTGTATAATTCGTCCTTCTATCAATCGAAAAAAGAACCAAGCTAAAGCTTATGTACCTTCCCGCTCGCCACAGAAAGAGCTACACAAGCATAGTCACCTTCGAGCAAAATACGCGAGCCAAGTGAGTTGAATAGGAAAGAAAGTTCTCGAGAAGGCGAGCGTTAGTGAGTTTCACTTGCAACTCATATTGGTGGAAAATGAAAAAAAAAACCCAGATATCACTCACAAGATGCTATTGAAAAAACCGCTTGCCCTTTGACGATTGAATCAACCTTTATGGTCCCTTATTGAGTACTTCCTAAACTGTGAAAAATGATTTTCATGGAAATTTTCACTAACACCGAGAAATTAGTCCCTCACGGGTGAAAGCTTAAGTCGGCGACTCATTACCTAAAGACAGTCATGAATAAAGCCGCAACTCCCCTCTTCCATACCTTGACTAGTCAAGCGAACCAGTCATCCAAGAGTGAGACCTCTTATTTATTGAATCAAAAACAATGTTCGGGGAAAAGGATGTGACCCGGACACCAAGTCACCCATCTGTTCCGATGATCCCTTTGCGAGATCCAAAAGTGGGGAAGGCATTGCCTTCTTTGGGCACATAGGATCAAATGTCAAGCAGCGCTTTCTTAGCAGAGTTTAAGGCAACAAAAAACTTTAGGGCTTGTTGGAGCTGCTGGGCATAACGAATCAAAGCCGAAGGTGGATCAAGGTAGCTTGCTCCCAAGCCAAGTGCTTGCTTACGCTTTATGTAGTAGTCGGCCTTCCTACCAGAATGCCTCTAGAAGCTTCTACAAAGCTTTGCTCCCGGTAGAAGCTAGTCGCTTCGGTAGGTTGTCTGCCAAGCCTATAGGCGAAGGGCCGAAGGATAGGGCGTGCAAAGTCAATCGTGCACCTGTCGTGTGACCCGTTGGTCCTAAGCAATGTCTTTTACGAATCGACACACCTAGAAACTGCTTTCCTTTTAATGAGGCACTAAATGGAACTTCGATCTGATGTGGGTATCCAATCCCGCTGCTGAGATGTCTAGTGGATTCTGAGGCCTTGACGAATGGCCGGCCGAGCTTGTAGTGAGGCGATCGAACCCACTCCATGGTGAGGTGGCCAGCCAAACAATAAGAAAGGATGTCTGGGCTTTCTTATTCTGAACTTGATCTTTGTTTGTTCTATTTTCCTAATTCTCTGAGACTAATGGATGCTTAGCAAGGAAATAGATGTTCTCTTTCCAAGATCTTACACAGATCCAGATTACCGGCCTGCTGGACCCATTTCAGGACACGTAATAGCGAGCACATTGGCTCCGTCAGCTTCTTGATCTGAGATCTGTCAATTGAGGATGCACGCACCTTCCACCTTTGATTATTATTCAATGATGAAACTGGGCAAAGATTCCTACGGTATATCTTTTTTGAAGAGAGGTGAGTGAAGTGAGTTGCAAAGTGAGGCGAACGAAGTGAGGTGTTTAGCGGTTAGCTGCGGGTAAGGAAAAATATAGCCATGCACAGAAGGAGCTCTTTTATCAATAGTAGAAGATCGCACAGAGAAGTAAGGCTTAGAAGTCGCTAGCCTAATCGCGTTCGGAAATGTAGAATTATTTCTTTTAAGCATCAAACTTGTGTTGGTGCTCTGTAATGCCCCAGTCCCAAAATACTTAGGACTAAGTATGCAGACATGCCAGCTGCATACATGCGAAGAATACTCTAATATATGGTATCCTCGTATATATACATAAGCTGTAATAATATAAAATTATAGGACAGAACATAATTAAAATATATCTCATCCCCAACACAACACAGAAGATATAAGAAGTCCAAATAGAATAAATAATGAGTCAATGATATAGTCGAGTGGACATACCCACACCAAACATCTATGAAAGTAATCTCAAATAAAATGGAGTCCAACCTCCTTAAATAGACATAAAGAAAAATAATATATGTCCACTAAGAGTCTCAAGAAATGGAAATAAAGCTAGAAATCTGTACGTGATGCCTCGTCATTAATATAGGAAGGATCCAGTGCTGCGTCGTGCTCTTGTGGGAAAATATCTAAGCCTGGAGAGATCACCAGGTCCTCAAAGGGACGTAACAAGATACAAAAATACAACTTGCCATATAAACTGTAAATAAAGAAAAGAAATATGTGTGTAAGGGTTCTAACCATTCTACTATGTTCATGTTTGTTAAGAACAAGCCTTTGAAGCATGGGCACTCGTGGCTAACAATAGGATCCGATATAGTCCCCTCTCAGGCACCAGTGACCAAGCGCATAACATTCAAGAACGTCAGTGGCCAACCTGAGTGGATAAGCTTACCCGTATCTCCAGCGGAGCTTCCAGGTTACAAGGAAAGTGTAATAGTGGCCCATACGTTAAGATATTATTCTCCCTATCTAATGCCTAGTAGGGTCATCTCCATGACTCATATGAACCTTTAGTAACTGCCAAGTCTACTAGCATGCAATTCTATTGGCAGTTACTCCTATCCGTCGTACGTCTCATACGTATCGGTGGCCAGCCGATTACTCGAGGACATGCCCTACATGTGACTCATAACACATGATAAAACATGTATCAAGGCCATATGAGATATACCAATACCTCATCAACAATGGGTGGTCACTAGAACTAAGCCAATGCAGTAAAATAGAGTAAAATAAATAAAAAATGACTGATATGGTCGCTTGCACCCAAGTGTGACTTGGACGCTCAATAAGATAAAATATGTAGGATATATAATAAGAACTGGATGTAAATAACAAAAATAAAGTAAAAGTAAAGACAGAGTATAATGATAAGGTATCTTTTCTGATGATGCAAGAATCGCAAGTCCAACGGTCATAAACGTCAGCAAATGAAGGTCACAATCCGCAAAAAACTCCGGATGCTGAAATAAACATCAAGAATATTCTTGGTGTAAAAGATATGTCATAAAATGCCAGCCCAAAATTCTAATTCAGGATACAGGGGAAAAATCATAATTTTGGGTCAAAACGATGTCCGTCGTTGGCTCATTTTGTACCAAAAAGTGTGCCAGTACGTACGGTCTCTAAAGTTGTCAAACTACATGTCTACGGGTCTGGTTTGAGGAGATGAACCTAACGGTATGTCCAAAGTTGGATTCTGGTGGGCCATGGACAATTTTGCCCATTGGATTGGGTCGCGAGCCTGCCAAAAAGGCATTCCAGTCGACCTTCTCAGAATTGGATCAAACTTGGCATACAGGACCAAAAAAATAATACGGTCCTGTTGGCACAAGTTTGTCTCAATTTGACTGTACACGAGGTTATGGCCTAGTTTGTAATATGGTCGATACGGGATATCTTGACGGATACGTATTGATTTAGTCGTACACGCACAACAAAATCAAGTTTCGTCAGTTTCTACAGGTCAAAAACATCCGTATGTGCCTTTCGATGCTTCTGGATTGCGATTACGTCGCCCGGTTTGTCGGAACGCATGCCGTATCGGGAAATTTTCCTTATTTTTAAGTATTCGAAACAGTTTTTCTTGCATGTTTACCATCAAATAACTATCTGCATAATAGATGGAAAATAAATCTACCTAAAAGGATTTACTCTCCTATATGTTGTCTAAAGTTCTGTTTGATTAGATTTGGAAAAATTCTAAATAATCTGACATAAATCGGTCCTCGAAATACAGTGTGTGGACTGTTTTTGGTTTTCTATTTTGAACAGTTTTTCGAGATCTTTACTCTGATTTTATCATTGATCTGTTAAGTTATATCAAATTCCCTTTAAAAGGGTTTTGAAGCTGGTCATGTTGGCTGCGAGTAGGATTTGATAGATCAAAAGTCGATCGAAGAACAATAGAGAAATTGAACTCGCAATTGGAGTACCTAGGTTCATTTCGAACAGGGTCGTCCTGTTCTTGGCGGTCGGATGTGGCTGCTCCGACGGAGCTCTAGCAGGATGGCTAGGTACAGGCGACTAAGATGAGGCGCAGGGACGTGGGCGTCGCTCTGGAGTCGAAGTTGAGGCTTGAGGACAAGTATAGATGGAGAATTTTGGGAGAACCTCTCGCACAACGTTATGTATATATATGGGGAATTTTGAACGATATATGGTCGAATTCTAGCTGGGTTCGGCCTATAACTCTAGGGTTTGGGGAGAGATTTGTGTGGGGATTGGATTGTAACAAAAGATTCAAAAAAATTGTTGAAGATTTGATCTCTTCAAATCTTGTCGAACATTGCTGTAGAGGGAACAGGGCTCGGGCTCTTTTGGGTTACTGTTCATTCGAACAGTAACTCAAAGAGTTATATTATTTTTATTTATTATTATTATTATTTTTTCTTTCTTTTGTTTAATAATCCTACACACACACACACACACACACACACACACACACACACACACACAGAGATATATATATATATATATATATATATATATATATATATATATATATATATCCCATTTTTAATAATCTAAAAATACCAAGTAAATCAAGATCATAAATGCAAATATATTTTTAAAAATTCTAAAAATATTACTTCAATCTTACCAATCTATATATATTTTTTACCTATATATGTAACCATATATATATTCTAGATATATGTAATACCTACATATATATACTCCAAAATTCATAAAAAATCTGAAATATTCTAAAACTCATTAATAATCTTTTAAGATATTTTTAGGAAAAATATTTTGTAAGACCTAAAGCCATAAATTTATGTTTATTTTAGTTTTTCCATTCATAAGAAAATCATATAGATTATTTAATAAGCTAATTAATAAATATGAAACACCATATATTATTAAATAAAAATATTAAATAAATCTAAAAAATTTAGGGAGTTTACATCCTACCCAACCTAAAAAAATTTGTCCTCAAAATTAAAGCTATGATAGGGGTATGCAATGCAGTGCGAATGAAAGGAAACTAACATGTGGAAGTCGTACCTTGGTTTTCAAACAAATAGGGGTAGTTTATATATATATAAAAAGAAAGCACATTTGGCTCCATTTTCTATAAAGTATTCTTTGTTCAAGGCTCTACCCAACTTATAGAAGTTGGCTAACTGTGAGAATCGTCGTTACAAGACTTTTGAGAAGGAAAATTTTTTAAAGAGTAGCACAAGAATATTGGACCTTTCTAATTGTAGTCACGAACTCTAAGGAGCAAGGTATCCCTATGGTGTTCTCGGTTAATAATACTATAAAAAAATACCAATTTAACATTGCTTACATATAGTCATATTCCAGCAAAATAGTAGAAATTTTCTTGGTCGAATTATAACTGGGACAAAAGGTGCATATGGATTTCATATTGAATGAATCAATCTTGGATTTAATCTATATCTGTAGGACAAAATCTTGTAGAATCAATCTATACCATGCCTACTAGTTTAGGGTAGCCTAGAATAGGTTCTAAATCGAGTGGTTGGGCTAGTTTCGAGTCGAATCTGTTAGATAGGTGTCGTAAGTTTGTAAAATGTGCATTTCGTGACTTTTGTATATAAGTGGCAAACAGGAACTCAATTGAGTGGCACACTAGTGGCATGTGCGTAGTGGACTTCGAGTAGATCATAATCATATATTGGGTCAAAAGAATCGAGTCGAGGTTTGGTCTCTAATTAAAGTAGGAAAGGACATCGGTATTACGGTAATTGTTATAGTTGGCCTTTATGACCCAAAAGTTGCATCATGAAAATAGAGTACAAGGAGACATTTTTGGGTGAGACATGATATACTTAGATGAAGGTGGACTCGTCTAGATCTTGCATATAAAATTTGTCGGAAGTTAACAGCTAATATTGTACTTCGAATATCAAAGTCACGGTAGGGAACACCATATGATCTAAATAAAAAGTGGGTGTTCCCGAGGCACTAATTTATCATCCTAGTGGAAAACAATTTATCTTAATCAATCGGTAATGCTAGTAAATCCTAAAATTTAGAGGGGCTTTCGATCTATACTATCCCGAATTACCTTTTCTCGAAATTAAACTAAGACACAATACTATACTAAAATAGATTTGTAGAATCAAGGTCGCGATCTTTGTATCTTGGTTTTTGGAATAACCGCACGATAAAATGGCACGATATGTAATACAGGAGAATAGTCAAGTACGGAGTTTGTATCGCGAGTTTGAGCAATTGAAGGAAATGGTAGTATAGGTCATTCTTGTGTTCCCTATTTGTGGTTTTACACTAATGACACACGAACTGAGGGTAACATGTTTAACTCTTCCTATGGCCTACGCAAAATTATAGTCGGTGGCAACAACTTCTATGGTCTGTCATGGATTACCTTCAACAACTAAGTCCTTAGGTTCCTGCTCATAACAAACTTACTCGTCTATGGCTATAAAGCTATTAATGGTGTCAAAGGTGGCAATTCACGGTAATACCGCTAACTAATAAATTCAAGTAATTCAAAAAACTACATTAAGCAGGATCACTAAATCATCAAGGGTGTTGCTCTATTATCGACTAGTGTCTTAACCATAAGTGGCGTATCTGGGCAATGCTTGTTATGTTCCTACTCTCGGGATGATTGTTGTGTGATGGTTCCTTATTGTTACCGAGGTTCTAAAAATTGTCTAACCGACCTGCATCAGATTATTCTAGCTGGTACTATGGCTAGGTTGATCAAATCATCAATCATGGTTGGGGTCAAGCAAACAGGTAATAATTGATATATTTTCAAACGATATGAAGCCATGCGGGATGCATAGGATGTAGTCCGAATAGAATCAGAGAACCATATACCTCTGTAATCACGTTATTCGAATTTGCCCTGCTAGCACACATCTGGCTGTAAAACTTTTGAATTCGTATTTTAACGGATGGCTGCAGTGTGTGTCTGCCATGCCAGTCCATATAGGTTCTCGGACTTATCTTTGGCCAAATCCATGAGATGTTTTCAAATTTACCTTTTTATAAAATAGAGAAGAATGAACCAACATGCATAGGATATAGTTCAAGTAGAATTCAAGAAACATAGGTAGCCATGATGCCGTTATCTAAAGTCCTGCATCGTCAGTATTTCTCTAGCTGTAAAAACATTGACACTAAAATACAAGAATAAATATAATTTCTCAAACCTTTCCCCGGACCAACCTATGGAATATTTTTCAATATAACGAAAGGAACGAGAGGATTACTCAAGGAGTTAACAGATAAGAGTTTTAGTCAGTTCTAGGAATAGTGGTAAACTTAATCAACTGTATCCCTATTCGAAAGGTGAGAATATTCACATAACCATGAATGCAAAGACTGTAGCAAAATCTGATAGGTGAAAGAAATTTGGTCATGGTGTGATTTAAGGAATACGTAAAGAATACTAAGGGTTTATGGAAATCAAGATGAGAAATAATTAGGTATACTCCTATTAATAGCACAGTTCTTGAGAAGGATAGTAGGCTAGTATTGAGGTCATTGCATATGAGAGAATTCTCCCCAATCATTCATATTCATCAACTCTAGAAGCAATGATGATGGGTCTAGGTTTCGGAAAAGGGTAAGTAACTCGTTATGTACTTGGCTAAGTTAATGACTAACTAGTGAGGGTGTGTTCTTGTGTCAAAATCATAATAGCAGAAAACATACTAAAAGCATACCTGCTATAATTTCCCTCTGGGATTCCGTATCCTCTACTGCTAGTGAAAAGCCTGTCCGTGCTTCTGAACGGGGCCCTATGCTCTGGCCATGTTATACTGTACAAACTGCGGAGGTAATGGTGGGCGAGGTGCTCATACTGCTGGTGTCATAGGCCTCGGCACCCGCTGAACTATGGCCTGCTGCTCGGGACAATCTTTTATTTTGTGACGTCCTGACCCGCATCTTAAGCATAGTCCAAGTCGAGTTCGACAATTCTTCAGGATGTGTCCTAGCTTACTACAGTAGTTGCAGGTGGGCTTCTGATAGGGTACGGGCCTTTGATGTGGCTGTGCCATGGGCCTTCGAATAGGTCTGTCCTGGGTCATACTAGTTGGTGTGACTATAGCAGTATGGCGTCTCTATGTCTGTTGTTGCTCCTTATCTGGATTTGGCGATGCTCTAGGGTGGTGTTATTGTGCTTCAGGATGTCTATTCGGCCTATTTTGATTCACTCTAGCTGGTACTAAGGCTGGCAGGGTATATAGGGCCCTGTTTAGGGCTATAGATATAATACTTCTTGTAAACTCATTCTATTATTGCTGCACTTGCAATAACCTTAGCAAGAACCTTGCCACTGAAGCCTCGTTAGAGTAAGGAATTGGCGTAGACTGTAGGGACAGAGGAGGAGGTGGCATATATTCTTGCTGGAAAGTTGGGGTCTGCTAGTCAGACTGTTCTATCTGGGGTCCCATATCTTGAGGGTACTGTTGGGTAGGTGGGGTTCTCTTATCTGATTAAGTCACATGACTTGGCTGAAGTGGTGTGATAGAGGGCACATTCCCTTCTAGGGGTATTGCAGTGGTCTGCCCAGTCTGGTTGTCTGGGCGTGCTTGAGTCTCCTGGTGCACCGTCGACGGGGTCATGGTAGCCCGCTGCTGTCCTGGCCGATACGGTGTCACCGGGGTCATCGGATGATTCTGCTCCTCTTAGGTAGCCATATCACCAGCTCTGGTGGCCAAAGTAAGGGTGCATCCGCTTCATAGATTCATATAGCTGACACGAATTAAGGTAACATTAGGAAGATTAAAACATGAGGCAATTCAAGCAATAAAGGAGAGTTCGAAAATTTAAAGTCAAAGGAAGGTAGTAAATAGTAGATGAGATTCCTATTCCCATATGCAGGCTTGTTGGGCGCAGTCATGTAACCCAATAATAACTTCTGACCTACATTGGCCACCACAAAAATATGTAACGCCCAGTCCCAAAATACTTAGGACTAAGTATGCAGACATGCTAGCTGCATACATACGAAGAATACTTCAATATATGGTATCCTCGTATATATATATATATATATATAAGCTGTAATAATGTAAAATCATTGGCCAGAACATAATTAAACTATATCTCATCCACAGCACAACACAGAAGATATAAGAAGTACAAATAGAATAAATAACGAGTCAAAGATATAGCCGAGTGGACGTACCCACACCAAACAGCTATGTAAGTAATCTCAAATAAAATGGAGTCCGACCTCCTCAAATAGACATAAAGAAGAATAATAGATGTGAACTAAGAGTCTCAAAAAATGGAAATAAAGCTAGAATTCTGCAGGTGATGCCTCGTCATCAATATAGGAAGGATCCAGTATTGCGTCGTACTCCTGTGAAAAATTGTCTAAGCTTGGAGAGATCCCCAGGTTCTTAGAGGGACGTAACAAGAAACAAAAATACAACATGCCATGCCATATGAACTGTAAATAAAGAAAAGAAATATGTGTGGAAGGGTTCTAACCATTCTACTGTGTTCTTGTTTGTTAAGAACAAGCCTTTGACGCATGGGCACTCCTGGCTAATAATAGGATCCGGTTTAGTTCCCTCTCAGGCACCAATGACCAAGCGTATAACGTTCAAGAACGTCAGCAGCCAACCTAAGTGGATAAGCTTACCCGTATCTCCAGCGGAGCTTTCGGGTTACAAGGAAAGTCTAATAGTGGCGCATACGTTAAGTTATTGTTCTCCCCATCCAATTCCTAGTAGGGTCATCTCCATGACTCATATGATCCTCTAGTACTACCAAGTCTACTAGCATGGAATTCTATTGGCAGTTACTCCTATATATCGTATGTCTTATACATATCAGTGGCCAGGCGACTACGCAATGATGTATCCTATATGCGACTCACAACATGTTATAAAGCATGTGCAAGGCCATATGAGATATACCAATACCTCATCAACAAGGAGTGGTCACTAGAACTAAGCCAATGCAGTAAAATAGAGTAAAATAAATAAAAGTGACTGATATGGTCGCTTGTACCCAAGTGTGACTTGGACGCTCAGTGAGATAAAACATGCAGGATATATAATAAGAACTGAATGTAAATAACTAAAATAAAGTAAAAGTAAAGACAGAGTACAAGGTATCTTGCCTGATGGTGCGAGAATGGCAAGTCAAACGGTCACAAACGTCAGCAAATGAAGGTCACAATCTGCAAACAGCTTCGAATACTGAAATAAACATCAAAAACATTTTTGGTGTAAAAGATATATCCTGAAATGCCTGTCCAAAAGTCTAGTTCTGGACACAGGAGCAAAATTATAATTTTGGATCAAAATGATGTCCGTTGTTAGACCTGTTTTGTACCGAAAAGCTTGCCAGTACCTACGGTCTCTAAAGTCGTCAAACTAAATGTCTACGGGTTTGGTTTGACGAGATTAACTCAACCGTTTATCCAAAGTTGGATTTTAGTGGGCTATGCATAATTTTAACTGTTGGATCGGATCGTAGGCCCGCCAAAAAGGAGTTCCGGTCGACCTTCTCAGAATTGGACCAAACTTGGTATACAGGACCAAAAAATTGATACGGTCTTGTTGGCACAAGTTTTGTCTCGAACCGATGACTTTACACAAAGTTATGGTCTAGTTTGTAAAGTGGTCGATACGGAGTATCTTTACGAATACGTATTGATTTCGTCGCACACGCACAACAAAATCAAGTTTCGTCAGTTCCCACATGTCGACAACATCCATACGCACCTTTCGAGTCCTCTGGGTTGTGACTACGTCGCTCGGTTTGTCGGGGCGCACGTCGTATTGGGAAAATTTCCTAATTTTTTAGTTTTTGAAATAGTTTTTCTTGCATGTTTACAATCAAATAACTATCTGCATAATGGATGGAAAATAAATCTACCTGAAAGGATTTACTCTCCTATATGTTGTCTAAAGTTTTGTTCAATTAGATGTGGAAAAATTCTAAATAATCTCACATAAATCGGTCCTCGGAATAGGGTGTGTGGACTGTTTTTGGTTCCCTTTTTTGAATAGTTTTTCAAGATCTTTACTCTAATTTTATGGTCGATATGTTAAGTTATATCAAATTCCCTTTGAAAGGGTTTAAAGCTGGTCATGTTAGCTACGAGTAGGATTTGATAGATCGAAAATCGATCGAAGAACAAAGAAGAAATCGAACTCGCAATTGGGGTAATTGGGTTCATTTCGAACAGGGTCGGCCATGTTCTTGGTGGTCGGATGTGGCTGCTCCGACGGGGTGGGGCTGGGTACAGGCAGCTGAGATAAGGCGCAGGGACGTGGACGTCGCTCTAGAGTCGAAGTTCGGGCTTGAGGACAAGTATAGATAGAGAATTTTGGGAGTCCCTCTCGCACAATGTTGTGTATATATATGGAGAATTTTGAACTATCTATGGTCGAATTCTAGCTGGGTTTGGCCTATAACTCTAGGTTTTAGGGGGGAGATTTGTGTGGGGATTGGACTGTAACAAAAGATTCAAAAAATTTGTTGAAGATTTGATCTCTTCAAGTCTTGTCGAATATTGTTGTAGAGGGAATAGGGCTCGGGCTCTTTTGGGTGAAAAATATTTTGTATGACCTAAAGCCATAAATTTATGTTTATTCTAGTTTTTCCATTTTTAATTAAATTATATAGATTATTTAATAAGCTAATTAGTAAATATGAAACACCATAAATTATTAAATAAAAAATTAAATAGATCTAAAAATTTTAGGGAGTTTACATGCTCAGTCAGCTGTACTAAATGCATTGGATGCCTGGGCAACTGCAATCACAGTTGGGATGAATTCCTACTCCCTTTTTTTCTTTCTTGAAACTGTTATTGGTTAGGGGGCTGGGTTGTTATCACAACGATGGATTACAAAATGGTAACTAATGTCAGGATGGGTATCCAGAAAGATTAGTCGAGCTAGTTACCTCTTTCAAGCATCAGTCATAGGATCAGATGCAACCTTTCCTGCTTGACTTGAAGACTCTATTCTCTGGGTATCTCTAACCAAGAGCGGAACCTCGCTTTATATATGTATTTATTGGTTCGAGAGATGCCACCTCAACCCATACATATTATCAGATTTATTCTTTTTGTCAGCTTCTGCGAACCCAGTCTCATACTCGAAAAAAAGCCTTTAGGGCCCGATACTCTCTCTCAGCAGCAACATAACATCCATCACAAGATCCAATGCAACAAAAGCAGTTCCTTCTCTAGATACGGGAGTTTTCTCTAGATTCGGTTGATGATTCTCTTTCAGTATAATCTCTGTTTGAAAGACCTTTTCGTTGTCAATTAGTCGGTTCCCACCTCCACTCTAATAAGCTTTCTTGTCCTACTTAGGTCATATTCTTAGCCCACGTACCGATCTTCAGCTATCTTTGTATGTTGACTCTCTGTTGCCATAATCTCTTCTACAAAAAAATGTTCTACAAGCCTTTTGTTATTCCCTTCCCCAAATCCCGGACGAGCCCTTCCTCGACGTACTCTACGGCTTTGGCTTTGGCTTCCTCATCTGCGAATCTCCTCCGACTTTCTGACCCGGTGATTCTATGCGGGTTCTTCGGGGACAGAAAGCCATTCCGATAGCTAAACCAGTCATCTTCAGAAAAATCTTTCCATATGAACTAATTGATTTTTGATGTTGGAGTATGCTCTCCCAGGAAAAGTAGCTTCCTTACATGGATCGAGTTCCAAGGGATCGGTTTGAACGTGGGCTAGCCGGCCAGATAGGCTACATGGGCTACACGAATTCCTGTTAAAAAAAAGAAACAAGAATGGATTCAAAGAGGCCATCATGAAGGAGCCCGAACCTTTCTACTACTACCTATCTTCTCCAAGCCCTCTTAGGTCCACACTAATCCCTCTTTGTGAAACAAAGATTTTCAAAAATCCGATCACGTATTCAAACTTAGGAAAGCACTCTATGGACTCAAACAAGCACACCCTGCTTGGTATGAACGCCTAAATGCATCCTTACTTGAAAATAATTCTTCAAAAGGAAGAGTTGATACTACTTTATTTATCAAGTCTTCAGATGATTGTATATTTCATGTGCAAATTTATATAGATGACATAATATTCGATTCTACTAATGAAAAACTTTCTCAAGAATTTGCTAATTGTATGCAGAGTGAGTTTGAAATGAGTATGATGGGAGAGCTAAACTACTTTCTAGGACTCCATATCAAACAACACTCACAGGGAACATTCATCAACCAAGCTATGAAGAATTTATTGAAGAAGTATGACTTGAAAATGTAAAGCCTATCGGAACTCTAATAGCTACATCAACTCGGCTTGACATTGATAAAAGTAACCAACCAGTCGACCAGCATATGTATCGAAGTATGATTAGTAGTTTATTATATTTAACTGCTAGTCGCCATGATATAATAGTTAGCGTTTGGATTTGTGCTAGATATCAAGCTAATCCTAAGAAATCTAACTGCTAGTCGCCATGATATAATAGTTAGCGTTTGGATTTGTGCTAGATATCAAGCTAATCCTAAGGAATCACATTTATGCGTCGTTAAGCGTATCTTTCGATACATTAAGGGAACTTCTATAGTCGGCTTGTGGTATCACAAAACTACATCTTTTGACCTAATCGGTTATTCAGATACGAATTTTGCAGGATGCAAAGTAGACCGTAAAAGTACCAACGGTACGTGTCATTTCCTGGAAAAAAACTTTAGTCTCATGCACTACAACAAATATGGCCTACAATAGCATGCGCCGGACGATATAGAAAGCCTTCTATAGTGTATTTTGTCTGCTATAATTGCCCCCGCTATAGTATGTGAATGCTATAACATTATAGCATTATTGAATATTGTGGATGGTTTATAGCGTTCGTGAATGCTGTGGATGGATTATGGCGTTCATGAATGCTGTAGATGGTCTATAATGTTCTTGAATGCTATTGATGAATATTATTGTTCATGGTGCATAGCGTTCTTCAATGTTATTGATTTATTATAGCGTTTCTGAACGTTGTTGATTTTCTATAGTGTTTTGAGTGCTATAAATCTGCTACACAATTTCATATCTGAATAACATGTTCTGTATCACATACATTTAACCTGTGAATCATAAAAATTCATGTTGAATCGTAATTTTGATTTCAACAATTTCAATCGCAACTTTCATTTCGATCAATCATGATATAGAAAGGTTTGCCAAAATAAATAAATTCATACATTTTTATTAAAACATTCAAGTGTACAAAAAGTTGTTGTATGCCTAAAGTGATCGAAATAGTAGTCCAAAAAAAAATTTCATGTAAAGAGAATCCAAGATGTACAAAATGTTCTTAAACTAACGCTAGTCCAAAATTCAACTAAACCATTCCATTTCCATACAAAATGTTTGTAGGCCAAATGCAGCTCGATCAACTCTTTTCTTCTAGCTTATATCCACAACAATAAAAAAATTACACGCCAACCTACACAAAATTGAGAAAAAAAATACACTAAAATTATTATATAAAAAATAAGTTCACATAAGATCATTTATTCATGTATTCCATAAACATTTATCTTTGTTGTATTTGTATTCCAGTATTCCTCCTACTTTTCTAACGATCTGGTATCAATTTATATATGTTAACTACATGACAGAATACACACTACGATGCTGTAAAACCCCTAAATTTCTACTATAATTTTTTTATTTATTTATTTAATTTAGTACTGATTTAAAATTTTGTATTGTACGTCGCGTAGTCGTATTTTACGTCGCGCACGAAATCTTATTTTTCGAAATTGCTCGACGAGTGCGATTATGTACGAGCATACATATTTTTGAAAATATTATTTTTCTACTTTTAAAGTTTCATAATAATATACATGATAATTATTTTGTTATCGTTCCAAATTTTTCAAGTTTGTTATTTTATTTATAAAGTCTTTCATTTCTTATAATTATTAATAATAAATAATATTTTTGTTGTATGCTAGAAAAGCATAATTATGAGAACATCATTTTGTACCTACATATATATTTCGTAATTATTTATTAGTCTATTTTAAATAAAAAATATAATTTTCAAAATTTATTAATATTAATATTTTATTATTCAAAAAGATATTTAAAAATATTTATTATTTTCGAAATTATTATTATTGGTATTTTAAAAAATATATTTGGAAGTTATTGTGGCCATTTAAATCTTGATTTAATTTTTGGATTTATTTAAATAGTTAAATATTTGAAAATTTGATTTATCTCATTAATTTTAAACCAAGAATTTAATTAGATTTAAATTTGATTTGTATTTGGATATTAGATTTAAATTGATTTAAATTAAATTACGAATATTCTATTTTTGGGTTTAAACTATCCTAATTCTTATCCAATTGGAAATTCCCACATCCTATAAATAGGCAGTTACTCCTCCAACTTTTCATTATTCCTCCACAAATTTCCACAATCCAAACTGTGCACCGTATCCGTGACCGTGTCCGTGTCCCATCCATTATGTGTTTTATTGTACAAATACATTACTCTACCCCGGGTCCGACAGATCCGAACCTCCGTCCCCGTCGTGTCGGACACACCCGACACGATCCATCCAAACCCTAGCCCTAATTCTAACCCTACGTCTCCCGAACCACTACCACAGAACCATCGGCTCAACCCGAGCTCCGCCTACACCATCCCATCACTCCGACGGAGCCACCAGAACCACCACGGCCACCCGTCGTAGAAAACCCCGACGATCCTTGTCCCCACGGCTCCGTCACCCCCGTCTGGACCACATCTCCTCGGAATCCACCACAGCCACCACCCCTAAAATCCATCATCACCACCTTCGCCAGACCTGACCACGGCCACAACCACCACCTGTGTCCGACACCAAGCCCCATCCAAACCGCCACCACCACCAATAGAGTAGTAGAAGAGGGTAAAATTTTACCTTGACTCCGGTGCCGCCCCCGTCGTGGCCGCACGAGTCGACCTCCTTGTCTACTGGCGACCAGATCCTACCGCCCTCTCTTCCCTCTCTGGCCGTCGCTTTCGCGAGACCGCCGCTGTCCTCCCGAGACACCCTCCTCCAGATCCGTGCGCTCGGCCTCGCCTTGTTGGCGCTACTCCACCCAACGCCTCGCGGTCACCGGCGCGCCGCCCCACGCCGCGTGGACGACGCTCAGACGCCGCCGCGCCGAGCAGCCCCACCTGGCCGTCTCTCCTCTCCGTTTTCCCCCTCGATCCTACTTTCTCTCTCCTACGCTCGCCCCCTCTCCATTCCCTCTCATCTCCGCCGAGCACCGCCTTCGCCGCCTGCTTCCCGTCCTCCGCCGCCCTCTTCCGAGCGTCGACGACATTTTTCCCGACCTCTCCGCCTATTCTCCGACCTACTCCCGCTCTCTCATCTCACTTTTCTCTCTCTCTCTCCTCTGCTCCTCTTAGTCTTTGGCTCTTTGCTCACGAAAAGGAACAGAGAACAGCTGAACAGTTGTCTATTTTTTTTATTTGTTATTAGTTTAGTCTATTAGTTTTTGTCTTTTGTTGGTTTTTCCTCTACTCCCGCTGTCGGTTTTTCCTCTCCTCCTCTTTAGTTTTTGTTTGTGAATTATTTTAGATTATTAGTTTTTGTTGTTGTTGTTTTTTTTTTGTATTTTGTTTTAGTTTTTGTTTATTAATTGTTTTTTTTTGTAACTGTTATTTCTATAACTATTATTATTATTATTATTATTATTATTATTATTATTATTATTATTATTATTATTATTGTTATCATTATTACTATTATCATTTATTATTATTATTATTATTATTATTATTATAAATTTAATTATTATTATTATTATTATTATTATTATTATTATTATTATTATTATCATCATTATTATTATTATTACTATTAATATGTATTTGTTTTGTTATTATAACATTAGTATTTGTAAATTATGTTATTAGCATTATATTTATTTATTTATTTAAATAAATATTTCTAAATTATAATGTATGTCAAAAATAATGTATTGAGACTTGACCCTATAGGTAAATTTAAATTCGTTTCAAAACTTAATTAATTAGTACTTTTTTGACAAAATTTTGTTATTAGCCCAATTTCATCTAATTGTTTCTCTTTAGATTATATTATCTAAAAGTATGATAGTTTCTAAATTATATTTATATTTTCAATTATTTACTAATAAAATCTAGTTTTCAATATTATAGTTATTTACTAAAAATAGAATATATATATATATATATATATATATATATATATATATATATATATATATATATATATATAATTTCTTCTATTATCTTTCGGTTCAAGACTAATCCCATTACTCATATACCCTCGCCAATTCTAGACTACCTTATATCGTCCCTAACTAACTTGACTCTTCTGGACCCAATGGAACTGTCTGTGTCATCACCCGAGGTCACCTTACATCGTTGTTGCACCAAAGTCGATATTGTGCCACCTTTATTGTACCATACCAGGCAGCTCACCAGGCGTCACAACAGGCAAGTATACCTTGCTAATTAACTGTCAATTATTTATTTTCTGCATTATTTATTTTGTTCATATTGTTAGTTTCCTTTATTATAAACTGCGCGTCCAAGCCACACTTGGGTGTAAGCGACTTTATTAGTCGTTGCTTTATTTTATGCATGTTGACTTAGTGTTAGCGGACTACCTTCTTGTTGGGGGATATCCTTATATCTCCTTTGGCTGTGACACTCACACTACACGGTTTGAGACATGTTGCTAGGGGCACAACTTATTGACTAGCTATCTCTAAAGTCGTGTGACGGTAGATATTCGTAATTGCTATGACTAGGGTTTTAGAGACTCCAGCAGTTACAAAACTGGATGAGCCATGGACATGACTTGAACAGTGTAGGATATATTGGGGGAGGACAGTCGCTAGTGCGTATGGGAAGCCAAATAGGTAAACCACAGTCTCCGGATGGAACTGTGGCGATATATTTGCAGATGCCCTCTGACGTTTTAGACGTTACGGACGGATACAGATGACTGGATGCCAGTTACGTACACATAGCCTAAATCCCACCCATGCGCATGAAAGTTGTCCTCTAAATTGCACATTAGGCGGTTAGAATCTCCTTTGCATATTTATGTCTAATTTATATATTATTTTATTATTCTGACAGTTCATATTAGCATGTTCTTCCTGTATCTTGCTACGTCCGTCTGAGGACCTGATTTTTTCCCAGGTGTGTGTTTCATGTCTTCCGCAGGTATTCTAGCCAAGGCCGTGGTCTTCTCCATTCCTTCGAAGACAATTGCGCTTGGTTCGTCTTGCCATTTTTATCGCTCGATTTATTGTACATTTCTTTCATTGAGATAGTTGGTAGTGGACTTTGTCTCCGCCCAACATATTGTATCAAGACTATTCATTTTATGATATCTTTTACTCTTTATTTTGTGGATGAGATTTAGTTTGTCTTGGATTACTGCATTTTACAGCTTATATATTCATACGAGACCTACGTACTTCGTATGAATACAGCTGGCATGTCTACGTACTTAGACCTACGTATTTTGGGACTGGGGCGTTACACGATGCAATACATCTATAAAACCTTTGTAAGAAAAAGTTGGACTAGAAAGTGTGTGTGTACAAGTGCCATAATACATACTAAGATTCAATCTACGTCTCTCTTCTTTATGATACAATTTATACTCTCTCATTGTATATAACACCTGATATTTGAATGAGCCTAACTTTTTCCAACATATCTTGTACATATATAACTGGAACACAGTGTGAAGTCAGTTGACGGGTTTATAACATGACATACAATAATAAGGGAAAGACACAGAAACATAGATTCAGTAGCTACTTTTGTACACACACAGAGGTGGTTATTATGCAGTTTGTAATGAAGAAATTTTTTAAATTCTCCTCTAGTGGTAACTGGAGCAAAAAATGTGACCTTATGATTAATGTTGTCCAACTAATGGTCGAAAGAAAGAGCCCATCATTTGCTGACATGGAGTTTGAATGCCAAGTATGTGTAACTTTGTGTAGAATCATAGACATGCATGATGCACAAAAGTATATCTTATGCATATATAGAGTAAAAGAAATATTGTTTCAGTAGATGAACTCAATTACTTGAATATATTCTACTTTAGATAACCTCCAACAACTCGTGGAATGTCCGATACTTGAACTCAATTAATGCACAATAAGTGTGCCATGAAAGAGCAACACGGATGGGAAGACATAAGATTTATGTTATTAAGCACGAATGGCCTACCTCCACAAGTGACCAGGTGAGAAATATATTCTATATAACAATGAGAGTTTGATAATACGGGGATTGGTACCATTTTATCGCATTAAGTAACCAGAGCCATTTAACTAGAAGCTTATAAAGTATATAATTAAGCTTATCTTCAAAACCTAATAAATTAAGTAGATTCTATGGCTGGTAATACTAGATCGTCATCAATCTTTGGCCATATTGGAAGGAGATCTATCTGGATCGAGTACCTCTAGCCCAAACAATAGACTTGAAAATGCTTTGCCTTCAAAAAATAACTACTTTGTATGTTGGTTTTCGGATCGAAATCCCGAAAGAAAAACTGTAACCCTACTTTCCCAAATTCCTCTAAACCCTAATTTTCCTAAATTCTTTCTAAACCCTAATTTTGCAAATCCCTTTAGAGGCTCGACTCCCTACCTCCTCCAAAAATCCCTAATTTTTTCGTTGACTCTGTATCGATCGGTGAAGGTGACAGAATGAAAAGATGGTGTTGACCACAACAGTTGGGCATTATACTAAATATGGTATTTACCCATGGCTCATACAAAAAAAAAGATAACAATCATGAAAGTAGTATGCCAACCAAGGAAGCAAATTATGTAAGCATCAAGAAATGACTGAACATGATCTGCTTACCTCTTAACAGACCATGGATGTCACGATCCGTACTCTGATTAGGGGCACGAGAACGTGGGTACGTCCAGCCTACGCCGCAGTGTCGCAGTGTGGCAGTAGAACGCTGTATAGATCATCTAACATCTAACAGCAAGATATATAAACCAGTCATCTCCGTACGGAGGTATAATATAACATCTCAACTCTATATCTTAATCACAAGTCTAGGGAAGATAGAGCACGATATGGAATCAGATAAAAGGAAGAAACTGAAATATAAATAGAGTTATCGCACCAACAAAGTAGATGTTCAACACAAATAAATACAAGTCCTGAAATATAACTAAGTCTCAACTAATAATTGGAACAATCCGATACAAACTGAAAACTACAAATACTAGACTAGACTAGGCACCCTACTATGAGCTAGATGCTCCTCAAGCTCCTGAAGGTCACCCTCATGTGCCCCATAGAAGGTAGGGTAGTCACCATCATTATCTGTAATATTTTCAACAGGTTCAGTCAGGACAGGAGTGAGCACAATACATCTCACAGTTCATATCAAGTTGGAAAAATATAAAGCATACAAAAGAGTAAGATACATGGACTGTAAAAAATATATATGAAACGAGAGAGATTTGATAACTGAAAATATCTATATACATGATAAGTAAGAACTGTAAGTAACCTGTGATTTAGAGCATGAGATGGTTATATAAACGGTTTAGGACATATACAAGATTTTACAAGATTGTACAAGATTTCACAAGGTTTCACAAGATTGTACAAGATGAGATTTGATCACAACCATTTTCTACTCACCCTCCCCAATCAATACACAAGGATCCAGTCAAGTTACGTTACCTTTTACAAGAGGTTTTATCATGTTTGCTCACGTGATCATGAGAGTACAAGATTGCACAAGAGTATACATGAAAGCGGTGTACATGAAATACAAGATATTCGTGAAAAGCACATGACAACTGTATCTGATGCACCCCGAGGGAGATAACATCGCATGACAAGATCCATATAGTACCAATCCATAATAATAACGTGACAGCATCATATAAAGTAATCTAGAGCAAGAATATAAATCCTAACAAGTATGAAATAATCAAGAATGTACTCGTCTGTCACCTTGTATGACTGATATGAATAGATGTCCGAACTGGTATTACAGAGTCCTATTTAGAGTAAAACAGGTTATGATGTATTCAGAAATAAGGTAATTGAAGTGTATGATGCGATCTATATGATTTCTAAGTCAATCTAGACCAAAGTCAACTCTAAGTCAAACATGGTCAACTGGCTAGGTCAAACTAGGTCAACAAGTCCAGATTGGTCGAACTAGGAGTCCAACTGGGTCATACTAACTCACACCATGCCAAACTAAGTCACAATAGGTCATCTTAGTCAACAAGGTCATGCCATGTCCAATTAGGTCACTCAAAGTCAACTAGGTCAAGTCTAGTTATTTCTAAGGTAACTAGCCTAACTAGTCTCTAGGATATAATCACAATGTATATACACTAACTAGTATATAGGGCAAGCCTATAGGAAAACCTACCTATACCATACAAACCATACACTAAGCCTAACCAAACCTAGGCTATCATCCACACACAGTCACAAGGTTTCACAAGTTACCACAAACAAGTTTTATTATATATATATATATATATATATATATATATATATTATATATATATATACATACATAATGTATATAGGCATATATATAGGCATCCATATGTTAGGCATATATACATAGGTATTGAGGGATAGAGAGGGGGTTTTATGTGAGGGTTTAATTAGAGTGTAAATCCTAAATGTACATACAAGTGTGTGAGTGTGGTACATGTGTATATGGTTCAATGTGATAAAGGATAGTGAAGGGTTAAGCGGTATGTGTGTGTGGTGTATAGATATACAAACTGGACAGTAGAGGGGACGGTTCTGTGTAATTTCAGTTAAGGAATGTAGCAACATGTGTGTTAGGGTTCAGAATTTACAACAGGTTAATAAAGTGTATGTGCAATGTGACAGGGTTTTAGGTTAGTGTTTCACATATACAGGAATGTATGGGTGAAATGCAGTTTACATGCAATGATGTGCAGGCAATTTGGTCCGTTTGCAGGTTAGGCAATGTAGGTTCAGCAATGTGCCAGTCCAATGCAGCAGGTAAATAGGTTAATGTGCTCAGGTTTGATGTTAGGTTAGACACTATTAATACCCACATCATTTCAGATTTCAGGGTTTTAATATACAATTCAAAATTCCCAATTCAAGTCTCATAATCAAATCAATAATCAATTTTCTACATAAATAACCACAGTTTTTTATATAAACAAAACCTCAGTTTTCTGAACAAACCAATCTCAGTTTTCTTGAACAAACCCCCATTTCCATTCTCAGTTTAACATTAACATTTCAAATCCAGGAATCAAATTCAGTTCTCAGTTTTCAGGTTTTAAATAATAAGGGAAAATTTTCAGGTTTTAACATGTAATCAATAAACACATAACAGTTTACTTGAATCCAAATATTTGAAAAACTAAACCAAAACATGAACCCAATCCTTTGTAAACACCTAAACTCAGGTACAAGTATGAATCTTATTTTGAAATCCCCAAATTCAATTTAACACATATTCTTATTTTCGAAATGCAAGTTCAACCATATATTAGTCAAACATATTTCGAACCTAGGTATCAGTCAAAACATATTCAACCAATTGTGTCAGGGGTATGTTACTTGTGTCCTATGTACATACAAGGGTGTGTCAACACGTGTGAGTGTCGAACGTGTCCAAACAGAGTACTATTTATCCAAACAGTGGGTCAAACATAGGTAATCAGGGACTGGGAATGCACAGCCTCGTACACCCATGTCGATCAGTCTAGGACACAACGTGTCCACTCAATGGTCACGGGGTCGTGTCAGTAGATAGGGTAGGTCTAGGGCTTCGTGTACCGTAGCCCGAAACGTGTCCAAGTGTCCTCGTATCCGTACACGAAGTGCGTGTCAGTCGCACTTGTGCGCTCGTGTGGTGTGTGTGCGACCCGTGCAGATCAAATATCTCCCAAAATACTTGATGATATCTCCTAAAATTTTATGTGGACAGTGAAAGTGGTTGCCCGCACCCACAGACCAATTTTCAGGTGTCTGGGTGCCGTGTCGTGTCCGCTAGGACACCCGAGTAGCAGGGCAGCCGCACGAGCCCCGTGCGGTATCTCGTGTTACGTATCCAAGCCCTTAAAACCGTGTCCAAACTATATAAGATCGACTCAGTCGATTATGTTGTAATATACACATGTTAGGCTACACATACATGTAATTAGTTTTGAAAATTACCAAAATCCATTTCTATGTGGTATTTTATCGAACACTTATTTAAATACGCCGATACGTGTCCGATACGGACACGAAATGGACACGATTTCCTACCAAACTTGGGCTACACCTAGGAAAACCCTAAACAATGCATCTATGGGAAGAAATCAGGAATTTATTAGGGTTTATAGGGTTTTACCTATTGAGTGTTCAAACTCAATGTAAAGAGCCTCGACTTGACGTCTTCCTCGATTTGCTATGGTTCAAACGTCCTCAAATCTCGCTAGCAAGCACCCACAAGTCTCCTCTAATGTTGGGGATGATGATGCAATTGATTTGACTCAATTTGGGCTCAATTTGGATATTATGGGAGAAGATTAGGGAAGAACAAAGTAGGGTTTTTTTCTAGGTATCAAAAAGAGGCAAAGGCTCTTAAGTGTGATACTTATAGGAGGGGGGCTTGTATGGCTGTTCATCTAAGAAAATTAGGATTTTGTAATAGCTAGATGTGTGGCTAAGGTCATTCCACCCAATTTCAAGCCTTCCTATTGGTTCAAGGCTTCTTTTACAAATATCTCAAAGAGAAAGTATCCTACCTAGGAATATCTAGATATTACTAACCTTGGCACTTAGTAGGAATGTTCTAACCATGATTCTAACCTCAAGACTAATCTAGGTTAGGTTAAACTTCTAGGTTAAGGCTTAACTAAAAGATTAGCACAATATTTAATTAATACAATTTACAATTTCACAAAATTGTCAAAATGACCAAAATATTCTTAGGCTAAAAAGTTATAATTAGTCATCCTAATTACATGACTAGGCTCCCTTGGTTATGGTTAGTCTCTAGGCTTAGCCAAACTCTCGGGTTACACTAGTCATCATCAAAATCACAAGTCATAGTTTTAAATAATTTTAAATTAACTAAAAAATTACCAAAAATATAACATGGTTTAAATTTATTATTAAATGATTATAATTACAAAATTTCAAAATTATCCTCATTTTAGAAACTGGATGCTACAATGGACAAGCACACAATTAGGTAACAAAAAGAACAAGCATTAAAAGAATAAAATGATAAATAAAAAAAAACTCTCTAATCCACAAAAAATGGTTTATTCTCCTCGCTATACTAAATTTTGCTAACCCATCCTAGGTGATGATTCCCAGAAGAGTACATAAACTGAAACAAACAAGGGGATCAAATATAACGAAGAGACATACAAGCTTTTCCTTCATTGAAGAACCATCAGCACTACTGTTGACAACTTCCTTGCCAATAATTCCCCCATTCCTTGTATATTCCCTAAAACAACAAGATAATAGATTCAAAAATGAACAACCAATAAAGCATTCTGCTAACTCCAAGCTAGAAAGAAAAGAGAAAAGAAATAATAGTTCAAAAAAGCAAAAAACAAAAAAAAGGAAGGGAAATGGTACAAGCAATCAAGACTTGACACAAAATAAACTCCATAGTAGATTTTCCGCTATACCTTCAAAAAATACTCTATAGTAGCATTTTTGGTAAAAATCCAAACATTTTTTGGGAAAGGCAAAAATGGAAATGAAAAAAAGCAAGATTACTCGTCAAAAACGTTTTCTACAACCTAAAGAGTTGATTCTTGGTTCTTCATTAACAAAGTATGCCATCTTATGATAATATTCTTTCCACCTAATCCAATTCAATCATGCATTATCCCTTATTACTTTTTCAGTATCCCAAAGAATCTGTAACTTGCTCGAATAACTAAAAGGGGTCCATAAGTCTTTACTAAAGATACACCAACATATTGACAGTAACCATTTTGGTCAAAGATCAATAATATCAAAGATAATGCCAACAGAAGTTCATGTATAATAATTTTGGTTCGAGGAAGAGACATCCATTTTAGCATCCATTCTAGCAGTATCTTTTAAAATTCCTTTGGGATCAGTTGTACCTGTGAAGTACGAAAATTCGTGTAGGTAGTGGTAGCCGTGCCTTTGGCATCAGTTGTACCTATAATACAATGTAGCTAAATTTGTATATAAGAGTCTAAATGACACTGACATGGAAGTACAGATGTAGTACCAATTTGGGGCTTGACACCTAAATTCTGACACAAGAGAATTAGAAAGAGAACAAATCTGTCATTAACTTAAATTACTAACATTCAACATATTTTCTTACTTGTTATTTGTGGATTCTTACATGCTATATATTATTTATGAACTTATTTTCTCTCGTGCCTCTCTGTACTTCGACTATAAAAGTTGGAGGAAGATTGGAAGAACCTGTAGCTAACTTTGTATGAATTAATAATGTGAATTATGTATTTTCAATAGCCTATGAGGATTCTAAGTGACGGTTACAACATGTCAGTAGGCTGTGACGTCTGTGTTTGGTACTTGGTAATGTCTTTGTATGTCGACTTACCGACTTAGTAGCATTTATCAAACACCAAGTAGCATGTTAACCCAACAAAATTACATAGCATGAAAAAAAATTAAAGGTTAATCGTACAAAACAAGCAGCATGTTAACCCTCCAAAATTTGATAGCAACATTTTATCAAACACAAAGTAACAACTAATTTCATTTTCCATTTCTTCATCCAAATACAACACATAAAAATTTCATCAGCATTAAAATCATACCTAAAGTCAATTAAAATAAGAATTAATCAAAATCACTAATCCTAGTTTAACATCTATACACATTAGGAGTAAATATGCTGAAAATCCCACAATTTCCAAGGATGAATTAGTGTTTTACAAAATAAATCCCTTATTTCACAAATAAATCATACCAGAGGGTGCTCGAAGCGATACCGAGGAGGAGGGTGCTAAAGCCCAGGTCGAGGAGAACATTTGGAGAGGGTCCACTTCCCTTAGAAAAAGAGGAAGACAACGAAGCCCTAGATTTTGGAAAATAATTAGCGAGAGAAATAGGGGTTTATCAGAAGGAATTTGTCGACATTTTGGGGGCCGATAGACCACAGTGCCTCTGAGAGGGCCCGAGCCTCCACCAAAAGGAGAGGGGAGGGATGATCGGGGTTTTGGGGGCTTGGGGCTGTTGAGCCTCCATCGTAACAGAGAGGAGAGGGAGAGATGAGGGGGCTCGAGGTCTTTCAAGGTGGCACCGGAGTGGGAGTGGAGAGAAGAGGAGAGAGGCGGAGGAGTAGGCTGCTTTGGGGAAGGAGAAGGAGGAGGAGGAAGAGGAGTCGACGCTCAAGGGTACTGGCTTAGAATGAAATGAAAAGACTGGCTTGTGACTCCTCAGCGATGGATTCATGAAGGAAAGTTATGCCATACGGGTTGTGTCATCATTTTGACGTTGAGTGGTAACTAAATAGTTACGAATTAGGAAAAGTCGCTAAAAGATGTTGTTGATTAGCCTATTTTTATAGTGAGGCCACGGGAGGGAAATAAGAAATGGGCACAAGTGTAATGCCAAATAATACCTTTCTATCATGTGAATCACATGATCACATATTTTTCTTTTTCTTTTTTTTATTCAATTTGCTAACGGTTTTTAAGTGTTACCAAATAACTATTGTGTGTTACTATATAAAATTTTATTTTTACCATTTTTTAATGTTTTTTGAATTTCTAACGAGTTTTACCATTGGTAATTCGTAATGCCAAAAATCCTTTAGTAATTGGAAAAAGAATGTGGTAAAAAATTTCTCTTTTAGTGTAGTGAAGAGAGAGAGGGGGAGAGAGATAAGTGGAAATTATGGGGTATTGATCGAAAATTAGGGCGTAATTGAAAAGGGGTCGGGACCAAAAATGAAAACATAGGGGGGCGAAAACATGGAGGGAAGGATGAAAATACTGTAGAAATTTATAGCAAATTCTCTCTTTGTGTGACTTTCATACAATTACTATACATTAGCGAATTTTGTAAATTTATATGCTTTCATGCCATACATGTTATAGTTTTTTTAATCATGTAAAATAAAAACCTACGCTGCTTCTCATAGGATTCGAATATGAGATCTGCTTTGACATACAACATAGCAATAGATGAATGTTAGAGATTCTACAGCATTCAGAAAATGCTATAGATAGATTTTGATAGCACTGCAGAAAAAATGTTATTGTGATAACATTTTATAGTGGGGATGTCACGACCCGCACCCACTTTTTGGATACGAGTCGTGTCCAAGCCAGCCTACGCCGCAGAGTCGAGGTGGTAGAACGCTGTCAATCCCACAAGAAATAAAAGTTCAAAATAAACTTTGTTGCTCATTCACATTTCTAAATTTATTACAATATTTACAACATTTATATTTGAAAGAAATACAATTTCTCACAAAATAGTAAAGACAGCTAATACAACTAACTAGGTTGACCTCAGCATACCCATGCCTTTCCAGTGCTAAGAGTGATCGTGGTTAAACCTAAAAAATGTTGGTTTCAGTCAGGAATGGAATGAGTACAATCTCACAATAGAATCAATAAATGACGAAATCCATAAATCTGTAATAATACTGAGATACATGATAAGGGATAAACAGAAAATCATGGTAGGAAATCATGCGAGTAAAAGCAGAAAGACATGGTACACAAGATAAGAAGTGATAAAAACTATACTGTAACAAGACTATATCTAACAAGTGATTTGAAATACACTTTCGACATGTAAACGGCTAAGGGGTAAATCCGGCACCCCGCACGTGAGTTGTGCGACTGCTATCAGGCAAGAATAGACATTTTGGAATATTTCTAGGCATATTTATATGTCTACTAATGTACTTCCCCGTCCGGCTAGTACCCATGGATTCAGACAAGTCACGAACACGAAAATATGTTGGTCACGAACAATATGCAAGAATCTATAACTACTATCTCTTGTGACAAGCGTGTCAAGAATCATCATGATATCAATGTAAAACAATATTAAATATAAGAAGTATAGAGATAATCAAATACGAAAACTGTCAGAGATGTACTCGCCTGAGGTCCTGTGCTGGTAAAATCGATAATACTATACCACTCAAAGAGCCACAATCAGTCAACACATGAAGAAGTCTCCGGATGCTGAAATAAATATTACCAATATTTTTAGAATAGTCAAATTAGCTAGAGTTGCCTTTCCTTAAATCCAATTCTGAATATAGGGGTAAAATGGTAATTTTGGGTCAAAACGGGTCTGTCGTTGGACCCGCTTTGTACCGAAAAGCGTGCCAGAGTCAATGGTCTCTAAAGTCGTCAAACTATATGTCAACAGGTCCGGTTTTCTGATACGAATCCAACCGTATGGTCAAAGTTGGATTTCGGCGGGCCGTGCACAAAATCGCCCGTTGAGTCGGACCGTAGGGCCCACAAAACGGCAATCGATCAACTGTCTCAGAATTGGACGAACTTGGCATGCAGGACCAAAAAAATGATACGGTCCTGTTGGCACAAGTTTTGTCTCATCTGATGAACGTGCACAAAGTAATTAAAAAATTGCACAGAGGCCGATACGGTGAATTTCGACGGATACGTATCAAATTTGTCGCGCACACGCGACCAATTTGAATTCCGTCAAAGCCTATACGTCCGCGAAGTCGATACGCACCTTTCGATGCTTTCGGTTCGCAACTACGTCGCCCGGATTTGGTGGGACGCATCGTATCGAAGGAATTTCTAGTTTTTAAAACATTTTCGGTCAACTTTGGGATCCGATTTCTCTGCGTGTAGTCGATGAAATCGACTTCTGCGAATTGGGTTATGGAGCCCTACATATTGTCTAAAAGTATGTTCAAATAGAATTTCTAATCTAGCATTAGATCGATCGAAATCGCTCTTCAAACGTAGACGATTGGACTGTATATACCTATTTTCGAACAGGTTTTTCTATCGACTTTGGGTCGATTTTTAAGTCGGATTTGATTCGATTCACTTCAAAACTATCCTATGGGGTTGAAGGGGGTATAGGAAGGGTTCGTACCTGATCAAACGGAATGGAGTTTGGTTGAGCGACGTGGTCGAAATCGTGTACGAAAGCGGCTTCGTTGGTGGCTGCTACTGCTGTTGTTTTGTTCAGTCACGCGCGGATCCCGCGCCTGGCCGGCGGTGCTGCGAGCACGGGGTGGCCGCCCAGGTTAGGAGGAGGTGGCGCACCATGTTTAGGGTTCGGACATTCGCGCAAACTCTATGCTCCCTTATGTAGGCGTGCGTGCAGGGGTCGGTTTTGCCCTCTTTGCTGGGCTCGGTTGGGATTTCGGGTTTGTGGGAACCCACCAGGCTCGGCTGGCCTGTGGGGGAAGGAAAGTCTAGCTCGGGCGGGGGGTGAAAGAACGACGAGAGAGAGAGAGAGAAAGAGAGAGAGAGAAGAGAGAAGAGAGAGAGAGAGAGAGAGA
>JANAVB010027596.1:10317446-10452446 GCA_029216955.1 Iris pallida
GTCTTTGTCGTATTATAATAAATCTGAGAGCTCGACGCCGGATAGACGCTCTTCACTCGATTATCGGAAAGTATGTCATACAATACAAGTCTAGAAATGACGTCTCTAGTCTCGACCATGGCTTCTGTTTTGTTGGAAAAGACATATTCCATAGTAGAATTGGAAGAAGACGAGGATGCTGTCAAACCCTAATCCAGTGTTAATGTTAAATTCATCAGGGTTGAGAGAATTTTCGTCTGGGTCAGGGGAAAAACCCAAAGCCAAATTCTCGACGTAGAATAGCTCCCGGTTATAAACCACTATCAATTGTTGACGTCTGACCGGTATGGCTAGCACAGCGACAAGATTAGCCAAGCATCGGCTTCTGTATTACAGGCTCGCCGAACTGTTCAATAAAGAAACCTTTAAGGAAGAGGCCATAGAGAGTGCTGCTCGGTAATAAGGTATCAAACCTGATGACGGACTTCGTATGTACCTCTGATTTGATTACGATAAGTTTGGAGTCTCCATAAACTTTTAAATACTGAATATCCAGATGTTTAGCAAGTTGAAGACCGATGAGTAACGCATTGTATTCGGCTACATTATTTAAACACGATTAATCCAGAGAATAAGCCCTTTGAATAGTCAGCCTTCCGGGGATACAAGAACAATCCCGAGTCCGGCGACAATATCGCCATTGGGACCCATTCTAGACGCTCCATCAAAGAATAGATGCCAGGTAGGAGTTTCTTCAGAAACCTGATTTGAATCCATAACTTCATCTGGAATCTCATCGTATAATTTAGAATCCTCTGGAACTGCATGAGCTGCCAGAAAATCAGCAAGAGCCTGTCCTTTAACTGACTTTTGAGGAGCTAACAAGATTCCCCAATTAGCCAGTCTGGAGTTGAGAATACCGGGTTTCTTCATCATAATCCTGATAGGATTCACTCTGGAAATAACATGAATCGTTTGACCGATGATGTAATATCGCATCTTCTGAACGGCAAACATTAATGCTAGGCATTCTTTCTCAATTGGAGAATAACGTGGTTCAGCACCTGTCATTGTGCGACTGAGGTAATAAATAGCCTGTTCATGGCCATCTTTATTTTTCTAGGCAAGCAATTCACCGAGAGAATGATCCATGGCTCGAACATATAGAAGGAATGGTATTTCCGAGACGAGAGGTACCAAAACCGGAGGGTTCATGAGGTACTGTTTGATGTCATCAAATGCTTTTTGACATTCTTCGTTCCAGATGAAGGACACACCTTTCTTCAGAAGTTTGTTGAATGGTTTGCAGCGTCCTGATAAGTTAGAGACGAATCTCCTGATATAAGCAATTCTTCCTTGAAATCCTTGTAGCTCTTTTAAGGTGCGTGGAGGACGCATCTCTTGGATGGCTTTGATCTTCTTGGGATCCACGTGTATACCTTTAGCGGTAATGACGAAGCCGAGAAATTTACCACTAGAGACACCTAGGAAGGACTTAGTAGGGTTCATCTTAAGTTGATGTTGACGCATTAAATCAAAGATAGTCTTCAAATCTTGAATATGATCCTCCTTTTGTCGACTCTTGACTGCAATATCATCAACGTAGCATTCAACTGTTTTTCGGAGATGTTCGCGGAATATAGTGCTCATTGCTCGCTGATATGTTGCTCCTGCATTTTTGAGACCAAATGGCATCATTGTGTAACAGTATGTACCGATCGGCGTTCTGAAGGAAGTATGTCTCTCGTCGTGTGGAAACATTTTGATCTGGTTGTACCCCGAATACCCATCCATAAATGACATTCATTCGAAACCACACGTGTTATCGATCATGACATCGATGATTTAAAGAGGGAACTCATCCTTAGGACAAGCCGTATTGAGATCGCGAAAGTCTATACAGACTCGGATCTTGCCAGTCTTTTTGAGAACAGGAACAATGTTAGCCACCCACTCAGGATGTTGTTCCTCTCGAATAAATCCGGAAGCCCTAAGCTTGTTAACTTCAGCTTCAATTGCATCCATAATGTCTGGACGAAATCGTCGTTGTTGTTGTTTGACCGGTTTAGCATTCGGCATGATATTAAGTTTGTATGTTACGATCTTCGAATCTAGCCCTGGCATATCCCCATAGCTCCAGGCGAAGACATCTCGACATCGATGTAATCATGAATAATCTTGATCATGTCTTGCTTATCTGTTTCTGAAAGACTTTCGCTGATGAATATTGGCTTGGGGGATCCCTCCTCACCAACATCAATTTGGATTAGTTTATCTTCAGTAGGAGGTTCTCTTTGCTCGAACCTGAATTCCCATTGGTTGTCTAATCTTTGAGCCCATTGTTCCGGTTCGGGTGATATTTCAAAATCATCTTCATCTTCATCATTTTCTTGGGGACCGTTGGCGGAGACCATATTGGCGGATAGAGTAGAACGATGAAAATTGCTAATACTCGTATCGAAATCCCAAGAAAAGGAATCGGAAGAATCAGATCGTTTGTCTCTGTCGGATTCTGGATCCTCATGGACTGTGTTGATGAAGGAGGTAGGAGTAATGTAACCCAATCCGCTTTTTGTCCTTCCGTATTTTAAGGAAGGAATTCGAACAGGCATTCTTCTTCCTTTTCTACTACTTAGGCCGGTCCTGAAGTCATAGCCCATGTTCTTGATGATGTTTTTGGACTGCTGACTGTAGCGACGTAGTTGTAACCTTCCGGTATCATCGTTTTTGTCATCGTCTTCCAGATTATGAGGATTCTGGGGCCCCTTGCAGAAGAATATTGGAGCTTCTCCTGACTTTCTAATAGGAACAAGGAAGTATGAATTTTGTACAGACTCTAATGATACTTCTGTATGAAGAGTTTGAACAACTCCTATAGTTAATGGCTCTAAGCTATCTAGCAAATGTAAATAACTTTGTACATGATTACAAACATCAATATACTGTAAAGGAGATGCTTTATTAATATCAGATGCTGTATTTACAGAAGAAGGCTGAGCCTTAGTAGATTTAGTCAAATTAATGACTAAAGGGGGAGAAGAAGAGCGAGCAGAAGTTTTGTTTCGATTAAGGTCGATAACAAAAGGCTCAGAAAAGGTGAGCTTCCTTGAAGAGGATCGTGGATAAGTAGTGCGTCCACTGACTGGAATGACTAGAGTATCTGGTCTAGCCTGAGAAGATGGTGGAGCTTGGGAAGGCAATGAAGTGGTACATCCACTGACAGGAATTATCAGTAGGCTTTCTTCAGATGATTTAGTAGACCGCGGATGAGTGATACGCCCTTTTACAAGAATAACAAAGGTGTCAACTTTCGATGTCTCATCATCATCCATAGCTTGTAAGACTTTTGAATACTCATCTTTGTACATGCGAGAGTCACTGTAGTAAGCTTCGACTCCTCTAAAAGGATTAATGTCCGCGACTTCCTTTTGAACTTCTCCCTTTTCATCAATGTATTTGAAGCACTGGTGAAGAGTGGAGGGGACGATATTGTGTTCATGGAGAAAAGGTTTTCCCAAGAGCAAGTTGTAAGATCCAACTAACTCGATCACGTAGAATGTGACACTCGCCCGAAAATTGTCTATTTGTATTTTTAGGCAAATTTTCCCCAGAGGTTCGCTCTTGCCTTGATTGAACCCTAAAATGGTAGTGACTGTCTTGACTAGATGATGAACTAGAATCCGTAAGACATCCAAGAGACTCTTAGGTATAATACTTAGAGCTGATCCTGGATCAATTAGAATACGATCGATCTTCATCGTATCAATGTACCCAGTGAAGTAGAGAGGCCGATCATGACGATTGTCCTCTAGAAGCATATCGTCTTGGGTAAAAGTGATGTTCGGAATAATTTCCAAGACACTGTTGCAATGTAGGCAAGTCACCGGCTCTGCTTCCGGCTTCTTCAGATGAGTCAGGCAAGAGTCTGCTTGCAGTAGAGCTTCACATAACATTTCCTGAGTTTCCTTGGATAAACGTAAAAGTTCGAAGATGGACAACCTGGCTGGAGTGTTAGCAAGTTGAGCCAGAATGTCAAAATTATATGGCTTCTGCAATCCGGGAGAAAGAGACTTCTTGATTGGTTTATCGAAGCGGGCAGGTTGCTTCCCTTTGTCGGCTGTTGTTGGTTTAGAGGGAATCGTCTCAGTAGGAGCATTTGAAGGTCCTTCGTTAGAGATGGGTGCTGGAGCTGCAACCGAAGGGACATCAGGAGTTTCCTCAGGAGCTTCAGCGTAATCTTTCAGATATATTTTTCCTGATCGGGTTCCGGAGAGAGCTTCGACTTCAGGCTCAGGTTCAGGGTCTATCGAAACCATGTTGTAATCCTTCATCTTGTTCTTGGTTTTTCGGTGCTTGATGAGAGCTTCAGTCCAGAAACCGAGGCCAACACGGGATTGATTATGTCTCAAAGTGAGGGCTAGAGGTGCTCGGAGTCCTTTGTCGGAGCTTAAACCAGGAGCAGTGGCTAGATCATAACCCATCTTCGCCATTAATTCACGAGATTGTGAACTATATAGATGAAATGCAGGTTTGTATCTGTCTTCAGATCGAGGTACAGTTTTTACCTCTGCAGGGGGTGATTGTCCTGCTAGGATGAAAGTAGAGGTTAGAGAAAGATTGGGTGTGATGCTAGAAGTCATATGGCATGACTTAGTCTTCCCAGGTTTCTTTTTAGACAGAGAAGCCTTCCGAGGAGAAGAGGAAGACGTCTCGAACTCCATCACTAAATCGGGGTGGATCCACATAATCTCTTCCTTTTTAGTGGTGACGAGAACAAGTCCTTCATTCTGGGCTGGTGGAATATTCACAACTTCAAGGGTTGCTTTGGGGATAGGGACAATCCCTTTTTCCACCAATAACGGAGGAAAGTCACCGAACTGCATCGAAATCACATTTGTTGTGACTGTCTTGTCTTTAGGTGTTAGTGTCACAGCTCCTGATTTGACATTTCTTGGATTTTTCCTTTTAATACGAAGCAAGACCGGATTGTATGACCCAGCATTCTGTGATATGGACAGTATTTTGGATGATCCGTCTTGTTAGCTTCATCAGGCTTTTTGATATCTGGCAGTTGTATCTTATTACCTTTAAGTAAACATTCGAAGATGCCTTGAACATCGTCGTCGTCGAAAGAGTATTCTTCCTTCGGCCGAGGAGGTCTTTGTTGTTGATTTGTTGGAGCTGGGGTAGCTTGAGTAGACATTACCTCTTGATTGTTGCTTTGGAGATTGACTTCGATAGTCTCTTTTCCTTTGCGATTGTTGGGTTGCACACTATTGCTAGTACTTTGACTTGATTCTTTGGGAGTCATGTGTACCCCCAGACCTTTGAAATTCTCAGCACTGACTTCGGCAGCTTTGGCACTGACGATGAAGGAAGGCCAATCTTGGAACTGAGTGGATCCTGTCCACATGCTGATGATTGGTAAGAGGTTTGACTTGCAAGTGTCGATAGTGACGGCATCGGGAGTTCCGAGAGGCATTTTTAGAGCTTCTCTTCTGAATCTTTCAATGAAGCTCTCAGTGCTTTCATTATTTTTCTGTTTGATTCATATAAGGGCTAACATGGTCATGTCGTTAATGCCTTCATAGAATCGTTCTAGAAATATCTGTTTGAACCCGGCAAACGAAGTAATGCACCCATCAGGGAGACTTCGATACCATTCATAAGCGGTTCCTTTAAGACAACCAACAAATACCCGAGTGAGGAGGGCATCGCTCGGTTGCAGCTGATCAGTCATTACCTCAAAGTGATTGATGAACTGACTTGGGGAGGTGGTCCCATCAAAGAAAGAGATGGTCGGAGGCTTGTATTTTGGGGGGTACGATACATCCTTCCATTGTATGGGGTAAGGCTGCTTGATACCTAATCTTTGTAAGCCATCCTTTTGCTTGAACGCTTCGAATTGAGACCGATGATTCTTTAACTCTTCAGTGACCGCTCCGGAAGATTGCGGTGTCATTGCTTGTTGGACATAGTTGGAAGGCGGGGCTGCAGCATATATACCACCCCCAGCTCCGGACTGACTTGGAGTGGGCTGTACATGAACATTAGACTGTACCCCCAGAATAGTAGAAGGTTCCAGGTTTGGGGCAACAGGAGTATTTAATACCACTGGTGGTGCTGTTTGTTGAACTTGCTGAGTTTGTTGCTGAGCTTGTATAAGAGTATGCATAGCAGTCAATGTATCCGCCATGGCTCGTAACTGTTGTTCCAAGGAAGAAATCCTTTGTTCATGAGCCTCAGTGCTAGTCGAAGGTTCGTGATTGCCATCTACCATATAAGTGGTAATCATTCGAGGTATCGACGATGAAACAGTCTGTTCCGAATCGTCGCTATGAGAGTCAGTATCTTTTCCGGGGCTATTCACAGAAGTTAATACTGGGAAGTTGGACTCTCCTAGGAAGTCCTCCGTGGTCTCAGGATTATCACCTGGATGAGAAGAAAAAGAGACCCTGGTGGAAGCTCCGGTTCTGGATCTGGTGCCGAGGTAAACACCGTCTTCAGAATCTAACATAGAATCAGATCGTATTCTATCCCCAGTATTTCTGGAGGTCATGTTGACGGAAGCATAAAGAGGTTCGTCTTCATCTGGTATTGGTTCATGTTGAATCCGTTCGAAGATAGATCGTCTTTTCGGTGAACAACAACATTGGATCACGACCCAAGGTTGGAAGTTACAACAATGCTCTTCATAACGAATATGAGCAGTGTCAGAGATAGATAGAGTGTTGATTCTCCGCTTGTTTTACAGATGTTCTCGAAGATCTGCGGAAACAGAGTGGGAAGTGTTTGAAGATAGTCTCTGTGTAGAAACTTGTCTTTTATCCTTCTGTCTTTTTGGTTCTTGAATATATAAAGACCTATTGATCTAAGCGATATAGTTCTTAGCATATTGTGCATCAGGGTCCATTATACTTGTCCCAGTTTGATAAGGCTTCTTTATGTCGGAAGTAGAACCGAGATGATTCCGGTTAAGCTTGTTACGAAGGCCCATAGGAGGTACAACTTTGGTATCAGTCCTGGATACTTGCAATTTGCCTTTCTCGGATCGGGAAATTTTGAGAGAAGGAAGATGAACATTATTTCGACTGGGAGTCGGTAATAATCCATCTTTAGAGGAAGTAGCCAAAAGGCATTTTCCTTTGTTTGATCTAGTAAGAGTACTAGTCAAATTAACCCCAGAGGTAAAAACCTTAGGAGCAGAGGAGTTGACTAAAGAGTCGTTCTCCTTGGTTGGCACAAGATGTGCAAGCTGTGGGGGAATCTTCAGAGAATTCTTGTCATACGCTGCCTTTTGACTAGCGTATGGTTGGTCAATGATTGCCATACGCACAGAGTCATTAATGGCTAAAGAGCCGACTGCTGTCGTAGGAGTAGAAGAAGAAGAGACTTTGACATGTCCAGAGATGGGTTTCCTTGGACACGCTGACTTGGCTAAAGAACCCATTTTGTCAGCGTGACTAGGAGAAGCCACTGTTGCTGTATTCAGAGAAGCCGAGGCGTACTTTACTGAGGTTGGAGACGTGTTCTTGTCAGCGTGGGAAGTGACAGAAGCGTCTCGGGCCGCCGGAAAAGACTTAGGGACATAAACAGAACGTCCCTTCTTCTTGGCAGAGAGAAAAGCGGAGGAAGCCGTTCGGCCCTCCTTCGCCTTGAGCATTTCTTCGTAAGCAGATTGGTCGAATTGTACGACCATCATCTTCTTCGTCGAACCGATCGATGAAGTATCGCATTGAGTTGTTGTTGTCTCGTTATAGGAGACAACTTTCCCCAGCAGAGTCGCCAATTTGTTTTCCCTAAATAAATTCTATTTATTTATTATATTTCTGAGAAAATTATAACTGTAGGAATCTGATCTAGAAGACGATCACTTTATCCCTTGGACGATGCGATGAAAAAGGCTCGGACCTCGAAGAACTTGGACAGCAACTGGACAATCTCTCTGTTCTCTCTGAATTGAATGTGATGTCTGTTGAAGGTAGAGAAACTCTCTTTTATAGAGTTCTGGATAACTGCTCTGGGCATACGCTCAGTCAGTTACTTGACGTGTGCATAACTGCATAGACGCGTGGCAAATTTTGGTGGAGACACGTTGGAGTACGGTTGAGAGTAGTGGAGTATATCCAGGAGAGATTGATGGCATGAATGCCATGTTGCATAACTTCTGAATGAGTGGGTAACCGAATACAGGACACATGAGAACGTGTGTTGACTGTATATTTGAAGTCATTCTGAATGCATTTCCTTTGATACGCTGTCTTTTGGAGAAGCACGACTAGCATACACTGTCTTGTTTGAAGAGGAGTCGTATGGAGTCCATACGCTGTCTTGGGTGACAAGAAGTCGTATGGAGTATATACGCTCACTTGATGAGGAGTCGTATGGAGTACATACGCTGCCTTGATGAGGAGTCGTATGAAGTACATACGCTGTCTTGATGAGGAGTCGTATGAAGTACATACGATGTCTTGATGAGGAGTCGTATAACTGGAGAAGTAGACACGTGGCTATCCTCAATCTTCTTGAATACGCCATATCTCCCAATAACTGACAAATATCTCTCGAGCGTCGTGTTGCGGATATGACGGCTGACAGACTGTCAGAAATGACAGTAATGATGGTTGTGCATTTATGATGGCTAATGAGCTGTCCTCGTAAAAGACAAAATCAACTCTCGAAAATCCATACGACGGTTAATTCTCCTAAGACAGCTGTTCTTTGCACGAAAGACGAAGTGTCAGATTCATCCCCCACTGAGCGTATGCTGTGCTGTCAGTCGAAAAATAATAAAATATTCATTGAGCGTATGACTTTTGCACTGAGCGTATGGCCTTTGGCTGACTTGGTCTTATGTCAGCGTGTCAGAATTTTTCACACCCTATATATATTTTATATATATATATATATATATATATATATATATGCATCACTATTCACATATTATATATATATATATATATGCATCACTATTCACATATTCATATACATAGATATATAAGAAACCTATATATATAGGCACATACATATATATAGAGAGAGAAAGAGAGGTAAAAGAGTAAGTGAGTATTCGTGTGTTTGGCATGTGTGTGAAAGGCTATGTGTTAATGTTCTAAAATTTAGTGATAGGTAGGTGTATGTGACATGGGATACATGATGTCAAAGGGTGTATGAATGCATGTGTGTAAAAGGTTATAGGTTAACTCAGTTTATAGAAATTAGGGGTGCAACTTGGGCGGGCTAAACCCGAACCCGATCGGGTAAACCCGTTAATGGGTTGGGTTAGGGTTGAAGATATTCGGGTTCGGGCTTGGGCTCGGGTTAAAATATTTGAACCCGATCAAAAATCGGGTTGGGCTTGGGTTCATGTGTTGGGTAACCCGAAGAACCCAAAACCCGACATACATATAATTTATATATATTGTTTCATACTACTTAAATAAAAAGTTTAAACTATAATTTTTTTTTCATCCGAACTCTTCAATTCCTTGTCCTAAATCTCATTTCAGTTTTATTTTGTAATGATTGAGGCTTGATTGCTATTTGATTATACATTTAATATTACTCTTGTTTAAAATTATTTCAAATATTATATTAGAGTCCGGTAAACCCGACCCAACCCGAGCCCAACCCGATCCTCCGGGCTTGGTCTTGGGCTTTATATGTTGAACCCGAAGTCGGGTCGGACTTGGGCTTGGGCTAGACTTATGATCTATCGGGTTGGGCTCGGGTTGACCTCAAACCCGACCCAACCCGCCCGAGTTGCACCCCTAATAGAAATACATACATACATACTTACCTTGTATACATGCATACATACATATCATGTATATTACATTTACATGATACATACATGTATACTTGTATTATATTATACTTACATTCATGCATATTAGATACTTGTATTTATATTAACATATTGCAAACATTCATTTCATTCATGCATCTATGCATTACCTACATACATATGCATACATTGTATATTCATATCATTTCATACATTAACATAGAGACATACAAATATGCACACATCATATATTTCATACCTTGCATTACCTTACATATCATGTTATATATTATCATTCATTCCTTTCATATATTACATTCTATATTACCTATATACATGTATTTCCTCCATTCATTCATGCTTGCATCATATACTCTATATTACCATACATGTTATCATTATATATTGTATTACAATATTTATACATTATGCATTCATATCTATCATTACATATATATCTTGCATTCATATCTAGCATTCATTATATACTTTCATGCATACATTGTATATCATTCTTTCATTCATGCATTGCTTATATGCATTATATTAATTGCATTCCTACATGCTTGCATTCAACCATATATATACATTAATATAAAGAGAATATATATCATATATATATATATATATATATATATATATATATATATATATATATATATATATATATATATATATATATATATATATATATATCATTTCAGACATCTAACATATCATGCATTACATACTCTATATTCATTTAATATCCATACTACATAGGCTCATAGGTTACACAAAATGCATATATCGTATAGTCACTCTTCTACTTAAAACCAATACTATACCAATTGGGCATTCAGTAAATTCTAGGATTAAAGTATGTCGTAGCCCTTTGTGTTAGCTTTCCAAAACTTTAAACGGATCGCATTTTCGTATCCGGAAGCTCCCGAAATCGCAAAAATACCGAAACACGTTCGTCTTTCGTACAGCTGACACTCAAATAATTCTACATAAATTTACAGAAAGAATTTGACTTATTAAAATATATATTTGGAAAGCTAACTTCGATACGGTTCTTTTAGAAAAAAAATGGGAGATAAATCGGAGTTCTAAGCTAAAAGTTATGACCTTTCTAAGTTGCTTTGGTTAATAAAAACATGGATGAAAATTATGACGGATTTGACAAAAGAACACATATAGGCCAAGATACTTGCATACAAACATAGGTATCCAAATGAAACTCATTCTAACCATCATAACAAAGATCAATCCACTCTCTAACCATTATAAAACTGAATTTAAATATCTATTTAAACTATTATCATACATACATACACATGGGGTGTCCTAATTTGGGATCTATCAAGTAGGACACAAGACACATATCTAAAATCCTCAAGAGAGCTCCAAATGGCCTCAAATTTGAATCTAAATGGGACACATGCATGAGGATGGATCCTATGGATTCAAAACTAATTTATATGCAAAAAAATTGATTTAGATGATGGGTTTTACCTATTGGGAGTGGAATCCCAATGAAATCCTTTAGGACACGGCTTCGATACGAAGATCCCTCAAAGTGGACACTCCTCCTTGAACTCCTCTTCCAATCCTTTGTAGCACCCTTCCCTTGGAGAATGGGAATGATTGAGGGAAGGTTTGGTGAAGGAATGATTTGATTTGGAGATCAAATCAATGGGAAGGCTCTCTAAAATTGGGAAAGAACAAAAGGAAAATAAAAGAGACAAGATTGTAATGAATGAAATGAATCATTCTCTCCTAAAGGTGGCTGCCATAAAGAGTCCATTAGGGCTAATGGAAAATGTCCTAATTGCCCCTCTCTAGTCTCATATGGTTAAGTCTAGACTAGGTTCAAGTTTGGGGTCAAAATGATCTAGTTTTGAGTCTCTAACTTAACCATTCTAACATGATAAAAATTAGTTTAATTAACTAACTTAATGTTGGGTCTTGTGAGCCATGCTTAACTTAATATTGGGTCCCATCTAGAGTTCAAGCTACCCGGGTCACAATACAAGTCGGAACGAGACGAAACTCAAACCCGAGGAAACAAATCCAATAAAAACAATATTAAAAATATAAAATTTTCCCAAAATATTAAAATATGAAAAATGATCAAAATTATAATACATCAATTTAAATATTATTAAAATAATCTAAAATTCACCAATTAATCAAAATCCTAAATAATTCAAAAGTCGCAAAATGACCAAAATACCCTTAGCCTAAAAAATTGTAAATAGTCATTCTAATCACATGGTTAGGTCTCCATGGTTAATCTCTAAGATTAGCAAAACTAGGGATTAACTAGTTAACCATCAAAATCACAATTCAACATTTTAAATAGTTTTAAATTGATTAAAAAAAATTACCAAAAATCACAACATGAGTTAAATCTTATTATCGATTAATCAAAATTATAAAAGTTCAAAATTACCCTCATTTAGAAAAGTGGGTGTTACAATGATATGTTCAAGCATGCTGATACTCCGTTATATCAGGGTTATGATTCTCATTCTGTCATGTCGATGGTGATACGATTGTTGAACCTCAAGTCTGTTTTTAACTTGCCGCATAAATGCTACGGTCGGATGATTCAGTTTGTTAGGAAGTTATTGCCAAAATGATCGAAGGACTTGCTAGAAAACTTTTACAAGTCGAAGATGATGATACAAAAACTTAGATTAGGCTACAGAAAGATAGATTGTTGTCGAAACGGTTGCATGTTGTACTACAAGGAGAATAATGACAAAGACATATGCATTTTCTGTCATGAGGACCGGTACAAGCCAATTCGGGGCGAAGGAAAATCAACTGTCCGAGCAAGGTTGCGCCCCTAAAAATACATACAGTTTTGCCAATCACAAGGAGGTTTAGGATGTATATGTCTGCAAATACTGTACAACACATGACATAACATAGCAAATAATGGAAGATGGATGAAGGAGAATTATCCCATCCTTCCAGCGAAGATGCATGGAACCATTTTGATTGATGTCATCCAGAATTTGTTCCAGAGCCTAGGAATATTCGGTTGGCTTTATGTTCTGATAGATTTACTCCTTTCGGACTGTCAGGGTCTCAGTACTCTTGTTGGCTGGTGATTTTGACCCCTTACAATCTACCACCGTGGATGTGTATGAAGACTCCTAACATGTTCTTAACACTTATAATACCGGTCCAAAAAATCCAAAGAAGAATATCGATATTTGCTTACAACCATTGGTGGATGAGTTAAAATAATTGTGACAGTTTGGTGTTCAAACATATGATATATAAACAAAACTTTCAGATGAGAGCGATGCTCATGTGGACCATCAACGATTTTCCAACGTACGGGATGTTATCGGGGTGGAGTACTCATGGTATTATGTCATGTCCGATATGTATAGAAAAGAGTAAGGCATTCTGCTTTTAGAATGGAGGACAAGCTTGCATTTTTATTATCACTATCAGTTCCTTCCTATATCGTATCCGTAGAAAAGGAACATAGATATCTTTAGAGCTAGTAAATAGGAACTATGTCCTCCCCCATTGAGAATGATAGGAGATGCAGTTTGGAAAGAGGTAGAGGATTTGTTGACTATAATGGAAGATCTGAGATCGGACCATCATTTAGAAGGATTCGGACAGAGCTATAACTGGATAAAACAAGTATATTTTGGGACTTACCTTATTAGGAGGTAAATCTTATAAGACACAATCTTGATGTCATGCATATTAAAAAAATGTATTCGACGACATCTTCGATATGCTGATGGATATCAAAAAAAAATGAAAGATAATCCCAAAGCAAGAAAGGACATAAAAATTATTTGTAAGCGTCCAGAGTTGCATCTAACAAGAAGGTCCAATGGTAACTTGGTCAAGCCTTCAGTACCATTTACATTGGGTAGGGATGATAAATTGATAATATGCAATTGGAGTTCAAAGTTGAGATTTTTTGACAGTTACGTGTCGAATTTGACGAGATGTGTCGATCTCAACGAACGCAAGCTGATAGGGATGAAGACTCATGATTGCCACATGTTCATGGAGCGGTTACTATCGCTGTGAGAGAGATGTTGCAGTCTCAAGTATGGACTCCGCTGGTCGAGTTATCAATATTCTTTAGAGATTTGTGTTCAAGCAAGTTGACGATGCAATATATGTTAGAACTTGAGGAGAAGATTGTATTAACATTGTGCAAGTTAAAAAGGGTGTTCCTCCGGCTTCTTTGATAGTATAGAACATTTGTCGATTCATCTTTCATACAAGCACATATAGGTGCTCCCGTCCATTATCGATAGATGTATCCATTTGAGAGGTATAAAATAATTAATTATCAAGGATTAATAATTTCTTTATTCAAATAAATCTAATATTCAAAATAGTATTTATATACATCTACACCATCTGAAAAGAAGGTAGGAAATAAGGGTCATGTAAAAGCTTTGATGTGTGAAGCCTATATCATTGAGGAGGTTTCAAACTTCTGTTTTGTGGCATCTACTCCCAGATTAGTAATTTAGGAAGTTTTTATTTTATTTTATTTTATTTAGTTACGATTAAGTCCTAGGATCATTATGGTCATGCCTAAGCTCAAAGGTGAGATATGACCATACTAGGGTCGTTTGTCATATAGATACCTTCTATTAAGGTTATTTACCAATTTTTTACTTTTCCATAATTTTTGGGAATTTAAAATATTTATTTTACTAAAGTTTAGTATTTTTAAGACTTCCAGGATTTACTGTAGGGTCATTTAGGATTATTTTTGGACCAAGTATTTTATTTAGGTTCTAGAGCGTTAGAATTAATTTATGTAATTTTATAGAAATTTTTAGAAACTTTTAGGATTTTATTCGGCTCTAAAATAATTTTTAAATCATTTTTTAAAATCAATTACACAATCAGGCGCCCTGCTAGCCGTTGGGCCCACCTGTCAGCCTCTTGGGTCTAGCTTGGCGGGCCCACCTATCAGCGACACAAGCCGCTACCTCAGCGAGTTTCCTTATTAAGGAGCCGGCCTAGCTGACTTAGAGCATCTCCAACCCTATTGTCTTGTTTTGTGTTGTGAATCCTATGTGGCATGGGACACAAGACAATGTCTTGTATAGGTGGCAAAAATATATTCACAAATGACAATGAGTTTAAAAGGTCATCTCCAATGCAAAAGTATTGAGAAGACAATACAAATTAATTTTTTACAACTTCCAAGACAACTTTTACTCTTCTACTTCTTTTTATAAATATTTTTATTCACAAATGATGATGTGGACACAAAGACATTGTGAAGTGCATTGTCTAGATCTAGACAACCAACTTCACATTGTTTTTGCCATGTCATTGCCATGTCAACTCCACATTTTTTTCACATTTGCATTGGAGAAGTACTTTTGGAAAAAATGGTTGTCATTCATATGTGGCAACCATTTTTTTCAAACTCACAATAGGGTTGGAGATGCTCTTAGCTTAGTCGGGCCAACATCTGGCTGTTGGCCGTTTAAGCGGGATCGTCAGATCTTGGATACGTGGCAAGCCACTTAACCACCTCTCCCAAAACCAACGGCTATATATATATAATAATAAAAAAATAAAAAAATGTTTCTTGGAGCTCCCCCTTCCTCGTTCCCGTCTGGGGTGCCCCCTCCTGAGGCCAGCTCCGGCCCCTCCATCTGCCCCTGTTGCGGGGGTGGTGCTCTCCGCCCATAGCGACTCGGCCATCACTATCCTTTTCCGCTTCGTGTGCTCGGGCAGCCCCTTGGCCGCCGAATTTGCTCGCCCTTCTCGGTCTCCCCCCCGACCCTACCCGCCCTCCTCCGCTTGCCGCCGCTCCCATCCACGATCACCTTCCGCTCCCCACCCCCATGCCCTCTACCTTACCCCCTCCTCCCTCACCTCTCTCCTCCACCTTCCGCCCCTTTCCCCCCTCCCCCCTCCCAGCTTGGTTTCCCAGTCGGCTAGATTGGAGTGGCTGCCGACAAGCCGTCACACCTGGCGATGGAGGGGGCCCCCACCCCCGAGCTTTCTTCGGCTCATTCTGGCCTTGGCCCCGGCCGCTTCCTTCAGCCGCCGATGGCTCCCTCGCAGTCGCTGCTCGACGGCGACTGTCAGTTCCTTTCGGCTGCTTCGTAGGCCCTGGAGTCGACCTCCCCTTCTGCCTTCCCGCCCCTAGCCACCTTTTCAAATTTTAAAATTTGAATTTTCCCCCATCCTCTGCAGGTGGCATGAGCTCTATTGGGCTTGGCGCAGTTTCCCTCCTGGCGCCCTTTGGCGCTGGGGTAGCCGCGCACTCTTCGGTTGGCGCACAACCCGTTGGTTTCAAGCGTGTTCCCCTGGCTCCATCCATCATGCACGCTCTCGTGTAACCCGTGATCATTACGGGTGGCACGAGCCCCGTTTCCCTTATGGCGCCTGTTGGCGTTAGTCTAGACGCGCCCACCTCTGGTGGCGCGTGCCCTCCCCTCCTTGCTGGGTCTGATGGCGCCAGTCAGAAGCTCACATCCCTTGTGCCTTCTGTCGTGCACTTTACCCCGCTTGTTACTGGTGACTTATTAGCAATCCTTGGCCCTCCTCCTGCGTCGAGACCGGGCAGAGCCGTCGCTCCCATTCGTCCTCCGCCATACTCCTCTGCTGGTACGCCTTCCTTTTGCACGTGCACCCCTGGTGAGGGGATCCCTCCGTCGACCCAGCAGTCTGGCCACCCCAACCGCACCAGCTATGCCACATTAGTGAGACCCGATCTTGCTATGAAGAACTCCCTCATCATTTCCGATGTGCAGCTTCAGGATTTGAATCCTTCTACCACACCCGAAGCCCAAGATATCAATATTCTGTTTTCACCCTCGGAAATGGCTACCCTCTCAGACCAATTCGCCCTCACTTTCATTCTCAAATTCCCAAACAGTTCCCCGAAGCTGTCTTGTGTGCAAGAAGGCATTGCCACTTAGGGACTTTCCTCAGTCTATAGGGTTGGCCCCCTTTGACCCCAAACACTTACCTCTCTTTCTATCCTCGGAAGTATACCATAAGATCGTTTGGTCCAGAGGCCCCACAAAAATTGACTCGCATTTCAGGAAGATTGAGATATGGTCTCAGGAATTTAATACTAAGAAGGATTCGGTGATTGCGTCGATCTGGATCACTCTGCCGAATCTGCCGCTGATGTGCTTCGTCCCCGCCGCTCTGCGTAGAATTGCCAACTCCTTGGGAACTTTCGTCTCCCTGGCGGATAAAACTCGAACCCTTTCCAAAGTGAACTACGCCAAATTGTGCATAGAGGTCGATCTGACCAAAGAGCTTCCCAACTTTATCCAAATATCCCTCGGGAACAAAGCGCACACACAACATATCATTTATGACAATAACATCATCTTCTGCAAGCACTGCCACATGCATGGCCACTCCTTCGTCCGCTGTTACAGAGCTCACCCATAATTAAAGAAAAAGGAGGCCCAACACACTACCGACCCACAACCAAACAACAAGCTCAAGGCTCCTATCCTCCCATTGCCCAATTCCCACATTCGGTTCGACTCGAGTGCCAGTCAGAATCGTCAACAAGTTCACTCCCACAAATCTACCTCCTAGACTAGAGTTCCCGACCCCTCATCGTATTCAGGAATTGTCTTAAACAACAAATTTGACATCCTCGAAACGGCTAGTGCGGAGGACTATAGGTAGCCCACCACCCCTTCACCCAACTCTCACAGCTGTCTAGAAGCAGGCACTAGCTACCCACATTCTTAAAAACAAGCTTCCCAGGGAAGAGATATCGTCCCATATAATCTCTAAGGTAATCACGTCTCCAACGAATTTGACACTCTGGAATCAGAACCCACAGCAGACCTCAAGGCACAGAAGATCCCATAGGTGCTAACACATCAGAAGAGGAAACAAGAATCAGTGGAGACAAAGAAATAGAGGTTGTCATTGCCGCAGAGTCTACCACATTTGTGAGCACTTCGGGGCAGACGAGCACGGAGGACCCCCAACCTCCCGACACTTCCTTCCCCACTACATCCCACAATGTGGTCAACATTCGTATGGATAACCTGGCTAACATTGGCCAAACAACAGTTGCCATGATGCAATAGGCCTTAAAACGCTGGCATCAACACCACGAACAGCTTCTTCGGGGCCGTGGCTGAAATTGCTGGAGATGTCTACTTGCACCCGAACGAAGAGACAGATATTTTTATATCGATGGTCGAAGAGACAGGGTCCACCACTAAAAACTCATACAAAGGAAGCGCTATAGAGACCACGACAAGGACCACTAGGTCAGCTGCAAAACTAAAAAAAATCCTCTCAGCAAACTAAATGCTAAACATCATATCTTGGAATGTTAGGGGCCTCGCCAATAAACCCACCCTGAGCAGATTAAAAAGTCTCAAAAAAATTCACAAAATTGATATCCACGTGATTAACGAACCTAAAATTCCCCCAAACAAACTCATATCCATCCAACTGCAGTTAGGCTTCTCCTCAGCTATTACCGGCTGCCATAATATTTGGATCTTGTTCACTGTCGACGTCAAGCATGCATGGCATCATCCACGACTCGAGACAAGCCCTCTCGTGCTGGGTGGACCATCCCATGCTCAACTCCCTCTCCCTCTTGTCTGCTGTCCATGGCAGCTGCGACATTTCGAAGTGCAGACAGCTGTGGAAAGACCAGCAGAATTTAATCCACATCAATCTTCCTTGGTTATGTGTCGGCGATTTCAACACGATTACTTGCAGAGAAGAAAAGTCGGGAGGTCACCCCCTCCTCTGTCGGCTATCCACGACTTCACCAGCTTTATCTTTAACGCTCACCTGTCTCCCCTTCAGTTTAATGGCAGCGCCTTCACCTGGTGCAATATGCAAGAAGGTGATCGAAGGAAATACTCTCGCCTTGACCGTGCCCTCATCAAACTGAAGTGGTCGGAGTTGGAGATCATCTCCAATCGCCTTCACCTGCTACCACATAAACTTGGTAGATAAATTTGTTCTGTTTAGCGTATTGATTGATTTCATTGGAATATTAGCTGCATTTAACTAATTTTGTGTCAAAGACTCAAAATGCATTGATGACTCCTGTATCTTTCAGAACTTCAATAAAATGAGATCATGTCCTTGGATCCCTTGATATGTCCCAGAGAAGTAGTGTATGAAGCTCTCTTTTTAAATGCAAAATTTACCAGCTACTTTTGAGCACTCCACTTTGAAGCCGATCAAATTTGCCAGCGAGAGAATTATATCTGATTTGGACTTCAGATCTGAAGTCTTATTGTAAATGATTTATCTAATTAATTCCTCTTCCCTTGGATTGTCATTCCTTCACTCTTTGGCGTAATGTGTCATAGAGATAAATGTCCCTACAACGAGTTGTATCATCTACCCCTTCGTCTAGACTTTCTATAGTCTCTGTGATGATGAAATTAATTCCTCTTCCATTTAAGGTTTTTGTTATGTTAGTTAGTCATCAATGTTATGAAATAGCTAGTGTACAGTTTGTTCAATCTCTTCCAAGTGGTCTTACAATCAGCTGTTACTTATCTCTATATAAAGGGAAAAGATAAAGAAAAAGATCAGCTGTCACAAGAAGGTCCCGTCTTGCAATCAAAACTACTGAACAATGCACTTATTGGGATTTCTTCAAATTTCTGTGGAACTTTTCAACTTTCCATGTACTCTTCAAGGCTTCAAGATCATATACTCAGACATAGTTAACCTTACAAATTTTGTGTGCAACCCCAAGACTTAGTTCCATAGGAGTTAGGATGATAGTTTGATTGCTTTATATTTGATTGTGTGGATCTCATGTGTTCAAGTGAACCATTTTGGAGAGTGGGCTAAGTGATGATGCGCATGAGGCCCATGCATGGGTCATGTCCTGGCGGGACCTCGTCAGGCTTTGACAAATGGCATCAAAGCTAGCTAGTAGGATGAGACATGGCCTTTTGCATGGGCTGCGGTGAGGGCACCATGTCTTTGAGTACGGGAGACTGCATCCCGATATTTTGTCCCACATAAGTTGTGAGATGAGAGTTTGTTTGGTTTATATTTGAGTTTTTGGTTCTCATGGGTACAACCAGGTTAACCATTTTGGGAAGTGGGCCAAAGTGATAATGTAGCCGAGGCCCATGCATTGGTCTTGTCCTGTTTGGCTGATGGGTTGTGGTGTCACAGTTTGCATTTACTTTTTGGCATTAACCTTTCATAGTGCTGTATTTTGATTGTACTCTGTTGTCTTTGTTTCCTTCTGTAACTCCATCATTGAGAAAAGATATAGTAAGCCTGTTCGCTGGCTTTTGTGTTGGAATAATATAAATATTTTACCCTCAACTCTCATCAAAACTCTAGAGTTTTGGTGTAGCGGGTAAGACTTTAACATGATATCAAGAGTAAACCGGTTTCAAATCTCTGGCACACATTTTAAGTGGACTTTAAAAAAAAATATTGAACCTCTCTGCCCAAAATGGAGATTCAACCTGCAGGGACATGTTGGAATATTAAATATTTACCTATCAATCCTCATCACAGTCAAACCAGCCGAAACATGCATATTCTTTGAACTGCTTCATGTATATTATTCTCTGTATATTGTTGACAGCTTTGACTTCTGCATGTTCTCTATAGATATGAGATATCTTAACAAGCTTTCTGTGATTTCATTTAAGGAGTGCAATTGAGGTGCTTGAGGCAGAGCTTAGGGATGCAACAACTAAACAAGAAACCAACATTGTAAGTTATTCGGCATGCAGGCAATGCAAAGCTTATATTTATTACTATCTACACAGTAGCGTGCATTTGTAGTTATTTTCTTCAATTTCATATCATTGTTGCATAATTATGGATCAACTTACCAATATAATGACTTTTAATCAGTTATTATTATGGCGTAAATAAAGAAAATGGTTTAAGGGGACTTCACTATTAGAGAGAAAACTTAAATATTGCCATGCATAGTTTCCAATGTATGAATTACTTTTTCCTATATGTGAAGGTTTAAACCAAGCTTTTGCTAGATGAGCTTGCTCAGTTGTTTCTGGATATTGAATTAGGACTTGTGCTCATCAGATATCAAATTAAAGCATATTAATTAGTGTTTTTGTGAGACAAGGTCAGTCATTAATAATCGTCCATTTCTGGGCTACTAGCACCAAGACTCCCTCCTATTTAATTAAATTTTTGCCCAGACTAGGATTCTGGACCCACGCTCACTCATCCCTCACTTACCTTATCTACCACTGGACCACCCTCTCGGTAGCATATTAGTTTATTGTAGCTGACACTTCATAGTAGTACAAAACCCAAAGATAATGTAGGGAGTAAGCCCAGAAACATGCTATGGTATCAGATACATGAATTTAGCAAAAACTTCTTTTTAGCAAATTCTTCAGTTCAGAGGTTTCATCTCTTTGACAGCACTGGACACCTAGTTTTGTAGAAGCTATTCTGCATGAAATAGTTCCCTTCTTTTAAGGACTATATAGATGCATTCACATTGTTGTGTACTTGATAGCATGTACTTACTAAGACCTAACTTCCTTGTCATAAGGTAAAATTGCTTAAGAATAAGATTTTCATAATACTGTAGGTCATTATACAAGTTTACCTTGTAGTTTTGGTACAATACATGGAAGGATTATGCTATTAAGTTGGATGCAGTCTAATGCTGAAACATGAATCAATTATAATGGTGCATCACCTACAAGAAATGGAATTGAATGTAATGCAGGTGAGTTTTGATCATATGGATATTGCTTTGTCAAAGGCATTCAAGTCAGCTGTAGTGGATACCGTACAGTCTCTTCCACAACATCAACAGGTAAGCATTGGTACAAAATATCAGTCAGATTATGTTCATGATTTTCTTTTTTCTTTAATATCTTGAGATATTGAATATCTCTGGGGTTCTAGTCCTGCTCACAACACTAGCTAGCTTTGGGCTTCTTTAACTCAGATACATAATTTGCTGGTTTATTGAATTGTCAGTCTTTGCTGCATTCCCTAATTTTTGTAGTCATACTTGTGAAGTCAATTAAGACTGAATTGGTGGGGAACTATCTATATTTGCCCTCAATAGTTAAATTGAAATGCTCAGAGGCCTATTCTGTCTACATAATCTCGAATTCGTCGAAGTTCGAATGGTGATGACAACGAAGATGGCTAGGAAGGTGACGACGGTAACGATTGACCAAGATGATGATCCTGTTGCAAAAAACCATCAATCACAAAAGCAATATTGAGGAAAATATTTTGAGTTAGGTTGTTTAAAATCGTGTAGTATTGTGTATCGGTTTGCTCGTGTGTGTTTCGGTTTGCTTGTGTATCATCTCATGTATCATGTAGTATCGGGTATATAGGAATATAATTTAATGTAATTTTCTCATAAATGTTTTATTTCTTTCATTTTACAGGTCATTCTAGTTCCAGAATCCAATTTCTTAAGTATATATTACATTATTCAAGTAAACAGACCGGCACTACCTATCAGCCTATATATATCATCGTATCGGGTCTAGGTAATGGTAGCATGTCGTATCATATCGTATCGCATAGTAAGATACTAACAACATAGATTTTGAGAAATAAACTTAGGGTTGGCTTGACTATTCTCAACTCAATTTATTCTCAATCAATCTCTCTATTTTCTAAAATCTGAAATAAATCCTTATCTCCAGGCATGGAAACGGCTACATCCTATTCTTTATGCAATCTTTCTACTAAAATAAACATTACTTAGTTAAAACTCAAAACACTAATTGATCATGTTTATATGTTATGGTAGATTTCTGGGGTAACGTCATCTTCTCAGTTACAAAAGATTGCTCATGTGGAGGATTCTTGTCCTATACTCTGCCCACGACTGTTGTAGGTTACTAGGTTCTAGCTATATGATGAGCTTGTGACTGGATGGCTGGCTAACTGTTGGTTTCAGTAGTACTTTGACTTTCTTCTAAAAAATGTGTTCTAGGAGAACCTCAATTTGTACTTGGGCATTGTTTCATTAATTCTCATTGACGGGATGTGGGGATAATATATTTTCACTTCTTTAACCTGAAAAGGAATCTTCTAACTAGTCATTGTGTTGTGTGCTACTGTTAGTATAGCACGTTTATTTATCAGCCTATTCCAGTATGCAGACTTCTAGTTGGAACATGTTCTGGTTTCTAATTGAAGGATTTAAGCTTTGAGATATAACCACTTGGGTAGAGGCACAGCCATTTTTTAAAATCTTCATGGTATCTGCAGATATTATTGTGCTGCGTAGTGAAGCTCTTCCGCCAGAGCAAGAAGAATGCTACAACCATTGGAGAGGTAAGTTTGTCCCCATTTCCTTATATAGTTTCAAGTTTATTACTACATTGCTAGAATTTTGTGATGTCTTCCTCCGATGCAATATATTCCCACTTCCTATAGTGTCTTCTTTATATTTTCAAGCTTATGGCTGAAAATGCTACATTTTGAAGTTTGTTCCAACAATACTAAAGCTCGGCAATATGTTTATTCCTCCAATTCAATAGACTAAAATATTTTGTTGAATTTGTAACTTATCTTTTGTGCGTGCTCGAAGGCAGCTACTAAGACTTTTGAGTTCTTTCCATGCATTGACAACATGAGAGCTAAGAACACCACAAAGGAAAATCTTTGTATATGCAGGTCATCCAAAGTTATGCCAGTTCAGTTTCAGATGTTGGATTAATTACATTGGACAACAAGTACATGCAAGGAGACTGAACTCATAGTGATAGTTTCATTAATATGGAGTACATATTTGTACGAGAGGGTGAGCCTCCCTCTTTGGTTTCTGGCCAATGGGACTAAGGAGTACAAAGAGTTACCAAGTATATATAAACGTTAATTGTTCTAACATCCCCTCAAGCTGGAGCATATGTTCTAACATCCCCTCAAGCTGCAGCATATATATCATGCATGTCTAGCTTTGTACATAACACAAAGAATGTGACTGAAGCTACTGGGTTTGTGAATAGATCGGCGTGTTGATCTTAGGAACAAGTGAACCGAGCACAATTCTTCCTGTTCATAACTACATCTTAACGAAGTGACAATCCACCTCAATATGTTTGGTTCTCTTGTGGAAAATGTTAGAATGATTTTCTTTCTCCATTTTAAAAAAAATCTGCAAACAAAACAAAGAAAAATAAAGGTTATCGGCCTCCGGGGAAGTCTCGCACTAAGCACTGCCCTAAGAGTTAATTCGGATCTATGTGCAGACTTGTTCCGAATGCTCCTAGTGGTAAAACTCCCGCTCTATCGGTATCTCCTTGTTGCACACAGCTTGGAGAGATTGACCCCGACTTAGCTCTGCCCAGAGCAAGGATGTGAAGAAGTGAGAGTTTCAGAGAAGAAGATTTTAGAGAGATATTTTACGTAAGATTTTTTTCTGTGTTGAGGAGGATGACCCAATATATAGGCGAATTCCAACGGATAGAAATAATGACCAATTAATCCAGACGTTACAAATGAACAAATCAATGGCAATAAAATCAGACGTTACAGATATAAAACACATCGAAAAAATGTGGTTCAAAGAACCTGGACAAGATTAAATGTGTCCAAACATTTCATAATTTAATGACAAACAAAAGGTTTAATTGGTGAGGGAAATTGTTTTTTGAGAAAGGGAGCAGCAGCAGCACCAACCACCCCACCCCCCCAAAAAAAAATCAAGTTCTGAATAAGGAAAAATATGAGTATAAAAGATCTGGGCAAGTTTATACTATGCATAAATGAGATGAACTACAGCCTTGAATTTCACGTAGTGACTATTGTCTTTGTCTAAAAAAGAGCTTGATGGACTACGCCTTGAATTAGTCTTCTTGAACCAGATTCAGAAAATAACACACATAGTACGCTAGAGATACTTGGGTCTATCGGGTGGCGCGTTAGATTGGCCATGCGCACTTTTATATATTCATGAGAGTTGTCTAGGATCGCCATGTTCTATAGTCGCGGCCTTCACGACCTCTTATATAGGTAAGTCCTCAAGGGTTGGTGATAGGAATCAACCCTGTATATTATACTTGGACTTATTAAGAGCTAAAACTCACCCTAACCTTATCACACATGAACATTGTCACCATAGGGATGGGGTATCCATGTACAGCCTCTTGGGCATTTATTTTAAGAGAATTTAATCTCATGGTCAGTATTCCATAATAGTCATCTAGTCCAGCTTGTTCCTACCCATTAAACCGACTTCTTGGGATCTCCAGTCAGACTCGGTTAGGTTGCCACTGCTGGTGACTCAATTATGGGCTTAACCCACCTCCCTCGATGATTCTAGGATTTATTTCCTAGATAAACTCTTCATCAAGAGTAAACAGACTCTTTGTCAAGAGATATGTAAAGTTCTTTTATGACTTTTAAGAACTACATTTTTTTTCCTTTATGCCTTTTTTTAATATCTTGAAATACAGTTGTATGTACCTGTTCATCTTATAATTCATAAGATCATGCTTTAGCAGTCTTTTAGCATAATTTATTTAAAAGACAGGTACAAAAATATGTAGATCATGCATATGCATAATAAGATGCTTGATTTACTCAGTTTTGATAATATATTTGATATATACATAGTAAGATTTCGGAGCCATTTAGCTTCAACACAAACCATCTTTAAATATACCAATTCAAATTCTTTGATACTCCTAGATATGATAGTTGTCACATGGACCTGTCAACTTATAAGTATCTAAGTTGTTCCAAAAGTGAAACCTTTAGTGTTATATACGAAGAATATGTCACATAATGACTCAGAAAAACACTTAAATTTTTTTTTTTGAAACCACTTGTAGTTCGTTTCTTAGGGACTTTTGGTTTGACTAAGTCAGATGTTTGGATTACTCCTAAATCATACTCTGTGTCATCACAATTCATTTAACAAAATGTGTGATTCCACTAATTGTTGATATAAGCCTTAGTATAGTGAGTCAAAAATTATCTGACTCTATCACCTCTTAAAGTAAGACATAGTATCTTTTAGTCATGGTTCTAAAGATTTATCTTTACTAGCCATATTTTCAAAAAATAACAGTTTAAAGTACTAAAATAATAGTTTAAGTGATTTTTGCTAATTTACCTTATCAAATCTTTAGTTTGTCAAGTTTTGATCAACTTGGATTAGCTGTAGGGGTCGGTTCCCAGCTAGCGGAGGTCTACAGGAGAACGATTAAGTACCGTGTCGCTCAAGGCTATTTACGTCCGGTTGATAGGACCCTTTCGACTTGTACCCAAAATAATCTCAACTTTTAAAACTTTAGATTGAAAGAAATTTGAAATTTCACTTACTATTTTCTTGTGACTAAATTGTTTTAATGAGTCAAAAAAATTATAGCGTCACGGAATATAAGCACATACAAAGTTTGTCTAAATATTGTGACAGAACAATATTGTGATTTCTTTCTGACTAGAAACTCTAATATTGTGATAATATAGTCATTTAAGGTTCAACCATGTAAACCGATTAAGGAAATAATATTGTCCATTATAACCATAAACCCAGAATGATGGCTCACAAAATTCATATATTTGTCCAATTAAATTTAGTAATCAAGATAAAAAGAATTGTAAATGTGAAAAATTACCTTTCCACGTGATCGGAGCAATTTTGTACCTCTTGATTTCGGCTTAGTAATAGCACTTCAGAAGAAATGTCATTTTGTACATTATTTTGAGATAGTTCTTATCCCTTAGTATGTTTGCTCCTTTCCTAATTAGTCACAATCTGTAATACTTCTGGCTTAGAGAGATAACAATACAAAGATTATGTTATGAATAAGTGAGTAGAAAATGTTAGTCCCGGGGCTTGATCAAAGATGGAAAAACTGATGCAATCGAGATCTGAGATGTCACACAAAAAACTTTGCAGTGATCAAACTCAAGATCTACGATGGTACAATAAAACAAATATCCAAATTACAATCTGAAGGAGGGAAATAGTAAAGAGAAGATCTCTCGTTCTTCCTTGCAAACGTGTTGCAATTGGGACAGAACAAGTTACAATAAACTAGAGAGAGATGAGAAGAAGAACAATGCTGGGGTGTCAAAACACCGTTGCTCAAAGCAAGATTCGCCCCACACGATCTGCTTCCAGGAACCAGCAAGTTTGAAGAACTTGTGGAACGCTCGATGTCACCTCTGTTCTGACTCCTCGGATGGACTTGCAATGACGGCAGCAGCTCTCTCTCTCTTTCTACTTCTCTGACTTGTATTTTCGTAGTACCCACAAAGGAGGCCAGAAGAGAGTATATATAGAGAGAGAGTGGAAACCCTAGCCGCCTCTTCAGTTATGGTAAGATTGAATCAAATCACAAAAAGATAGCAACGAATTAATTCTAATCCCACAAAGATAGGAACTAAATTAATTCAAATCCCACAAAGATAGGAACGAAATTAATTCAAATCCCACAAAGATAGGATCTGAATTAATTGCATTGATTCATCCTTTCCATAACCGATTTGAAATCTGCACAGTCAGCGTAGCCCTCCATGCGGCAGCAGCAGCAGCAGCCTGGCCGCATGGACCGCTTGGGCCGCATGGACCACATGAGCCGCATGGACCGCATGGACCGCATGAGCCGTATGAGCCGCATGAGCCGCATGGACCGCATGCGCGGCATGAACCGCATGGACCGCATGGACCGCATGAGCCGCATGAACCGCATGGACCGCATGGACCGCATGGACCACATGCGCCGCATGAGGCCGCATATGAGCCGCATGCCGCATAAGACCGCATGGCCGCATATGAGCCGCATGACTGCTGACGTGCTAAGTGCAAAGTGCGCCAACAAAACGCCACATTACGCCTCATGAGCCCATGAGCCCGAGCCTGAGCCCGAGTCCGAGTCCGAGTCCGAGTCCGAGTCCGAGTCGCTAAGCCCCGTTGGGGCTTAGCTCCAAGTGGAATAAATCCAAGAGAATGACAAAAGCATTAATGCTTAATCCTTGGAGCCTTATTCTTACCTCCTAGTAAAATCACCCACATGGTTCCCTCCTTAGGGTCACCACCCCATGTGCATCTCTCAACAACACACCCAAGTATATATGTTGAGATAACTCATGGTGCATTTCCGATGTGGGACTAAAATTTACAAGGCATGTTGAGAGCAAGCTCTCTTCATGTAAAGAAAGCACCAAAGAAAGCACCAACAATCCCCCACATATCACAACATATATATGTGTCCAGGGTTGAGCGTTCCCCACAGTAACTGTCCATTTTGCATTAGGATAGATGTCGCTGACGACTTGAATCTTCCCGCATGGGTTAAATAACAATGTGATACAAGAATGGACTACGCCTTGAATTCTGCACCACAATTGTAATTCTTCCCACTCACAAAGTGTAGTTACGTGTGCTTCTGGCTGCACATTAAAGGCCCTGTGCCAGCCTGGTTTCAGTGTATAATTTTGGGCGTCTACAAGTTTACCCTCAAGAGACGGCCTGATATCTCTTTCCATACACTATAGGTGAGTTCTTTATTAAAGAGATATGACATGAAGCCTTGCGCTTCCTTGCGGTGCTACGCCGCTATGACATGGCCTGAAGCCGAGGCATTACCCCTACTTGGGAACCTCATCGTAGTGTCATACTACTGTAGCATGAGGTCACAAGCCTCTTTGTAGTGCCAAACTATCCAGCATGAAGCCTAAGGCTTCCTTGCGGTGTTACGCCGCAACGACATGGCTTGCAATGCCGAGGCTTTATCCCTACCTGGGTACCTCATCGTGGTGTCGTGCCACTGTAACATGGGGCCATCCTCCCCTTTGTAGTGCTGTCTACAACTCTTTAATTACGTCATACAGCATTAGGCTACCTGCCTATTTGCGGTGCTACGCCGCTGTGACTTGGCTTGCAAAGCCGAGGCATTACCCCTATCTGGGAACCTCATGGTGGAGTCACCCCACTGTAGCATGGAGTTTCACTCCTTGTAGTGCTGCTCTATCATGCTTCCTGTAAAGCACACCAGGCATTCACTCTGCCTGAGAACTCATTAAGGCGTTTAAGCCAACCTTCCACAGGATCTGTTTTTTCCGCAGAAAAATACATAGTAGACAACAGTGGTTATGGGTCCGTATCCCTTCCATGTTCCAGAGAACAAGTACCCACTGTTACCTGATAGTTTCCCAGTCAGTGATCCTCCTTTGAACCAAAAGTTAGATGCCTAGTAGATTTCTCTTTGAACTAATAGCATAAAACTTTATGGTAGGATTACAAAGACACACTATCAGAATGCCTTCAAGCCCATTTTACAAGCTGTGCCATCGACCAACTGGCGCTTGAGGCCCTTTGTGAACGGATCTGCCAGGTTCTCCTGACTCCGAACATCAACCACTGCAATTACACCTCTTTTGATAAGATCGTGTACTGCCCTGTGCTTCAACCGCACAGTCCTCTTCTTCCCGTTGAAGAGGTCATTTGATGCCACCGCCGCAGTCGTCTGGTTGTCACAGTATATCGGTATCGCCGGTATCTGAGCCCCAACCACTGGAAGATCATACATGAGCTCCTGAAGCCATTCTGCTTCATCTGCTGCAGTTTTAAGTGCATAGAATTCAGATTCCATGGAGGAACGAGAGAGTATAGTCTGCTTCTTCGACTTCCACGATATAGCAGCTCCACCCAAGGAAAAGACATATCCACCTGTGGATCTCTCGCTTTCTACCTCTGAACACCAGCTAGCATCACTGAAGCCTTCCACTACTGTCGGATACCCGTTGTAGTACAGTGCATATGTCTGAGTTTTCTTGAGATATCTCATCACCCGCTTCACAGCTTTCCAGAGCTCAACCCCTGGGTTACTTGTGAACCGACTCAGCATTCCCACGGCGAAAGCTATGTCAGGCCTTGTGGCAGTGGTTGCGTACATCAAACTTCCGATAACGCTAGAATACTCCAGCTGCCTGACGCTTTTCTTTGAATTTGGCTTCAGCTTCTGATCACACCTGTATGGCGTATCGATCCCTGGAAGATCCTTATACCCATAGCGTGTGAGCATCTTCTCAATGTAGTGAGATTGTGACAGCGCTACTCCAGTGTCTGTCCGGATGATCTTTATGCCCAAGATGACATCTGCATCCCCCAAGTCCTTCATACTGAACTTGGCAGAGAGGAACTTCTTTGTCTCTGTGACACAGCCTATATCCGTACCTAGGATTAGCATGTCGTCCACGTACAGACAAACGATGACTTCTCTTCAATCAGCGAACTTTGTGTAAACACATTTGTCCGTCTCGCTGACTCTGTAGCCGTTTGACCTAATAACTTTGTCAAACTTCTCATGCCACATCTTGGGAGCTTGCTTCAAACCATACAATGATTTCATCAACTTGCAGACTTTGTCTTCAAGACCTTTGACGACAAATCCATCTGGCTGTTGCATGTAAATCTCTTCGGTCAGCTCCCCATTCAGGAATGCGGTCTTTACATCCATCTGATGTATCACCAACTTATGTATAGCTGCTAGAGCGATTAACATCCTGATGGTGGTCATCCGAGCTACTGGAGCGTACGTGTCAAAGTAGTCTATCCCCTGTTTCTGAGAAAATCCCTTGGCGACCAGCCTGGCCTTGAACTTGTCGATAGTTCCATCTGCCTTCATCTTCTTCTTGAAGATCCATTTACATCCAATAGGCTTTTCTCCTTCAGGTAGATCTACCAACACCCATGTGTTATTGGAGGTGATAGAGTCAAACTCGTCATTCACTGCCTCCTTCCAGAAGATAGCATCTCTGGTCTTCATCGCCTCATCATAGGTAAGCGGATCTGCTTCCACATGATAGGTGACAAAGTCATCTCCGAAATCTTTCGGTCTTCTCGCTCGCTTAGCTGACGGCTCTGCGAGTTCTGGTACAAGAGTTGTTTCATCAACAACAGCTTCTTCTTGGACTACTGGCTCGTATGAGATTTCAGTCTCATTTGCACCTACATCATTTTTCGGAATGTCCGAAAGAACAATGTTTTTGTCTTTTGCAAACTTGTCTTCAAAGTATTCAGCATCGCGAGATTCGATGATATGATTTGATTCAATATCAAGAAATCTCCGAGCATCACTCTTCTCGGCATACCCCAAGAAGATCGCCTTCGTAGTCCTTGTCCCCAGCTTCTGAATCTTCAGATCTGGAAGCTTCATATACGCCAGACACCCCCACACTCGAATGACATTCAAGTTTGGTCTGACTTTGAACCAGAGTTCATGAGGAGTTACGTCCGAAGTTGCATATGGCACTCTATTCAGAATGAAAGTGGCCGTTAATGCAGCTTCTCCCCAGTAGCATTTTGGAAGACCTGCAGTGAGCAACATAGAATTCATCATTTCTGTTAATGTTCGGTTCTTCCTCTCTGCTACTCCGTTGGATTGAGGAGAATATGGAGCAGTAGTCTCGCATATGATTCCATGTTCTTTGCAGAACAATGCGAATTCATGAGACCTGTACTTCCCACCTCGATCACTTCTCAACCTCTTGAGTTGTTGTCCGGTCTGCCGTTCAGCTTCGGCCCTGAACTCTCTGAACTTCTCGAAAGCTTCGTCTTTGGACTTGAGCAAGTAGACGAACGCGTATTTTGAGAAGTCGTCGATGAAGGTTATGAAATACTTCATCCCGGCCTTCGTGGAGAAATGTTTGAAGTCACAGATATCGGAGTGCACCAACTCCAGAAGATCTGTGCTTCGATTGACCCGATGAAAGGGTTTCCTTGTGATCTTCGTCTGAGCACACACTTCACACTTCTTCACCTTACCCCCACATTTGGAGATAAGTCCTAGACTAGACATTTTGTTGATTCTTTTACAATGAACATGTCCTAGTCTATTATGCCACAACTCAAGAGAATAATCAGAAAATGCAACTGCATTAATGTCATCAAACTGGTTGACAAGTTGAATTTTAAACATTCCTTCGGTTTGATAAGCCTTCCCGAAGTATGTTCCCTTCTTGGACATAACATCTGACCAGCGTTGATGTCCATCCTCAAGCCTGCGTTGCAGAGCAGGCTCCCAGAGATCAGGTTCTTGGCAATCGTAGGAACATGCTTCACACCTTGAAGCGTCAGAGTGTTCCCAGAAGTGAGTTTCAGCTCCACAGTCCCAATCCCCAGAACTTCAGCTTGGGCCTGGTTCGCCATAACAACCTTCTCAGATATCGGCTGGTACGTGACGAACCATTCCTTGTCAGAACAGACATGGCAAGTCGCACCAGTGTCTATCCACCAGTCAGAGTCAACCCCCACAGTTGTGACCTGTCCGATCATAGCAACAATGTTAGAAACCAATGAAACCTTATTAGGCTCACCTTTCTCTGATTGTTTAGGCTTAGATCTGCATTCACTCTTGTAGTGGCCTTTCTTGCCACAATTGTAACAAGTCACGTGGGACTTAGTCTTCTGTTGCTTGAATGAAGGACCCTTCACTTTCAGATTAGTGAAGTCCTTCTTCTTGGGATGAGAAGCCGCCTGCTTCCCCTTGGGATCCCTCGTCTGCACCAGATTGGCTTTAGCCAACTGTTTGGACAGAGTGTCCACCTTCTGTTGAGAACGCATCTCGTCCTCAACATGGATCTCTTGAAGTAGATCTCCCAAGCTAATGTCTAGCTTCTTTCTGTGCATCCTTGCATAGAAGGTACTCCATCCAGCAGGAAGTTTTGAGACGATCCCTCCGACGACAAACTTGTCGGGAAGGGGCATCTCTTCGTCTTCCAGTTTCTGACGCAGCTTCAGAAATTCTTTCACCTGTGGTAACATGGACTTTTCGTCCTCAAAGAGCAATTTGTGATATTTTTCAACCACAAACATTTTGCTCCTGTTCTTGTCTTCTTCATACAGATTTTCCACAGACTCCCATATGTCTCTGGCAAGTTCCTTCTTAGAATAGGATTCTGCCAGGGAATCCTCCATAGCATTCAGGATGAGAAGCCTGCAGATGCTATTTTCCCTTCTCCACTTGGCCTGGAGTTTGGTAGCCGCGTTGATGGCGGCAGCAGATCCAGTGTCTGGAACAGAGGGTTCTTCCTCCAACAGAACATGATCAACGTCTTTTAGTTGAAGAGTTAGGTACACCTTTCTCTTCCAGACTTGATAGTGCTCTCCATCGAACTTTTCCAACTTGCAGAAGTCCGATTGGAGGAGCGAAGCATTAATGTTTTCCATCTACACGGATCTTGCTTTGAGATTGTTAGTCCCGGGGCTTGATCAAAGATGAAAAAACTGATGCAATCGAGATCTGAGATGTCACACAAAAAACTTTGCAGTGATCAAACTCAAGATCTACGTTGGTACAATAAAACAAATATCCAAATTACAATCTGAAGGAGGGAAATAGTAAAGAGAAGATCTCTCGTTCTTCCTTGCAAACGTGTTGCAATTGGGACAGAACAAGTTACAATAAACTAGAGAGAGATGAGAAGAAGAACAATGCTGGGGTGTCAAAACACCGTTGCTCAAAGCATGATTCGCCCCACACGATCTGCTTCCAGGAACCAGCAAGTTTGAAGAACTTGTGGAACGCTCGATGTCACCTCTGTTCTGACTCCTCGGATGGACTTGCAATGGCGGCAGCAGCTCTCTCTCTCTTTCTACTTCTCTGACTTGTATTTTCGTAGTACCCACAAAGGAGGCCAGAAGAGAGTATATATAGAGAGAGAGTGGAAACCCTAGCCGCCTCTTCAGTTATGGTAAGATTGAATCAAATCACAAAAAGATAGCAACGAATTAATTCTAATCCCACAAAGATAGGAACTAAATTAATTCAAATCCCACAAAGATAGGAACGAAATTAATTCAAATCCCACAAAGATAGGATCTGAATTAATTGCATTGATTCATCTTTTCCATAACCGATTTAAAATCTGCACAGTCAGCGTAGCCCTCCATGCGGCAGCAGCAGCAGCAGCCTGGCCGCATGGACCGTATGGACCACATGAGCCGCATGGAACGCATGGACCGCATGAGCCGTATGAGCCGCATGAGCCGCATGGACCGCATGAGCCGCATGGACCGCATGGACCGCATGGACCGCATGAGGCCGCATATGAGCCGCATGCCGCATAAGACCGCATGGCCGCATATGAGCCGCATGACTGCTGACGTGCTAAGTGCAAAGTGCGCCAACAAAATGCCACATTACGCCTCATGAGCCCATGAGCCCATGAGCCCGAGCCCGAGCCCGAGTCCGAGTCCGAGTCCGAGTCCGAGTCCGAGTCCGAGTCCGAGTCCGAGTCGCTAAGCCCCGTTGGGGCTTAGCTCCAAGTGGAATAAATCCAAGAGAATGACAAAAGCATTAATGCTTAATCCTTGGAGCCTTATTCTTACCTCCTAGTAAAATCACCCACATGGTTCCCTCCTTAGGGTCACCACCCCATGTGCATCTCTCAACAACACACCCAAGTATATATGTTGAGATAACTCATGGTGCATTTCCGATGTGGGACTAAAATTTACAAGGCATGTTGAGAGCAAGCTCTCTTCATGTAAAGAAAGCACCAAAGAAAGCACCAACAGAAAATAAATTTGTATTACCGTCATCGTTAACATTTTGCTTCTTTCCAGAAAGTTAAAATATTTTTAATGATCCTATCTTCAAGAAAATAGAGGTCATTATGAGATCATTATGAATTGCTGATCTCCTTGGAAAAGCAATAGAGGTATCCTATCCAAGATTATGTGGGTCTAACAACAACATAACAGACTATACTGATGTACAAATGTAAGACTTCACAATTGCACGCTTGCATTTGGACATAAAAGAGAATTCATGGTTATTAAATTTTTTTAAAAACATTGAATGCTCAAAGAAATGGAGAATTTAATTGAAAACGTTAGGCCCGTTTAAAGAATCCAAAGGATTCAAGAAACAAAAGTTGACTAATGTACACAATATGGACAAAACATTCAAGTGCTTAAAGACTATACATACTTGAGCTACTATAGAATTATAAAGATCAAATATCGTGACTAATATTGTTTTTCTCAAAAATATATTTTTTATTAGTCATCTCAATTGATCCTTTTTTAAAAAAATGACATCAACAGTAAAAAAAAATCATCAATGCTTATAAGATGACTTGATAAATGATTTACTATGAAATAAACAAGGTCAAACTTCATACTCTTTAACTACTATTGCAGTTTGGAACAACATGATTGTGTTGTGTAGTGCACATTTCTCTTTCCAAATTAAAACATGATACTGCTCAAGTGTTTCTACCAAATATCTTACTGATTGAGTAAGTAGATAAACAAAAATAATTGGCCTCAAGAAAACAATAACTACTGCAATTGAAAATGATCTGGCCTTATGAAAAAAAAATCATTGATTCTCATACATTTACTAACTTCAATTAATGTCCTATTGAGCAACAAGTATAAGAGTAAATTTATACATATACTCCAATAATATTTTGATGGTAATTGCATGATATACCTAGTCTGCAACAAAGTGTAGAAATATTACAACTTCAGTGGTTCAGATATATTTATATAGAACACTAATGGAAATGATGACATGTACAACAACTCATGATATTGTCATCTTATACCTATTTTGTTCACAAAAAAAAGAAAATCAATTACACTAGTCAAAAAAGTTGGGTCGTATAAGCCATAACATATACAAAAAGAAAATACAAGGCAAGAGACGTCCACAACAAAATTGACAAGGTGAGATACATGTGCACGATAAAGTTGCAAAGAACTCAAAGTGTTATTATAGCATGAAGAAATTCATGTTTCTCACCAAAACATCAAAGGGCATACCGGTCACCAGTTGAAAGCACTTAAATATCTTAAAATGCAAAGATGAAGTGTGAAAGTAATTGAGCTTTTAATTTCAACTAGGAATGATGTAACCATAACTGAAAGTTACAAAACATGTAATACTTTTAAGAAAATATCTTATGACAGGCAGTGAAAAAAAATTCCATTGATTTCAAATATATAAGCGGGCCACTTGTACATAACAGAAAAATACAATAATACATGAAATGCATATTATTTTTATTTCTGTTGGACACTAACAATACTATTTACTTATCAACAAGTATAATGAGTCATAACAAAACCAATGAGAAAGCTCGGAAAAAAAATGAGGCAATATGAAAGAGAGAACGAGACATTGTATCCAATTAAAAATATAATCTTGTGATGTGGAAGTGACCACAACTAAGCTAGTTGTGAATGTTGACATCCAATACCACAGCTAAGCTAGTTGTGAATATTGACATCCAATTTATTTAGTATCCTTTAAACTGCTAATAAAAATTGAATGTCATCAAGCATATATTAATTTGTAATTATGCTAATAAATTGTACCAGGCACAACAAACATTTGTATATTCGTGCATGGACGGGCCTAAGTCACTTGATGGTTTCATGAATATGAACCTTATATTAGGATCTGTTTGAATTATCAGAAAGAAGGAATCTACCTCTTGTCCAAAAATGTGAAATTTGTACGGTCTAAGTAAACCAGTATGTCTCAAAGAAGAACTCAAGAAGTATCTACAAAGTATCTATAGAAAACATATAACAAAAATGTAAATGTTCGACACGTATATGACGAGTGTCCGTAGGTAGTTGAACTATCTGGGATTTAAAACATAACCTATGAATGTTGTTGTAACTCGCGTTTATGCATGAATTTGGGTACCAATATTGTGGCTTCATGACGTCTAAAAAGGGGAAAAAAAAATTATTGACCTCCTAGTTCTGTTGCAGATCTTAAACGAAAAGTTGATCCTCATTAGGCTTTAAACATATGCAGATTCATGCCCAGGTGGCATCTGGAATCCTTAATAGGCCATTTCATTATGTATTTAATATAAAACCATCAATTTTTAAATTGTTCCATTTTTGAAAAAGACTAACCTACTCATCATGATTAGAGACAATGAAATATCAACGAAAATGATATTGTTGATTCAAAGAGGGACAAAACTTAGTGCACTAAGACCAGTTGCAAAATTGCCAAAAGTTCATTAAAGAAAAAACCCAAGAAGAAACTGGCAGTGAACAAATGAATGGGATATATAATCCATAAACACTGCAGTAGAACTTGAGAATATTAACCTTAACTAAAAACTACTTGTCACAAACCACGTAGAACAACAGTGAATAAGGTATCAGTTAGGTAGAAAAGATGTCCAAATATTAGAGAAAAGTAGTAATTTAAGTTATACTTCAACATAACTATGAAAATAACATAGAACTTTACATCTATAACCATCCAAAAGATTTGGTAATTTGCTAAAGCAAGCATCTAATGCACAAATATTATTTCCATGAGAAAACACAAGCAGAACTGCAGTACCAACTAATCAAAATATCACAAAAGTTGGTCAATTTATTTTATTATTGGCAGCATGATAGAAATTAAATGGTATAGTTGGTCCATTACACCTGTTGCAATCAAAATATGCAAATGGAAGCATGTCATGGAGACAATAATTTTATTTATTTATTATTATTTTATTTTATTTCCTCTTGTAGTCAAAGTAGAATATTTAACAATGTTGTATTTCCAACATGTACTATGTTGAGAATCAATAAGGGACTTTAGTCCCACATTGGAAAATGTAGTATGAAGAGGAGTTGGAACCTCTATAAGTAGCAAGTAGTAGCCCATCAATAAAATCATCCATTATTCATTTTCTACTTGGTATCAGAGCCATAACCATCCACCTCTCTCCCCCCTCCCTCCCCGGCTCCAGCGGCGACCCTTCCTATTCTTTACATATAATTTTTTGTATTTTGTTTATATACCCCTGATCTTCACATGTAATTTTGTTTGTTTTTGTTGTTTTGTAAAAAAAAAAGAGACGGTGTATTTCGAAGACAGAGGGACATCAAATGCTTTATTTTCCCCCCTGTTCCTAGATTACACCGTCTGGAATGAACAAATGCTTTATTTGTTCCCCGATCTTCACATCGGGATCTACACAGAGAATGATCGTGTTTTCTCCACGGAGAATGATCGTGTTTTCTCATGTGTCCTGATGTGTTCACTTTACATGCGCGCGCCGGTGTTGGCCACTTTTATAGCGCATTCGTAGAGTAGAAGACGACGAAGCTGCCGACGAAGACGACGACTAGCAGTTAGCAGCCGCCGCCGACGACGACTAGAGCTACAGTTGAAGAGGCCATGGATTCGATCGCTGGAAAACTGACAGCACAAGAGATGAAGGCCTTGGTTGATGATATCTTGTCGAAGAGATTGACCGAGGCGACCCCTAGTGTGACCCATACTGATGTGGATCCGTCACCCTACAAAATGGAAAAGTTGGAAAAGCTGGAGACGAAGTTAGAAGGAACGTCCAACTACTTGAAATGGTCGCGGCAGGTGATGCGGACGTTGAAGGGACGTGGCTTGGTTGGATATGTCAATGGCCAAACCAAGGCGTCCGCTGATCCCTCCTCAAAGGAGTTTACTATTTGGGAGATTGTCAACAACGTAGTGGCTGGGTGGTTGACAGCCTCCTTGACCGACCATGTGTCGGGCAATGTAGCGGCAATGGAGGGTGCTGCTGATATCTGACGGACTTTGAAGGATATGTACTCAGGCTCGGGCAACCCTATGCGGGTCTTCCAACTACAGGATGAACTCGATAGGGTGGCACAAGATGAACGTACCATCTCTGAGTACGCAGCCCTGTTGAAGAAGTACTGGTCTGATCTGGATCACTATGATCCTCTTGGGATAGAAGATGCACAAGTCGAATCGGCGTTTGCGAAGCATTTTCAGACGTTCCTGGCGTATATTTCGCGGCAACGTATGATGAAGTTCTTGAAGGGGCTCAACCCTGTATTTGAGCAGAGAAGGAATGTACTACTCGCACAACCCACACTTCCAACCTTAGAGGAAGCCATAAAGCCATAGCTACCATGGCACAAGAAGAAGCTCGATTGAATTGATGCCCAACAAAGGCTACTTCCAGGGGGAGCAAGCTGTTGTTGAAAAGCCTGCCATTGCCGTCTTCAATCAGCCTCCCTCTGCGGGCGGTGTTTGCCACAACTGTGGTGACTCGGGACATTACATTAGATTTTGTCCAAAACCTCTGCGAGGTCAGTCAAATGATCGCGGACGGGGCCGTGGAAGATATCGTGGTGGTAGAGGAGGATATGCTGGTATAAGGGAAAATTATTTTGGAGGACACGAAGCAAATCTGGCGGAAGAAGGGGGAGACATTCAATTGGCTGAAATAACCCCTCTTGAGAGGGAGTTCGTCACGAGGTTACGAGGCACGAAGCTGGTTTCGGACGACAGTCAAGTTACTCCTAGGGCGTCATTTATCACTTGCTTTGTCCAAACCAGCACAGGTATACCTGCGCGTGCTCTTGCATCTGTCCATCAGCCAGGTTGGATTATGGACTCTGGGGCATCCCCCCATGTCACGGGGTCCCGCGGTGAGTTCCAGGACTATACTCACCTACCGACGCCGGAGAGCATTCAGACTGCTAATGGTACCTCCAGACCTGTAATGGATAAAGGAACTGTCGCATGCACCACTTCCCTCACTCTCACCAATGTCTTACATGCTCCATCTTTTCCTGTCAATCTTATATCTATTAGTGCCATTATCCTTGACCTAAACTGTATTATTTCCTTTGACATTCCTACGGTGACTTTTCAGGAGAAGGGGACAGGACGACGACTAGGGACTGGCATATGGCATAAGGGGCTGTGGTACTTGGACAGGACCAGACTGGACGAAGCATTGGCATCTCTAGTAGCAGACGCACAACTGGACGCTTTACATCGCAGTGTAGAAGACGAATTACTACTCCACCACCAGCGTGTCGGACATTCTTCCTTTCAAGTTATTAGTCGAATGTATCCGTCCTTATATCAAAGGGCTAATAAAGAGAAGTTATTTTGTAATGCATGTGAGTTGGGCAAACATACCAGGAGCTCGTATGCGAGCTCAGGGAATAGAAGTTCCGCTTCATTTGATATGATACATTCGGACGTATGGGACCCTTGTCCTACAACCGGTATTAACGGTTTTAGATGGTTCGTCACTTTTATTGACTGTTATACCCGCGTGACCTGGGTCTATCTTATGAAGAATAAAAGTGACGTCCTTGAGGCTTTTAAGGATTTTCATCGACGGATGGAAACACAATATAACGTTAAAATTAAGTGTTTTCGGTCTGACAATGGGACGGAGTATACTAATAAGAGGGTTGCTGAGTATTTATCTACTCATGGAATACTACACCAAACTTCATGTGCCTATACACCGGCACAAAATGGTGTGGCCGAACAGAAGAACAGGCACCTGCTGGAGGTCGCACGGACGATGATGCTGGCTATGAATGTCCCAAAACACTTATGGGGCAAGCTGTATTAACGGCCTCTTATCTCATCAACAGAATGCCGTCTCAGATATTGGACTGGAAGACACCGTTAGAGATGCTTACTGGTGTGTGTGTTTTGTCCAAGATAATAGGCCAGGAGTTGGTAAACTGGATCCAAGAGAGGTTAAGTGTGTATTTGTCGGGTACACAGCGACTCAGAAGGGATACGCATGTTGGAGCCCAGTTGAGCGGAAGATGTTTGTTAGCATGGACGTTACATTCAGAGAACTGGAACCATACTATGGTTCGGATGCAGATTCGGCGTTTGGTGACACACCTAACACAGAGGGTGTTAGACGTGAGGGAGAGATAATAAGTCCAATCGTGGTAGTCGGATCGGTCTCGTGCCCGGTCGTAAAAAATTGGACTAAAGGGGGAGATAGCAGTGACTCTGATACGGAGAATGAAGAAGAAGATACATATGTTACGCAGGGGGAGATAAGGGAAAAGGAGCTACAAGTCTACAGAAGGAGACAACAGAAGCCCAGTACTGTGCCGTGCCCATTGCCTACTGTACCAAGTCCCTCGTCTACTCCTGTCCCAACTCTTGAAGATGTTGTCCCCGCACTGAATCACTCTGATTCTGATACGGATCTCTCTGACTCGGATGATATGATCTCTCCACCACCTATTGCTCCCTTAAGGAGATCTTCTCGCATCAATGCGGGTAAGGCTCCTAGTCGTTATGATGATTATGAACATGACATTGCCAATTTCTTGTCTTATTCTAACATTTCTCCGAATTATCGAGCCTTCATTGCATCGTTAGCCTCTACTTCTTTGCCTAAGTGTTGGCAGGAAGCAAAGAAAGATCCAAGGTGGAAAGCTGCAATGATGGAAGAACTTGGGGCACTAGAGAAAAATAAGACATGGGAGCTGGTTCCATTACCCAAAGGGAAAAAAATGTGGGATGCAAATGGGTGTACACAGTGAAGGAGACACCAGAAGGAAATGTAGAGCGGTACAAGGCGATTACACACAATCATATGGCATCGACTATGATGAGACGTTTGCCCCGGTAGCGAAAATGAGCACGGTAAGAACTCTGGTCTCCGTTGCAGCAAACTATGGGTGGAAGCTATACCAATTAGATGTTAAGAATGCCTTTCTCCACGGGGACCTGCAAGAAGAAGTGTACATGGAGCTCCCGCCAGGATGCTACACGACAGAATCAGACGGAGGGACGTCGCGTGGAAAAGTGTGTAAACTAAAGAAGTCGTTATACGGGCTCAAGCAATCTCCTCGAGCCTGGTTCGACAGATTCAGAAAGGCTGTTACTGGCATGGAATACCATCAAACAAATGCAGATCATACAGTCTTTCTTCAGCATGCAAGAGGCAACATTACTATACTTGCTGTATATGTGGATGATATAGTAATCACAGGTGATGATGAGGTCGAGATCACTAAGCTGAAATCAAAACTCGCGAAGGAGTTTGAGGTGAAGGATTTAGGAGCGATGAGGTACTTTCTGGGTATCGAGGTGTGTGACGGCGAACAAGGCATTGTTCTCTCACAAAGAAAATACGCACTAATCTGCTAAAGGAGACAGGGATGCTGGGATGCAAAGCAGCCGTCACTCCGATTGACCAGAAGTGCAAGTTGGGAGCAGAAGCAGGAGAGCCAGTTGATCGTGAAAGGTATCAAAGACTTGTAGGGAGATTGATTTATCTGGGGCACACTCGCCCTGATATCTCATTTGCGGTGAGTGTAGTGAGTCGCTAGATGCATGATCCAAGAACGGGTCATATGGAAGCAGTGTTTCAGATCTTGAGATATCTGAAAGGGACGCCGAGAAAATAGCTATGGTTCAAGAAGCATGGACGCATAGAAGTTGAGGGATACTGCGATGCAGACTGGGCGAGTTGCATAGACGACAGAAGGTCTACCACGGGGTACTGTGTCTTTGTAGGAGGAAACCTGGTCTCATGGAGAAGCAAGAAATAGTCAGTGGTAGCACGGTCGTCAGCTGAAGCAGAATACAGAGCAATGGCTCTGGGAGTGTCAGAATTACTATGGGTGAAAGCACTGCTGACAGAGTTGAAGCTGGATAAGGGAGCACCGTTACATCTTCTGAGCGATAGTCAAGCTGCAATAAGTATAGCCAACAATCCAGTTCAGCACGACAGAACGAAGCACATCGAGATCGATCGATTATTCGTCAAGGAGAAGCTGGAACAAGGGATACTGAAGATTGACCATGTTCGCTCAGAAGAACAAGTTGCAGACTGTCTGACTAAAGGTCTTAGTTCATTGAGTCTGTCAAAGCTATGTAACAAGATGGGGATGATTAATATCTATCGCCCATCTTGAGGGGGAGTGTTGAGAATCAATAAGGGACTTTAGTCCCACATTGGAAAATGTAGTATGAAGAGGAGTTGGAACCTCTATAAGTAGCAAGTAGTAGTCCATCAATAAAATCATCCATTATTCATTTTCTACTTACTATCTAAAATATATATAACCACATGTGTCAAAATTTTCTGTAGGACATGTAAACTAATGATCAATTAACTCTTAGATTGTTAGAATAATTTTCTTTTCTCCTTTTTAAAAAATCTGCAAACAAAACAAAGAAAAATAAATATTATCGGCCTCCGGGAAAGTCGCACACGAAGCACTGTCCTAGGAGATAATTCGGGTCTATATGCAGACTTGTTCCGAATGCTCCTAGTGGTAAAATCTTCGCTCTACCGGTATCTCCTCGTTGCACATAGCTCGAAGAGATTGACCCCGACTTAGCTCTGCCCAGAGCAAGGATGTGAAGAAGTGAGAGTTTCGGAGAAGGAGATTTTAGAGAGAGATTTTACGTAAGATTTTTTCTGTGTTGAGAAGAAGAGGAAGATGACCCAATATATAGGCGAATTTTAACGGACATAAATAATGACCAATTAATCCAGACGTTACAAAGGAACAAATCAATGGCAATAAAACCAGACGTTACAAATACAAAACACATGGAAAAAATGTGGTTCAAAGAACCTGGACAAGATTAAATGTGTCCAAACGTTTCATAATTTAATGACAAGCAAAAGGTTTAATTGGTGAGGGAAATTGGTTTTTGAGAAAAGGAGCAGCAGCAACAGAAAAGTGTGTTGTTAGCAATAAAAATAGCAATTTGTTATCACATTGTATAGGTAATGACTCAGTAACTAACACAAGGTTGGCCCTGAAGGTTCTCGTCTACATCACAAACAATATGAGTTATTGGTCTTATTCTTCAACCATAAATTAATAGGCTTGAATCGATCTTAGATTATATTTCTTTGGCATGAGACCAAAGTTGTGCATATTTGATTTTACCGATGCTGCACTTACTGTCATGGAAGTCTCGAAATACAGTAAGGGTATCCTTTTATTGTCCAAAACCAAGGATGCCCTCTTTCAGGATTTTTGATAACATATGGATACAGTCAGAGCCAGGGTCTTTGTCAGCACTAAGACAAAGACCGTCCTCTTAACCATTTTGTCTTCAAACACAACCTCCAGTTGAAGCATTCCCATTGGGCTTTGGCAGAAGCTGCATCCTAAAATTCTTCTTCTAGTTTCCATCTACCAGTTGTTTCTTGAAAGAGTTTCTATTAGAAGACAAGTGGTGAATGCTTCATTGTTTATTCTTCAGTCCTAAGTCTGGTTTAAATAGAAGAAATACAATTAATGTCCATCCTTGAATCAAGGAGAACTTTATTACAATCAATATTCATCCTTGAATAAAGGAGAACTTTATGGAAAGAACTAAATGAAGATAGAAACATCTCTCTAATAATAACAAAATCTTCTATAATAATAACTAATAATAAGAGGAGAGAGATTCAAGGGATTCTCCAACACCCCCCTCAAGTTGGTGCATAGATATCTATCATGCCCAACTTGCTTATCAAATGCTCAAAGACGGGTCTTGCCAAGCTTTTGGTTAAGATGTCCGCAGTTTGCTGACTAGAGGTCACAAATGGTAGACATATGATTCCAGCTTCTAATTTCTCTTTTATGAAGTGACGGTCAATCTCAATATATTTGGTTCTATCACTGAACCTGGTTGTGGGCTATGCTTCAGCTTTACTATCAGAATATAACTTCAATGGGAGCTCAATTTTTATCTTAAGTTCCTTCAGGACTCTTTGACTCCATAGTCCTTCACAAATACCCTGAGCCATAGCTCTAAACTCGGCTTCTGCACTGCTTCTTGCTACAACTCCTTGTTTTTTGCTTCTCCATGTCACAATATTACCCCATACATATGTACAATATCCAGAGGTTGATCTTCTGTCTGTGACTGAACCTGCCCAATCTGCATCAGTGAAGGTAGACACATTTCTTTCACTAGTCTTCTTAAAAAATAAATCCTTTTCGGAATTGGCCTTCAAGTATCTCAGTATTCTATAAACTGCCTCAAGATGTTCCTCATAAGGAGAATGCATAAACTGACTCACTACACTGACTGAGAAGACAATGTCAGGATTAAGGCCCCAAACATCAAATTAAAACTGAGAAAGTGTACTTGTACGATTAGGGCCCCAAGCATCACTGTGAATAACAGAAAAAGGTTTTGAGGGTTTATAAGACTGTATTGAAAAATGGGAACGATGATGTTTTACAAATTCACATGCCTCACATTTAAACAAAGACAAATCTTTATTACGAAATAACTTAGGAAACAAGTGTTTTAAATAGCGAAAACTAGGATGGCTTAATCGTAAATGCCATAATATAATGTTATCATCATTATTTGAAACACGAAAAGACTCAAAGCAGGAACTTATCGGTTTGGAAGGTAGTTGTGATTTAGATTCAATATCGAAGTAGTAGAGTCCTCCATTCTCCTTAGCACTGCCAATTATCTTTTCCGAGTTCAAATCCTGAAAGACACAGTGAGAACCGAAAGTTAGTTTGACAGTTTTTTTTTGGGCTAATTTACTGACAGACATTAGGCTACAAGATAGATTTGGAACATGAAGGACATCTTTAAGAGTCAACATCGGGGACAATACAACTGAACCTTTACCTGCAATGGCTGAAAAGGAGCCATCTGCGACTTTTATTTTTTGATTTCCTACAGAGGGACTATATGAAGAAAACAGAGTAGATTCACTTGTCATGTGATCGGTTGCACCTGAACCTACTATCCAAGTGTGGTTGGGACTGAGACTAAGAAGAGCAGAATTACCTTTTTGTGCTATAGAGCAAGGAGTTTGAGATTCGAGAAGTTTGAACAGTTTGTCTAGTTGTTCCGTCGTGAGTGAAAGCTGAGTTGAAGAAGATTACTGCCCTTGATCTGAACTACTAGCCTGGAATGCACGACCCTCATTACCACCTTTCTTCTTCCAGTTCGGAGGCTTGCCATGGAGCTTCCAACATGTTTCACGCGTATGCTATGTGCGTTTGCAGTGATCACACCAAGGTTTGTCCGACTTCTTACTTTCGTTGAAGTTCCTAGTAGCCAGAGCCGAGCCTTCAGATTCTGAACTTTGAGGTGCCTTACCCATCATGATTCCTTGTCGTGCCTCCTCCCTTCTTATTTCTGAAAAAGTTTCACGAAGAGTTGGCAGTGGTATCTTCTCCAAAATTCGGCCTCTTACTTCATCAAGGTCTTTATTCAACCCAGCAAGAAACATAAAGACACGATTATTCTCTTGCCTCTTGAGGAACAGAACACTATCTTCTGCACACCTCCAACTGCCATCATAACAGAGATCCAACTCTTGCCACAGAGTCAACATCTCATTATAATAATTAGTTACATCCCTGTCGCCTTGTTTAGCATGCCACAACTTTGACTTTAAGCCAAAGACCTGGGAGGAGTTTTGAATATCAGAGTATGTTTCTTTGACAGCTTCCCACACTGCCTTTGCAGAAGGTAAAAACATGTACGGCTTACCTATTGCGGTTTCCATAGTGCTTACTAACCAGGCAATAATTAAGGAGTTTTCAGACTTCCATTGTTTAAAAAAGGGTCTTCTATTGCCGGTTCTGCTTTTGCTCCCGTCAGAAAACCAAGCTTTCTTTTGCCTTCCAATACCAAACGAACGGTTTGGGCCCATTCATTATAATTTTTCCCATTCATCTTAGGAACATTGACCTTGAGGGAGTTTGAGGATCCCTCGTGATCATTGAAACCTGTGTTGAAGTTGCCGTCTCCGAAAGGACTTTCGTCTCTATTGTCGCCGTCATCGCCACGTCCAGTACCGCCGCTAGCACCGCGACCAGCGCCTCTACCGTTGCCGCGACCAGCACCTCCGCCGTTGCTAGTGCCGCGACCAGCACCACCACCATCGCCATAGCCTGTTGCGCCGTTCCCGCGGCATGCTCCGCCTTCTGTCGTGGAGGAGTTGTCGTTGTTTGTTGAGCCGGTGAGGGCTTGCCGCCATCTATTGGAATCGGCCATTGAGAGCCTAATTGGGTTGGAGAAACGGGTTTAAAAAAACTTTACAAACCCTAGGTTAGAGAACATGGCTCTGATACCATATTAGAAGACAAGTGGTGAATGCTTCACTGTTTATTCTTCAGCCCCAAGGCTGGTTTAAATAGAAGAAATACAATTAATGTCCATCCTTGAATCAAGGAGAACTTTATTACAATCAATATTCATCCTTGAATAAAGGAGCACTTTATGGAAAGAAAACTAAGTGAAGATAGAAACATCTCTCTTATAATAACAAAATCTTCTCTAATAATAACTAATAATAAGAGGAGAGAGATTCAAGGGATTCTCCAACAGTTTCTTATAATGTCCCTCCACCTGGAGTATCAAGTTGCCACTATGTTCGGCATTCACCGTTTTATGAAAGTAGTTGTATTCAGATTCCTGTCCCTCAGCCAGGTCTCCCTTGATTGCTGTTTCCGTGTAAAATTCTCCTCCCGCTATATAGCAAAAGTCTCACTCCGAGGAGTTGTCAATAATTCAAACTCCTCTATGGAGAGAGCATCTACGTCTTCTTTTCTCTCCATGAATCCACCTAAGAACTAACTCTTTTCTTTGGTTAATATACCCAAACACTTTCTCATATTAATTGTCTCTTGCAAAGCCTGCATAATTCATGTACAAGAATGGCGGCGGAATTCCCATTGTAATACTAGAAGAACAATTTCCTCACCGATAGCCTTAACACTTGCAATGCTTTCTATTCCCATTATGGTTATAGGTAAACATATCTAACTGAAAAAGATCAATATCTGACTTCACAGTATATTTGGTATTTGGGTAAAACTTAAACTTCTAGCTTTGATTTGATTTGATTTTACTTTATTTGGTGCCTTGTATATCAATGTAATTCAATAGCAAATATTTGGACTTCCCTCTTCAGCTGCATTCTTTTAGGATAGGCCTCCTAGCCTACCAGTTGACCTTCTAGTTTTATTGCAACACCTTTTGCCATGATAGCAATTGGTCACCAACTTTGGATGTCCTCTATCAAATTGGTGAATTTTCTTCTAGAGCTTTCTTTACTTTTTTGCCTTGCTCTGTAGACAAACCGGGTTTTAATAAGAATAGACATGATAATGTCCTTCTCACACAAGGTTTCTTCACTTATATTATTCAATGTGTAACTATGGCAAGGAGATTTTCTTTAGCTAGCAACAAACAGTTCTGCACTGCATACAAAACTGATTGGTTTCTGGTATTCTTCCTCATGGTTCTGATCTGTAATATTCTAAATTTTTTTGCTGGATGCAGTTGAATAAATCTTATGTAGAGATCTGCAAATCTACCCAAGTCCCTGCACTTGGAATGTTGGAATTCACAAGCATGTGTGGAGTGCTTAGTGATCAGGTTCAAATGCATATTCAAAGTTTATTAAATTTAAACTTTATCTTATTATCATTTTGGGAAGCATTAAATTTCTTTTCAATGTCTTCTTGATACAAAACTTAAATCTCAAAAGAAGAGCTTCTTTTGCGATGTCCAGGGCCTTTTCAAACTTGGCCAGTCTAGAGAAGTCAAACTGAAAAGAGTTGCATTACAAATTGATAGTGCAGAGATCACATTTGCTTTCAAGGTGCAGATAACTGACTTGTTTTATGTTCTATCCATTTCTGTAATACAGCCAAATTGATTGTTTCTTGATGATGCTTAACATTTATTACTACAGGGAAATAGATTCTTTCAGAGCTGCTTACAGCAATAAGTGTGACAAGAACTGAGAACCGTTCGTATTACTCGTAACTATTCTTTAGTTATTCTGCATTCGTCATACAATTGGATTTGCTGACTGGCAATTAAAATGATTATACTTTCTCAAAAGAAAATTCAGACGACCATATACTGTGTGAAAGGTAAGGTGATTTATTTGATGAGAGTAAATTTTGCCTATAAATTTCTTACACGGGGTTTGAAATTGGATTTTTCACTTTTCTTGAATGTTTAGTCTGATTTGGCATTTCTATCGGTCCAACCAGGTGCTTTTACTTTTCATCTGAGAAGAACCATGAATAATTGAGTGCAAATGACTTGCCAATGCCTAAAGAAGCCAAATTGCAGATGGCCAAAATATAGACGGCACAGAGAAACCTCCAAAGTCATCTTCAGCTTTCCTTCAAAAGTTGAGGCGATGTCTCAATTGAACTCGGAATTATCGTTACATGCAACCTTGCACAAATAGACATCCAGTTGGTCACTATCATCAGTGTAGGATTACTGGCAAGTTTGATGGCTGCTGCCTAACAATAGATGATAATGAGTGTTCAACTGTAAAAACCTCTCAAAATTTTCACCTTGTGAACTGTAAGATGACTGAACATGATAGAGAAGTGTACAACATTAGATAATGCAAAATCTGGAAACTTGCGTGCCATCCGATATTAGAAGCAGAGTGATTTGTCAGTCAATATATCCTTCAAGGACTCCTTATCAGTGGTAGTATGTGATGCCCTGCCGTTCGCAGTTTGAACTTCGAGACGATCACATTTAGCATTTGCAACATGCGAAGCGTCCGGTGTTTGCTCATTTACAATGTGCAGAACATTCCTGTCAATGTTTGAGGCTATCAGGACTGGGAGTCACTAGCGGATCCAGAATTATAATTCACTGGGGCACAACTATAAAGGGGTACGAAAACAACGCTTTCAAAAAAAACTTTTGGAGTACAATAATATCATTAAAAAAAATCACTGGGGGTCCCGCCCCCAGTGCCTCCCATATGGATCCGCCACTGTTGGGAGTGATCAAGATGAGTACGCATGAGCTTATCGGAAGCCAACAGGAAGTAACTTGATAACTAGCTAGATTCTATGTATTGTGATTGTAGAAGCAGAAGTTCGTCTTAAAAGTCCACATGACAGGTCCATATGCCTGAAAGCTGGGGGCCCGGAGCTACGTGCAAGCACGTGCCCCCGCGTCGAAGGCACCGGGGACCTGCATCTAACATGGAGGACCACCTCCCTTTGCTATTAGTCATTCAGAATGTATGCTAATAGGTTTGCCATACTGCTGTTAGTTATGCTAATAGGTTTGTCACACAGCACATGAAACCAACTACCTTGTGCACCTGTAACTTCTCAATCACATCCTCAATAGTAAGGATCATTCCAAATTTTAGATTCTAGATTCAGAATATAGGAGCTCATTTTGTAAAATAGTAAGGTCTAAATGAAGCTCCATAATGGTTCCGTCCTAGACACGAGCTATAGCTTGGACTTGAGAGTTTCTACATTCAGAATATATGAATTCATTAATGTTCAATTTGGAACCTCAATTTTTAGATTCTAGATTTCACATTATTTTTTATCCCATTATTGTTTGATCATATAACCTTTGCTACCAAATGTTATTTTGTGTTATTAGATCATTTTTGTATTATTCTCATAGAGATCCAACGCACTGTAGATTTATTTTTTTATTGTAAATTTGGACTCACAGATGTATTATTTGGCTCTATCATACTCTAAGACAATAAGTTGCTCTAAGACCATAGGTTTTAAGAAACACCCCCCTTGGCTGTTTACGTACGTTTTGGAAGAAAAGAAGACCTTTGGAACAACCCGAACCTTCAAAATCCAGGGCTCTCTAGAGGCAGCTTGGGTGGCCATGTGCTGATGATCAAGCTGGGACAGCGCTTGGCAATCCTAGTGACAGTTCAACTCGAGCCCACCATGGATTTTGTATCCTCTTGGAACATAAATTTGCAAACTAATTTCAAATAAAAGATTAACAATCTTTCAAAATCTGTTGTTCGCAAAAGCGTGGTCGTGAAAGTGATGACAACGCACCTGAAGATAATGGACCAATGTTTAACAGTACCAAGACAGATCAACCACAATATATGGTTTATGTTGGGAACGAAACACGAAAACCGTTCCCCCAAACCAAAAAGTCCTGCGAGAGAACCGAACAAAAGCACACAAACCAAAAACGCCAACACAAATCGCAGACACAAAATTTTTTGACGTGGAAAACCCTTGCAAAAAAAACCACGGGACGATCGGAGTCCAACCCTGAAGAACCTCCGCTAATGGAATAAAGAGAATACACTCTCTACAAGCTCCTCCCGATCCAACGGATCACCATAACTCACTTGAAAGAATTTTTTTTGATTGCGGACTCTGAAGAACAAGAGATGCCGAAAAAAATTATTCGAAGCAATCTCTCCTTCACAATAGTCCTTAATTCTCTCTCTCTATCAAATATTGTAAACCACTCTTTTTTTTTAGATGAGTTTCAACTAGCATGCATCACCCTTTTATAAGCCCTTGGTAATCTATACATGGAAGACCTATATATATGAAAACTTCCAATATGCATCAATTATATATTTAATGAAAGCCATAATTGGAAGCCCAATTACATGGAAAGCTACTATATGAAGGATCCAATCATAAATATATGATCAAAGTAAATATGGAAATCCAATCATATATTTTCTTACCATATATGTTCTAAAATAGGATAAATGCACTCCCCGAGTTTCTCCGATACACGGATGGTGCTCGTCGCACTCCGGGGTATTCTCCACACAGGTTGGACTCCAACAAATCTCCTCCTTCACAATTAGGCAGAGGAACTCGTCGTCCCGACGATCCGCCTGTAGTACTCAAACTTTCTCCTTGGTAGAACCTTTGTGAGCATGTCTGCTCCATTATCATCAGTATGGACCTTTTCAAGCGTCGCGTCCTTCTTCTCAACCACATCCCGTATCCAATGATACCGAGTCTCAATGTGCTTGGACCGACTATGAAATGTCTGGTTCTTCACAAGGTGAATGGCGCTCTGGCTATCACAAAGCAAAGTATACTGCTCTTGCTTTAGCTCCACTTCCTGCAGCAACTTCTTCATCCACAGCAACTCCTTGCAGGCCTCCGTCGCCGTAATGTACTCTGCAACTGCGACTGCCACGATACCGCTCCACCAGCAAATATCATCACATAGCCCGAAGTCGATCGTCTCGTGTCTACATCTCCAGCCATATCAGCGTCGGTATACCCAACCAGCTTCGGCTTGTCACCACCAAAAGAAAGTCTCCAATCGGCAGTGCCCTAAAGGTATCGTAGGATCCACTTGACCGTCCTCCAATGTACCCTTATATGATTGGAAAGATACCTGCTAACTGTGCCAACTACGTGAGCGATGTCTGGCCTCGTACACACCATAGCATACATGAGACTTCCCACAGCTGAAGCATATGGAACCTGCTCCATATCTTCCTTCTTGTCCTCGGTAGATGGACACAACTCCTCAGTGAACTTAAAGTGAGCCGCAAAGGGATTACTCACTTTCTTCGACCCATCCATCCCAAAACGCTAAAGTACCCGGTGAATGTACTTCTTTTGGGACAAGTGTAGCAACTTGGACACTTTCTCTCGGCTCATCTCCATCCCAAGAATAGTCTTCGCTGTGCCCAAATCCTTCATAGAGAAGGCTGCGCCCAGTTGGCACTTCAACTCCGCTATTCTAGTGGCATTTCAACCCACTAGTAGCCTAACATCAACCTAGAGCAGTAAAATAATAAAATCATTCCTGACAAAGTACCTGAAGAATACACAGTGGTCCGACGTCGTTCGTGCATAACCATGCTCCCCCATAAACAACTCGAACTTCCTGTACCATTGTCTCGGAGTCTGCTTCAGACCATACAGGCTCTTCCTCAACCGATAAACCAAGTGTGACTTGTCCTTCTCACAGAATCTTTCTGGCTGCTCCATGTACAACTCCTCCTGAAGATTACCATGGAGGAATACCGTCTTCACGTCCATTTTCTCGACCTCCAAGTCGAAACTGGCTGCTAATGCTAGCACCACCCGAATAGATGACTGCTTGACGATTGGTGAAAAGATCTCATCATAATCTGCGTCCTTCCACTGACCGTAGCCTTTAACTACCAACCTCGCTTTGTATCGAGGGCGAGTAGTATCATCTGTCTGCTTCACTTTGAACACCCATCGATTTCTCAAAGCCTTCTTGCACTTTGGCAACCACACTAGATCATAAGTGGAGTTAGCCTATAAGGAACTCATCTCCTCCTGCATAGCCTCCATCCACTCCTGCCTATGTTCGTCGTCCATAGCCTCTGCAAAACTTTTGGCCCTCTCCCGTTTGTCAATAGCACATACTCATCTGGTGAGTATCTTTTAGATAGTCGACACTCTCTATCGCTCCCCCTTAACGGAACCACTGGTGCTGGCTGTATATCAACAACCTCCTCCCCTTCAGGAACTACCTCTCCGGCATGCTCATCCTCTTGAGGGTTACCTTGAGCACCATCAGCAGGCTGATGATCAAGTTTAGGAGCAACTCCATGTATTGGCTCCTCCATAACTGGATCCTCTGCGATGTCCTCTGGAAATTGCTCAAAGTGAAATGACTATAACTCAGACAATTCCTCAGCCTCAGATGACATCTCAAAATCCTGAGTGTTGGTCATGATCTGATTCTCGACGAATACTACGTCCCTGCTTCTGTAGAGCTTTCTTTCCACGGGGTCATAGAGTCTATATCCAAACTCATCCCGACCGTAGCCGACAAAGACACATCACCTCGTCTTCGGCTCAAGCTTGGATCTCTCGTCCTTCGGTACATGCACGAAGGTCTTACAACCAAACACTCGAAGGTGATTGTATGACGGCTCTTTGCCGTACCATACTTTATAAGGTACATCACCCTACAAAGGAGTACTAGGAGATAAATTAATTACATAAGCATCTGTGTAAAGTGTCGTACCCTCTCTATCTACATCCTGTTCATGCACTCCGCTACACCGTTGAGCTGCGGTATCTTTGGTGGAGTCTTCTGGTGTCGTATCCCTTGCTCTCTGCAATAAGCATCAAAGGGACAAACGTACTCGCCGCCATTGTCGGACCAAACACATAGTAGCTTCTTATCCGTCTCTCTTTTCAATAGAGGCCTGAAACTCTTTGAAAGTGGACAGCACCTGATCCTTGGTCTTTAAGACATAGACCCAAACCTTCTTGGAATAGTCATCAATAAACGTCACAAAATAAGAAGCACCACCATTGGATTTTACCTTCATAGGACCGCAGACATCAGGTTGAATCAACTCGAGCAACGCCGACTTCCTCGAACTTGGATGACTTTGGAAAGACACTCTATTTTGCTTTCCTGCCAGATAGTGTGTGCATCTCTCCAGTTTTGTAGACTTTAGACCTGGAATCACCTTCCTCTTCAGCAAGTAGCTCATCTCCTTTCGCTGATATGGCCGGGCCTCCTGTGCCACAACTCGGTAGACACATCACTGACTGCGCCCATCTCCTATGCCCCCTGTGCGCTCCCCTCCATATAGTAGAGTCTGAACTTCTTGCTTCCTCTGGCAATCACTATCGAACCTCTAGAAAGCTTCCACTGATCTTTTCCGAAGAGATTGAAGAAACCCTCGTCATCCAACCTTCCAACCAATACCAGGTTGAAACGGATATCAGGGACATGACAGACATATTTGAAAACAAGAACTGCACCCGTCTTCGTCCTCCAATGCACATCTCCAATGGCAACCGCCCTCGACACATCTCCATTGCCCATCTTCAACACTCCATAGTCGTCTGTTGTGTAAGTGGCAAATAGTGGCCGGTTGTGAGATACGTGCACTGAATCACATGAGTCCACCAGCCAAGAATTGTCATCGCAGGAGAGGTTTATGACAACGTCATCACCTATGACAATCACATCGCCTCTATGTGCTGACGTCGTCGCTGTAGTGTTCTCACTTTGTTTTTTCTTGTCGCCCTTCTTCTTTCTCTTTCAAGCGAAATAGTTTCACTTGATGTGGCCCTTCTTGCCACAATGGTAACACTCTGAGTCCTCGTACCGACCCCTGGACTTGCCCCTGCTCTTATCTCTGCCACCACCTGGACTCCTGCTTTTGCCCCTTCCGCGGCTCTCGGAAACTAGCGCTTCTGAGTGGTGGGATGTGGATGAAGTGCCCTGAGAATGTCTTCGCATCTCTTCATTCAACACCCCGCTATTGGCAAACTCCAGACTGACTATGCCTTCCGGAGCAGAAGCGATCATAGATACTCGTACGATCTCCCATGAGTCTGACAATGTACATAACAACCAAAGTCCTTGAACCTTGTCGTCAAACTTGACTTCCATCAAGGATAACTGGTCCACCATGCCCTGGAACTCACTCAAGTGATCCGTAATGGATGCACTATTTTTGTACCGCAGACCCATCATCATCCGGATCATGAATAGTTTCTTTACCCTGGTCTTCTTCGCGTACAAAGATTCCAGCTTCTTCCACAGCGTCTTCGCATGCTTAATATTGGTAACATGGTTGTACACGTTCTCGTCAACGAGCTACCACATGTACCCACACACCTGTATATGCTCGAAGTTTCAGTCCTCATCGGATTTGTCATTGGGCTTCTTGGATGCAAATACTGGAAGATGCAGCTTCTTGACGAACAACAAATCCTTTATCTTGCTCCGCCAATAATGATAGTTGGTACCGTTTAGGTTTACCATGTGCACCGGCTTCGCGTCCATCTCTGCTTCCTGGTTTGACTGTTAACTCCTGATACTTCTTTGAACCCAAAGCTCTGATACCACTCTGTTGGGAATGAAACGCGGAAATCGTTCCCCAAAATTAGAAAGTTCTGCGAGAGAACTGAGCAAAAGCACATAAACTAAAAATGCCAACACAAATCACAGACACAAAAATTAGAGATCTCTAATACTCCTGAGACACCTACACTACCACCACCCCACTAATATTGCTAGTATGAGGCAAATCCCCGAGATCTCTAATACTCTTAAGACACAAAAATTAAAGATTTCCATATATATGATCAAAGTAAATATGGAAATCCAATCATATAATTCCTTACCATATATGTTCCAAAATTGGATCGATGCACTCCCCGAGCTTCTCCGACACACGGATGGCGCTCGTCGCACTCAGGGATATTCTCCACATAGGTTACGAACCCCACCCACTCCAACAGTTCAGTGACTATCACCTGGAGAAATTTTAATCTTTATAACTATGAAAGATAAAAGACTGAACACAAATATGTTGAACCATTTGCCGTTCAACATTCTTACCGAACTCAAGAAGAAAGAGAGAGAGAGAGAGAGATTACAACTGAAATCAACCACCCAATCTCGTAGTGATCTCCCTGAACGAAGTAGACGATTTCCTGAATATATCTTCTTTTTCTGCTGTCTCGAATGGCGAACCCCAAAAGCAAAGCACAAACTTTCTCTTAAATCTCATGTGGACAAGCATCCAGAATCTTCCATCATGTGTATGTCTTGTGCCTCCACACTCAACACATATATATAGATTGAGAAACCCTATTTTACGTCATATAAAATTTTAAATAGCCCAGCATCAATCTTGGACATCTAAATCTGATCACAACAATATTTGATACAAATTTGGACCCACACTGTGCTGATTCGCCGACAGACTGACCCCAATTGAATTAGTTTGGGTTAAGCCCAACAAGTTATGTAAGAAATTAACAGAGTTCAGACCAAATTCGTCGGGACTGAATTCTGTCAATTTTCAACAAAACTCTTCCAATGTCTTTTTGCGATGCCCAAACTGTCCTCCAGTACCTCAAATTGAAGCTGAACCCCAACATTCTCCACCTCTAGTCTCATGATAGGTGTTGGCCCCATGGCTCCTTAACTGAACTCTATGCATGTTGCCTTGTGATAGAGTTCCTACTCCCCCTTGTCATTGATCTTCGATCCCCCAGGTTGTTGTGCATCTTTCTTCGTCTCCAGCTCCTCGACCACCAAGTCGATGCTAGCTGTCATGCGTAGCACCTCCTTTACAATTGGGATACAACCGACATTAATAACTTGGCCAAGACCAAAATTTTTGATGATTAGCCTCGTCAAAATTTTAGTTTCCTGTCCCCGACTTTTGTTTTCCACAGGAACGTGCTCCTGTTCCGACAATCTTCTTACCCTTGGCTGGCTCAACCAACCGGACGGTACAGCTCACTCGAGATTCAAGATCCTGAACCGGTCCACCTTTGTGTCCGACAATGAAGCTCCCCATACATATGCATCCTCACCATGTGCATGCTGTCGATGACCCACAGCTCCCCCAAAATTGTGAAAATATAGTACCCCTGTCTAGGATTGCGTTTGCTGCACACCTTGGTCTCCTCCCTAGTTTCGAACTACTGAAACTAATATCGTTCTGTGAAGTTTTAGAAACCACCCGTCACCAAAATTGGATCCGTGGAACAACTTCCTCATGGATACCGACTAACTGTTATGTGACCGACAGGTTGAACCTTAATCTTTGACTCATCTCCATTTGTTGCGGTGTCCCGACAAACATAATCTTCTGTATCCCTTAAAACATCTCGAAGACTCTCCTTAGCATGTTCCCGACGATCCACAAACTCCTGTCAAATATCCTTTGGGACTTCATCCGATGTCTGTGACCTCCCTGTATACCTCAGTGGTTTGAGCCTATACATGCCATAACATATATTTTCTAGAGCCAACAGTTGGAAACCCTTTATAAGCTTTCAAACTTTGTCCCTAAATGTATTGTGACAACCATCATCTGCGAGCTTCCCTACCGAAACTAAATTGTAGCATAAATTTGGAACATACCGAACCCCCTTGAGAATAAGCTTCTCACCAAGCTCCGTTGTTAAGTGTGTCCTCGATGCTTACAATTGCAACCATCCCCTTGTCACCCATCTTTACCAGTCCAAACCTACCGCCTTGGTATGAAGTGAAAATCCTTCTTTGTGGAGTGGCCTGATATGACACCCCCGTGTCCAAGACCCAATCGCTGTTAGGACAAATACCAGAAGGTTCCTCTACGTTAGTTATTATGATGATGAGAACTCCACAAACGTAAAATCTACCTGATCATCCTTGCATTTAGCCTTCTCATTTTGAATTTTCTATAGTTCCTTTTAAAGTGATCATGTTCGCCATAGTGATAGTAACCCTTCTTGTGGTCCACACTCGCAAGATCCTGTGAACTCCCTGTGTCCCCACTTTTGACTTGAGTCTCCCCTTCCCGTAGAAAGAAACCAAAGCGGACTCTTGCGATAATTTTATTTGCTTACGTCAGACTTCCTCATTCAAGAAGCTGCATTTGACTGCCTTGATTGTGATAACTCCAACAGATGCGGAGTTGCTCACCAACACCACTACCTAACTTTTCGTAGAGAACTCAAAAGCAACAGGGCCTGAAGCTCATTATCAATTACCATCTTCAACACCGACAACTGATTAATGAACCCTGAACCTCGTTCAGATATTAGGCCACTGAGGCACCCATCGACTACTTTGAGTTGACGAGTTGGCAAATATGAAACGCCTTGTTGCCAACTGTCTTTCGTTCATACAAGGACTGCAACTTCTCTTATATATCTTTTGTAGAACTCGCCATAGACATGTGGTGAAACACCGAATCACCCAGACATTGGTGGATAATCCAATATCCTTCAGTTTGCTTCCAATCATAAGTAGATTTTTTCGATAGTTTGGCTCTGATGCCCTCCAACAGACCATGTAAATCTTAGCACCAAAGTAGATCCTCCATCCTTAGCTTCCAAACCGCCCAATTCTTCATGTGAGGGTGATCATACGTATTCATCTGCTTCATAGACATGGTTATACCTTCCTTCTCGAGAACTTGAGGGGTTTGATACCAATTATTGTTCACGAAAGTGTGATTGCGAAAGCAATGACAACCCATATAAAGATAATGAACCAACGTCTAATAGTGCCAATACAGATCAACCAAAGTATATAGTTTGGTGACTATGTCACCTGGACAAATCCTAATCTTTATAACTTTATGAAAGATACATGACTTGTAGGAACGAGATGTAAAGCGATATACTCTAGAGGGGGGTGAATAGAGCAGACAGCAGAAAATTAGCTATTAAAAAATTTGTTAGTAGCAAGATCACAGAATACATCACAAATATGTAAATATAAAAGAGAGAGCAGAGAGCAAACACAAACACAAGGATGTATATTTATTTTCCTTTTGTGAAGACTAATCCAGTCGAAAGAACTCTAGCTTCTAGTTGAAATCCACTATAGAAAAATATCGCAAGTTTTCATGCGAAGTTCTTACAACTTCTACAAATACGAGCTTTGATCCGAAGCACTTGACCAACTTCAATTGTGAAGTATCTATCTTCAATCAAGCCTCTGATGATAATCACTTTGAAACTTCTAGATCGTACCTCACTGGCAAATCGACTAGAGGATTGTAACTGGCTTGGGATTTGAAAATAAAAAGCTTAGAAGGCCTTTTAAGATCATAGTAGGCTTAGAGAGAATAGAAGAGAAAGTGAATTGGTGTATTGAAATGGTAACAATTCTTCTCTATTTATAGGTTTTCCAAAGGAGAATTCGGACAGAATTCTTTGAGAGAATCTCGGCAGATAGCCGTTGCATCCGTAACTGCGGGGAGACTGGGTTCAAATGCCAACGTTCCACTAATCGAACTCGGGCTGAATTCGGGCCGTACTCGGTCCGAATTCTGTTGGTCCAGAATTGGTTGGTTAGGGTTTTGTAAATCAGGTTTTGGGCTTTTGAGAAGTCAAGCAGTTCGGAGATTTTGTAAATGGGCTTATTTTCAAAACAAAGGATATTTTGAAAATATTTTGGGATAGCCTATTTTCTAGTACGACTCGGTGTACATTGTATTCCTAGACTCAATAAATTATGTAAGATACGTTGATATTGAAAATACATACTCAATGGCAAAACGACTCCAAGTCTTAAACGCTAGCAATAGCGGTTCTCAACAGTCGTCCAAGTAGCCCTTATATCGAGACATGGTTAGATCAATTATTAAATTAGGTTTGACCATGACCAATGGGCCAACAATCTTCCTAATTTTGATAATTGACAAACCTTGACCGATATAACATCTCGATATTGATTTAAAAAAATCAAAACTTTGTTCATAGTACTTGTATGGTACTGTACTGTATTGTCTCCTCTGTTGGTAGAGATTTTCTAAAAAATGTTAGATCTATTTTCTCCCCCGTTGTCACTTAGCAAAATAATTGCAAAGTGAGAAGCTCCCCCGCAATCCATGCATATGAGACGAACGTTGAAGAAATGTAGAGATAATAAATAAATAAATAACATAAAGTTCAAAGGCAGTTCTTATAAATGAAGCATCAACTAAGATATAGTGCGAAGCATAAAATACAGAAGGGCATACCATAAAGAAATAATACACACTTGAATAATAGAAAATGCATAGTAATAAAAAAGTTTGAATACATTAACTCGATAAACAGATCAAGTACCATGACTATTTGAGATGCTATATAAAAGAAAATAATAATAGCTCAATAATTATCAAGATAGAGAAATCAAGTAAACCTATGAAAATAAGAGAACCAAGAAGAATCATATTCTCTTATAAATACACTATAAAACAAAATACCATGACCAGTGTAATAAGATATTTTTAAATAAAAGAATATATGTCCCTGACGAACTAGGTATACTACATATTAAGGGTATATATAAATTGAAACAATTAATTTGCTTCCCCCTTAAATATGCGTATCTAGTTCAAAAGCATTTATATGCGTAAAGTGGACAAAATAATCATAATATCTAAGAGATATCCGAGATATGCATCTTTCATCCCTTTGATCAATGCATATAAAGTTACAAACTTAAAAAAATAACATCTATAAACAAGTAAAAGAAATATCCAATAAATAAATGCTTAAAGATGACCAATCAAAATATATCTCCATTTTTAAAAAAATATATACATATAAATTCCAGAAAAATATTTTTCAGAAGTAGGAAACTAATTCATCAAAATATTAGATCTTCGTATCAAAGTTCATTTCTTCCCTTTTAAAACCTTAGCATCGTATTCATCTGATAACCGTTGGGTTAAAGAAAAGAAATGCTTTGAGAGAGAGATAAAATTTTCCCCTACAAAGAATTACTGCTATAGGCAGTTATTAACTTGAATAAGAAGATAATAAAAGCTTCGTAAAATGAACATCATGAATATTATGGTAACGCTAAAGAACATATCAGAAAACGATAATATTCAATGAGTAGTCACAAGATCAAATCAAAAATAGAGTGACAGAAAAATAAATATATCAAAAGATGAAAAACATTAACCTATGGAAGATCAATATATATTACCATCAAATAATTTATCCATCAAAGTTAAAATCAAAAGACGAAATCCATATATCTTCTTAAAAGTGAGATCAATCCAAGATTATAGATCGATTTAGAGAATACAAAATATAAGTATCTACTGGAATCGAAAGATTTCAAACAATACAAAAATTCAAATCATTGGTAGCTATAAGCATAAGATATATCAATTACATGTATCCTTATATGTACTACAATGTTAATGGGTAACAATAAAATATAAAATATTTATAAATCAAATGTAGGACCTAGATACGCTGATGTGTTCTGGAACCTAGGGGATCGGGTTCAGTGCCTTGGATCCAGATTTAGATAATAGTTGCAAGCAAACCTTGATAAATCTTAAGTCTACAGAGTATTGATTACTTTGGGTTAGTTGTAGGGGTACTATGCCAGCTAACGGAGGTCCACCGGGGGACGTTTAAGTACCGCTTCGCTTTAGCTGTAGTCATGGTGACAGACAGACCCTTTGTAGGCTTGTACCCAAAATGATCTCTACTTTTAAGAACTTAAATTTAAAGAAATATATGCAATATTATCAATCATCATCGAAATCCAGAATCCCTAACTACAAGAGAAGTAAATACCCTAAGAATGAATAAGAAATGATCATCATGATTAAGATACTCAAAAACTATTTTTCAAAGAGTTTTCATAGTGCACTATAAAGATAAATATATATAAGAAATATACTAAAAATGTGTATTAGAAAAATAAAACACAAGATCATATTGACTAAAATGATATGCATACTTTATAAATAAAGACAAAAGATATGCAAAAAAATGTCAGATAAATAGAAATGGCTACTTAGTGTGACATAATATTTGAGATAGTTACTAGCCATGCAACTGCATTTCAATAACATTATCCTAAGCATGCTAGAACATGTATCACACTAGTTTATATAACATAACAAAAAAAGCACTTCTAGTGAGAAATAGTAAAAATTTATTAAAGACATGCAACATTCTATAGTTCTAACCATTTAAGAAGAATCGTTTAGCATGTTACCAAAGTGGTTCTAGTGACCAAACTTGTGTTGGTGTAATTGTTTGGAAGATGATCTTTATAGCTTTGCAATCACCAATATGTTCTATGGTTCTATTTGATATGAGAAGCTTCACATGCATTAAGAGGAGAAGACTTTGGTATCCAAAACTTGGATCCATATTTGTTAGCTTTTGGAACCCATTTGCACAAGTTTATATCAACAACTTTTCTAATCTGACATTGACTAGAAATGTGTTCTTTCATACCGCAATAATGGAAAAAATTATTAGTGCTCTGTGCAGCAGTATGAGGCTATACAGTGGTATGATATGATGTGCGTTGATACTTGTAATAGAAAGCATGATTATATTTAACCTTAGATATGCCAGATCCTTTTTGAATCCTTGGTTGTGTCACATGCCTTGTGTATGACTGTGTCTTGGGTTGAACAACTTCTTTACCCAATTTTATCGCCAACTTTTTAGAGATTGTGCAAGCCTCATTATACTTAGTAGTTATTGAATCTCTTCTCTGTGTAGCAATGCTATACTTATTCTTCTTCTCTTCTTCATAAGCTTCATTGAGTTTTGTATGCTCTTGCGTCATCTTATTAATGCATTCTTGAGCATAATGTAACTCAGCTTAACCGTGGATAGCTCATCTGTGTCACTAGCAGTGGCAGTGTCTATAATCTCATTAAACAGAGAGGACAACCTTTCATTCTCAAGCTTATAAGACTTAAGCTCTTTTTGAGACTGCTTATACTTATCTAATACTTTCTTGTGTTCTTCCAATAGATCACTAAAAGCATCAGATAATTCATCATAAAAAAGTTCACTATAAAGAGAATTATGTTGTACCTCGTTAGATAATGCCATTACGTATATATTTGTAGCTAGATGAGGTCTTTCTTCTTCTTCGAAATTGTTTGCTTCACTTTCACACTACATGCTCGTGCTAGCGTACTTGTGAGACAATGATCTTCTTTTGTTTGATCGTTTGCAGCGATTCTCTTTTTTAGTAGTACAATAATCTTTAATCATGTGGCCTGATCTTCTATAGTTGTGGCACACAATCTCTTCTTCAAATAAGGGGTTGTGTTGCACCTCAAATTCTAATGTCATCATGCAAGGATTTTCTTCTTCTTTGGAGTTGCTAGCATCACTTTCATACCTGTTCTCATGAGTAGCTTCAAGCAATTTTCAGATTTCATGAGATATAGTACAAGTAAAAATACGATTAAATATATTTACGTCTACAGCACAATAGAAAGCATGTATTACTTTTGCATCAAGGCTAGCTAACTTCTTCTCTTCCTCCGTATAACTATAATATGGCTTTTAATAATAGAGGAAGTAAGAATAGAGGTGATAGTAGATTTTTTGTAGCCACTGATAATAATTGACCAAAGGTCAAAATCTGAAGACTTTAGGTAAAAGCTCATCCGTGTTTTCCAATATGTGTAGTTAGTACCATCAAACAGTGGAGGTCTGTTTGTGGCTTGGCCTTCACTTGTGAATTTCACAGTTGCCTTGTGTGATATAGTGATCTAAAAAATAATAATAGCAATATTATCTTGCTTTACCTGTATAACCCGCTCTGATACCAATTATAGCAACAATTGGAATCAGAGTATAACAATTGATAATAAGGATATGCTCCAAGTATGTTAAGCCAAATAATAGAGTCCTTGCTCTGATACCAATTGTAGGAACGAGATGCAAAACAATATACTCTAGAGGGAGGAGGGGTAAATAGAGTAGGCATCAGAAAATTAGCTATTAAAAATTTGTTAGAAGCAAGATCATAGAATATATCACAAATATATAGATGTAAAAGAGAGAGCAGAGAGCAAACACAAACACAAGGATATATACTGGTTTCCCTCTTATGAGGACTAATCCAGTCGGAAGAACTCCAGCTTCCTGCTGAAATCCACTATGAAAAAACATCGTAAGTTTGTATGCGAAGTTCTTACAACTTCTACAAACACGAGCTTTGATCCGAAGCACTCAACCAACTTCAATTGTTAAGTGTCTATCTTCAATCAAGCCTCTGATTACAATCACTATGAAATTTCTAGACCATACCGCAGTAGCAAATCGACTAGAGGATTGTAACTGGCTTGAGATTCGAAAATAAAAAGCTTAAAAGGCTTTGGGATACCATATTAGGCTTAGAGAGAAGAGTGAATTGGCGTATTAAAATGGTAGAAATTCTTCTCTATTTATATGTTTTCCAAAGGAAGAATTCGGGCAGAATTCTTTGAGAGAATCTCGACAGATAGCCTTTGTATCCGTAACTGCAGGAAGACTGGGTTCAAATGCCAACGTTTCACTAATCGAACTCGGGCCGAATTTGTGCCGTACTCGGTCCGAATTTTGTTGGTCCAGAATTGGTTGATTAGGGTTTTGTAAATCAAGTTTTGGGCTTTTAAGAAGTCAAGTAGTTCAGAGCTTTTGTAAATGGGCATATTTTCAAAATAAATGATATTTTGAAAATATTTTGGAATAGCCTATTTCTAGTACGACTTTGTGTACATTGTATTTTTGGACTCAACAAATTATGAAAAATATATTGATATTGAAAATATAGACTCGATGGCAAAATGGCTCCAAGTCTTGAACAGTAGCAGTAGCGGTTCTCAGCAGTCGTCCAAGTAGCCCTTATATTGAGACATGGTTAGATCAATTATTTAAATTAGGTTTGACCATGACAAATGGGCCAACATGACTGACTATAAATATGTTGAACCCTTTGCCAAATGGTTCAACCCCTTCATTGAACTCAAGAAGAAAGAAAGAAATTACAACTGAAATCACTCACCCAACCATGTAGCGATCTCCTTCAACGAAGTTGACGATTCCTCGAGCAGATATTCTCTTTCTATTTTCTTAAACGACGAGCCCTAAGAGCAATCTATGAACTTTCTCTTAAATCTTTTGTGGACATGCACCTTGAATCTATCGTCTTGTGCCTGTTTTGTGTCTCCACACACACACCCCCACCCACCCACCATAACCCCTACACACATACCCCATATAACCCCCATATAGTCCGCTTCAGGTATGATACGCTTCTTACGGGATAATTATGGAAGAAAAAATGTGTCTTTTCACACATATCCTAATCATCACAACTATAGTAGGAGCATAGGATCTCTGCTCATGTATATAAACCTATGCAGACTCTCTCTCCTCTTATTAATTTTTTTTAATTCAAACTCTCCATCTCATAGAAGCTGTTCACCAACACGTCATAGCTCTCCGGCTCTGACTCCTCGAGTACATAAGCGAGCTCTCCTTTGGCTTTCTCAAAATAGGCTATCTGCGATATGACCTACTTGATACGGTAGAGAAGGACAAGGATGACAAGAGGCCGACCTCCTTGGAAATGCTCTGGAGCAGTTTGTATCGCTTGAAGCTGTCCATAATGCAGAGAGATAACAAGTTCATGCCGTGGAAAATGAGCCTCGATATGCCAAGCTCGGTTGCGACCTCATAAGTCCACAGGAAGAACATGTTCGTTATGATGCAGTCCGGAAGGAGATCTTCAAGGACATTATCGAACGGTCCACGAAGCTTCTTCGTAAAGTTGATAAATTTTAAGAATAAACTTGGCATTTCTTCTGCCAGAATAGAAGATAGATTCTCGTAACCGACTGATGTTCAAAGGGAAGGAGATGATAAGGGCCTCATCGGTTTAAGAACTGACCTATTGGCATGGTTGACAATGTTGGTGTTTTTGCCTTTGGACTAGAAAAGATAGTCCCATATCGGCTACACCAAATGGTGAGTATCTCAATATAATGCATTGCTTATGTTGAGGTGACCGATCGTTCCAACCACTGGATCTGCTGCGGCTGTGGCCGCTGCTACGACCAAGCAAGCAAAGTGGAAGAGAGAAAACATTATATGCAAACTACTGATACTCAATTCCATGGAAGACTCTCTGGCAGAGTCCTACTCCAAGAAGACATCTGCCAAAGAGATATAGGACTCCTTGGGAAAGCTCTATGAAGATGACGAGAACCGGTCCAAGATCTTCATGGTAGAAAAATATCACAAGTGGACCTTCGAAGACGAGAAGGCGATGCTGCCCCAAGTGAAGGAGTTTCTGAAGTTGCGTCAGAAACTAGAAGACGAGAACATGTCCCTCGTCGACAAGTTTGTCGTTGGAGGGATCGTCGCGAAACTTCCTACAGAGTGGAGCAACTTCTATGCAAGGATGCATCGAAAGAAGATGGAAATTAGCTTGGAAGATTTCTTGCAAGAGATCCATGTTGAGGACGAGATGTTCTCAACAGAAGATGGATACTCTGTCCAAACAACTGGCGAAGGCAAATCTGGTCCAAACCAGAGAGTACCAGGGGAAGCAGGCTGCTTCTCCTCACAAAAAGAAGGACTTCACGAGTCTGAAAGTGAAGGGTCCTGCTTTCAAGCAGCAGAAGTCCAAGTCCCATGTGACTTGCTTCAATTGTGGCAAGAAGGGCCACTACAAATTCGAATGCAAGTCCAAGCCCAAAGAATAAGGTGAGCCTAGTAAGGTTTCTATGATTACTAATCTAGTTGCCATGATAGCACATGTTGCAACTGTAGGGGCTGACTTGGACTGGTGGATAGACACTGGTACGACCTGCCATGTCTGTTCAGACAAAGACTGGTTCGTCTCTTATGAGCCAACTTCAGAGAAGGTCATAATGGCAAACCAGGCACAAGCTGAAGTACTGGGGATCGGGACGGTGGAGCTAAAACTCACATCGGGGAACACTCTGACGCTTCAAGGTGTGAAGCATGTTCCAGTAATTGCTAAGAACCTGATCTCTGGAAGTCTGCTCTGCAACGCAGGCTTGAGGATGGACATCAATGCTGGCTAGTTGGTGATGTCCAAGAAGGGTACATTCTTCGGGAAAGCTTTCCAAACTGAAGGAATGTACAAGATTCAGCTTGTTGTAACCCAGCATGATAATATAAATGCAATCACTTTTTCTGATTATTCTCTTGAGTTGTGGCATAATAGGCTAGGACATGTTCATTGTAAAAGGATTAACAGAATGACTAGTCTAGGACTTATCTCCAAGTGTGGGGGTAAGGTAGAGAAATACGAAGTATGTGCTCAGACGAAGATCACAAGGAAACCCTTTCACAGGGTCCATCGAAGCACAGATCTTCTGGAGTTGGTTCACTCAGATATCTGTGACTTCAAACAATTCTCTACAAAGGCCGGGATGAAGTATTTCATTACTTTCATCGATGACTTCTCAAAGTATGCTTTCGTCTACTTGCTCAAGTCTAAAGACGAAGCATTCGAGAAGTTCAAAGAGTTCAGGGCCGAAGCTGAGCGGCAAACTGGACAACAGCTAAAGAGGTTAAGGAGTGATCGAGGCGGGGAGTATCGGTCTCATGAATTCTTATCATTCTGCAAAGAACATGGAATCATCAATGAGACAACGGCTCTGTACTCTCCTCAATCCAACGGAGTATCAAAAAGGAAGAACAGAACGTTAACAGAGATGATAAACTCCATGCTGTTGAATGCGGGTCTTCCAAAGTGTTACTGGGGAGAAGCTGTACTAACGATAACGTTCATTCTGAACAGAGTGCCAGATGCAACTTCCGACATAACTCCTCATGAACTCTGGTTTAAAGTCAGACCTAACTTGAATGTCATTCGAGTGTGGGGGTGTCTGGCTTATGTGAAGCTCCCGGATCTGAAGATTCAGAAGCTGGGGACAAGGACTACGAAGGCGATCTTCTTGGGGTATGCCGAGAAGAGTGATGCTCGGAGATTCCTTAATATCGAGTCAAACCATATCATCGAATCTCACGATGCTGAATACTTTGAAGACAAGTTTGCAAAACACAAGAATATTGTTCTCGCGGATCTTCCGAAGAATGATGAGGGTACAAAGCAGACAGAAGTCTTTAATAAACCAGTAGTCCAAGATGAAGCTGTCGTCAAGGAGACACCAGCTGAACCAGAACTCGCTGAGCCGTCAACTAAGCGAACGAGGAGGCCGAAAGACTTCGGAGATGACTTTGTCACCTATCATGTGGAAGCAGATCCACTTACCTATGATGAGGCGATGAAGACCAGAGATGCTGTATTCTGGAAGGAGGCGATAGACAACGAGATTGACTCAATCACCTCCAACAACACATGGGTATTGGTTGACCTGCCAGAAGGAGCAAGACCCATCGGATGTAAATGGATCTTCAAGAAGAAGATAAAAGCAGATGGAACCATTGACAAGTTCAAGGCCAGGCTAGTGGCCAAGGGGTTTACTCAGAAGCAGGGGATCGACTACTATGACACTTATGCTCCAGTAGCTCGAATGACAACCATCAGATTGTTAATTGCTCTAGCAGCAATACACAAGCTGGTGATACATCAGATGGATGTGAAAACAGCATTTTTTAATGGCGAGCTGACCGAAAAGATCTACATACAACAACCAGAAGGTTTTGTCGTCAGAGGTCTGGAAGACAAAGTTTGCAAGTTGATGAAGTCTCTGTATGGTTTGAAACAAGCTCCCAAAATGTGGCATGAGAAGTTTGACAAGGTGATAAGGTCAAATGGCTACAGGGTCAGTGAAACAGACAAGTGTGTCTATACGAAGTTTATTGACGGAAGAGGAGTAATCGTATGTCTTTACGTGGACGACATGCTAATCCTCGGTACGGATTTAAGCTGCGTCACAGAGACAAAGAAATTCCTCTCGACCGAGTTCAGTATGAAGGACTTGGGGGATGCCGACGTAATCTTGGGGCTCAAGATTATCCGGACATGCACTGGAATAGCGCTGTCACAATCTTATTATATTGAGAAGATGCTCACTCGCTATGGGTATCAAGATCTTCCTTTTATTGATACACCGTACCAGAGTGATCAGAAGCTGGAGCCAAATTCGAGGGAAAGCGTCAGGCAGTTGGAGTACGCTAGCGTCATCGAAAGCTTGATGTACGCTACTACTGCCACAAGGCCTGACATAGCTTTTGCAGTGGGAATGCTAAGTCGGTTCACTAGCAATCCAGGCGTTGAGCACTGGAAAGCTATGAAGCGTGTTATGAGATATCTCAAGAAAACTCAGACATATGCACTTTTCTACAGCGGAGATCCGTCAGTAGTAGAAGGCTTCAGTGATTCTAGCTGGTGTTTAGATATGGAGAGCGAGTATTCCACAGGTGGATTCGTATTCGCCATGGACGGAGCTGCTATATCGTGGAAGTCGAAGAAGCAGACTATGTTATCTCGCTCTTCCATGGAATCTGAATTCTTTGCATTGGATGCTGCTGCAGATGAAGCAGAGTGGCTTCGGGAGCTCATGTATGATCTTCCGGTGGTTGGGGCTTAGATATCGGCAATACCGATATACTGTGACAACCAGACGGCAGCAGCAGTGGCATCAAATGAACTCTTCAATGGAAAGAAGAGAACGGTACGGTTGATACACAGAGCAGTACACGATCTTATCAAGAGAGGTGTTATTGTAGTGATTGATGTTCGGAGTCAGGAGAACCTGACGGATCTGTTCACCAAGGGCCTCAAGCGCCAGCTGGTCGATGACACAGCTTGTAAAATGGGCTTGAAGGCATTCTGATATTGTGTTATTACATTCCTACCATAAAGTTTTATGCTATTAGTTCAAAGAGAAATCTACTAGGCATCTAGCTTTTGGTTCAAGGGAGGACTATTAACCAGAAGAATATCAGGAACAGTGGATACTTGTCCTATGTGACATAGAGAGGTTACGGACCTACAACCACTATTTTCTACTGTTGTTTTCTGCAGAAAATAGATCCTGTGGGAAGGTTGGCTTAAATGCCTTAATGAGTTCTCAGGCAGAGTGAATGCCTGGAGTGCTTTACAGGAAGCACGGTAGAGCAGTACTACAAGGAGTGTAACTCCATGCTACAGTAGGGTGACTCCACCATGAGGTTCCCAGGTAGGGGTAATGCCTCGGCTTTGCAAGCCAAGTCACAGCGGAGTAGCACTGCAAATAGGCAGGTAGCCTAATGCTGTATGATAATCGTAAAAAAGAGAGGTAGACAACACTACAAAGAGGACGATGTCCTCATGTTACAGTAGCATGACACCACGAAGAGGTACCGGGTAGGGTAAAGCCTCGGCTTTGCGAGCCATGTCATAGCGGCGTAACACCGTACGAAAGCGCAAGGCTTCATGCTGGGTAGTTTGGCACTACAAAGAGGCCTGTGACCTCATGCTACAGTGTATGACACTACGATGAGGTACCCAGGTGGGGTAAAGCCTCGGCTTTAAGCAATGTCATAGCGGCGTAGCACCGCAAAGAAGCGCAACGCTTCATGCCATGACTCTTTATAAAGAACTCACCTATAGTGTATGGACAGAGATATCAGGCCGTCTCTTGAGGGTAAACTTGTAGACGCCCAAAAATTATACACTGAAACCAGGCTGGCACAAGGCCTTCAATGTGCAGCCAAAAGCACAGTTGATGTCATTATGTGAGTAGGAAGAATTGCAATTATGGTACAGAATTCAAGGCTTAGTCCATTCTTGTATCATGCTGTTATTTAACCTATGCAGGAAGATTCAAGTCGTAGCGACATCTCTCCTAATGCATGATGGGCAGTCATTGTGGGGAACGCTCAATCTATATATTGAGATATGTGGGGAATTATTGGTATTTTTGCCTTTGGACTAGAAAAGATAGTCCGACATCGGCTACACCAAATGGTGAGTATCTCAATATAATACATTATTTGGGTTGAGGTGTGCACATGAGGTGTAGTGGGGCACAAGTTTATGCCATGTGGGAGTATTTTCCTAGAAGGAAAAAGGATTAACTCCCACAAGGATGCAAGTTAATTTTTTTTGTGCGGACTCGGACTCGGACGCGGACTCCAGGATTGTCTCGTGCATGCACGGGAGTGTTCGGGGGGTAGGCGTGGACTGGCACACTTCTATGCTGATTGTGGGATGATCTAAAATATCAAACTCTATTTTTGAGTATTGGTATTTTAGTCCCACATCGGATAGGAGAAGAGGTGAAGTCTCAACTCCACTCTATAAATAGAGCCCCTTGGCCTCCTTTGAAAGATGCACCAAGAAGAGAGTTGAGGGAGTCTGTTAAGTCCAAGAAGCCCGTTCAAGTCTCAAATACTGACTTACGAGCGTTCCAGAAGTTCTTCGTGAACTTGCTGGTTTTTGGAAGCTGTTCATGCTCGTGTGGGGTGAATAAAGCTTTGAGCAACGGTGGTTCATTCACCCCAGCATCTCATTCTCGCTTGTCATCGCTGCTGTTGCCTTTTACAGTAACTTCTTTTTAGAAGCTCTACTGCCGATAGTTGCTTGCACAAAGTGTCTTTAGATTTTTTGTGTATTACATAGAATCGTTTTAGATCCTCGTAATTCAGAATCCTCCAGGATCTCTGTTGCACATCTTCTTTAAGGTGCTGCATTTGAAACGTTGTGTGTACAATTGTTTCAGTTTCAGAATTTTCCATCGAAAATTGTGCCTCGGCACTAACAGACAAACAGTTGGACGAGGTGGACGTTCACTGATGGGGTTGTAAAGATGGTGACCTTAATGTCGCGAAGTGCAAAGAGCTTGGCTATGCCGAGCATCAAGAACATGTGGCCTTGGGCCATGAGAGGGAATAATAGCATGTTGAGACCATATTGGTTTTCTAACCCCATGGCCATGGTTGTATGCATCATTATGTGTTCCTTTCGTGATAATACTTGGCTACCGACATCGTCGAAGTCCTATCAGTACTTGGTCACCAGTAACGTGGAAGACCACCTTCATCGAAGGCATATCAGACCAAAATGACCAACCAATTACAAACATATATATATATATATTTTATATATATATATATATATATATAATGGAAGCATAGCACGTACATCATATTAATGCCATCGAGCACTGGTGCCAGCGCTGGCGAGGAGTCCGGTCTGCATGTAGTGGCTCGTGGATTAAGTGTCACCTGTGTGGTACTGACTTCATGGTGGTTCTATTTATGTCATCAGAGATCAAGGGTTTTGTGGCACTGCGAAGGACCGGTTGGGTGGTCGAGCACGACGTTGGCTTTCTCACGACAAAACTGGGTGAAATAAGGGCGGGGATGGGTGCACATGAAAGGAGTTTTAAGGATTGTGAGCTAGTTTTTGAGAGAGGAAGAAGATGAGGGTAGTTTGGCTAGGTGGAGAGGGTGAGAGGCTCTGCTTCTTTACATGAGGAAGAAAGAAATAGATAGAAGGGGATGGATAGTTTGAGTTGAAAAAAAATGAGAGATGAGAGAGTTGCATGGGTTTAGATACGTGCCGAGAGATCCTATGATCTCACTATAGTCGTATTGATTAGAAATTGTGTGAAAAGACGCGCTTTTTTCTTCCATAATTATCCCATAAGAAAAGTACCACACCTGAAGCGAACTATATGTGTGTGTGTTTTGAACCATATTATAGGTCATAGAAAATCCTAAAATAGCCCATTATCAATCCTGGACGTCCAAATCTGATTCTAATAGTATTTGATACATATTTGGGGCCTACACTTTGCTAATTCACCGACAGATCAACCCGAGCCAAATTCCAAATTCAGTTGGGTTAAGCCCAACAAGTTCTTTGAGAAATTGGTAGAGTTTGAATTTGATTTGGTAGGACCGTATTCAGAACAAATTCGGTCAGTTTTCAATAGAACTCTCCCTATATCTTTTTGTGATGCATATACTATCCTCCAGCACCTCGAATCAAGGCTGGACTCCAACAAATTCAAGTATCTAATATTATTTCCAAAATAGTAGAAACTTCAGAACTAGTAAACTTACCTCAACGTATACTAAGTGAAATGGACTTGAATTCCTGGAACATTTTTGTCATGTGCTGATAATCAAGATGACTGCCCTAATAACAAATAACATGATGAAAGTTGAAACAAATGAGCCATAAGATCGTTGAGCTAGAAATTATTATCAAGAGGTTCAAAATATAATGTTGGTTCATCTTGAACTTTGGGAATATTCTAAACTAAGATGGTGTATTTTAGCTTCTGACCTCGTCTTCTAGCTACCAATGCGAGCTACAATGAAGACTTCTTGTAACCCCCATTACTCTGGTCATTATGAACAAACAAGAGCTCTTACCTTTTTTTTCCAGTAAATGTGCAATTTATCGGTGTTGAAAATTATACTATATGGACTATTTGGACTCTTACCTTGTAGCATAATCTTCATGACTTAGCACTTTAGGGATATATTTATGGTTGCAGAAGGTGTCATCTTGATGTTGTTGCTACTCCCTCACCTTCACTCCTCTGCTTGCATCTCAACTACAAGTGCATCTACTCTCACTTATTATAAACGAATCATACTGACCATAAATCATGATATACATCACACTACGACTATTCTGCTATGTACCAGTCGTCTCACCACCTCTCGTGATCAATAACGCTCTCTCTCTCAACCGTAATATGTCCAGATTGGGAGTACTTTTGGATAGCAACTGCATCAAGTCCACGATCAGTTTATTCATGATTTTCTCTCCACTATGACTGGTTATTTGGAAGATCCTCAAGACATGGAGGAGAAAATTAATCCAAAAACTCATATGGCTATATCCTCTATTATGTCCCTCTTTCTTGTCTTACTGATATTGTCGTAGAGCTAACTACTAAGGAGACATGCCTCAAAATGCTTGAATCTTTATTTTTATAAGATGTACCTCCATCCTCCACTTAAATATTGCTCTTGTTGTCCGGAACCAGCCTCCTATTTCTTGAGGCTATCCCAACAACACTCTTGATTCATCACCTTTCTGTTGGAACTCGGTGGATGTCATGTCCCAGTTCCAAAACACATAGGAACCCATGGCATGAGCATGCTAGCTGTACGACTAGAATAAGTATCCCAATTTAATGGACTTATCTTAATCGTAGTACGCTGTAAAGTAAACTATATATACTATGTCTCAATCCACAAATAGGAAAATAAAATAAGACTGAACAATATGTAATATAGTCGGCTACCTATAAAACATATGTTCGAGCAAACTCAAGAATAACATAATTTTGTAAAATTAGGCTAATGAGCAAGATATAACAGGAATGGAAATAGAAAGCACGAGAAAATGATAAACTAACACTACAAGCGATACAACCCTGCAGCCAAAATCATACTATCCACCTATCTACACTATAAGTTCAGCGACAACCTGGAGTGATCACCAGGTCCTCAGAGGGACATAACAATATACAAAATAACAAGCTACAATATGAACTATAATAAATATAAGAAATAAACTAGGTAAACTATCCATCTATGTGTACATATGTCTAAGACAACTTTGGGTCGTATGGGTAGGTAAGGGAGTAGCATTAGAATCAACCAATGCTGAAATATATACTAGCAAACTTCTTCGACCATGTCCGTGGCCGTTGTCAGATATATCCACTAGTATAGCCTATAACATAGCGCACTGAGGCTTATATGTATTGTCTGTCCCATACGCCTACAATAGTCTTCCCCTCCCATGTCCTGCTCGAATTACATCCATGACTAGGACAATCCACATCTCTATGCTAGTCACTAACTAGTCTCAATCTAATCAATATATAAACCATCATATGAACCGCTCGATCGTACTGATGATCAGTCAAGTACGTAAGTCAAGGCCAAAACCATGAAATCTCACTTACTGTGCCGTGTATGATACGTGACAAGGCATAGAAGTTATTTAGAAACAACTTCACACAATCCAAACACATCTCCTACACACGTAAGTCAAACATACGCACACGAACATCGATAACCACATCGATGGCACCCAAGTCATACTTGGACACACTCTACTAACACATCTACTTCAAGCACAACAACATGCCATGCATTAAATATAACAAGAAAAGTAGCAAGGTATCTTGCCTAGATTATCGACAAAAAAATAAAGTATCGGTCCTGTCTCCAACCTTCGTAGACAAATGATCACAAACTCCTAGAAAATATAAATAAACTGAATAAATATCACCATAATACTTACCATATATATACTTACCTTATTTAGACTAAACTAGTCACAAAATAGTCAACTAGTCTATACTATACATAGATACAATAATCTATATATATGGCAACCTATTATATAATATTATATACATTAAAATATATACTTTTAATTTCTGAGAAATATCATAATAAATGTTGAATATATTTTTTATAAGTATCTTTTTTAGAAAAATCCGCTAAATCGCTATATTAAAGTATCAACACAAAAGATACTTATATAAAAAATAAGTGTCTTTTTATCCTGGAATAAATTAGAATAGTTATAGTTATATAAAATATATGATGTTTCTAAAAAAGATACTTATATACATATAAGGGTTTCCAAAAAAAAGTATATATTTTTAAAAAAGATATGATGTTTCTAAAAAAGATACTTATATACATATAAATCATGAAAAATATAGAAAATATTTATCCTAGAATAAATTAGAATAGTTAGAGTTAAATATGATGTTTCATCTAAATTTATTAATATATTTATATTATATTTAAATCCTATGATATTTGGAATCAAAAAGTTAGGTTTTGAGCGTTGTGTCGGTGTCCGAAATTTGATAGAAGCAAAGTGATAACATATCAACATAAAATTCTTGCAAATATTCATAAAAATGATTCTAAATGGTAGATATAGATGTTAGAGACCTTACCAAGGCTTTGGTTGAGATCAAACGGGATTCGAAGTCATCGAAAAAGTCTTCGTACTGAAAGTCATCAATTCTGGACATGTTTCGGTGTAACGGACGCCGCGGCCAAACGAAGTAGAATGGTGTGAGTTAGCGATTAGAAAATAAGACATGTAGGGCTATCCATTAAACATGATAAATAAAACTATTTTTAACCTATTTTACAAAATACTAACCTGCTGCTGAATTTCAGAGCAAAACGACGGATTTTCGGTGTCATTGAAGGCTTGGATCTCTCTCCGAAGGCAACGTGGTGCTCTCGAGAGTTGCTAGGATGGTAGAGGAAGTTGAGAGGGGTATGGCAAAGGTGGTGGATGGCTTGAAATTCGAAGGATTGGAGGTTTGAAGGTGGCAGTTTAAGGCAAGTATAGTCGTCGGCTAAGTGTAGAAGGTAGGCGGATTTTGGCTTGGAGAGGAAAAGTGGGTTGCCAAAGTGTGGATATATACATATAAGGGATTATTCTCCTTTCATTTATGGAAATATAGGTTTTGGTTTGAATAGATTTGGAGTTTATTTGGTCCTCCAATCAATCAATTTGAATAGGAGTCACATATGAGTAGGATGTTTGACTTTGGTCAAAGTTATGGAGATTTGAGCACATGGCTGCTCGTAGATTAATTTAATAGTATTTTTTTCATATGTTGGCACCCTAGATGGTCCCCACTAAGTTAAGTTGGCTAGGATTAAGTTCCAAAATTATTTCCAAGAGAAATAAACACCAAAATGACTAGAAACGGATCTTATGTACCATTGGAAAATAAGTAGCACATGGAAATTCAATTGAGTGGAACACCATAGACGTGTGTAGTAGGCTCAAAATAGGGCAAAATTATATATTGGGTTATTTAGGTTGGATCGATGTCGAGTCCCAAAATTAAGTTGGAAAGTACGATAAGTTTTACGGTAGATAACCTTTTGGCCTAAGTTGACCCAAAAGTTGTGCGACAAAAATAGGATACAAGAGAATATATTTGAGTGAGACATTATATACCAAATTAAAGATAAGCTTGTCTAGATCAAAACTCATGAAGAATGTTTTGAGAGATTGACATTTCTTGTGCTCCAAAAATCAAAGCTACGAAAAAGTATATATTATGATAATAAGTAATAGTGGAAAAATATCTATTAAAAATTGTACTAAATATAAAAATAAAAAAATAAAAAAATAACTCTAGAAATCCAAGGTGCTTACTGCAAAAGTAAAGTGTGGGGCTATAAGTTGAGGCAGAGTTACGGCCGGTAGAATTGCTGACTGACTGGTCTGGTCAGTTAGACACGAAAAATCGGCGGGAGGCCATCAGCCGGACACGACAGATCGGGTGGCGATGACTTCGAGGAAAGTAGTTAGAGCTCAGTGGTGTAGTGCTACGTATACTACAAAAAATTTGACCTTCTGGGACAACTACAAACCATCTTAATAAGAGCATGCACCGTCTCAAATAATATTTGGAAGGTATTTGGGACAGATTTAAACAATGCTATTACGGTGGTGTGGCAAAAACTTAAGGGCTAAAAATTGCCGTCCTAATTGTTGTTAAGGAGATTAAACCAATCATCTCAAAGGTTTACAAAATTTTATTTTTGTATGACGGTTCATTAAATCGTCATAAAACGTAAGTTTTGTAACGGATTTAAAGCATCCTAATAACTTAGGGACGAGTTGATAAGAGTCACAAAAGAATATAGTTCACTTACAGGACAATTACAGATCCGTCCCAAAAACAAATAACAATTGTCTCAATTATTAGAAATTTATTATTTTCCTGTTCTGCCTGTGAAATATATAATTAAATTACATATATAAAACATACATAACTTACTATATAAGTTCAAATGTATATTTTAGTCTCTAATATGCATTAAAAATAGTATTTTATAAAACATCATCAAATGTCACATCCTTACAAAATTAACCCAAAGCACTTTACGTCGTATAAGGTCCTCCCATTATTTACAAATTAACTCAAAATGTTTTCCATCATTAAGCGTTCATCTACCATCATTACAAAATAAATCTAAATAGTTTTACATCATTAATCATTATCTATCATCATTTATATAATAAACCCAAAATGTTTTCCCATTAAACGATATCTCCCATCATTTGTAAAATGAGCCGAAAACGGTTTTCAAGGACCTACAAATAAAATTAAAAAAAAATTACTTAACAAAAGATCATATATACATCAAGAATTTATGGCAGTACATATGCGAATAGCATGACATGGTGTGTACAATGTTGTAATACCTGTGGTTCGTATTACGTATTTCTGGAATACGTGTACGTATTTATTCTTGTATTGCATGATTCCTTGTTTAGTTTTCTTCATGGCTTGGCTTGGTTTATTCTTGGCCCGGGTTGGCTTGGTTCGATTGGGATTATTTTGGTTCATCATGAACCATGGATAAACCCCCTACCTACCACCACCTTTGATATTTATTGCCATTTCTTCTTTCTCTCTCTTCATTACTCATCTTTTTCTTCCTCATTTACTCCCTTCACCTACCAGAGAGAGAAGAGAGAGGTCTAGGCAAGTGCAATCTTGCTTCATGATGGATCTCATGTTTTATTGTTCTATTCTCTTCCTTACTAGATTCTAAGCCTCTTTAGAACTGGAAGTTTTCGGTTTTGATGGTTATATTTTTGTAGATCTAAGTTTTAAATTCCTTCTTGTTTAGTTTTCTTGGTTTTGATCTCTAAAAAACTTGGTATTTCCAAAAACTAGTGGTTCCATGTTGTAGAGAATTGATTTCATGCAGTTTTGGCTTTTGTTTCGCTTGATTTCGACTCCGGATGAGGAAGTTATGGCCATTACAAGTTTTCAGAACTTTCATGGCTGAACTTGCTGTTTGGGGACGATGAACCTCATGCGCCGGGAGGCCATGCGCCGTGAAGTCCCGGCAACGCATCCCTTAACTCCGAGCGTGTCATGCGCATAGGTTTCCTACGCGCATGTACTGAAGACGCAACGTGAGTTTCTCATGCGCCGATTCGTACAGGAATCTCATGCGCCGATTCGTGCAGGAATTCCATGTGCCGATTGCGCAGGAATCTCATGCGCCGATTCCTGCAGGAATCTCATGCGCCGATTCGTGCAGGAATCCCATGTGCTGATTGCGAAGGAATCTCATTCGCCGATTCGTGCAGGAATCTCATGCGCCGATTGCGTAGGAATCTCATGCGCCGATTCGTGCAGGAATCTCATGCGCCGATTCGTGCAGGAATCTCATGCGCCGATTCGTGCAGGAATCTCATGCGCCGATTCGTGCAGGAATCCCATGTGCCGATTGTGCAGGAATCTCATGCGCCGATTCGTGCAGGAATCTCATGCGCCGATTCTTGCAGGAATCCCATGCGCCGATTCGTGCAAGAATCTCATGCGCCGATTCGTGCAGGAATCCCATGCGTCGATTCGTGCAGGAATCTCATGCGCCGATTCGTGCAGGAATCCCATGCGCCGATTGTGCGGGAATCCCATGCGTCGAAATTGCTCTATTTCGTTGTTTTGCATGTTTAAGTCGTTTTGTAGCTAGAATCTTGAAAAAACTCAAAACATGAAAGTTGTAGATCTTTTCTTTGGCTTCAAGAACATGTTACTAGTTATTCTATACAAGTTTCTCTCATTCATGATAATGTAAGGATAGAACACGATAGTGGCCTGTTAAGGCGCACTCTTGACAAGTACCAAGTGGACATGACATGACCTGATAGTAGCCCGCCGTGGCGCACTCCTGACAAGAAAACCTGATATGATATACCCTGATATGCTGTTGCGACGGTTACCTGACCTGACATGACCTGTTTAATTAATCATGACACCGTGGGCGATTGTGCTTGTACAAATAATCCAGTCCTGTCTTGCATCATGTCTAGGAGGGGACTCCTGAGTACCACGGTCAGGAGTACCTACTGAAATGGACTAAGGTTAATAATTAGTATAATTCACTAGTCATGAAGAGATGTTCCCCAGTTACAGGCGATCCCGTTATCCCGGCCGCTAATGCTTGGACTTGTAGCCTGCCGACGAGTATGGCACATTTCCAGCCCACTGTTATGTGGGGCACTCTTGATTGTCACTTTAAATGATTGAACTCTATTGTCACTCTAATGCATTGTACTCTCTAAATTGTCACTATAATGATTGCCTGGATAACCTGGATAGCTGCAGGGCCTGTGACTACTTGGAGCATCTTATTGCATCTTGCTAGTAACTAGGATTGTGATAACCCTAGTTAGTTAATGTAGAAAGCCGTAGGCAATGATTGGCCGTGATTGATTGGATGGAGTCTAGTCCAGTATGGTATTGTCTAGAATTGATTGATTGTAAGATTATACCAGAATGATTGAATTATTGTCACTCCAGATTGTCACTATAATGATTGTCACTCCAGATTGGTACTTGACCTGATTTCTTATATTTATCTTGCCGATAAATGGTGAGAGAAACCAAGTTCCGTTCAGACGAAGGGTTACAACCCCGGTTCTTGTTTGGTTTACGGGTTGTAACCTAGCTATCTGAATAGTCCCATGGTTATCTCATCGTATATCATCCTGGCATACTTTTCCATATATCCTGTCTTTTAGTGATTCTATGCAAGATTGTCTTTTATAATTACCTATCATGCTTTTTTTCTTAAATTATTGTCTCTTATTATGTAATTATATTATTGTGCTAATTTGCTGGCTTTAGTTCTTAAGTGAAGCCTCCTTTGTGGCACTTGCTCTTTCTGGGGTCTGATCCAGCTGGTTTTGTATGGCCAGATACCGGAGCAGCACCAAAGGATCTCCCTGCTTTCCAGCCCGATGGTGGTCACCAGGCGTAACCAGGGCTTCGAGTGGGTTTCTTTTGTTCTCCCACTATAATATTGTAAATTATTCTTTTGAGGCGTTTAGCCGACGAGCAAGTGTTAGCTCGATTGTACTTACTTACTGTCTGCCTACGGGCTGTAACATGATTGACAAGCCCCAGGGGTTGATCATGTATGACTCAACTCTTGCTAGTCCTCACATTTTGTAACGACTAGCTTCATGATCATCTGGATATGTAATGTTTGGGACGCCTTACAATTGTATATTTGGAGATCTGATATCTTGTGATTATTATTAGTTGGTTGAGATTGAGACAATAGGCTATTTTATGACCTTAAGAGACTGATGGATTGTAGTGAAACCCTCACATATCTAGACAGCCGTGACCGTATAGCGGTGTGGATCCCATTCCGTTATACGTAGCTGGCTATGTCTGCCCCCGCTTTCCAGTATTCTGGTTCTGGGACGTGACATGGTTTAAGTGGTGGCCCATGCAGGTCTTGTTAATCAAGATGTGTGAGGGTTTACCGAATAGATGTCTCAATCAGTACTCGTCCTTGATCTCTGCTCGTATCCTCTTGATTCCTGAAATTCTTGTCCTGATCACATGCTTGTAATCGTTGTTGTCCTGGTCCTTCCTTATTGTTCCCATGTCGTCTTCTTCAGCGGCATTAAACCTGGACCTGCCGATCAGCGAGGTGGATCACGTCCCGTGGACCAGCAGCAACCAGAAGATCAGGCCCAGCACTCAGCAGCAGCCTCCCGATCCGTACCTCCTGGAGAACCAGTACCGCCAGTTCAGCCCGTCCAGCCAGCAGGGTCAGAGGATGGAGGATTGGTAGGACTCATCCGTGAGTTGCTCGCGTCCCAAGATCGTCAGGGAGATGCCCTGTACCAAGCAGTACAAGATGCTCTGAATAGAAGTGGTCCTCGAGGGAACAGTGCGGTCAACAGTTTCAAGCGCCTGAACCCTCCATTCTTCGATGGCAGCGAGGATGCCATTGCTGCCGATGCTTGGCTACAAGATATAGAGGTGATTCTCGAAGCCGCAAAGACTCCAGAAGACGAGAAGGTGGCTGTGGTGCGCCTACAGTTATTGGATCTAGCCCGCAGTTGGTGGGCCGCACAAGCAGTGGGATTGACAACACCTGTCTCCTGGGCAGTGTTCAGCGAGAAGTTCCAGACCAAGTATTATGATGCAGTGGCTCGATATGACTTGCAGACCAGGTTCAGTAATCTTAAGCAGATGGGGAGGACGGTCGACGGATATGCGGCCGAGTTTTTCAGACTCAGTCGGTTTGCTCCCACCTTGGTGGCAACCGAGTTTGACAGAGCGCAGAGGTTCCAGCAGGGACTTCACCTAGAGATTATATTGGCAGTAGAACAGTTCGAGCATCAGACCTATGATGCGGTGTTGCGAGCAGCAAGGAGGCACGAGTATACCTCCCAGAGAATAGTGGACAGGACCGGAGGTCGGAAGCGGTCCCATAGTCAGATGAATCAATCTTCAGCACCAGTCCCGGCAGATAGGGCTTTGACTATTGGAACTCCGAGGCAAGCAATCTCAGTTACGTCGGTCCAGCACTCGACCCCGACGTACCCTCAGCAGAAACAGAAGCAAGCACAGTCTTCCGCCGTAGGCTGTTCTTATTGTGGGAAGCCTGGACACGTGGTAGCAGAGTGTCGCAAGGCGTTGGGATTGTGTTTATTGTGTGGAGCACCGGACCATAGGGTGGGGTCCTGCCCATTCAGAGTTGATTCAACATCGACAGTATCTAGTCCTTCGGTTAGGGGACCAGCACCAGTACCAGCTCCAGTTCACCAGCAACAGCAGTTTCCGTTCCCGAGGCCATTGCCGACTCAGGCCCAGACTTTCCAGCAACAGAACCCGCGGCAGTTTGCCTTAGCCCAGGCTCAGGTTCAGAATTGGCCGAAAGGTATATGTGTCCTCTTATCTTGCTTTTCTACCGTCATTATGAGGGGTGCATAACGTATTTCATGTATCCTAATTACAACGGTACATCTCGGACCCGAGCCATATCTAGGTCATTCGAAACTGGTTATTGGTACCAACCTTTTTGTATGAGGATAGGCCCGTGTCCATGTTTGACCAAAGAGAGAGACCTCAAGCGCAAGACTATCTGTTTAGTTCGTGTTGCTTGAGTTCATCGCTCTTTGGGTGAGTCAACGTGGGAGCGTGAGGATGATATCCGATCGCGATATCCTGACTTGTTTGACTCGTGAGGTATAATGTCCTTCTTATGCCTCATGCCTTCGATTCCTTGCTTGCATGATTGATTGCTTGATTGATTGTCTAGTATAGCTTGCCTGTGATTAATGTAGCTTGTCATTGCTCCTCTAGCCTCTTGATTAAATTCCGAGGACGGAATTCTTTTAAGGTGGGTAGAGTTGTAATGCCTGTGGTTCGTATTACGTATTTCTGGAATACGTGTACGTATTTATTCTTGTATTGCATGATTCCTTGTTTAGTTTTCTTCATGGCTTGGCTTGGTTTATTCTTGGCCCGGGTTGGCTTGGTTCGATTGGGATTATTTTGATTCATCATGAACCATGGATAAACCCCCTACCTACCACCACCTTTGATATTTATTGCCATTTCTTCTTTCTCTCTCTTCATTACTCATCTTCTTCTTCCTCATTTACTCCCTTCACCTACCAGAGAGAAAAGAGAGAGGTCTAGGCAAGTGCAATCTTGCTTCATGATGGATCTCATGTTTTATTGTTCCATTCTCTTCCTTACTAGATTCTAAGCCTCTTTAGAACTGGAAGTTTTCGATTTTGATGGTTATATTTTTGTAGATCTAAGTTTTAAATTCCTTCTTATTTAGTTTTCTTGGTTTTGATCTCTAAAAACTTGGTATTTCCAAAAACTAGTGGTTCCATGTTGTAGAGAATTGATTTCATGCAGTTTTGGCTTTTGTTTCGCTTGATTTCGACTCCGGATGAGGAAGTTATGGCCATTACAAGTTTTCAGAACTTTTATGGCTGAACTTGCTGTTTGGGGACGATGAACCTCATGCGCCGGGAGGCCATGCGCCATGAAGTCCCGGCAACGCATCCCTTAACTCCGAGCGTGTCATGCGCATAGGTTTCCTACGCGCATGTACTGAAGACGCAACGTGAGTTTCTCATGCGTCGATTCGTGCAGGAATCTCATGCGCCGATTCGTGCAAGAATCCCATGCGCCGATTGCGCAGGAATCTCATGCGCCGATTCGTGCAGGAATCTCATGCGCCGATTCGTGCAGGAATCCCATGCGCCAATTGCGCAGGAATCTCATGCGCCGATTCGTGCAGGAATCCCATGTGCCGATTGTGCAGGAATCTCATGCGCCGATTCGTGCAGGAATCTCATGCGCCGATTCGTGCAGGAATCCCATGCGCCGATTGCGCAGGAATCTCATGCGCCGATTCGTGCAGGAATCCCATGCGCCGATTGTGCAGGAATCTCATGCGCCGATTCGTGCAGGAATCTCATGCGCCGATTGCGCAGGAATCTCATGCGCCGATTCGTGCAGGAATCTCATGCGCCGATTCGTGCAGGAATCTCATGCGCCGATTCGTGCAGGAATCTCATGCGCCGATTCGTGCAGGAATCCCATACGCCGATTGTGCAGGAATCTCATGCGCCGATTCGTGCAGGAATCTGATGCGCCGATTCTTACCGGAATCCCATGCGCCGATTCGTGCAAGAATCTCATGCGCCGATTCGTGCAGGAATCCCATGTGCCGATTGTGCGAGAATCCCATGCGCCGAAATTGCTCTATTTCGCTGTTTTGCATGTTTAAGTCGTTTTGTAGCTAGAATCTTGAAAAAACTCAAAACATGAAAGTTGTAGATCTTTTCCTTGGCTTCAAGAACATGTTACTAGTTATTCTATGCAAGTTTCTCTCATTCATGATAATGTAAGGATAGAACACGATAGTGGCCTGTTAAGGCGCACTCTTGACAAGTACCAAGTGGACATGACATGACCTGATAGTAGCCCACCGTGGCGCACTCCTGACAAAAAAACCTGATATAATATACCCTGATATGCTGTTGCGACGGCTACCTGACCTGACATGACCTGTTTAATTAATCATGACATCGTGGGCGATTGTGCTTGTACAAATAATCCAGTCCTGTCTTGCATCATGTCTAGGAGGGGACTCCTGAGTACCACGGTCAGGAGTACCTACTGAAATGGACTAAGGTTAATAATTAGTATAATTTACTAGTCATGAAGAGATGTTCTCCAGTTACAGGCGATCCCGTTATCCCGGCCGCTAATGCTTGGACTTGTAGCCTGCCGACGAGTAGGGCACATTTCCAGCCCACTGTTATGTGGGGCACTCTTGATTGTCACTTTAAATGATTGAACTCTATTGTCACTCTAATGTATTGTACTCTCTAAATTGTCACTATAATGATTGCCTGGATAACCTGGATAGCTGCAGGGCCTGTGACTACTTGGAGCATCTTATTGCATCTTGCTAGTAACTAGGATTGTGATAACCCTAGTTAGTTAATGTAGAAAGCCGTAGGCAATGATTGGCCGTGATTGATTGGATGGAGTCTAGTCCAGTATGGTATTGTCTAAAATTGATTGATTACAAGATTGTACCAGAATGATTGAATTATTGTCACTCCAGATTGTCACTATAATGATTGTCACTCCAGATTGTTACTTGACCTGATTTCTTATATTTATCTTGCCGATAAATGGTGAGAGAAACCAAGTTCCGTTCAGACGAAGGGTTACAACCCCGGTCCTTGTTTGGTTTACGAGTTGTAACCTAGCTATCTGAATAGTCCCATGGTTATCTCATCGTATATCATCCTGGCATGCTTTTCCATATGTCCTGTCTTTTAGTGATTCTATGCAAGATTGTCTTTTATAATTACCTATCATGCTTTTTTTCTTAAATTACTGTCTCTTATTATGTAATTATATTATTGTGCTAATTTGCTGGCTTTAGTTCTTAAGTGAAGCCTCCTTTGTGGCACTTGCTCTTTCTGGGGTCTCACCCAGCTGGTTTTGTATGGCCAGATACCGGAGCAGCACCAAAGGATCTCCCTGCTTTCCAGCCCGATGGTGGTCACCAGGCGTAACCAGGGCTTCGAGTGGGTTTTTTTTGTTCTCCCACTGTAATATTGTAAATTATTCTTTTGAGGCGTTTAGCCGACGAGCAAGTGTTAGCTCGATTGTACTTACTTACTGTCTGCCTACGGGCTGTAACATGATTGACAAGCCCCGGGGGTTGATCATGTATGACTGAATTCTTGCTAGTCCTCACATTTTGTAACGACTAGCTTCATGATCATCTAGATATGTAATGTTTGGGACGCCTTACAATTGTATATTTGGAGATCTGATATCTTGTGATTATTATTAGTTGGTTGAGATTGAGACAATAGGCTATTTTATGACCTTAAGAGACTGATGGATTGTAGTGAAACCCTCACATATCTAGACAGCCGTGACCGTATAGCGGTGTGGATCCCATTCCGTTATACGTAGCTGGCTATGTCTGCCCCCGCTCTCCAGTATTCTGGTTCTGGGGCGTGACAAATGTTGAGACAGAAATGTCTCGATTTCCTTCTAAAACTGCCCATGATAAATATAAATGACAAATACATGTATTGATTAATTAGGAGTTGCTCACTAAAAATTCAAATAGCTTCTGGGTTTGACATTACATATGTCGATAAATGTGTTGAAGAATAATAACTGTAATATTTCATATAGTTTCAAGCATGAAATACTGACATAACTTCTATTGATTGTATCCTTCTTCTCAAACTATGGTAAATTGAATTGTTGACACCTATATATAGTCAACACCCAAATAGAGAATATGACTACTTACTACTATTAACATAAATTTAGTTATACCCAAAGGCTGGTATTATGGAACCTTAATTACTGCTACTAATACACCTATAACTATCCTATAGTTATATATATTTTTGCTGTTGCTCACTGATACTGGCTCACTAATACACTAATACATGTTATAGATATAATTCGTGTAGCTATATCATCCCTTGGCTGATGTTCTAAGGACTGACACGATGAAAGGGTTCTTCAGTGGGTACTATTATCAGACCAGAGGGATGCTCAAGATTGCAAGTAAAAAGCTTTTACAAGAAGTTAGTTGTGTAGACACGAACACACCCATATGCTTGTTGTAAGGGTTGTATTTTTTTGTTTCTTAGTTATGTTTGGCACAATCATAGACATGTTAAATCATTTACTATGTTTTGTTTTTTTTCTTCGGAGTCTATACATGGACAAGCTATATTTAATATGCAATATAAGTGTCAAGGAAGAATTTTTGTGTCAGATACGTGTAGGATAATAATACTGCTTTTATAACAAAGTCACCAACAAATCTTGTGTCTCATTTTGTTCCACACAGGAACACAAAACCCAATAATTAGCTTTCTTCTATTCTTTTTCAAGACTAACAATAATATATTTAGTAAGATACTAACATCATATCTGCCCAGTTATGACCAATAAACCACTATAACAATTACTGCTATACTACAAAATTGCCTGACAAGAATTGAATATAAGTGTATTCAGTGCAAGACTAGTATTAGAGCCCTCAGACTGGAATACACTTTTCTTTGCATGTAGAGATACCATACTATGTTAAACTGATAAAATGATTGACCTAAAATATTTCTCCAAATTAGATCACTAACGAAATTTCCTTTTCTTCAAAAAAGGTGTTCTTTTCATTAATTCATCCTGAGGTGGTTTAGTGGACACAAGGGCTCCAAGAGTATCCATGAACAATCAAATCACAACCTGTAATTTTATGGCTATACTTTCTGATATACACACATAACTTATTTATATTACCTTTTTCCATTTGCCAAAAGGGCATGACCAACAGAAATAATGTTGACAAAAGTGTATGTGGAGAATGAGTTTTATAAGTTATCTCTAGCCAAGATTAACCCTAAGAGATTAATTAATTTTTTTACAACATACATGATCCTAAGAGATTCATATAGCATATCTTAACATATCCCCCCTCTACATCTAGACCGATTCTTACTCTACAAGACTTTTAAATGGTTGTTCCTATTATGATATTTGACAAAAATATAGCATACCTTCAGTCTCCTCTCAACTATGACATCTATCATTCCCTTAAAACCAAGTGGATCCTTTTACTCATTCAATACAGGAGTATCATTTTGGGTAGTATGGTATTAATTACCTGAACAACTAAGTAAAAAAAAAATCTAAATAGCATATTAACATTATAAATTAGATAATTCCCAACATCTGCAATAGGTAAAAAATACATTATTTCCTTCATATTAAACAACTTATATTCAAGTTTCTTAAAGCCTCGATAAATGGCCTTAATATGGTTCTATTAAAGGGGCAGACGCAGTATTTAGTTATATACCTATAGTGCAATTTTAAAACTTTTAACAATGGTGATAAGTATTATATATACAGAGGGAAAGTTAACACATTTTGGCCCAAGGACGAGATTGAAGATAAAAAAGGGAACAAATTCTTGTGATCAAATGAAACATCCTAAACTACGAAAGGAAACATGCATGCTATCAGACTCCAAAGCTCATTTTACATCAATGCCTTATATGGCACAAACTTGTACATGATAGTATGATTTTTCACTCCAAATTTGTTCTGGTGTTCATGTTGTCTTGTCCATATTATGTTGTATATTGTCCCTTTTCATGTCAATAGTTTATGTTGCCAAGTCTATGTATGTGTCATATAGATACAATCTGAAATTTAATTATAACTATAATTAACCAGTTGCTATTATGTATTGTACGACAAAGAGGAAATCTTGGCTACAAATTAAGGACATATTGTTTAGAAGTAATTATAAATAAGGAGTAGAGCAAGTTCACGCACACACAAGTGTCAATCGCTCCTAGTTTTCTGGATATAAGTCGTACATGCCCAGCCTACTATGTTGTAACAGCGGTAGTAAGCTGTCTATACCTCATAAAGCATCAAGTGATCATGCTATCAATCATTGGCTCAATCACAGATCTAGAAAACAAAAAACAGCCAAACACACACTCACATAGACACTAGTCCACCATCTTTCTTTACTACATCGTACATGTATAATATCTGGTGACAAATCTAGTAAACTATATCCTCCAATAATATATCTGATGCATTTGTCTCAAGTACATCAAAAGCATTCTACCACAATCTTCCAAGATCTTTCAGAAGTCGTCGCCCAATCCCGTGCCATCCACAACCTCTCGTCTTGGTCAAATATGTTAACGGTCTAGTCAGGAAAGAAGCAAAGTATATTCTTGTTTTCCATTAAAAAGTTTGAAATGAACTTTACATATAATAATAAACGAACAAAGTACAATGTAGGATCTCGATGGAATCCTTCTAGTACACTTTTGTTTTATCTAGGAACCATGGCGATAGAGAGATGATTCTTTGCTCCGTTGATGATCTGACGACGATTTTGAGCTCTCTGAAGGTCTGAGTTGCTCTAGAAGGTGATGAGTCAAAGTTGTTGAATAGCTTAGAAGATTTCATGAAGGTTGAAGAAGATTAAATGAAAGAATAATTCTTCTATTTATAGGTGACAGAATGATCCGTCTATCCGTGCATATGCGATGCGTGCATGGAGATCTTGTATGTAGGGATGCTTCATATCTGACTTTGTTGGACGCATGGAGCTGTGCCATGAAGCTTGAAATGAATTTGTTTAAGACTGTACTGTTAGACTGCAGAGGAGATGACATATGGCAGTTGTTGAGATTCGTTTGTTGCTGAGATCTTGGGTGGTTGGTACCCGTTCGTGAGAAGAACTGAGTCAATGTCACGTGGCGCATGCTTATTGCTCAAAGATATTTGATTTGTTGCAGGATGATTTTCTTGGATGCGCCTAGGATCTGGCACATGAGGAGACTTTAGAATAAACTTTTGGGGTCAATAGCAAGTCTGGGCGCATGGCTGTTAAGGAGTATGCAAAGTTTTGAGCGCATGACTGTAGAGGCGCATGCAATTGTTTTGTTGGCCACGTGACAGAGCCTAGCCGACAAAACAAGTAATGATAGTGCTGACGTCGACAGCTTTTTGTTTTCTGAAAAAGCTGTCAACTGCTCAATCTTTGAGTCGCGTGCTGACGACTCCTGTCACTTAGCATTAAATGCTTGATGGGTGACAAGTTTAAGTGGGCACATCTGTTTGTTTACCACTGGGCGCATCCCCTTCAGTCAACTGTGTTGAGCGTTTTGAGGCCTGAATTGATATTTTTTACTTAGCTGAATTTGAGATGGCAGATTCATCGCTATTAATGCTAGGCTCATCACATTTTGGAAAGAGCTACCACTTGGCACATAGATTTTGATCGCCCTAGCCTATAAATAGTAGTGGGGAAAGAGAGTTCGTTCTCATTTCATCCAACTTCTCGACGAAGATGAACTTGACCAATCCTCCCCCTTGGCAAGATGTTGCACTGCGGGATGTGGATCTCTTCGTTCAAAGAAGCATTGATTTTAATGACGAACTCCTTCAGAAGGCTGAGATACATCGAGTTAGCTTGTGCCCGTGCACCCTACTGGCAGTGTTCTTTTACGAGATGACGTTGAGTACCTGTTGTATACAAAGTTTGGGGTCGTTGTGCCCCGACTTTCGTTATACTGGAAGAGCCACCAGGTTTGGATTGATTGCCAACCCATGTTTTGCTCAATAACTGCTTCATTAGCAGAAGCACTTGTGCATTGACGAGAAAGTGATTCTCTCTGATGAGGAAGAATAATACGCCTATGTTGAGACGTCAGAGTGAAGCGTTTATGTTAAGACGTTAGAGTTGTTGGTGCTTTCTTTACATGGAGAGAGCTTGCTCTCAACATGCCTTGTAAATTTTAGTCCCACATCAGAAATGCACCATGAGTTATCTCAACATATATACTTGGGTGTGTTGTTGAGAGATGCACATGGGGTGGTGACCCTAAGGAGGGAACCATGTGGATGATTTTACTAGGAGGTAAGAATAAGGCTCCAAGGATTAAGCATTAATGCTTTTGTCATTCTCTTGGATTAATTTCTATTTGGAGCTAAGCCACAAAGGGGCTTAGCGACTCGGACTCGGACTCGAACTCGGACTCGGACTCGGACTCGGACTCGGGCTCATGGGCTCATGAGACGTAATATGGCATTTTGTTGGCACACTTTGCACTTAGCACGTCAGCAGTCATACGATCTTATACGGCATGCGGCTCATATGTGGCCTCATGCGGCTCATGCGGATATACGGCTTATGCTGCTCATGCGGCACATGCGGCTCATGCGGCTCATGCGGTCCATGCGGCTCATGCGGTTCATGCGGCCATGCGGCTCATGCGGCTCATGCGGCACATGCGGTCTATGCGGTTCATGCGGCTCATGCGGTCCTTACGGTCCATACGGCCATGCGGCTCATGTGGTCCATGCGGCCCATGCGGTCATGAGGCTCATACGGCCAGGCTGCTGCTGCTGCTGTCGCATGGAGGGCTTCGCTGACTGTGCAGATTATAAGTCAGTTATGGTAAGGCTGAATCAATACGATTAATTCAGATCCTATCTTTGTAGGATTTGAATTAATTTCGTTCCTATCTTTGTAGGATTTGAATTAATCTTGTTGCTATCTTTTTGGGATTTGATTCAATCTTTCCATAACTGAAGAGGCAGCTAGGGTTTCCACCCTCTCTCTATAAATACTCTCTTCTGGCCTACTTTGTGGTTACAACGAAAATATAAGTCAAAAAAGGAGAAAGAGAGGGAGAGCTGCTGCCGCCATTGCAAGTCCATCCGAGGAGTCAGAACAGAGGTAACTTCGTGCGTTCCACAAGTTCTTCAAATTTGCTGGTTCCTGGAAGCAGATCGTGTGGGACGAATCTTGCTTTGAGCAACGGTATTTTGACACCCCAGCATTGTTCTTCTTCTCATCTCTTTCTAGATTATTGTAACTCGTTAGATTATTGTAACTCGTTCTGTCCCAATTGCAACACGTTTGTAAGAAAGAACGAGAGATCTTCTCTTCTCTATTTTTCTCCTCCATATTGTAATCGAGTTATTTGGTATTTGTATCTTCGTAGATCTTTGTTGCATCTGTTTTACCATCTTTGATCAAGCCCCGGGACTAACAGTCTCAAAGCAAGATCCGTGTAGATGGAAAACATTAATGCTTCGCTCCTCCAATCGAACTTCTACAAGTTGGAAAAATTCGATGGAGAGCACTATCAAGTCTGGAAGAGAAAGGTTTACCTAACTCTTCAACTAAAAGACGTTGATCATATTCTGTTGGAGGAAGTTTCAGGTGTTCGACGAAATGCCACAAAGGGCATTTCGTTCGAATTTTCAAATTGTATTTGAATGGAAATTTAGATTTTTGTGTCGCTTGCACGAATTTGAGGCACTGAGGAAGTTTTCGTGTCGTGTCGTGTCGATATGGACACGTGCACACACGGGTTTAGGCGCGCGTGCACGAGCACTGTAGCTTTCCTGCTACCATCGTGCTCGTACGGGCTGCCCAGGACACGTGGGCGCGTGCCAATAGACGTAGAGCTTGGGGCGGTGTCTGACATGACACTCCCCAAGTCTCGTATCACTTGGTGGCGTGTCGTGTGCGTGCGAACACGTGTACATGCCTACCAAGATCGCGCAGACTCGTGTGCAAGTATGCGATGGTCTGGACACTTGTGTCTGGTAGCTGTGGACACGACACTGGGGGTATGACACGTGCACACATTTGTTGTTAATTACCAACCTAATTTGTATGGGCTAGTGTTGTTTTTATTGTAGCATAGGAATTTCCCCATTCTTTCCTGATACTGAATAGTATCAGTGAGCTTTGAACTGTTCTATTAAGTTTCTTGTGTTAAACCTTGTAAATTAGTAATTGGTTAATTTTTAATTTAGGTCCTGATCATTCCCCTAATCTTTGTTAGTATAATCTATTCTTTATTGTGGAGAATCGAGTGTGGGTTGGGTATTTACAATCTGAGTTTTGTATCAGTAAATTATTTACTGTTTGGATTCCTGTTGATTCCTTTTAAATGATTGATATCTTGTTTGGGTGATGTGTTAATTTACTAACTTCTAATACCATGTTTAGAAATGTTAGAAATCATTAAGGGCATGTTAGTTTCATTCACTGTTAGAGGAATACTGTTAACTGTGCAATTAAGAACCTGGGAAGTGTTTTGATGGCATGGGATTTCACTGCACTGCAACCTTTTCCTGAATATTCATGACTGAACATTGTTCTGCAAACCTGAGATTAGGTTGAGGGCTGACACTTAGTTGTGATTAAACAGGAAGTCCAATGGATTAAACAACTTCAGTTTTGATTGAAAACCTGAGACACTCTTGTGGGTTCTGTTGGCCCATTTGGTCATATGGTCAAACCTGATTTTAGTAATTGATTAAACTCTGTCTGGATATACAAAGCTAGTCGGGACATCTCGGACTCTTGAACATGATCAAGAATGGCTATCCACTGCATTCAAGACCGAAGATCTGTTTGCCTACTCGAGTCTGTAATTCCTTATGCAATGTATTTTTATTTTATTTGAGTCTAGGAATATGTTGTACACCGAGTCGTACTGGCAAATAGGCTACCCTTAAATGAGTGTCACGACCCGCACCCTAGAGTTAGGGCACAAGAACGTAACAACGCCCAGCCTACGCCGCAATGTCGACGGTAGAACGCTGTCCTAGGTCTCAATGCATCTAACAGTATAAGACGAAACAGTTTATACTCCCCGAATTGGGGTGACATAGCAGAATGTAAACTCAATCACATCTAAGGTAGAGCATAAAGGAAGATAGATAAAACATGAAATCGAAAAGAGATACAACAGATAGAAGTCTAAGTGTCTAAGATACAAACTCAGAATACATCTCAAAACCCAAATACAGTAATCCATAAATACAACTCAAGATGACTGAAAATAAACTATAAGCAAAAACCCTAGCTATCTATGCAACCTCTACTGTCTCCTCTAGGCTAGCAGGCAACCTCCAGGCTATCTGTAAAATTTATCAACAGGTCCAGTCAGGACAGGAGCGAGCACAGTACATCTCAACAGATCATAGCAGGTTAGAAAATATAATCATGCAGTAAAGTAAGATACAGGATCTGAAGAAAATACAGTATGTAAACAGAGAAAGGGAACTGTAATAGAAATATCTACTATACATAGAGAACTAATAGTGACTAGTGAGTCAGAGTAAAATATAAACATGTGAATGGCATAGGAGATTCATGACTACAGCTAAGAGAGTGATTCATGACTACAGCTACTGGGATAATATTCACATGTCTATTTCTACCCCCCCATCCCCAATCAATACACAAGGATCTGTTCAAGTTATGTTAAGATTCGTGAAACTTCACATGGCTCATAAAATGAGTGATACGTGAAGGTGATTCATGATGGCTCTGTGAACATGAGAGTACATGTGTCACAAGCGATTCGTGAATCAGAGGAAGCATAGAGATACGTGATGATTCGTGAAACGCACAAAACATGCAGTATCCGATGCTCCCGAGGGGGATAACATCTCATGAAAAGATCCATATAGTACCAATCCGTGTGAGCAACGTGACAGTATCAAGTAAAGTAATTTAAAGCAGGAAAATAATTCTAAACAGGATATGAAATGATCAGAGAATGTACTCGCCTGATATCTGAATGTCCAAGGTAAAGATACTGTCCGAGGAGAGGTGTATGGCTCCTAATTAGAACAACACAAGTCACAACATGTCCAGAAGGGTAATATAAAGTACTACAATGCATTCTACATAAATCTAGGTCAAATTAGGCCAAAGTCAACCCTTGGTCAACTCTGGTCAACTGCACTAGTCAAACTAGGTCAAACTAGGTCATGTCCTAACCAAGCAAGTCTTACTAGGCCTAACCAAGACTATCCTAGCAAGCACACATCAATACAAGGCTATACAAGCCAACATACACCCAACTCTATATAGCATGCAATTATTCAATACTCAAATAGGCAAGAATTCACATTGGATATACACTAGGTAATATATTACTTTAAGCTATATATGTCTATACATATATACACATGCATATATTGGTATTCAACATTAGGTCTATAATCATGGCATTTCAAATGGTTATATAAACTTATATATTACAACACAATATGCTAACATATATATAATATACATACATAGCTAAGTTAACTACAATCATAAATACTTATTTAAGAGGCTATGTGTGTGTATGTGAACATGGCAAAGGAGCAAGTGAGGGTTAAATGGGCATACATAGTGTATACATATCAAAGGGTATCAAAGTGTAAGTGAACAATGTGTCAAGTATGATAGTGTCAATATAGTGTAAGGGGGTACATGAGGTAATATAGGATTTGTGTTAACATAGAACATTACATCTCATTAACTTGTATATTGCATACATTACATCTATTATTACATTATATTCATGCTTGCATTCATTCATTCATCATTCATTTATTCTCTTGCACCACTATATATACCATACATTACATACTATGGAACCTACATATTCATTACAAGCCATACTTATACATGCTTACATTAGATATGATACTTACACCTCATACATCATTTATTTAAACATTTACTCATGCTTGCATTCTCTATTTAATTACATAATGTATATACATTAACATGGGTTAAAATCAAATAGAACATTATATTACACACAAGGGTGCACAAAATGTATATGCCGAATAGTAACTCCTACTAATAATCAATACTGTACCATCTCAGCATGAATTAAAATCTATGATTAAAGTATGTTATAGATCTATGTGTTAGCTTTCCGAAACTTTAAACGGATCGCGTTTTCGTTTCCGGAAACTCCCGGAATCGCGAAAACACCGAGAACGCATTTATCTTTCATACAGCTGACACTCAAATAATTCTCCAGAAAGTTACAGAACGAATTAGGCCAATTAATACATGTTTTTAGAAAGCTAACTTCAATACGCTTCTTTTAAAAAAAATGGGAGATTAAACCGAGCTTTGAGCTAGAAGTTATGATATTTCTAAGTTAGGGCTGAAATTAAAAACGTGGATAAAAATCATGACGGATTTGGGTAGTTTGAGACAAAAGAACACAAGTATATAACATAATATATCAAGAACTCACTCTCTACACTAATATATATATATATGAGACACTATAGAATACATCTCCAAAACAAAAATATGAGATTAAACATGTAATAATTCATTCATACATAACAACAACACATAGTGTGTTCAAATTTGGGATTTTCCTACATGGACACAACCACAACACAAAGGACACTCCTATGACCTCCAAATGGATACGAAATGGACACAAATGGAGATACAACCATGGGGGTCATTCCTATGGGTTCAAAATAGACCTATATGCATGAGAAAATAAAAAGGAGAAGGGATTTATACCTCCCGGTAGATCGAATCGAAAAAAAGCCTTCCCGGAGCGACACCGACACGTAGAGATTCCAAAAGGACACGAACGAGCTCCGAATCCTTCCAAACTTGGGTAGCTTTCTTCTTGGCTAGAATGGAGAAGGAAAGAAGAAGATTTGGTGGCGAAATGGAAGGATTTGGTGGAGAAATTGCTAGGGATAGCTCTCTAGGAATTTAGGGAAGAACAAGAGAGAGAGTGTGGATGAGAATAATGAAATGAACTTGAGCCTATCCTCTCCCAAAGTGGCTGGCCATATGGGGCTATTTGTTCTATTATGGTAAGGTCCAAAATGCCCCCACTAACCTATTCTATGAGTATTAGGAAAGGGCTAATTGGTTGGGGCTAAATTAGTCATTCTAAAGTCTCTAATCACACTAACCTTATCCATAATAATTAGTCTAATCTCTAACTAAAATATTTCTATCATGTGGACTAAAATTAATATCATGTGGGCCATGCCTAACTAGTGTGTGGGTCAAACTAGAGTCAAACTACCCCCGGGTCCCTGTTTCAAGTCGGATTGAGTTGAAATTCGAACCCGACTCAAATAACCCCAAAACAATATCATAAATAATAAAATAATATCAAAATAATTCAAAGAGGTCAAATGCAAAAAATATTCTTAGGCCAAAAATGACATTAAAATATCATAATCACATGGTTAGGCTCTTGGTCAAACAGTCTTTAGGGTTTCACTAGCAAAACGTCAAAACCACAAGTCATTGATTTAAATAATTTTAAAATGATTTAAAATCACCAAAAATCATATCATGAATTAAATATCATTATTAAAATAATTATAAACACAAAATTTTAAAATTATCCTCATTTGGGAAACTGGATGCTACAACTCTACCCACCTTAGAAAAATTTCGTCCTCGAAATTTAAGATCGATAGTACTCCTTCTAGAGCCTCTAACCTACCCAATATCTAAGGTAACACTTCCTAACACTGGAATAATAAACAGACATCTAAAAAGTGTCAATCTAGGAATACCTTCAATACTACTCTGCTGTACGACGGTAATGGAACTTCAATAGAATATGGACTGGAACCTATATCTAAGGGACTGGACCTATTTTAAAGTGGTCTTAACTAAGGATGAAAAAGAACTGATCATAGGCTATAGGTATGCTTAAACTATTATCTTCCTATTAACCATCTATTAATACATTCTATTACCATAGGAATGATGCATTACTAAGACATATAGGCCCCTATCTCTCATAACACATTTATACTCACCAAAAGACTAGTACATCCTATCAAGGCTGATACTATAATCTCTCATAAATCTCATAAGCTACATGTTTATAGACACACATCCCCACATCAAGGACTAACCTATATATATCTACAACTGATACTAATGGGGTGACGTCCCTATTTCCCAATAATCAAGGTCTAATTTTTTTTATCTAAATCATGCAATTTGAAGGAATAGTATACAAGGTCGGGGCATACCGTAGCAGTTGAAAGTCTCACCTAGGTACACTAATCATTCTAGGTCAAAACAGTACTATGGTATCAACACACAAACAATCTAGGGTGTCCTAATTGGAAAGGTAAGGGAACAACAATCATCAAGGTTGTAGGGCTGTCTACCATCCTATATAAAAATTGGTCATTAACAAGCAACTAAGAAATTATTAAAAGGTTACTATTCCATAAAATGGCAAAAATTGAAAATTTAGGCACAACAAATCACAAATAGATTTTTGTCTTGACACGATCTAAGTTGATCAATTTCGGGATAAAACGAGATTTGGGCAAGAAGGGAAATCAATAAAATCAAAGTATGAGCACGAGCATCCAATGATGGAGGTTCAGGTCATGATTAAATTTAATTCGACTGAGTACGAATACGAGGTTCATAGGCGATGAAAATATTTCAAGAAGAATTGTCAAGGCTGTCGCGAATGAGACTCTAGGGTCAAGTTTAACTATGTCTCCATTCTCGTAGATTGATACATGAAAAAGCGAACCAAAGTGCAATAGGTTGATCAGACCATCATGTACCGGTTCTGATTAGACAATATGTTAGTGGGTGGCCACCCAATAAAATATGTCATGACCAAGCTCAAAAATAGATAAGCTTGCAAAACTAAGGCTAATTTAGCAGTACAAGATATAAGGGTGGTAATGATGAAAGGAATTACATAGTCCAAGTTTCTTAACCAATGGGTCAAGTAATCAGATAAGGTACAAGGTTAAGCATCTAAGGAAACAAGCAGAACACCATCACATGTTGGGTCGAAAGAATTGAGTCAAGGCTGGATTTCTAATTGAAATAAGAAGAAATTTAGTATAATGGTAGAGGTTATAGTTTAGCCAGTTGACCAAAAAATCATATCAAGAAAATAGAGTACAAGAAGACGGGTTTTAGTGGGACATGATATACCTACACGAAGGTGAGCTCGTCTAGGTCTTGCATATAAGATTTGTTGGAAGGTAACAGCTAGTATTACATTCCGAATATCAAAGTCACGATAAGGAACGTCAAGGATCTCAATTAGAAAGTGGGAGTTCAAGAGGTGGTAATTAATGCACAAACATAATGAAGATCGAGTTAGTCATCTGCTTCTGATACTCTTAAGTTCATCTGGTCATAACTTGCCAATCATATCTTTACCTCACCAGTCTCCATATGAAAATTTAACCTTTACTTAAACCCTTACCATGACTACCATAGGCAATTCCCAATTTTCAAACATCACTCTTGAAGCACAACCCTCACATTTAGGAATCAATATTAACCATTTATTTAAATTTCTAAGTTCTTTCGCCATGTCTTAAATTTGACCCAAAACCTCTAAATCCCGTTTACGAATTTCTTGAACTTGTTCAAATTGTTCTCCTCGTATTATTTAATTTAAATCTCTAGGCCTTACAAAACTTATCTTCCATCATAAAATCAACTTCCGTATTTTCTTCGACATACACCCTTGAATATTATTCTCCTAAAAATATTTCACAACAATCTCTAAACTTCCATAACTTTGTGCTCTCTCTATCCCTAGTCATTTCCTCGCAACATCTTGTTTAATATCCTTATTAAACACAATTAACTTCTCTTTTCCATTACTAACCTTCTACATAGCCTCAGAGTAAAAGTTTTCCCCAGAATCAATAACCAAGATTTTCTAAGTTCTCAAAACTAGGTTGACCTCTGATATCCTCATTAGTTTTGAATACACCTATAAACTATCTCATAACCCCAAAATTTCTTTAAATGTAATTGTTTCTAGATTGGCAGTATACATCTCCTTATTCTATTCGAGACCTTTACCACATTTCTATCTCAAGTTTCCATATGAAACACTCCACATTTGATTTCCTTTAGATCATCATAAAATAACCAGTTACGTCTTCTCTGAGCTACATAATTTACGTCACTTCCTTAGCCTTCCCCATGCAAAAGATACGAAGATTCAAGGGTTTCGAAGTACATCTGGTAGGGACGACAAGATATGGATAATTAATGTAATGAGACAGAGTTTAAGATAAGAGGTAAATAAGAATGCAAGAGAATAATGGCGAGAAAGAATAATGAAGATATGTTCCTTCTCATCGGTTCAAACGAGAGGAACCCATCAAGCTTAAATTCAATAGCAAGGAATGAGGGTGAATCCAAACAAGAGGAAAAGGAATTTCAATTGAAGTTCAAAATGAGTTTCTCAGGGGTCGTCCCAGAAATCTCTCAAAGAATCCTAAGTGTGATTGAGTACCTTGAATTTGAAAATATTAATCTAAATACAAAATTAAATCAACAACTACAAAATTTTATCAAAATCATCAACTAATACCAGGATTCAAAGTTCTACAATGAATCCACAAAATCAAATTCAAATCAAGGAAAAAGGTGAATCAAAATAAGAAAAAAGAGTATAAATCGGAATTCAAAATGAGATTCTCAAGGGTCATCCCAGGAATCTCTCAAGGAATCCTAACAGTGATTGAGTATCCTCTCATCCTAACATCTTAATTTATATATCCTATAGCAGGCTCGTAGTAGTACAACTAAGTCGTTGTGCTACTACGAAATCGCACTAATGCGAATCTCGACCTGCATGGGCCACCACTAAAAACGTGTCACGACCCGCACCCTAGAGTTAGGGCACGAGAACGTAACAACGCCCAGCCTATACCGCAATGTCGACGGTAGAACGCTGTCCTAGGTCTCAATGCATCTAACAGTATAAGACGAAACAGTTTATACTCCCCGAATTGGGGTGACATAGCAGAATGTAAACTCAATCACATCTAAGGTGGAACATAAAGGAAAATAGATAAAACATGAAATCGAAAAGAGATACAACAGATAGAAGTCTAAGTGTCTAAGATACAAACTCAGAATACATCTCAAAACCCAAATACAGTAATCCATAAATACAACTCAAGATGATTGAAAATAAACTATAAGCAAAAACCCTAGCTATCTATGCAACCTCTACTGTCTCCTCTAGGCTAGCAGGCAACCTCCAGGCTATCTGTAAAATTTATCAACAGGTCCAGTCAGGACAGGAGCGAGCACAGTACATCTCAACAGATCATAGCAGGTTAAAAAATATAATCATGCAGTAAAGTAAGATACAGGATCTAAAAAAAATACAGTATGTAAACAGAGAAAGAGAACTGTAATAGAAATATCTACTATACATAGAGAACTAATAGTGACTAGTGAGTCAGAGTAAAATATAAACATGTGAATGACATAGGAGATTCATGACTACAGCTAAGAGAGTGATTCATGACTACAGCTACTGGGATAATATTCACATGTCTATTTCTACTCTCCCATCCCCAATCAATACACAAGGATCTGTTCAAGTTATGTTAAGATTCGTGAAACTTCACATGGCTCATAAAATGAGTGATGCGTGAAGGTGATTCATGATGGCTCTGTGAACATGAGAGTACATGTGTCACAAGCGATTCGTGAATCAGAGGAAGCATAGAGATACGTGATGATTCGTGAAACGCACAAAACATGCAGTATCCGATGCTCCCGAGGGGGATAACATCTCATGAAAAGATCCATATAGTACCAATCCGTGTGAGCAACGTGACAGTATCAAGTAAAGTAATTTAAAGCAGGAAAATAATTCTAAACAGGATATGAAATGATCAGAGAATGTACTCGCCTGATATCTGAATGTCCAAGGTAAAGATACTGTCCGAAGAGAGGTGTATGGCTCCTAATTAGAACAGCACAAGTCACAACATATCCAGAAGGGTAATATAAAGCACTACAATGCATTCTACATGAATCTAGGTCAAATTAGGCCATAGTCAACCCTTGGTCAACTCTGGTCAACTGCACTAGTCAAACTAGGTCAAACTAGGTCATGTCCTAACCCAGCAAGTCTTACTAGGCCTAACCTAGACTATCCTAGCAAGCACACATCAATACAAGGCTATACAAGCCAACATACACCCAACTCTATATAGCATGCAATTATTCAATACTCAAATAGGCAAGAATTCACATTGGATATACACTAGGTAATATATTACTTTAAGCTATATATGTCTACACATATATACACATGCATATATTGGTATTCAACATTAGGTCTATAATCATGGCATTTCAAATGGTTATATAAACTTATATATTACAACACAATATGCTAACATATATATAATATACATACATAGCTAAGTTAACTATATTCATAAATACTTATTTAAGAGGCTATGTGTGTGTATATGAACATGGCAAAGGGGCAAGTGAGGGTTAAATGGGCATACATAGTGTATACATATCAAAGGGTGTCAAAGTGTAAGTGAACAATGTGTCAAGTGTGATAGTGTCAACATAGTGTAAGGGGGTACATGAGGTAATATAGGATTTGTGTTAACATAGAACATTACATCTCATTAACTTGTATATTGCATACATTACATCTATTATTATATTATATTCATGCTTGCATTCATTCATCATTCATTTATTCTCTTGCACCACTATATGCACCATACATTACATACTATGGAACCTACATATTCATTACAAGCCATACTTATACATGCTTACATTAGATATGATACTTACACCTCATACATCATTTATTTAAACATTTACTCATGCTTGCATTCTCTATTTAATTACATAATGTATATACATTAACATGGGTTAAAATCAAATAGAACATTATATTACACACAAGGGTGCACAAAATGCATATGCCGAATAGTAACTCCTACTAATAATCAATACTGTACCATCTCAGCATGAATTAAAATCTATGATTAAAGTATGTTATAGATCTATGTGTTAGCTTTTCGAAACTTCAAACGGATCGCGTTTTTGTTTCCGGAAACTCCCGGAATCGCGAAAACACCGAGAACGCATTTGTCTTTCGTACAGCTGACACTCAAATAATTCTCTAGAAAGTTACAGAAAGAATTAGGCCTATTAATACATGTTTTTAGAAAGCTAACTTCAATACGCTTCTTTTAAAAAACATGGGAGATTAAACCGAGCTTTGAGCTAGAAGTTATGATATTTCTAAGTTAGGGCTGAAATTAAAAACGTGGATAAAAATTATGACGGATTTGGGTAGTTTGAGACAAAAGAACACAAGTATATAACATAATATATCAAGAACTCACTCTCTACACTAATATATATATATATATATATATATATATATATATATATATATATGAGACACTATAGAACACATCTCCAAAACAAAAATATGAGATTAAACATGTAATAATTCATTCATACATAACAACAACACATAGTGTGTTCAAATTTGGGATTTTCCCACATGGACACAACCACAACACAAAGGACACTCCTATGACCTCCAAATGGACACGAAATAGACACAAATAGAGATACAACCATGGGGGTCATTCCTATGGGTTCAAAATAGACCTATATGCATGAGAAAATAAAAAGGAGAAGGGATTTATACCTCCCGGTAGATCGAATCGAAAAAAAGCCTTCCCGGAGCGACACCGACACGTAGAGATTCCAAAAGGACACGAACGAGCTCCGAATCCTCCCAAACTTGGGTAACTTCCTCCTTGGCTAGAATGGAGAAGGAAAGAAGAAGATTTGGTGGCAAATTGGAAGGATTTGGTGGAGAAATTGCTAGGGATTGCTCTCTAGGAATTTGGAGAAGAACAAGAGAGAGAGAGTGTGGATGAGAATAATGAAATGAACTTGAGCCTATCCTCTCCCAAAGTGGCTGGCCATATGGGGCTATTTGTCCTATTATGGTAAGGTCCAAAATGCCCCCACTAACCTATTCTATGAGTATTAAGAAATGGCTAATTGGTTGGGGCTAAATTAGTCATTCTAAAGTCTCTAATCACACTAACCTTATCCATAATAATTAGTCTAACCTCTAACTAAAATATTTCTATCATATGGACTAAAATTAATATCATGTGGGCCATGCCTAACTAGTGTGTGGGTCAAACTAGAGTCAAACTACCCCCGGGTCCCTGTTTCAAGTCGGATTGAGTTGAAATTCGAACCCGACTCAAATAACCCCAAAACAATATCATAAATAATAAAATAATATCAAAATAATTCAACGAGGTCAAATGCAAAAAATATCCTTAGGCCAAAAATGACATTAAAATATCATAATCACATGGTTAGGCTCTAGGTCAAACAGTCTCTAGGGTTTCACTAGCAAAACGTCAAAACCACAAGTCATTGATTTAAATAATTTTAAAATGATTTAAAATCACCAAAAATCATATCATAAATTAAATATCATTATTAAAATAACTATAAACATGAAATTTCAAAATTACCCTCATTTGGGAAACTGGATGCTACAATGAGTTCAAAATATTTTTAAAAATGTCCTCTCAAAAAGGTTTACAAAAAGGTTTTCAAAAATCACCAAAAAGCTTTTTAAAACCCTAACTAAACCCTGACTAAACCCTAACAGAACTCGGACCGAGTTCGGCCAGAGTTCGGCCAGAGTTCGGTAGGCGGCCGTTGTGATTTTGAATCCTTGGAACTTGGTCCTCCTGCAGTTGCGGATTTGACCGAGATTTGCTCATAGAGTTCTGCCCGAATTCTGTCCGAATTCTGTCAGAAGTCTGCCTTTGAAATTCCTATAAATAGAGAAGGATTTCAATTATTTCAACTCACTCATTCACTTTCAATCTTCTCTCTATCTAAAGCTTTCAGTCTTTCAAAGAGTTTTCTAGAGCTTTCAATTTCACATCCCAAGCCAATTACAATCCTCTAGTCGATTTGCCAGTACGGTACGGTCTAGAAGTCTCTGAGAGATTGTAATCAGAAGGCTTGATTGAAGAATACCTCTTCACATTTGAAGTTGGACGAGTTCTTCGTATCAAATCTCGCATTGTAGAAGTTGCAAGGACTTCGTAAGAAAACTTGCGGTTTTTCCAATAGTGGATTCAACTGGTAGCAAGAGTTCTACCGACTGGATTAGTCCTCAACAGAGGAAAACCAGTATACATCGCTGTCTTTGCGTTTGCTCTCTTAACTCTGTCTTTATTTTATTTCATTTGTGATTAATATTCTGTGATTGTGCTGCTAATATTGTTTTAATTAGCATTATTCCGCTGCCAACTCTATTCACCCCCCCTCTAGAGTATTACGCTTTACTATTTCGTTCCTACAATTGGTATCAGAACGGGTGTTATCGGTAAAGCAAAGGTAACAGTGCAATTTTTTATTCATTTTAATTAACTGTTATATAGATCACAGCACAACACATGGCAACTGTGAAATTCACAAGTGAAGGCCAGGCCACAAACAGACCCCCACTGTTTGATGGTACGAACTATAACTATTGGAAAACACGGATGAGTTTCTTCTTAAAATCACTTGACTTTGATTTATGGTCCATTGTTCTTGATGGCTATCAAAAGCCACCTCGTATAAATGTTGATGGAGTTTTAGTTGAAAAGTCCCACAGCAGATATACAGAGGAAGAAAAGAAAATGGCCAGTCTTGACGCACGTGCCATTAATGCTCTCTTTTGTGCTTTAGACAGAACTGAATTTAACAGGGTGTCTATCTGCACAACGGCTAATGAAGTGTAGAAGCTACTTGAAGTCACACATGAAGGCACGACTCAAGTCAAAGAATCTAAAGTCAGCAGACTTACTCAAGAGTACGAGGCGTTCAAGATGAAGCCCAACGAAACAGTTACACAAATGTTCGAAAGATTCTTGGATATTGTAAATCCTTTGTCCTCCTTAGACAAAGATTACAGTAACCATGAAAAGATTCGCAAACTCCTGCGAGCACTTACCAAGAACTGAATTCCGAAGGCTACTACAATCATTGAAGGGAACGACCTCACAACTATGTCCCTCGAAGTACTCATGGGTAAGCTACTCACTCATGAACTGGAGCTACAAGATTTTGAAGAGCCTGCACCAAAGGAGAAGACGATTGCTCTCAAGGCTCAGCACAAAAAAGCTGCTGAAGGTGACTCAGACAGCAGTGGATCTGATGCTGAAGATCAAGCACTCCTAGCAAGGAAGTTCAAAAGATTCATGAAAAGAGAGTCAAAGAGAACAACAGCAACAACTGGTATCAAGAAGATGTTGTCTGCTATGGTTGCAAAAAGAAGGGACACATGAAGAAGGATTGTCCCACAAACTCATCATCAAGCAAGAAGAGCAACAGGTATGAAAAAGGGAACCTGAAGAAATCAACATCTAGGAGATATACCAATACCAGCATATGGCATGAAAGTGAAGCCAGCGACTCAGAAGACGAACAATCAAAAGACGCTGCAAACGTATGCTTTATGGCATCCGATCAGGTACCTACTGAACCTGTAGTTGATACTTATGATGACTTCACCTTTGAGCAATTATGAGATGCCTTCAGTGACCTGATGACTGATTACAGAAAACTGCGTAGCAAGTATCAGACCGCTATGAAGGTACTCAAAGAGTACAAAGGTAAAATAGGTAGACTTACCGACCTACTAGCTGAGGTTAGAAATAATGCTAGTGAGTCTGGTGAGCTTTCTTCAACAAAGCTCCTATTACACGAGACTACCAAGTCATCTGAAGAGAAAGACAAAATTATTGACCAACTCAAGGAAGAACTTTCTATAGAGAAGAAAAGTCTTCGATGTGCACAAATCAGAATGGAATCACTCACTTCTGATTATACTAAGTTGTATGACACTTCCAAAAGATTGGAAATTAGGTTAGGAAAACAGCCTGAGCCTGCTGCTTCCTTCCCTAACACGTGTCACTTACCGAAAAATCGGAACATTCCCAAGCCAAACACTGTCAGACCTAACCATATAAAACCTTTACCACAAAAGGTTAAGCCTAAACAAGATTATAGGTATGCTTTCTTCTATACTAGAAAACCTAAACCTACCAACCATGCACACCACTCAGCTTTCAACACTCGACATGCACAATGTCATTATTGTGGCCTCATTGGTCATATTTCATCTGCATGTAGAATGAGAAAGCTTATTGATTTAAATGTTTATGCTTGGATACCTAAAGCTAACAATTCAGGACCCTACAAGAAATGGGTACCAAAAGTTTTATCTGCAAACTATTTTGTAGGTGGAACACCCTTTACATGCTAGAAGCAAATGGATCCTCGACAGCGGTTGCTCACGGCATATGACCGGTGACGCTACCCTATTTGTAACACTGTCGAAGAAAAAGAAGGAATGCTATGTCTCCTTCGGTAATAACTTGAAAGGGTATATTATTGGTATCGGTGATGTTGGTAAGTCTCCCTATCCTGTGATTAAGGATGTCTGTCTGGTTACCGAGTTGAAATATAATCTACTCAGCATAAGTCATCTAGCTGATCATGGTTATGGCATCAACTTTGGCAAAGACAAATGTACTATAGTTGATAGCTCAACTGGTAGTACTATCTTTGAAGGTATCAGGGAAGACAATATATATGTTTTCTATTTGTTAGAAGAAACTAACATTTTAGGTAGATGCTTAATGGCCAAGAGTGATGAGAGTCATTTGTGGCATATGAGACTCAGTCACGCTAATATGGATACGATCTCAAGATTATCCACAAAGAAGCTAGTACACGGTTTACCTGACATTACATTCAAGAAGGAATCGGTATGCAGCCAATATAAAAAGAACAAAGCTACCAGATCACATTCAAGTCAGTAAACGCAGTATATACTACTAGACCTCTACAATTACTTCATATGGACTTATTTGGTCCTAGCAGAGTTGCTAGCCTTGGAGGTAAACTTTATGCTTTCGTAATTGTAGATAATTTCTCTAGATACACGTGGGTATATTTCTTGACACGCAAGAATGATGCATTATCCAAATTTGTCGCCTTTTACAAGAAAGTACAGAATAAAAAAGGTTACATGATCACTCGTATAAGAAGCGATCATAGAGGCAAATTCGAGAATGCTGATTTTGAGCAATTTTGTGACACACACGATTTTGTACACGAGTTCTCCTGCCCTAGGACTCCACAACAAAATAGAGTTATGGAACGTAAGAACAGAACTCTAACCGAAATGGCCAGAGTGATGTTAAACCAGTTTAGTCTACCCAAATATTTCTGGGTTGAAGCTGTCAATACAGCTTGCTTTGTACTCAATAGAGTTCTAATTCGACCCAAATCGAAGAAGACTCTATTTGAGTTATGGTTTGATAGAATTCCATCTGTTTCATACTTTAGAATATTTGGCTGTAAATGTTTTATTCTTAATACAAAAGACAATTTAGGAAAATTTGATGAAAAGGCCGATGAAGGTATATTTTTAGATTATGCGGCCAAGAGCAAAGGATACAGAGTCTTCAACAAAAGAACCATGATCATCGAAGAGTCAATCAACGTCACCTTTGATGAACTAAATCAGATGACGATCGATGACAATGACGAAGATCCAACTGTACCAAGCTCAACATCAGCTGATCCTCAACCAAGCTCTGCACTAGCTGAACCTTCTAGAGAAGATCCAGGAACCAGCTACCTTCAGAATCTACCGAAAAGGTTGAAATTTACAGCTGATCATCCAAAAGATTTGGTAATTGGTGATATTACCAAAGGAGTAAGTACTCGTACATCCAGTAGAGATATTGTTTCTAGTGTTGCTTTTATTTCACAACTAGAACCCAAAACTATTGACGAAGCATGTAGTGATAGTTTTTGGATAGATGCTATGCAAGAGGAATTAAACTAATTTGAACGGAATCAAGTTTGGGAACTTGTTCCCAGGCCTATTGATCATCCGATCATTGGCACCCGTTTGGTATTCTGAAATAAACTAAATGAGAATGGTTTAGTGACTTGTAATAAGGCTCGACTCGTAGCTCAAGGATACAATCAAGAAGAAGGTATCGACTACGATGAGACTTATGCCCCAGTTGCGAGATTAGAATCTATTCGTATGTTATGTGCATTTGCATGTTTTCATGATTTCAAACTATTTCAAATGGATGTCAAGAGTGCTTTTTTAAATGGTTTTATAAAAGAAGAAGTTTTTGTAGCACAACCTCCAGGTTTCACGGATTTTAAAAACTCTGATCATGTTTTCAAGTTGAAAAAAGCCTTATACGGTTTAAAACAAGCCCCTCGTGCTTGGTATGATCGTCTAAGCTCTTTTCTACTTGACAACGGGTTTTCAAAAGGCAAGGTTGACACTACACTGTTTATTAAGTCTTTTAGTGGCAAACTTCTTTTAATTCAAATCTATGTTGATGATATTATATTTGGATCTACTGATGAATCTCTGTGTCAAGAATTTTCTAAGTGTATGCAGAATGAGTTTGAGATGAGCATGATGGGAGAGCTAAAATTCTTTCTCGGATTGTAAATCAAACAAACTGATAATGGGACATTTATAAATTAAGCCAAGTATATAAAAGACCTGCTAAAGAAGTTTGATCTGGACAATGTCAAACCTATTGGCACTCCAATGGCAACTTCAACAAAGCTTGATTCAGATGAACAAGGCAAGCCAGTCGACACACGTAAGTATCGAGGTATGATTGGTAGTTTACTTTATTTAACTGCTAGTCATCCAGATATAATGTTTAGTGTTTGCCTGTGTGCACGTTTTCAACCTAACCCAAAGGAATCACATCTGTCCGCAGTTAAGTGTATCTTTCGATACCTTAAGGGCACTTCTTCTGTTGGCTTGTGGTATCCCAAAACTAAGTCCTTTGACCTTATTGGTTATTCAGATGCAGATTTTGCTGGATGCAAAGTCGATAGAAAAAGTACCAGTGGCACATGTCATTTCTTAGGCAAGGCTTTAGTCTCATGGTTTAGTAAAAAGCAAAATTCTGTAGCTCTATCAACAACAGAGGCTGAGTACATCGCCGCAGGACGTTGTTGTGCTCAGATTTTGTGGATGAAACAAACCCTAGAAGACTATGATTTATTTTACACACATATTCCCATTTTCTGTGATAACACGAGCACTATTAATTTGACTAAGAATCCAGTATGTCACTCTCGTACTAAACATATCGAGATTCGATATCACTTTCTTAGAGATCATCATCAAAATGGAGATATAAACCTTGTGTACATAGATACTGAAAATCAACTAGCTGACATCTTCACTAAACCTCTAGCGGAAGATCGTTTCAATTATTTACGTCGAGAATTAGAAATTTTGGACGTCAATAATATTAATTAATTTTGTTTTATGATTATATATTATTATACAAAAACTGTGTTAGAGACAAGCCAATAAAGAGTCTGTCTGTCACCACAACTACGGTTCAAGCGAAGCGGTACTTAAGAGTTCCCTGGTGAACCTCCGCCAGCTGGGACAGTACTCCTACAGCTAATCTGAAACAGTCGCTGTATAACGACATTTAATCTATAAAATAATATTAATTATGTTAATTGAAGTTGAAATGACTAATCTTTGAATTAAATATTTGAAATGAGACAATGAAAAAGAATGGCAAAAATCAACTATAAAGAACCCTAGGCGAATTCGGCCATAGCTCTGACCAAATTCGGCCCGAGTTCGGTTGAGGGTGTCAGGTTATATATACAGAACCCGAGAAGCCCTTCTTCTTCATTGCTTCCAAACTAATCACAACAGCAGCAGCAGCCGCGAAGGAGCCCCGAACCCTAGCTTTTCACCACCCTCATTCTTCCAATCCAAGTGGTAAAATCAATCCAAAATTTGGATTCGTGCGGAGTTCGTCGTTCTCTTTGACATACTTTGATTTCGGAAGGTATAACCCCATCTTTCTCCACTTTTCAATTAGTGCATTTTTATTTCAATTTGCACAAATGGCACCCAAATTTAATCCTTCCAAGAGGAAGAAGACGAACCCTAGTGAGGAAGGGTCATCTTCGCATCCGCATACGGATTTCCTCTTCTCGTCGGTCCAAACGAGCGACGGTGCGTTCGACGGGTTTTTCTTTCAAACCCTAGACCAAGCCCTACTGTGGTATGGAGACTTCTCCATGAGATCCATATGCACAGGCGCTCCAGTCAAATGGACTATATTTCCTGATCATCGTTATTTCTTTGAGGCATTACGGTTACATCTTTTTGTTAAAATCTGTTTCCCTATAGCAATTAATGCCATTAGATTATTTTATTGCAATCTCATATTAAACACTTTTGATGTGAGTACTCGTGTTGGAGGTATTGATATCAATTTCAATGATGACCTCTTAGCGGAGATCCTTGGTATCCCTAACGAAAGTGAACCGCTAGTTGACATCACTGAATTTGATTTTCCCGAAGGCACGACACTCGCCAATTTTAAAGCGGAACTCTGTGCACCTGATAGAGTACGCTCTGGAAAGTTCAAGGCTAACAACCTGAACTTGTTTAACTATGAATTGCATCGCATCATCTATTCCACTATCCTTCCAAAATCCACTTCAAAGGATGATGTGACTTCTCTTGAGCTGTCCGCCATATACCACATTCTTGAGGGGATTCTATTTTTTGTCCCTAAGACCATGATTCAGATGATGGGTCATTTTCGTGCAAGAGATAGAAATCTCTCTTACGCGATGATTCTTCTACGCATCTTTCAGCGCTTCGATATCGATCTGTCGACTTGTACTCAGGACCCTGAGCCCAAGTTTCTTCAGTTATCTCGTCGTAGCATGACTGCTTCAACTCTACCTTCTGCTCCTCCTACTGCACCTCCTCCACCACCTCATCAGTATGCCATGACATTTGAGGGCATACATCAGCATTTATCTGCTTTATACGTCTCGATGACAGACATGGCTCGCGAGCGTGAGTTCCGCGACGTCACCCGCTATCAGGCGCTTGCAAACTCCTTAGCTGATCTTCGTTTCGCCCAGACTGGTCATTCACCCGGTTCCATCCCTAGAGATACAGCTTTCTCCGGTTACCGCTGTGAGGATGAGGCTGTTCATGCCTACTTCCAGCCCGGGAACGCCTATGATTGGTACCGTTCTGACCGTGCTCCACCACGTGATTATGTTGGTGAGTTCTATACTGGCGCCCCTCCGCATCCTTCTGGCGCTGGTACCTCTGGAGCTGGTACTTCAGGACATGCTGGTCGAGCTACTGATGATGATGATGAGGATGATGATGAGGAGATGTGACTATATGATTTTGAGTGATATTTTATGGTGCACTTGGAAATGCTCCAACATTCCAAGTTATTATCAGTACTTTTTTATTAGCACTTTTTAGTTTGCTTTAGTACTCTTTTCTTTTTACGGACATGTTTATTATGCCTCAGTTTATGGCATTCAGTTTATTTCAGCACTATGTTTCAGTTTATGATAGCACTATTTCTTATATTGCTTCATTCCTTATAACTGCCTGTGAAATTACATGCCTGTGATGATTTTTTTTAATACATGCCTGTGATACTTTTCTTTTATTTTCTGCCTTATTTCTTTTATATATGTTTTCTCACTATTTGTTACTTATGCATTTGATTGCGGGGGAGCTTTATATTTTGCAATTATTTTGCTAAGTGACAAAGGGGGAGAAAATTAAAGATATAACATTTTTTTTAGATAATACAGGATATGAACAATTCTACTTTTTGATATTTTGAACAAGCTTAATGTTATATCATTCATAGTTTGTCAATTATCAAAATGGGGGAGATTGTTGGCCCATTTGGTCATATGGTCAAACCTGATTTTAATAATTGATTAAACTCTATCTGGATATACAAAGCTAGTCGGGACATCTCGGACTCTTGAACATGATCAAGAATGGCTATCCACTGCATTCAAGACCGAAGATCTGTTTGCCTACTCGAGTCTGTAATTCCTTATGCAATATATTTTTATTTTATTTGAGTCTAGGAATATGTTGTACACCGAGTCGTACTGGCAAATAGGCTACCCTTAAATGAGCTCAAAATATTTTTAAAAATGTCCTCTCAAAAAGGTTTACAAAAAGGTTTTTAAAAAGGTTTTCAAAAATCACCAAAAAGCTTTTTAAAACCCTAACTAAACTCTGACTAAACCCTGAGAGAACTCGGACCGAGTTCGGCCAGAGTTCGGCCAGAGTTCGGTTGGTGGCCGTTGTGATTTTGAATCCTTGGAACTTGGTCCTCCTGCAGTTGCGGATTTGACCGAGATTTGCTCATAGAGTTCTGCCCGAATTCTGCCCGAATTCTGTCAGAAGTCTGCCTTCAAAATTCCTATAAATAGAGAAGGATTTCGATCATTTCAACTCACTCATTCACTTTCAATCTTCTCTCTATCTAAAGCTTTCAGTCTTTCAAAGAGTTTTCTAGAGCTTTCAATTTCAGATCCCAAGCCAATTACATTCCTCTAGTCGATTTGCCAGTACGGTACGGTCTAGAAGTTTCTGAGAGATTGTAATCAGAAGGCTTGATTGAAGAATACCTCTTCACATTTGAAGTTGGACGAGTTCTTCGTATCAAAGCTCGCGTTGTAGAAGTTGCAAGGACTTCATAAGAAAACTTGCGATTTTTCCAATAGTGGATTCAACTGGTAGCAAGAGTTCTACCGACTGGATTAGTCCTCAACAGAGGGAAACCAGTATACATCGCTGTCTTTGCGTTTGCTCTCTTAACTCTGTCTTTACTTTATTTCAGTTGTGATTAATATTCTGTGATTGTGCTGCTAACATTATTTTAATTAGCATTATTCCGCTGCCAACTCTATTCACCCCCCCTCTAGAGTATTACGCTTTACTATTTCGTTCCTACAGGTTCCTTTTGGGAAATCCTGAAATTCATTCCTGTCACACACAGGAAATGGGTGTCCAAGTTTTTGACTGAAACTGAAATTGCTTCCTGTCACATTCCTGGAAAAGGATTCCTATTCCATTCTTCACTGTTAGGAAGAGAGCAATGAACTGAATTGTTTGTTTCTACTGATTTGTATATAATGTTTTAGTTAAATTCTTAAATACCCACAGCATACATGTCCTACACATATGAAATCTGAGAAATTCTGTCTTAGGAGAATATTGGACTGTTATATAAAAATCTGAGATTTCCTAGCTTGTTGTGAGCTCAAAATCTGAGAACTACATGAGTATTAACTAATTGATGTTAAACCTGGGATTGATTGAGATGGAATGCAATTGAGACTACATTTCATTCCCTGTTAGCATTTAGTCCATAGACACATACATTCCTGTCACACACAGGAATTGATATCACTGTTTTTACTGAAATCCAAATCCTGGAACTTGTTGCCTACACACACACACTTTCCTGCACACTTTACTGTTACACTCATTCCCTAACACACTTTGCCACACTCTAACACACACATTGCACTCTCACATTCTCTTGACACCTTTCCCAACACACACACACACATCACATTGCCCCTCTCTATATACATATGCAAGAATATAAGTAATATGTGTATACCTATATATAATGTATAGATATATATTGCTACACTCTAACACACACATTGCACTCTCACATTCTCTTGACACCCTTCCCAACACACACACACATCACATTGCCCCTCTCTATATACATATGCAAGAATATAAGTAATATGTGTATACCTATATATATATATATATATATATATATATATATATATATATATATATATATATATATATATATGTATTTAAGCCATATGTATGTATAATGCATACATATACACATGCTTGCATATATAGGTATAATGTATGTTGATGAATAGGTTTTCCTATATGCATATAATGAATACAATGCCAAGTTGAGTATTTATTCATGGTGAGGTTAGAATGACTTGTTGACATTATAATGAATATGTGTGTTGGCTTGATTTAGGCTTGCCTGGCCTTGCAATGGTGTATGTTAACTAGTGTAGGTTTGTTTAGACCTAGAATGACTTTTTGACCTAGTTTGACCATAGTTGACCTAGTTTGACTTCTAGGATTGACCAGAGTTGACCAAGAGTTGACTTTGGCCTAGTTTGACCTAGATTCATGTAGAATGCATGGTAGAGCTTCATTTTATCATTTTGGACTTGTTGTGACTTGTGCTGTTCTAATAGGAGCCAGACACCACTCCTCGGACAGTACTTTTCAGTTGGACACTCAGATACCAGGCGAGTACATTCTCTGATCATTTCATATCATGTTTAGGATTATATTTCCTACTTTAGACAATATTACTTGATGCTGACACGTTGGAACACGGATTGGTACTATATGGATCCCTTCATGAGATGTTATCCCCCTCGGGAGCATCAGATACTTTTGTCATGTGTGTTTCACTTACATCACGTATCATATGCTTCTATCATCATGAATCTTCGGGAATCAGCTAGTGACTCATGTACCCTCATGATCATCGAGCCTTCACGAATCAATTCATGAATCACCCTTTATGGGCAACGTAGTATAATCATGAATCTTAACGTAACTTGAATGGATCCTTGTGTATTGATTGGGGATGGGGGAGTATAAGTTAACATGTGAATAAATCCAAGTAGTGTAATCATGAATCAATTTCCAGTAGTGTAATCATGAATTAGTCCTTAGCCATTCACATGTTTATGCAGTACTCTGAATCACTAGCACTGTCTCTCTTTATATATATCATAGATATTTACTTACAGTCTCTCTTTTACATTATGCTATTTCTTCAGATCCTGTATTTTATTCTCTAGCATGATTATATTTTCTTTTCTGCTATGATTTATTGAGATGTTTTGTACTCGCTCCGTCCTAACTGGACCTGTTGAAATATTACAGAGGATGAGGACGAGGCTGGCTGTCCTACCTATTATGGTGCTACTTTAGATGAGTGCTTGGACCTGGACCAGCAGCAGGTCCCACTAGCTGTGGATGACACACCCTTAGACTAGGATGCTTTCATTTCAGTATTTCATGGATGATTGTACTTATTGATACTTGGGATCTGGGATTGTATTACCTTAGACTTTCTGATGTACTTGGGATTTTCTTTCACTTCAGCAGTTTCATTTATCTATCTATCAGCTATGTTATCATCTGTTTTTCCTTGAGTTTTATATCATGTTGTGCTTCTCCTTCCTTAGTTGTGATTGAGTTTACTTTTATCATGTCACCCCCATTCGGAGAGTATAAACTGTTTAAGCTTTATATTGTTAGATGTTGTGACCTAGAAAAACGTTCTACCGTCGACACTGCGGCGTAGGCTGGACGTACCCACGTCTTGTACCCTAACTCTAGGGTACGGGTCGTGACACGTTCGTCTACTTGCTCAAGTCTAAAGACGAAGCCTTCGAGAAGTTCAGAGAGTTCAGGGCCGAAGCTGAACGGCAGACTGGACAACAACTCAAGAGGTTAAGAAGTGATTGAGGTGGGGAGTACAGGTCTCATGAATTCGCATCGTTCTGCAAAGAACATGGAATCATATGCGAGACTACTACTCCATATTCTCCTCAATCCAACGGAGTAGCGGAGAGGAAGAATAGAACGTTGACAGAAATGATGAACTCAATGCTGCTAACCGCGGGTCTTCCTAAATGCTACTGGGGAGAAGCTGCATTGACGGCCACTTTTATTCTAAATAGAGTGCCATATGCAACTTCGGACGTAACTCCTCATGAACTCTGGTTCAAAGTCAGACCAAACTTGAATGTCATTCGAGTGTGGGGGTGTCTGGCGTATGTGAAGCTCCCAGATCTGAAGATTCAGAAGCTAGGGACAAGGACTACGAAGGCAATCTTCTTGGGGTATGCCGAGAAGAGTGATGCTAGAAGATTTCTTGATATTGAGTCAAATCATATCATCGAATCTCGCGATACTGAATACTTTGAAGACAAGTTTGCAAAAGACAAAAATATTGTTCTTTCGGACATACCGAAAAATTATGTAGGTGAAAATGAGACTGAAATCTCATATGGGCCAGTAGTCCAAGAAGAAGCTATTGTTGATAAAACAACTCTTGTACCAGAACTCGTAGAGCCGTCAGCTAAGCGAGCGAGGAGACCGAAAGATTTTGGAGATGACTTTGTCACCTATCATGTGGAAGCAGATCTGCTTACCTATGATGAGGCGGTGAAGACCAGAGATGCTATCTTCTGGAAGGAGGCAGTGAATGACGAGTTTGACTCTATCACCTCCAATAACACATGGGTGTTGGTAGATCTACCTGAAGGAGAAAAGTCCATCGGATGTAAATGGATCTTCAAGAAGAAGATGAACGCAGATGGAACTATTGACAAGTTCAAGGCCAGGCTGGTAGCCAAGGGATTTTCTCAGAAACAGGGGATAGACTACTTTGACACGTACGCTCCAGTAGCTCGGATGACCACCATCAGGATGTTAATCGCTCTAGCAGCTATACATAAGTTGGTGATACATCAGATGGATGTAAAGACAGCATTCCTGAATGGGGAGCTGACCGAAGAGATTTATATGCAACAGCCAGATGGATTTGTCGTCAAAGGTCTTGAAGACAAAGTCTGTAAGTTGGTAAAATTATTGTATGGTTTGAAGCAAGCTCCCAAGATGTGGCATGAGAAGTTTGACAAAGTTATTAGGTCAAACGGCTACAGAGTCAGCGAGACGGACAAATGTATTTATACAAAGTTCGCTGATGGAAGAGGAGTCATCGTTTGTCTGTACGTGGATGACATGCTAATCCTAGGTACGGATATAGGCTGTGTCACAGAGACAAAGAAGTTCCTCTCTACCAAGTTCAGTATAAAGGACTTGGGGGATGCAGATGTCATCTTGGGCATAAAGATCATTCGGACAGACACTGGAGTAGCGCTGTCACAATCTCACTACATTGAGAAGATGCTCACACGCTATGGGTATAAGGATCTTCCAGGGATCGATACGCCATACAGGTGTGATCAGAATCTGAAGCCAAATTCAAGGGAAAGCGTCAGGCAGCTGGAGTATTCTAGCGTTATCGGAAGTTTGATGTACGCAACTACTGCCACAAGGCCTGACATAGCTTTCACCGTGGGAATGCTGAGTCGGTTCAGAAGCAACCCAGGGGTTGAGCACTGGAAAGCTGTGAAGCGGGTGATGAGATATCTCAGAAGACTCAGACATATATATTGTACTATAACGGGTATCCGACAGTAGTGGAAGGCTTCAGTGATCCTAGCTGGTGTTCAGAGGTGGAAAGCGAGAGATCCACAGGTGGATATGTCTTTTCCTTGGGTGGAGCTGCTATATCGTGGAAGTCGAAGAAGCAGACTATACTCTCTCGTTCCTCCATGGAATCTGAATTCTATGCACTTGAAACTGCAGCAGATAAAGCAGAATGGCTTCGGGAGCTCATGTATGATCTTTCAGTGGTTGGGGCTCAGATACCAGCAATACCGATATACTGTGACAACCAGGCGACTGCGACGGTGGCATCAAATGACCTCTTCAACGGAAAGAAGAGGGCTGTGCGGTTGAAGCACAGGGCAGTGCACGATCTTATCAAAAGAGGTGTAATTGTAGTGGTTGATGTTCAGAGTCAGGAGAACCTGGCAGATCCGTTCACAAAGGGCCTCAAGCGCCAGTTGGTCGATGACACAGCTTATAAAATGGGCTTGAAGGCATTCTGATAGTGTGTCTTTGTAATCCTACCATAAAGTTTTATGCTATTAGTTCAAAGAGAAATCTACTAGGCATCTAACTTTTGGTTCAAAGGAGGATCACTGACTGGAAAACTCTCAGGTAATAGTGGGTACTTGTTCTCTGAAACATGGAAGGGATACGGACCCAGAACCACTGTTGTCTACTATGTATTTTTCTACGAAAAAACTGATCCTATGGAAGGTTGGCTTAAACGCCTTAATGAGTTCTCAGGCAGAGTAAATGCCTGGTGTGCTTTACAGGAAGCACGATAGAGCAGCACTACAAGGAGTGAAACTCTATGCTACAGTGGGGTGACTCCACCATGAGGTTCCCAGGTAGGGGTAATACCTCAGCTTTGCAAGCCAAGTCACAGCGGCGTACCACCGCAAATAGGCAGGTAGCCTAATACTGTATGATGTAATTAAAGAGTTGTAGACAGCACTACAAAGGGGAGGATGGCCCCATGTTACAGTGGTATGACACCACGATGAGGTACCCAGGTAGGGGTAAAGCCTCGACATTGCAAGCCATGTCGTTGCGGCGTAACACCGCAAGGAAGCCTTAGGCTTCATGCTGAGTAGATTGGCACTATAAAGAGGCTGAGACCTCATGCTATAGTAGTATGACACTACGATGAGGTTCCCAGGTAGGGATAATGCCTCGGCTTCAGGCCATGTCATAGCGGCATAGCACCGCAAGGAAGCGCAAGGCTTCATGCCATATCTCTTTAATAAAGAACTCACCTATAGTGTATGGAAAGAGATATCAGGCCGTCTCTTGAGGGTAAACTTGTAGACGCCCAAAATTATACACCGAAACCAGGCTGACACAGGCCTTTAATGTGCAGCCAGAAGCACACGTAGCTATACTTTGTGAGTGGAAAGAATTACAATTGTGGTGCAGAATTCAAGGCATAGTCCATTCTTGTATCACATTGTTATTTAATCCATGCGGGAAGATTCAAGTCGTCAGCGACATCTATCCTAATACAAAATGGACAGTTACTGTGGGGAACGCTCAACCCTGGACACATATATATGTTGTGATATATGGGGGATTGTTGGTGCTTTCTTTACATGGAGAGAGCTTGCTCTCAACATGCATTGTAAATTTTAGTCCCACATCGGAAATGTACCATGAGTTATCTCAACATATATACTTGGGTGTGTTGTTGAGAGATGCACATGGGGTGGTGACCCTAAGAAGGGAACCATGTGGGTGATTTTACTAGGAGGAAAGAATAAGGCTCCAAGGATTAAGCATTAATGCTTTTGTCATTCTCTTGGATTAATTTCCATTTGGAGCTAAGCCCCAAAGGGGCTTAGCGACTCGGACTCGGACTCGGACTCGGGCTCATGGGCTCATGAGGCGTAATGTGGTATTTTTTTGGCGCACTTTGCACTTAGCACGTCAGCAGTCATGCGGTCTTATGCGGCATACAGCTCATATGCGGCCTCATGCGGCTCATACGGCTCATGCGGCTCATGCGGCACATACGGCTCATGCGGCTCATGCGGTCCATGCGGCTCATGTGGTTCATGCGGTCCATGCGGCACATGCGGTTCATGCGGCCATACAGCTCATACGGTACATGCGGTCCATGCGGTTCATGCGGCTCATGCGGCTCATACGGTCCTTGCGGTCCATGCGGCCATGCGGCTCATGTGGTCCATACGGTCCATACGGCCATAAGGCTCATGCGGCCAGGCTGCTGCTGCTGCTGCTGCCGTATGGAGGGCTCCGCTGACTGTGCAGATTACAAGTCAGTTATGGTAAGGCTGAATCAATACGATTAATTCAGATCCTATCTTTGTGGGATTTGAATTAATTTCGTTCCTATCTTTGTGGGATTTGAATTAATCTCGTTGCTATCTTTTTGGGATTTGATTCAGTCTTTCCATAACTGAAGAGGCGGCTAGGATTTCTACCCTCTCTCTATAAATACTCTCTTCTGGCCTCATTTGTGGTTACAACGAAAATATAAGTCAGAAAAGGAGAAAGAGAGAGAGAGAGAGAGAGCTGCTGCCGCCATTGCAAGTCCATCCGAGGAGTCAGAACAGAGGTGACTTCGAGTGTTCCACAAGTTCTTCAAACTTGCTGGTTCCTGGAAGCAGATCGTGTGGGGCGAATCTTGCTTTGAGCAACGGTATTTTGACACCCCAGCATTGTTCTTCTTCTCATCTCTTTCTAGATTATTGTAACTCGTTCTGTCCCAATTGCAACACGTTTACAAGGAAGAACGAGAGATCTTCTCTTCTCTATTTTTCTCTTCCATATTGTAATCGGGTTATTTGGTATTTGTATCTTCGTAGATCTTTGTTGTATCTGTTTTACCATCTTTGATCAAGCCCCGGGACTAACAAGAGTTATGCGCCTAGCTGTAGAATTTATACTAGGCTTCTTGTAGTAGACTTGTAACAAAAAAGCCATGTAATAGATTTTCTTATAAATAAAAATATCTTTTCATGCGCTTCTTATCTTTGCTGTCTTTGAATGATGCACTGACATTTGTCCTAAGTCTTCGGCATATAGTGCTTATGGCTCATAGAAACTTCGGCCCCCTGATGTGCTTGAAATTTTATGTTTTTAAAAGAGCCCCTTCAAAGTTTTCAAAACTTTGGACAAGTTTTGGAATACTTTGGACAAGTTTTGGAATACTTTGAACAAGAAGCATGGGCAGCAGAGACTTTAGCCGCATGTCTTATTCGGGCGCATGGTCATTCTCGTGCATGGCTGTACTGGCGCAGGATTTTTCTATTTTGATTTAAATAAAAAGATAACGCCTCGATTTTCATGATTAATGATAATCTTTTTGAAGATTCGAAGTTGTCTTTTCATAACACCCAAAGCGTCGGCTGATGACGTCATGCTTCATTGATTTATGCGCGACCCAAGCTTATAAAAAGGTTTTTGATTGGAAGAGAGAGACTCTTCTGCTCTCTTTTCTTCTTCTTCCTCCTTAGAGTATTTTCTTTCTTTTCAAGAAACCCTAGTTCTTGTGCGATAGCCCCCAAAGCTCCCCGTGGTACTGCTGGTAAGGGAAAAGGTAAGGGTAAGAAGCTTGTCGAAGCCGACACTAATAAGACCAAAGTCATCGACACGATGCATGCTGATGTGCGGGAAAAAGTTGTCGATGGGTGGCTGCTAGTTTAAGAGTTCCTTATTTGAAATATACAGTCACTCGTACACGGTCAGTCACATGGATGGGCAACCATCTTGGAACATAAACTACTCCACTGAAGCGCATAGGTGTGGCTCAATGAGCTACACCTTGGAGATGCGCCTAGGCTTCACTAAGCTGACGCGCATGGATTTCGGTCTTATAGATGCGCCGACGCTTTATCTTGTTGACGTGCATGGACTTTGGTCTTGGAGATGTGCTTTCATACCAATGCACATAGACTTTGGTCCTGGAGATGCGCTGCGGTACAACACAGTCACTGTGCATGGACTTCTGTCCTGATGATGCACCGAGACTTTGATGCACGAAAGTTTACATGCGTCTATGCTAGACTGCGCATAACTTTTGACTTTTTATCGAAAATAGGGCGAAGTTTTGCTAACTCTTTTTCCTTTTGTCCTTTTGCGTGTCTACGACTTTGCCTCTTTTGAATAAAGTCTTGTTCGACCACTCCCTCTGTCAGATGGGTCTGGATTTTAATAAAGAGATAGTCAACCATGCTAAGGCTGCGATCATGTTAGACCATCCGTCAGAAAGAATGATGCTAATTCGGGGTCAGCCTTTTTCTTTTCCTCAAGCCATGATGGAGAGCGGCATGATCCGTGCTGCCAAAATGCGGCTTACTTGAAGTCCCAATTTTTGTTTGGGGATCGCCTGGCTTCCTATGAAGCAAAGGTTTTGAAGATCAAAGAGGATTGGTTCTTCAAGGTGAAGGGCCTTAACATGTATGCACCAAAGATAGAGCATTAGCTGCCGTTGACCGCCTTCATTAGCCTAGCTTTGAAGAGAAGGATGCAATAGAAGCTTACCCTAACTCAGGGAGGGGCAATTTTGGGGTCCTTCCAGATTGACTTCTTTATGACCAGAAGGATACTTTTACTTTTATGCGAGGTGGAACCTCTTACTCTTTGCGAGTTCTGCATCCTGGGAGTATATACAACGAAGTTCCCCCTCAAACTTTTGCCTTCAGTGCCTCAATATTTGTCAATCGTATGTTGGCAGCTAAGATTTTATATCCGAAAAGGAAATTTTGGGTCGAAGATTGGTGTCATATGTGCCAAAGTGGGATGATCTGACACTTTGAACCTTGGTGAAGTACAAGAATGAGCTAAGAGAGATTGGTTTGACCTCTGCCATCTGGGCTAACTAGACTGGCATAGAGATAAACCAGCCTATGTTTCTGGCCCTCATGGAGCTATACAATTACCAAACCGTGATGTTCTATACGCCCGTAGGGGAACTATGATTGGCACTTTATGAGATGTTTGAGATTTTGAACTCCCTTGGGGGACTGAGCCGTACGAAGAGTATTTTCTAATGAATGAGGAGCTCTCCACTTTGGAAGAGAAGGATCCGAAAATGATAACAAATTTTAAAGAAGTAGTGAGCCACCATTATCTATATCAGTAAAAGGATAAGATTAGGGCACAACCTCATATGACCATTTGGAAAGATTATGTCTTTACTCAAGATAACGATGATCCAACGAAGGTTCGCTTCACTACTCCCCAGGGTCTCACGCATGCAAAAATTGTTGCCAAAATAAAGAATCTTGGTGAACGCAATCCGCGTGAGGACAAAAATAGGAAGCCAACCGACAACATCTATAACTGCTTCTGGCACTGTATGCACAAAATGTCGCTGAAGACAGTGCTAGTTGCCTATCTGATGATGTAGCTTCGAGATTATGTATTCCCTGGTATATCAGGTTCTGTGGAGAGGGTAACCAAAAACCTTATCCTGCCTGTTGTGAAATTGTGTTTGGTTATCCTTTGGCTTTGCTTCCCGCGATGGTGTGCAACCTGATACAGGGTCTAAGAGAGTTCTCGATGAATGTCATAGCCACAAAGGGAAGGAGTAGGAATTTTCCTCGAACGGAGCTGCCTTACCACTATCTAATTGGGTGGTTGATATTACATCACCCCAATATGATGAGCCCTAGCACTGAGGAAGGCATATTGCTTGTGACGCCTTTATCCGTCGCTACCGCAGAAGGAAGTGGCAGCATACCGATGTTCTTGTTTGTAGGAAGATCTTGTTTCAGCTTCAAGGATGAAACATCTCTAAAGTTAGCCCAATTTTTTTGGGCTTTGAAGCAGACAAAGGACTGGAGGATACAGGCGTAGATGCTTTTTTCCTTCCATTTGGAGGTTTCGCTGGCTGTAAAGCATCCGACCGTCAATTTAATGTATCAGAATAGGAACCACTACTTCCTGAAGCCGTATCTACCAAGCCATTTTACTCACCAGTTCGACCATACTCAACTGATGTTGAACAACCCAAGTATTTGCTTGGGATTTGTTGGGAGCCTGTTGGATGGAGCCCGCGGTTGGCAGTACTATAATGCTGGGTATACGAAAGTGTAGTTTACAGCACCCCTTCAAAATCCTAAGTCGTATATCTTATATTCTGCCGTCAAGCTTTATTATTCGACAAATACGATATCTCCTGGCTACGATAGGGAGACTAGTTTTATTGTCGGGACCTGGCATAAGGAATTTGAAATTATGCTCGTGAAAGCTCGAGCGTATTACCCGCCAGATGCTGTAATATCGACAGCAGCACCAGTAGCGAGGGTGGAGGACTCGTGGGAGGAATTCGTAAATACTCAGTTGAAGAGGTGTGCTTCAACGGATGCGGGTCCCTATGTGCCAAAGAGGCGAAGGAAAATTTTGGCAACCAAGTCGGGGGCCATTATAGTTTTACCCTCAGGGGGACTGAGAGAGCCTACTCCCACGACGGTAAGTAGATCAACATTAGCTTTTAAGAGGTAAAGATGGTCTTTCTCTCCTTATTTGTATTCTTTTTTTGTTTGCAGGAGGTGACGAAGAAGAAGTCCCGGACTTCAAAGCAAGGTTCAGATGAACCTTTTGAGAAGAAAGTTGTGAGCTCTTCCGAGGAGCGTATTTCTCATATTATGAAGTCTTTGGTAAAGGAAGACCTAGATGACGTCGTTCAAGTGAATGTTCTTGCCGCCTTTGGCTATACCGAAGATAACTCCAGTAATGTGGTATCATCTGAAAATATTGAACAACGCCGTCAAGCATTCGGAAATATGCAGATCAAGTGAGGCCTTCATGGGAAGTGGAGCAACCGGCTGCGGGACTAGGTGAGGAGACTGCTGTCCAGACCCAGAAGGGGAAGGTTACGTAAGATCCTTTGGAGGAAGAAGTTGATTGGGACTCGTCTTCTTCGGAAGACATCCCAGATGATGCTGTTGAAGATGTAGAGGAGGATTCTACAATAGGCGGAGAGGACTAGCCCAGGATGATCATGGTCGAGCTCTTCCCTGATCCTGATAGGAAGGAACCAATTTTGTAGCCGAGTTGTACACCTGCTCCAGTGACGAAGATTGAGATAGAAGAACCGACACCGTTGTCGAGTCCTACTCCTGTCCCAGTAGAAAGTGAGATGGAGGAAGCTGCTCTACCTCCCAGTCCTATGCCTATTCCCTTATCAGGAGGCAGAGTAAAGGAACCTTCCCCAACAGTAGGTGCTATTTCTAAGCCTGCTACAGTAGGCCTTGATGCTGGTGGACCCTTAGGGGTAGATTTTGACAATGGCAAGGGCCCTATGATGGAAGAATCTCCTTTTGTCCAAACCACTTGGGGGACTGTGACGGGTCCTTTGATGGGTTTGGTAACCATGGTTCTTGACCTCGAGACTATTAGCAGCCAAACAGTATTTGCAGATGCTGAGACCCCGGCAGTCCCTGGGTCAAGGTATCCTCAAAGGAACTCAAACCCCAAAGATTTAGTGCTCGGGGGCTTGGCGAGCGAGGTGACGGCTGCTCCGTTGAGCCAAGATATTGCACCATCACTGAGTTTTGCTATCCTTCCTGCTTATATGAGGATTTCGACGGCACCATCTATGGTGCATCAAATATTAGCTGACGTAGACGAGTACGTAAAGTTTGTCGTCAAGGCTATGTACAAGATGTTAAGAAGGGAAGTATCCTCCATGCTGGAGGAAGATGGAAGCTTTATGACAGCCACGACAATGGTGATCCTACACGTCGGGTTGATTCGATCTCATGACTATTTGGCTGAGAGCTTGGAGGCCTCGGTTGCTGAACTCGATCGTCATCTTTTTGAGCTTTAGAGCATCCTACAGAATAATCTTTCCGCTTTAATAGAAAAGGAGCATGACAAGTTAGCGGCCAAGGCTGAGTCAGCCTACTTTGCTAATATGGCCATCTGGAAATAGGAATTGGTCGATGCTGAGGCCAGAGAACAAGAGTTAACTTCAGCTAAAGAGGAGAAGGCTGGTCTACGGGAATCTCTGCATGTCCACATGGCGGATGTTGATGCCAAGATCTGTATGCTACATGAGCAGCAAACCCAACTCCAGGTAGACTCTGAACGAGCGCAGGCTACCCATATCGTGCTTAAGGAGGATGTGATAAAGTTTATTCGCCATATGGCCAATTTGTTCCACCAGAAGAAGGAGCTGGATGACAAGCATGCAGCTGATACTACCTCCGAGGATAAGGAAGTGATGTGTCGTGAAGCTGAATGCTGGGTCTTAGCAACTGTTGAATCCAGGGCCGAGGCTTTGAAGCGTCGTATCGACGAGCTGTCTGCCGACCCTTGAATTTGTCCTCCTTTAGTATTTTTTTTGCTTTTGTCGTTTTAAGATGTAATTTTTTTTTTGCAATGTAGCCATTTTTCTCCTTTTGATGAGGAAGAAGTAAAAAACTTTTGCTTACTCATTTGTCATAATTTTATGGACTTACCATCTTTGGCGCACCTTAGTTTTTAGGTACAAATAATAAGTTGAGAAGATAAACCGATTTGTTTACTCAAAGGAAATACGAACATGGTAAACATGGGGTTGGTGGTAGAGTTTTCTTACTTAGAGGTGATATAAACATGGTAAGAATAGACTCTGTGGGGATATAAAGAATAACTCAAAGGTAATATGGACGTGGCTATTCTTTGGATGAGATGTAATAACACGAGGATTGTTGGATAGGGTGTTTACTCAGAGGCAATATGGATATTATAAACACTCATTTTAGTATCATCTTACTGAGAGGTAAGATTAAGCTTCGTGGGGACGTAGGAAAACAACTCAGAGGTAATGTGGACTTGGATTTTTCTACTGTAGAAATATTGAAGGAATGTCCTAGAGTAGCTGGGCTCCAGAGATATATCATGATCAAGGGGATGAGCTCGGTTGTCGAATTCATAGGTTTTCTCGCTGGAGAGATGGAAGTACTTGTCGAGGAGCTTCAACCATAGTACTTCTTAGGGAAGTTGCTATTGATTGGCATAATAAACAAGGCCCTATTAGATTTTGTGAGTCGGTAGGCACCACTAGAGTATACTGTCTCTATGATAAAGGGACCTTCCCACTTAGGCTCAAACTTTCCTGGTATTTTGTAAGTCATCACCATCGGTCTTCTGGCTGATAAGACGAGATCACCCACTTGAAAAGTCCTTTGTTTAACTTTTTGTTGAAAGCCTGAGAACTGCGAGCTTGGTAGAGCTCGATGCGCTGTTGAGCCAAGAGGCATTTTTCGTCCAGCACCTCTAACTCTTGCAACAGACAACATTGTAACCACCACTATTCTAAAATGAGAATATTTTTAACTTTTGGTATGTATTGAATAATTATATTATTTTAATGTATTAAATTGTGTTAGTGATAAATTAAGAAACTTAGAGCCACTTTAACTAGATGTGCGACATGACCATGGTAGACTAAATTTGTGAGTTTAAACAAACTTAAAATCCATTCTCATTTAGTTATGTTAGTTTCAATTCTACTTAGAAAGTCAATTGAGATTTTACGCTTAAAACACTCAATTAGGAGAAGACCTTTCCTTAAAACTTGTCATGACAATTAGAAAGGTGCTTCTTAGGCTTTTCCCCTAACCAAACCCTAACCTAAATCTTGTGGCCGACGATATTGGCCCCCCTTGCTATTAATAGCAATGACTCCTTTTTATTCCTTTTCCATAGAAACCCTAACCCTAATTTAGTAGTTCTTCCCCAAATTCTTTCTACTCTCAAATTGTCTCCAAATTCCCTCAAACCAATTTCATTCTCTTCTCCTTGGAGAGAAGAAGTCTCTATTAGCTAGCTTAGGAGCATTTGGAGCATTGGGACACTTGGAGCTTGAAGAGGATCTAATCTAGGGATTTTGTATTAGAAATCTATCTCCCAATTGGTATGAGCTCTCTAAACCCTTTAAATTTTATTTTATTAGTGTAGATGCATTCATGTAGGACCCCCATTGTGTTAGGGTGCCATTAGAGAGGAGTTGAGGCCCTTCTCTTCCTATTTGAAGGGTTTTCCCTCTTCAGTTTGATCCACATTGGCAAAAATTTGAGAATTGGGATTTAGGGTTTATGAAATTGATAAAATAGGTCATAATAGTAATTTAGGACATGTAGGTATGCTTTTGATCAAGTTTGGATCCATGTAGAGTACGTATCACGAGAGTATCAAAAGTATTTGACAAAATGACCCATGAGCATTCCATGTTCTAATTTCAGTTTTAACATTGTTTCAATATTGGCAATGCCTTGAGTTATCAATATTAGGTTTTATCATGAGATTTTAGAGTGGTTTGATTAGTGTATTTTGTTTTGGTGGTTTGTGCCATGTATGGACTGTGTGTGTTGTGTGTGGACTTGTTAATTGGGACTGGTTAATTGGGACTGGTATCATATTCAGTCCACCATCTTAATGTATCTGCCCCTTTGGACATTAGGATAAACCCTTGCGACTGTGAGTCCCTGTTCAGTTCACTGTATTAAGTTGTAGTCCATTCATAACTTTATTTATCCATTATATGCTACTGTCATGTGTAAACCCTTGTATTAGCAAGGTTAGTTGCTTTAGTCCACTTGAGTTTTAAGCCCAGTCCCTTCGAATAGAACATTCAGTCCAACTATACACTGCTCTATCCATGCATATATTCAGTTCTAAACCCCAATGTAATGTTTTGTCCATTCTTCGTTAGATTGTTTAGCCCATATCTTTGGTTCACTCCTTGAAGACTTGTGAATCAGTCGAGTATGTTCGATTCTTTTAGGGGGGTTTTGTCCTGCAAATCCTAAGTAATTCAGTCCCTAAGTACATGATATGTCCTTTATAGTTTTTAGTTTAGTCACATGTCCAGTTACATCTTAGATTCAGACCACTTCATATTATTCAGTCCTTGAACTCGAAGCAGTTCCATCTGTGCAACAATCCACTTAAGCTAGTAACATTTAAGCATTATCCGTGTTTTGATTTTATATCATGCAGTCCCATACCATAAGAGTATCAATCCACATCTCATAGTGTTTAGTCCCTTTTACTGTTTAGCCATCTGTCCATATGTTCAGTTCAAATAGGATGCCCTACATCTTTGTTCAGTTTACATGATGATGTATCAGTCTTCATTGCTTTACATATGTGCAGGGCATATGCATCCTTCACCGTTCAGTCTTGCATCACCATATGATTAGTCCACTTATCCCTGTTCACTGCCTTGCTATTACTAACTGTTCAGTCCACCATTATGCTTGTATCAGTTGGCACATTTTATGTGAGTTATTGATCCGTCTAAAGTTTGTTATGTCCTACTGATACTTGAGTAGCAGACCCTCCTCTATAGCAGTCTTCTTTATATGTTAAATTATACTGCATTTGTGTTCAGTCTCCCAGTCCACCTTGTCCATTGAATCAGTCCATTAGTAGATGATTAGCTCATCTTCTATTGATCATATTGTTGAATCCTATATCTTACAGTTCAGTTTTCTTCATACATGTGTTCAATTTAGTTCAGTTCTTTGAAATTGTAATTAGTCCAGTTTGTATCCAATATCTTAATATCAGTCCTACATGTTAGATCCACTTCTCTATCATTCTTTTAATCTTCAGTTCAGTATCATATTATTTCAGTCATGTTTTAACTTGTTCAGTCCCAGTATTATATGTGTAGTCACTACTAAAATAAGACAAATTAGCGACGTCAGGATACGTCGCTAATTAAGAAAAATACGCCGCTAATCGTAATTAGCAATGACTTTAGCGACGAAACATGAAGGTCGCGAAAAAGCTAGTCGCAGATGACAAATTCGTCGCCCTCTGTCGCTGTTTACGACGTCACCACAATGTCGCTGGGTCGTCACAAAATTAGCGACGGAGGGGGACGAAATTGTACGTCGCCAAATTAGCGACGTAGTGCGACTACTTAGCGACGTTATTTTTTTTTATGTGATGACATGGCATGCCTGCCACGTCAGCAGTTTAGTGACGTACAACGACCAAATTAGTGACGTCAACTCTCTGCCATGTCAGCTACTGAGCGACGAATTACGACGGATAGCGACGTAACGGCGCTAATTAGCGACGTCAAGATACGTCGTTATACGTCACAGATCATCGCTATACATTGCAGATATTATAAAAAAATTTAAAAAAATATAATGTGTATTTTTGTTATGCTGTGTGTCTGTGTTTACAGTGTGTGTGAAGTACAGTGTTCGAACCATCGACAGTTTTGCTTACTGTTCTATGTTTTATCTTGGATAAAAAGAGCAACAGTTTAGGGTGCACTTCTCAGAGCTTCCTCTTCACATCCTTCACCTTCTCGGGATCCTTTACGACGTCCCGAGAAAGTGAAGGATGTGAAAATAAAGCTCTCAGAAGTACACCCTGAACTGTTGCTCTTTCTGTCCAAGATAAAACATACAACAGTAATCGAAACTATCGATGATTCCGAACACTGCATTTCACATACACTGTAAACACATACATACATCATCACAAAAATATACATTATTTTTTTTAAAATTTGGACAACACCTCCTTTGTATATCAGATCATCGCTTATAACCCAGCGTAGGTATATTTGTCATCCCCGTCGCAGATATCATCATAATTAACAGTCTTCCATCATAATAGTCTACAACTAATAGATGAATAATAGTCTCCCATCATAACAGTCTACAAAGTAAATATCACAAGCATACATGTCCAAGTAAATATCATACATGTACTCAATGAAAATACCAACAAAGTAAATGTCACAAACATACATGTCCAACAAACATACATGTCCAACAGAGTCAAATAAGAATGAAAATCAGTGTACCAATGATCAATGGGCCCATAGGGCTAATACATAGAAAGATGATAAAAAAATCTACTAGATCACTGAGGACCCCTGCTGCGCATCTGAGATAGCATGTACTCATATTGCTCTTGTGTGAGCTGCACCATAGGGACAGTAGGAGACAGTGCAACGTCTGGAGTTGGTGCCATCGATGGACCGGGAGGACGTATCTGCTCCAGCTCTCGTAGTCGCTCAGCATGCGCAGCAAGGGTACTCACCATCCTCTGAGAACTCTCCTCAATCGAAGTATGTATCTGAGTGAGTGAGGCAGACATGGTCCTCTGCGATCCCTCCAGCTCGACCTGTCTACGCTCTGTGTGCTCCGTAGACTCGGTGAACGTGTGCAAGCTGGCAGCTGTAGCCTGCTGCAGACTCATCAGCTCCTGTATACTACGCTCGACCGCATTAAATTTTTTGATGATTATCGGATCGTCGGATCGTTGCTCTACAGTATGGTGATAAGAAATTTGTTGCTGCAACTCGTGATGCAGCTCGTCGATCTGACGACCAATATCCTGAGTTCGTGATGATGCCTCCGAAGCTGGAGACTGTGCACTGACAGAGGGGGCCCGGGATGACTCTAAAGACAAATAGGCACCGTAGGATCCCGTACCGTAGTACGTACCCTTCTGAAGACTACCAACAGCGGTCATCCAGAGGTCATCCGGCAATAGAGCTGTAGGCGTCTGGGAGGAAGTTCCATCCCCTCCCTCTGTTGGCGCACTAGCAGCAGCAGCTGCCTCCTCTTGTAGCCGAAGAAACTCGGCCTATAATAATGTTTGCCAACGTTTAAGTGTTTGTTAAAGTCTATATTGATATCTATTTTCCTGTTTTCTAAATTATAGTAAATTAAAATAAAGAATAGAATGTACATATGCCTGCGTCGCCCTCTCGTCAATGAACTCCCCAGCCCTCCGATGGGTGATTAGGAAAACGGTCACTATGTTGGGGTCCTCACCCTTTTTTACCTGTTAAAATATATTATCTATTATTAGTATTAAACATTCTATCCAACTATATATAAAATAATGTCCGTCATAGGAAACGTACCAGACGACGAAAATGCTCCGTCATAGGAATGGAGCCACGACACCACTTACTGGCGCTCGACCGTGCCACCTTGGCCTTGTCAGACCGCTCCTGGTACATGGCCTTGCCGAATCTAGCCTTCATCGCAATCTACTGCTCTGGCATGATCCAACCGTGGATCGGCTTTCCGGAGCGATCACGAGACTTATGGTCGTGGATCGTATCACGGATGAGCTTGCCTGCGACGGCAGAAAATTGGGCCTCGATCTTCTCCGCCCGGTGTGGTGGATAGAAATAGGTCCTCTACAAGAAGTAAAATAGAAAGAGTTGTATAATATACACAAATGATTATTAAAATTTAAAAATAAACAAATTTTTTACCTTGAAGTGGGCCAACCAAAAGGCCTTCCTATCTGCGGGAGCATCTGAGTAGTTAATCCAAGGCCCACCATAGTTCTGTCTCAGAAATAACCCCACCTGTCTCTGTACTGCAGGAGGCCGATATCTATACAATAATAAATTTCATAAATATATATGTACATTTAATCATTTGAGAAATATATATTAACTAATTAACTTACTTCGTAGGCTCGTCCGTCCAAATCTCCATACACGTCTCGTCCGGGGGAGTGCATGGAGGGTCGCTCTCACCTCCTGCCTGACCAGGATCAGTCTGATTGCCGTCCTCCATATACTCGACATCGGCTCTCCACATGGAGCTGTCGACAGGAGGAATGCTGGACGCGGAAGGAATGCAGGACGCGGGAGGAATGCTGGATGCGGAAGGAATGCTGGATGACGAGGAAGGAGTCGTCAACCTGCTGGAACTGCCCTGTCCCGGTAGTGGACCGGGAACAGAATGGTACACTAGCGTACTCGGAGATGAGGATGAGGGTACGAAATCTGTATCCCCAACCTGACGTACACGGGACTGCCTAAGATAATATCCTTTGCGTCGTCCGGGTCTAGTCATACCTGATAATAACATATGACAATAAAACAAATATCCATGAATACGTGACAATCGTGGCACTTCATATCCATCAATTTATTTTCCTTCGGATCGATACATCTTCTCAGATTTGACACATATCTGTCTAAAAATTTTAGGTCCTGGATCTACCGACAAAGTCTTACTTTATCCTCCTTGTCCAGTGAGAAAATTGACTTCGGTAGAAACTGTTTTCCATTCTCCTCTATCAAATACAACGCAGGGCGTTTGCATATTTCTTCTAAGTCCAACCTGGCCTTGGGATTGTCTTTCATTTTTTCCTTTACGTCCATCACAGTATTAATTATGTTATCAAACACATTCTTCTCAATATGCATGACATCAAGATTATGTCTGATCAGATTGGTACTCTAATATGGCAGATCCCAGAATATGCTCCTCTTTGTCCAGTTATGATCTCTACCAAATCCATCGCACTTGTACCCAGTTGTAGGATCTTCGATAGCACTTGAAAAATCTCTAACCTCCTCCCATATCGTGGTTCCGTACCACCTTGGCGGTCGATCACCCTTCTCTACAACGTCGATACGGAATGCATTCCTGTTCATTCTGAACGGATGATCCTTTGGCAAAAATTGCCAATGATAATCAAAGAAGCACGATTTTCCTCCGTGTTTTAAGCGGAAAGCCTTAGTACGGTCCATGCAATACGGACATGAGAGACGGCCATGAGTGCTCCATCCAGATAATATTCCATAGGCAAAAAAGTTATTGATAGTCCACATAAGGGTTGCCTTCATCTGAAAATTCTACTTTCTGGAAACATTGTACGTGTTAGCGCCTACTTCCCATAACTGATTCAACTCATCTATCAAAGGCTGTAAGTACACATCAATATTCCTCTTAGGATTGTTCGGAGCAGGAATTATAAAGGTTAGAAACATGTACTGAGTCTTCATGCACATCTAAGGCGGTAGGTTATACGGAGTGACAATCACAGGCCAACATGAATACTGGGATCCCGAAAGACCAAAAGGAGTAAAACCGTCAGAAGATAGCCCCAACCTGACATTACGCAGATCTGAAGCAAAATCAGGATATACTCGATCAAAGTGCTTCCACGCTTCTCTATCGGATGGGTGATCCAACACTCCTTCAATCTGTTGTCGCATGTACCAACTCATATTTTCGGCCATTTCTTTCACCATAAATAATCTTTGCAACCGCAGTGTTAAAGGCAAGTAGTGCATTGAATCGGTCGATCTTCTTACACCGGTAGACCTTCCTGTATTAGTTGTCTTATAGCGATCAACACCATAAAATCTGTACACATCTGCATCCTTGTCGTCTTTGTAGTACAGCATGCACCCATTGTGACAAGAATCGATTTTCTCGTATCCCATCCAGAGTGATCTCACCCTCCTCTTAGACCGATAGAAGTCTTTAGGTAGCTTAGCACCCGCCGGAAAGATCTCTATAATCAACTCCAACACTCGGTTGTAGCATTCTTGCGATATATTAAAATCTGACTTAATGCTCAACAGTCTTGTAACCACCTCCAACGGTGAATGATCCTCACAACCAGGATACAATGGAGTCCTTGCATTCTCCAGCAACTCCATAAACTTTGTAGCATCGACATTTGGTGCCTCCTCAGCTGCATCATGAACGAAACTAGGCCCTACAGCATCGAAAACCATGTTCACGCACCCGTCGTCGTATGCATGATTATCTGAAACAAAATTAGGTCCCGCATGCATATACGGCTCAACGTAAGGCTCCGTCTCTGATGCTAAAGACACAAGTTCTCCGTATGCGGTCCACTTATAGTAATTAGGCGTAAAACCCCTCGAGTACAAATGATATGTCACTTCCACTTCTGGATAATATTTACGTTATGACATTTTACACACGGACACTTAATTTTGGTTCCGTCTATGTACTGAGGGAACGCCTTAACAAACAGCAGGAACTACTCTACTCCCGCTATGTATTCATCCCGTACACCACACATATCATCAGGACGACGATTGTACATCCATGAACGATTTTGCAAGTAGTAATTCATATCCATTTGAAAATAATTTTACAAAGATGGACACACATGTTCAAGACAGTAACTAGTTAAACTGGATGAAGTTGAGTTGACTTAGTCAATATCTTGGTCAAACTAGTCAAACTGGGTGAAGTTGACTAAGTCTAGGCAAATATCCTTCACTAGACATAGACATGGAACAAACATCGATATTTGCAGTGTCCGAACTTTCTAGTGTATATTGCAGTAGAGAGACATGGTAACCGTGTGTAGGGGTACAACTCGGGCGGGTTGGGTCGGGCTTGAGGTCAACCCGAGCCCAACCAGATGAATCATAAGCCTAACCCGAGCCCAAGCCCGGCCCGACCTCGGGTTCAACATATGAAGCCCAAGACCAAGCCCGAAGGATCGGGTTGAACTCGGGTTGGGTCGGGTCCATCGGGTAATGTTGACCAACTGTTGACTTTCAGTCAACTCGTCAACTCTGGTTTGATTTCGGTTCAATTCTAGTCACTTTTAGGCTAATTTTGACTTTCGGTTGACATTCGTTGATTTTGGTCAAAACGGTCAACCAAGGTCAAAACTAGTCTAAGAGCATTAATTCTAACCATTACCAACCAAGACAATCAATTTTTAACCATATCCTAACACCTTAGACTCATACCTTAGCTTCTAGGCAATTATCTTAACTTACCATATTACCTTACCAAGGTAAACTCACTATCAAGCCCCTATCTTAGTTTCTAGGTACTTTTCTACCGCAACATGGTATCCTAATACCATGCCCTCGTATCTCGATACCATGCCATGGTATCTTGATACTCTAATTCATATCTTGAAGTATCTTAGAACTTTACCCTTTTATAGGGTAAATCCTAATTATCTTGTGATACCATCTTGGTATCACAAGATACCTTAACCTGTCACGCTCACTCGAGCCCACATCTAACTCTAATACAAAACTTCTAATAT